>CM074500.1:17755709-18355709 GCA_037389245.1 Oryzias sinensis
TATATATATATATATATATAAGTCCTTTAATTTTTTAACAGAGTTGTTTTCTCCAACCTTTTACTGTCACATTACATGTGAGCTAATAATAAAAAAGTGAAAAGACAAATGCTGAAAAAGTGGGTGGGGCTTTATAGGCAAATAAAAACAAATGATCTTTAAAGCTCTATTTTTATTCAATCTTTTTCTTTAATCTGTCACTGTTCTCTTTTAAAAGATTTCAGAGATTTGGAGCCACGAGTTTAAAATGGTTCCATCATTTAAGCGACAGCACCATCCTATGTCTGCAGCTGTTACAGCATATCTTTTGTTAATCCCTCATTATCCATTGCTCTACAAAACTTGCACAAAGTTTGTAAAAAATTTGAAGTTCCTAAATGTTTAAATCCAGCATGTGAGAATATGTGAAGTCGGAGGTGAGATTATATGAACTGAGACAAACAAACAATAGGCTATAAAGACATAAATTAAAGATGATCTCTTCTCATGTTCATTGATCCTCTGAACGGTTTCTGTCGGGACCTAAATCCAGATGTTTCATAATCATTTTCCGCTCCACTTCTCTGATCTCTGTGTCCTGCCTGGTGTCCTCATGGTGTTCTCTGACAGGTCTCCACTCTGGAGATAGATTTTCGGATACCAGGAACTCCAGTGATCATTAACCCCCATTAATAATCTCCACATTTGACTGATTGATTCATGGAAAAGATTCAGTCTTTCCCGTGAGCATTTCATGATGAAGTGATGTAAAAATGCAGAGTGACGTGTGCGCTGACCTGGGATCAGCACAGTGGGAGTGAAGCGCCACACGCACGCGCCTGCAGCACTGACTGTCTTTCTGCTCGCACAGATTACTGCTGGCAGTAAGGCGGCACTGGGCAACCTTATCCAGGGCGACGTCATCGTCGCCATCGACGGCGTCAGCACCGAAGGCATGACCCACCTGGAGGCTCAGAACAAGATCAAGATGGCCAATCACAGCCTGGCGCTCACTATGTCAAAGTAAGAGCCCAGCTTTTCCTTTATATTTCAATGATGCAACTGATTCAATGACCCAGTCACATCTGCACATTTGATTGGTTGTTGGATTTATTTATTTTTGTGATGTGAATGAGTCCCTTTCTCCACATTTGAAGGTTTGCAAAAGAACATGTCTGTTTTTTTACCCTCCAAACCTGCTGGTTAAACTCAGTTGTGACTTCAAGAGTAACAAGGACTAACAGCTGATTCAGACATTTCTCAGCAGATTAACATGTGCAGCAATGATCCCAGAAGGAGCTGTGTTTTCTCTTTGTGGATCTTAAAAAAACCTATGACAGAGTACAAAGAGAGGAGCTGTGGACTGCAGAAGAAATTTGGAGTGGTGAAGATGTGGTGGAGATGAGATTGCACCAAGGACAGAGTGACAGATGAGGAATCTCTGTGGTTCATGAAGTTAGCAGATGAGCAGGGAGCATGTGCAGGTTTGTGGATGAAGCCAAGAAGGACATGAGGGTGGTTGGTGTGAGCAAGGAGGATAAAGTTCAGGCAGATGATTGCTGTGGCAACCCCCTACAGGAAGCAGACAAAATATAAAGAAGATTAAACAGAAGTTTTTGTTTTTTATTATAGTTCAGTGGATGTCCAGCTCACTAATCTCAGGGTCAGGCTTTGAGATCCCTCATTATGATAAGGCCGCCCACTTTGGTCTGAAAATGGTGTTTAATTAAGAGTTTAAATTTATCAGGGTCTTGGGAAATAGTGAAAGTTAGTTGGCTTGACCGGTGCAGCCGATACCGACTGCTTATCCTCACCGGCCGATGTTTTAATTCTCCTGTTGATGATGATTAATGAGGTTTTTTTTTAAGAACAAGAACAATTAGATCTTGTGGAAGACGGAATCTGTCCTTAAGCCTGGAAAAAAACAGAAATTAATGTGAAATCATTCCAGAAGGTTGATCTGACTCAGACTAAAATTGGTGCTGTGTTTCTGTCTGTTTCACAAGTTTCAAGTATCAGCAAATCAAGCAAAGCCCCAGTTGAACTGGATCATAACTTCATGTACTGAATGAATGTAATCTAGAGATCAGATCAGGCTGTGACACTGTCAGGCCTTCAGACTGGAATCCTTCCATCTGAACACACAATGCAGGAATGAAATGAATTAAATATCTTGTTAAAGTCTGGTAAAGTCCAGATGAAAAGGACTGTTTGTCCTGTTGGAGCTTGAATCAGTTTCTAATAATAATGAACAAACTGTGTTCTATTGGGCAGGAGGTGAGAAGGTGGGTCAAGCTATAACTGTGGTTTTCACCTCTCCTACTGCTATAAGTTAACAGTGAATGTTTCATTTTTTGTTTGTGTTTTTCTATCAACTCTCAGATTAATTCTATTTTTAAGTCCTGCGGGTACTTTATTTTTCTCAGTTTTTTTCCTTATTAGATGCAGGTTTTCCTCTGGTAACATTTATCAAACATTTACCCCCTTGAGATCCTCCTCTGAGTCTATTCATGTATTGAAGCTCATCCTTTAATAATGTTCTGCTCCTTTAGGAGATTTCCCTTTATATTTTTTGGTTTCTCACTTTTCATGTCCTTTATGTTCTAACATCTTTTATCTTTATTGAATATAAATACATCTTTTTGGGCATTTTGGGCTTGGAGAGCTAAAAAGTTCAGCAAAATTTCAAGTGCAAAGATCATTTGGACTTTCATAATTAATCACTTCCTGCTTTATTTATTTCAGTATAGTTTTCTTAAACCTGCATTAGATGAATATTTCAGAATATAAAAAAAACCTTAGAAACATTTTCTGTTATAGACTCTTTAATGAATTTTAACAATTTGATAAATTATTTTTTCTTAAAATTGGTTCATATTTAGGGTTTCTTAATTAAAATGATTTATGTTTCCAGAAATCTAGGGGTAATCATGGACTCTGACCTGAACTTTAACAGCCATATCAAGTCAGTAACATCAGTGCCATGTTAACCATCTGAAAAACATTGCCAAAATCAAAAATATAATGTCAAAGCCAGACCTGGAGATACTTATTCATGCATTTGTCTCCAGTAGGTTAGACTACTGTAACGGCCTGCTCACCGGCCTCTCCAAACGAGCTGTAAAACAGCTTCAGTACATCCAGAATGCTGCTGCTCGAGTCCTGACCAAAACCAGGAAGTATGATCACATTAGTCCTGTGCTCAGGTCTTTGCACTGGCTCCCTGTACCTCAAAGAACAGACTTCAAAGCAGCTCTGCTTGTGTACAAGTCTCTCCATGGCCGAGCACCAAAGTACATCTCTGACATGTTAGTGCCATATGAACCATCTCGTACTCTGAGGACCTCAGGGACCGGCCTCCTGTTGATTCCCAGAGTCAGAACTAAACAAGGGGAATCAGCGTTTCAATATTCTGCAGCTAAGATCTGGAACAGCCTCCCTGAAGTCGTAAGACAGGCCTCTTCTGTGTTCATGTTCAAATCTAGACCTAAAACATTTCTGTTTAGCCGTGTATATGACTGAAAGGTCCTATCTGCACTTTTCTTTCCTTTCCTTCTTTTATTTTTAAATCAATTTTCACATTTTTTCTTTTATTTTAAAGTAAATTTTACGTTGATTATTTCTATGATGTATTGTGATTTTAATGCATTTTTCTGTTTTGTGAAGCACCTTGAATTACTTAGTGTACGAATTGTGCTATACAAATAAACTTGCCTTGCCTTGCCAGAAGGCCTTTTCCAAATAAAATAAAATATACATGACAAAAAGAAAGTGATAAAGTGCTTAGAAGAAACAATTCACAGTTACAGGTGGTGTCAGATTTTTACAATAAGTTTGCATTAATCCAGTCCTTCTCAAATAGTGAGGTGCGGCACTTTAGGCAAAGGTGGGCAATTGTCCAGGGCACAAATTTTCACCGGTGGTGACAGCAGCTCTGCATGGAAAAAAATATGCGCCAATATTGATTTCCTATTAACATTTTCTATTTCCTTGGGGAGTCCTTGCAAAAACTAATTGAGAAGCACTGCATTAATCTAATGGTTTTCTTTTATTATTTTGTATTTTCAGTTGAAAGTAGATCATTTAACATTTTATCAATTATTTCTGCTTTTAAATATTTTTAGTTCTACGGTATTTATGTGCATTTTATTTGGAAAAAATGCAATTTTCTCAGTGGGATTTTAGTTTTTCTTTTCATAGAGCTACAGTTGTGTTCTTTAACTCCCAGGAGTGTGTTTGTTGTAATGTTTCTTCCCATGAGACTCACTAAATAAAATTTAGTGGCTCTTGAATTTTTATTTTGTTATTTTTGAGAAATGTATGTAATATTTTTTGTGCAATTCTTTTCTTTTTTGTGTTACATCATTGTTTTCTGATAAAAATGTAAGTTGTTGGACTCTAAGGCTCATAAAATCTTTTATATCAATCATTCCCTTACCCTTTTTGCTTAGATTTTAGATTGTATGAAATGAATTTCATAATTAAAGAAATAGCTTTTGATGTATTCTGCAAATGGGTGCAAAATAAAACTTCTTTTTCCCGCAGGTCAAAACGACCCCCTCCAATGGCAACACCAAGAATAGACTTCGGGATTTCCATGATCCCCCATCAGCAGGTAACTCCATTTGTGTGTCATTACAGCTGTGTTTCTCTGCCAAATCCAACCTGAAGGCTGTTTGGTGCTACCTATTTGCTTGTTTCATCATCATATTAGCCTTCCTGCTTCCATGGTTATTTTCTTCTAAAGTCTGATGTTAACCTGTTCACTGGTGATTTAACATTTGCATTTATTTTAATGTAATTTCTTTCAAATGGTTATTTTTTATTTTTGTAAGCTTAGAAATCTGGCCGAGTCAGACAAAGTGAGCATAAATACAGATACATATGTGGTTACAAAGACCCCCAAAAGATTCCAAAACTGCTCTAATGTCCCCTTTTTGAACGTCCTCATTACACAAAACAGACATGTTTATGTGGTCCACACAAAGACAGATTTACAGGTGCAGAAACACACATACACGCAAAAACAGTCAGACCAGGGATTTTGTACTGTCCTCATTGCCAAAAAGAACAGTCCCTTCTTTTACACAGAAATCTGCTGCCCTCAGGTGGCTGTAGATGAGAAAGCTAAAGAAGCCAGAACAAATTACATACAACACATTTTCTCCCAAAAAACTGCACAACCAAACAAACATGAATGTCTTCATTTCTGCTCTGACCAGCTTTGCTATGGGAATATTTACTGTAATATCATGAAAAATTTTTTTTGCAAGGTTGAAAAAGAACATGTGAATAAAAAAACACAGAAACAATAATCAATAAAGTTGTTCTTAAAACTATAAAATATCTAAACGCACTTCTTGCCTACGTTTTATTTGTTATATTTTCCTTTTTTCATTATCAATATTCATAACATACATAAAAGTAGAGGATAAAATGTGTTTTTTAAAGCCCCAAGTATAAAAAGGAAAAAACAATTCATGTATATTTTACATTTACTTTGTGACTTTATACATATAATTAAAATTTAAAAGACTGTTCAGCTGCTGACAGGTATTACCCACTGTTCTCTGTGTTTTCTTCTTTTCCTGCATCCTTCCCTCCACCACTCTTGACTCCTCATTTGTTGCAGCTAAATGGCTGCAAGTCTGCCTGTATTGCCTCCCCTGGGCCTCTAGAGGCAGACTCACCCAGGAGGAGGGTGGCGGTCAGCCCCCCTCAGAGGAGGCAGTACAATTCCCCCATCGGCCTGTACTCAGAGGAAACTCTGAGAGAGATGGCAGCAATGCAGAAAGGTCTGCCAGGAGGGTAGGTAGAGATGAAGTGTTTGAGCACAGCCTGACAGAGGTCTAGGTTAAAAACTAGGTCTGGGAGGCCGAGCTGATTGCAGGGAATTGAGGTTTGTGCATTACACAGAAGTACTCAAGAACATCAAGGTTTGATTGACAAAAAATATGACAGTATTTTGTTGAAATTCTGCCTCTGATCAGCAAAATTCAAACTTCTACAGCAACCACCAGTTATTGTCAAAGCTTTAATATATATTGTTTTTGGAGAATTATCGTAATTCCTCCTTAAGAATTCTCCTTCTTAAACCCTTTAATACCAAAGCTTTATTTAGCTCCAGTGTTTACATCCTTTTGAGTATCTTAACTAGCCTCAAATTTCCAATAATAAACCAGACCTGAGTGGGGTTGCAATCCCCCTTCAATTCAGCAGATGGCAGTATGGCCAGTTTTCATTGGTTTATCAACCACTAAGAAATGAAAGAAGAAACAGCACTGGAAGGACGGAAAAAATAAGTCATTTTATAAGTTTTTAGATTTTTCCTGTCCTTAAAACACAAAGTCAATTGGGTTTCCGATTTGGTTTACATTGGAGTTTTTCTCCAAGAGGTCTGGCTCTGGACTTTGGACAACATCACCGTTTGTATAATTCTGGAAGTAACAAATGTTGCAGTTCCTCAAAAGAACACTAGAGGTTGGAGTCAGAGGGGAGCATTTTCCCATGTTGTTCAATGTTAAACAACTCCAATGTTAAAAAGCCACATTGACATAAATAACAACTGCCTGCTGTCAAAGATCTTTTTAAGGATCGTTGCTTTATTTTTTATTCATAGCAACAAACACAACTTGATTTTATTTCATTAGAGCTCAAATTTGAGCATCATTAGAGGCGAGTTGAATTATTTGCTTAGTGGTTAAGCAGGGAGATGCAACAAACATTTGTACCACCCAATAGTACATTTTCTGAATTTTGTCAGACTATAAAAACTGCTTTAGACAATGGTAAGATATCAACGCTTTCTATGGAGATATTTAAAGTTGATGCCATCGTTCCCTGTTGACAAAAAGTAGACGGTACTTTTTATGGCTAACATTTGCAAGACAAGAGCTCAGAAAAATAAAAGATGACTTAAAGGCAAATGGTCTGTACTCTTGTTTGTGCCTTGTGTTTACACTCCTAAAAATGTTTCTGTACTTTTGAGCATCAGCTCTGCCTCACAGACTCCAGTAGAGTTTTTGCAGAAAAGCAAAAGTGAATTACAAAAAGCTTTAAAGCTAAAGTTACATAAAAAAAAGTTATATAAAAGTCCTTGGCTTTTGTCAGCTGCAGTAGGTCTCTGCTTTACTAGCAGGTGATGTCAAAGAGAAGGAGAAACGTGGGCTGACAGAACAGAGTTCCTATATGTTTATATAACTTCAATTTTAGACTTTTATTGGTTCCCATTGAAAAGACACAAATGCCCAGTTTACAATGGGGGCAAAAACTACAAAATGTAATGTAGAAACTATAAACAAAAACAAATAAAAGTAATATTTGGTAAACAGTATAAAGTTTAGGTTAAAAAAAATACTCATGGACAAAAAAATCCAGACTTTCAATATGTGGCTCAGTTCAAAAAGACAAAAAAAGAAAAAAAAAATACAAACACAAAATCACACACCAACCCAATCATAAATAATATCTCACAAAAATCCTAAATTTATGAAGAGTGCACAGCAAAAACAGCCTTGTTGCATGGCTTCGATATTTTGAACAGCAACAGATTGTTTTTGGTTTTTAAATAATTGAACCAAATTATTCTTTGTACCAATTTTTTTTCCACAAAAAAAACAAAACTTCATGCAGAAAAATTTAGATCGAACTGGCCCAGTCTCAATTGAAGATCACGGTGCTGTAGTTTTTACGGAGCTGCTTTAACTAGCTACTAAAACAAAAATAAATACCCTAGCATGCAATGAACAGGAACTGTCAAAGTGGAGGAAAAAGGATTGCCTCTAATCAAAAATTCAAAGTCTGCAGATAAGTTCATATTGACAATACCCCCCTCCCCCTCGACAAATGCCTGTTATTCTGTGGGAGTCAAGTTGGTCCTTTTATTATGAAAACGCCCATTTTCACAACCCTGAGTATTGTGTCATTAGTGAAAGAATTACATTGTGGGAGAAATGCTGTTCACTGTCAAGGTCGATTGCTTTGAAATCAACATAAAATCTTAATTTGTATCATAACTCTTTAGTTCCCAAAAAGTTAAAAGAAAAAACATTTTTTCATCAAATATTTTTTTAATGTGCAAAACTGCAATTTTATTGGTTTTGAATGTGACATACTAAAAAACACAGCGGATTCTCCACAGATCTGATCAGCTGCAGATCACACATTTCCAGTCTTACCTGATGATGAGGAGGAGGTTTCATGAACCATGAGGAAGAATAACAAGTTTTGTTTATCTATAGCTCCAAAGGAGAATAATGAGAGAATGGAGTCCCTGATCGTTCCCTCAGATCTTCCATTGTGTTTATAAGTCCACATTTGAAGGCTCAAAGGATGCTGAGCTGGTTTCTACCTTTAACCCAAATCTTGTTGTCTAATTAATCTACCTTCTTTCTTCTTTTATCTCCTGTCCCTTGCCTATGTTCTCTCTGAAACAAGGCCTTCCCCCTTGCTGCTACCAAGTTAGTATTCTCTCTGAATGACCTTGGTTGTGTTTGCTCTGCTGCTTGCTGTCTGTTGGAGGCATGGCTTGGTACTGTGGTGGTTTCAGTGACAAAGGGCTGCTTTTGCAAATTTTAAAACAAGAACAGATGAGCTTGCAGTGATAGATGGTCATGGCATAAAGCAGGAAAGGGTGCATCAGTTGTTCTCTGGATGCAGGACTGTTTCGGCTGACACATCTCTGCAGCCTCCTGTGAACATTAGGGGGTTAAAGTCTGTGCTGGAATACTGGAATCGGCAGTCCCTTAGGGTATTTTGTGGGAGTATATGAATCATGGCTGTCTGACAGGGGTTATTCCAGCCAGGTGAAAATAAAACACTAACTTATTTTTGCAATATCAGAAGTCAGATCTGATTATGAACAGAACTACCTGACAGATTTCTGTGGGGTCAGCATAAATTCAGGTTTTGCACCGCTCTGTTAGAAAGAGTTTAATTTTTCAGGCTCTTAGATCAGTTGTGAATTTAATTCAGCCCAGAGCTGTGGGTTTTTAGATAAAAGGATAAAATCACAAAACAGACTTTAAGTTGATGTCAGGACTTTGGTTAAACCAGTTTCTTCTCTGATTCTCATATTGTGTCATCAAAAGAAAACTCTTGGATTTTATTTTTAAAAATGCTCTGTGTATTGCTGAAAAGAGGCATAGGAACAGGTGAAGCATGAATTCTTATGGTCATCGTCCTCATGGTTGACAGCATGTGTCCATATTGATGTGTGTAAATGCTAGTTTGTTGATGAAGGTGAACCGACATGAAACTTTCACAGAGCAATGTAACCGTGAGGTCATCTGTGGATTTTGAAGCATGTGTTGCCTTTCCAAAAATAGCTGTGAAACATTATTTATTAATAATATTCTCCATAAAATGAATCATCCTTTTGAGACAAAATGTGTCTGAAATGTACAAACTATTTTTTTTTAAATCCATCCATTTATCCATCCAACCTCTTATCCAGCAGGCTAAGCAGAGATGTCCTGACCTCCTTGTCCACAGAAAATTCATCCAGTTCTTGTGGTAAAGCAGTTGAGAAACACGGTCCCTTCAGTGCATTCTGGGTCTTTCCCAGGGCCATTTAATCCTGTGGTCCTAACCCAGAGCTCATGGTTAAAGGTTTTGGGTAGGTAGCTTGACCAGTAAATTAAACACTTTGCCTTTTGGTCCTCTACAACAGATCAAAATGTGTTCCTTCAGGTGCTGCATGCTTCTGGCTGTCAATATTACGCTCCATCATTCCCTCACTCATGAACAAGACCCCAGGATAATTAAACTCCTGTATTTGGGGCAGGAGCTCTCTGTCTACCCAGAGTGGGCAATCCACCTATTTCTGGTTGAGAACCATGGCCTCCCAATGGAGGTGCTAATTATAATTTCTGCCACTTCACATTAGACTGTGAGCTGCGCTAGTGCACTCTAAAGGTCTTGGTTATTTTGCTTTGCTTAAAAAAGCTTAACAGTGGCTGCTCACCAATGTTGCGGATCGCAAGCAGCCTAGAGAAGAGTTTAGAACTTTTCATCTTCCTTAAAAAAATTATTTTTGCAGATCTTATTTCACTGTACATTTTTGGGAGTCCTATTTTTGGGAGTGATCTAGCTGAATAGTCATATGAACATTGGGGCGAAAAACTATTTAGTCAGCACTAATTGTGTAAGTTCTCCCACTTAAAAATATGAGAAAGGCCTGTAATTTTCATAGGTATACCTCAACTATTACAGACAAAATGAGAAAAGAAATCCAGAAAATCACATTGTCTAATTTTTAAAGAATTTAATTGTAAATTATCATATTATCATATTACAGACCTTATTCTGTAATATGATACTGTCCTCCACTCGCTACCAGTATTAATGTTACCTGTTAGAACTGGTTATCTATGTAAAAGTCACTTGTCCACAACCTCAAAAAGTCACACTCCAAACTCCACTATGGCCTAGACCAAAGAGCTGTCTAAGGACACCAGAAACAAAATTGTTTACCTTCACCAGGCTGGGAAGACTGAATCTGCGATAGATAAGCAGCTTGGTGTGAAGAAATTAACTGTGGGAGCAATTATTAGGAAATGTAAGACATACAAGACGACTGATAATCCCCCTCCATCTGGGGCTCCCCCCAAGATCTGACCCCGTGGGGTCAAAATGATCACAAGAACGGTGAGCAAAAATCCCAGAACCACACAGGGGGACCTAGTGAATGACCTGCAGAGAGCTGGGACCAAAGTTTACACATACGTCACCAGGGACTCAAATCCTCCAGTGCCAGACGTGTCCCCCTGCTAAAACCAGTACATGTGCAGTTTGCTAGAGAGCATTTTGGATGATCCAGAAGAGGATTGGGAGAATGTCCTATGGTCAGATGAAACCAAAATAGAATTTTTTGTAAGAATTCTACTCGCCGTGTTTGGAGGTGAAAGAATGCTGAGTTGCATCCAAAGAACACCATACTTACTGTAACGCATGGGGGTGGAAACATCATGCTTTGGGGCTGATTTGGGACCAGGACAACTGATCTGTGTACAGGAAAGAATGAATGGGGCCATGTATCGTCAGATTTTGAGTGAAATGTTCCTTCTATCAGCAAGAGGATTGAAGATGAAATGTGGCTGGGTCTTTAAACATGACAGCAATATCAAACACACTGCCCAGGTAACGAAGGAGTTGCCTAACCAGTCTCCAAATCTCAACCCCATTGAAAATCTTTGAAAATGCCACCAACAGTCTGTGAAAACCTTGTGAAGACTTACAGAAAACGTTAGACTGCTGTAATTGCCAACAAAGGGTGTATAATAAAGTATTGAGTTGAACTTTTGTTATTGACCAAATACAAATTTTCTACAATAATTTAAAAACCTTTTTAAAACCAGACAATATGATTTTCTGGATTTTACCCCC
The DNA here is from genome assembly GCA_037389245.1 of Oryzias sinensis. Lineage (NCBI taxonomy): Eukaryota > Metazoa > Chordata > Actinopteri > Beloniformes > Adrianichthyidae > Oryzias > Oryzias sinensis. The sequence continues at coordinate 17,767,074 of CM074500.1, forward strand.
CTCATTTTGTGTCTTATAGTTGAGGTCTACCTATGATGAATTTTAAGTGGAAGAAATTGCACAATTGGTGGTTGACTTTTTTGCCCCATTGTAGCTCAGTGGCCTTGTGGTACTAAGGTACTTAAACTGTAAATAGGTTGAAGAAGAATGGACTGAGTACAGAGCCTTTTAATGAACCTGTTCTTGGTGTTAATGATGTCCAATTCTTACTACTTACCACTTGAAGCTTCTGAGAATGTCCCTGTTCCAGAAACCCTGTGGCCTGTCCTAGCTTGTGAGGTTTCACTGCTTCCTGGTCAGGAGCCACAGTTTCAGAGGCAGAGAGGAAATCCACAAATATCATTCTGACTAAAGTGTCCGACTCAGGACGCTGGACTTGGAACAGGGCTGTGTGGAGAGATGACATCCTCCACATGCAAGCTGGAGGCTTGCACATAGATCTTTGATGTACTTTACTTGTGAAAACAATTCATGATCACCAAGGTCAGAGTATTTGATTAATGATCACTGAGGTTGACAAAGGCGAAATGATTGGTGGACTTAAGATATATTGGGACTGAGGATGTGTGGTCAAAGAGTAAAAAATGTTCAAAAAACTCCTGCCGGCTGTTCTTTAAAATCTGGCAGATTGACAAAAGAATTTTTGAAATGCTTCTTGTTTGGACCCTAATGTAACTCGCAGGATCATGAATCTACAGTAGAAAGTCAAAACTTTGTGATTTTATAAAATGCTTGTGGTGGATTCTGAACATTTTCATCTTGAATGGTTCCAGCATGCGGGTATCGTTGGTTTGGATCTACATTGATGTGCTGTGAAGTCTTTGTGGTGTTCCTGAGAAGCTTGGTCTCTTATAGGATCTTAATGACTGCTGTGAGCATGACCAGCCTGCCTCCTTCTTTCTAACATTCTCACTCTGTTTCTGACATCAGCATCGCTCTACAACTATCTGTCCTGTTCTTCCTCTGTCCTTCCTCTTCGTTCCTCGTTTTCCGTCATCTTTCTCCACATTGCTTCTCCACCTGCTAGTGCTGGCTTCAACCCCGGCATGCTGAAAGAAAACACCATCTCCACCCACAAAGCCATTGAGGTGACGGGGCCAGGTGGTAAGGCCACCATCATCCACGCACAATACAACACGCCCATCAGCATGTACTCACAGGACGCCATTATGGACGCCATCGCAGGCCAGTCACAGGCCAAGGGCCATGACGCTGGGTAGGAACACCGCTCCTTCATTTTTTTCTTACTGTCTCTCACTCTTTACGATTTTTTTTATGAAAGGTCGGGACAAAAAAATTCAGTTTGAATAAATAATCAATGTTGATTAATGTCTTACGTTACTCATTTATTTGGAGAAGGCATTTGCACCTGTTACAAATCATGTACCCATTTCACAAAGTCCACAGGACTTAATGGGACCAGTAAGAAAGCAGGGGTCAAGGTACTGGGGCTGAACAAACAGCCACATAATAAGCCTCCCACCTCTGTGCATGACTGTTCAAATGAAATCCCAATTTTATAAAAGGACTTTTTGTCAGAAGTCTTGTCTGTGTAATGTTGGATGTGCTACTTGGGTGTAGCTCATGGGTTTCTTTGAGTATTCTGATCCATCTATGGTTTTAGCTCCGAGACAGTTATCTAAAATAGTTTTTAATCATTGACAAGAATATACCTTTAAATTAGTTGAATTACCTGATTACTCTTCTTCATCTAGCTTTTTCTGGTTTGTGTCTAGCTGCTGTGGTTCTGGTGGTATCCCAGGCTCATGTTTGTTGGCTGGTTCAGGATTTTGTTTCACAAATTATTGTTTGTGTTGACTTGGTGAGACTGTGACCGCTGCGAGACTGGGACTTCAGTTGACTGTCGGGTGTGTGTGGGCCCATTACAGATAGAAACTGATGTGGGAACATAGAGATGATCAAACACTGATGGACAATGCTGATTGGGTTTGTTGCAGTTGCTGGTTCTTTAGGTTGTTACTTTAGGATTGAGAAATGGGAATGTTTGTGCTCATGTTTGTCTATCAACTTTTGTGTAACTGGGGCTGAACAAGATCAAACGAGGGCTGTGAAAAACCACAAGCTCATCTCTTTTGTCTTCCTTCTATTTACCTTATCATCATCTCGTTCCCCAAAATGCAGCATTTCTTTTGTCAAATAAATTATTTTAAAACCATCCAACATGTCCTGATGTCCTGCTTCAACATTCGGTAATCCTTTAAAAGCTGAAGTCTTAAAACGCCAATAAAAAGAGCAGCTAAAAACCCTGTATTTTTTTTCTGAAGCTGGCCTTAATGTTTGACATTACATGAAAACAAAATGTCATTTTACACAAAATTGGAAAATGAAAATTTCCAATTTCATAGAAACAATAAAAAATTTAAATAAAAAAATTAGAATAAAAATATTTAAAAAATATAGTGAAGAGATCCAATACAATGAAAAACCAACTTGAAGCAACATTTTTCTACAAAATGATAAATACAGAAACACAAAAGCTTTTTACTAATTTTTCAGTGGTCTGTATTAAAACAGAAATAAAACTCTACTGTTCTGAGTCTGTTTCTCCTCTCTTTGGGATCTCACTTTGTTCTTCTGCTTTAAACTTGTCTTCTTACTATTCCTATGAAAGTCTCCTCTGTCTGAGAAAATTCCAAATTCTTCTTTATATTATGTAAAAACTGATCACTGCTGCTTTAGCTCGGGTTTCAGGCACATAGCACCTGAAATAAGAGTGGTTTGGTTTTTGGCCGGGTTGTGGCTGCAGTCCTCTCCCAGGTAATCAGCCGCTGGTGGACAGCTCCTCTCCGGTCTATCAGGCTGTTCAGGACGCAGAAAAGTACCTGGACCCGGTGGAAGGTGGCCACCGCAGCTCCAACGTGCAGTCTAAGTCCTTCCAAGTCCTGGCTCACATGATCCAAACTGAATCTTGTAAGTTCCCCTTCCTCTTGCTGAACTTCTGTGTTATTTCAAATGGTCACAAGGACTCAGATATCCTATGAAGTTCAGGAAATCTGAAATAGTTGAATTTCTGCTCAGCATTTTTTTAAAGAATTTCTATTTTCAGAATTCAGCCACTAAAAAAAAACATCCATAGTTTAATATCAATGATGTTCTGAATATGTCCTTCAACAACCTCACTTTTTATCTCTAAAGTGGAGATGAAATGGATGAATGTGACACAGCTTTTAAGTCAAAGCAGTGTTAAGCCGGTGAGTGTTTAGCTACATTCACACCACACTCAGCAATGCTCGTTCAAGCGGCCACTTCCGATAAAAAGTCAGTGTGAATGCGTGGAAAGCGTGTTTCGTGTTCCACGTTTAAAGCTCTTGTGTTCATGCGTAGCTACGCAAATTTTTAAGAATGTTTTCAGACCACTAAATGCATGTTGAAAGTTAAACCAGGTTGAGCTTTGACCAATCAGGGACTTGGATTTTGTGGTGAGTTGGCATCCCTTTAAATTTACTGCAGTGCCAACCATTTGAAACATCATGAAGGAGAAATTAATTATTTGCGGAATTGCACAAAATATTTCAGGGCCGTGAAAGAAAAAGCCTGGAGCAAGATTCACGAGATTTGCACTGCGTCGATTTTCACACCTTCTAACTGTAGATGGTGGACATGCACTAGTTAACAGTAGAAAAAGAAAAAGAAAAAGAATTCCCTCCCTGTGCTCATCTAGTGTGAACACTGGACAAGCACGTTCAAGAATGCGCGTCTCATGCCTGGAGTGTCCGTAGCCAAAGAGAAATGTGTTAACTTATTCTTAGAACTAATATTTTTTAAATGTAAAAGATTCATGTTAACTTGTTATAACAAGTTAAAGTAAAGAGTAATTTCCCTTTAAAAGGACAGAGTTTTAAAATGTAGAAAAGTCAGTGGATTCATGCACACCTGTTCTCAGGTAACTGTCGATCCTCACACCTCCTGTCTCTGTTGCAGCTCTGCAGAAGCAAGAGGAGGAGGAGGATGAGGAGAAGGTAACAAGGAGGAGCAGGTAGGCAGGCAGGGCCCTGCTGCCCCCCACCTCCACACCCCTCCCCCACAGCCCTCTCCTCCTGACCCACTTGACCTCACCTGCTGATTGCATCAATATAATCTAGCCCCGCCCACTCCGTAAATGTGTGTGTGTGTGTGCTTGTTCTTGGTATCTTCTGAGGACCCTCTCTCTTTTTAAGGAACAATATCTTTATGAGGAACATCATGTAGAGGAAAAATATTTAAAACAGACCAAAAATCCAATTAAAAGCGATAAATGATTAGGAGATTTTAATCATAAATACATCAAAAAGAAACTTGGTTAAACTATTGACATCAACTAAATAAAAACGGCATCATTACTTCAACTTCCTGGATATATTTAGGAATTAACCATTCATATAAAAAATAGGAATTTTATAATTTCCAAAATATTTTTCATAATCCTTCCTAGAGAATGCACTATAAAGTAAGATGTTTTGGATGCAAAACATGCCATTTCTAAATATAGTTCTACATTTTCTCATAATTTTTAACCAAACACAAACCTGCTGTGAGCCCCAATAAGGAGAGAACTAAGCTTCATCATAATTAAGTGGCATTTTGGGTTTGTTGTAAGATTTTTAAACTCAGAGAGCACGTACATTTTATAAAAAAAAAAAGAAGAGGTTCTGCAAATATTGTTGTTCTCTCCAACTTAGCATCTTGTTTGATTCGTTCTCTCTGCTAAACCATGTTTCAGAATTGCGGCATGTGTTGGATTGGGATTTTTTTTTTTATCAATATAAAGCTGTTAGCTCTAACTGACTTAATTCAAAGCTTGTCACTGTATTCTGCATTCCTCTCACTGTATTTTAATCAAATGTAAAAACAAACAAACAAACAATTAGAAATTAAAAACTCAGAAGTTTAAGGTTTTCTGTTTTTTGTTAAAACTCAGAATAAAACAGCTGACATGTAGTAAACCAGTATAACCAACAAGAGGCACTGTTGGATAATAACATCCCCCTAAAATGTTTGCAGCTTTTATCTCAATCTTCCATCTTTTTAAAAAAAATTCCTGCCTATTGTTTTTATCATTGCAGAATATCTGTGTAAAATGAACTTTAATTTTTATGTGTTTGCATTATTTGTGTCCGTTTTATTTCCCCTGCTTTTCTGGGGTTTACACATCTTGTATTGTTAGTCTCCTCTACTTGCACAGTTGTGTCTACATTGTGGTATGCCTTTTCTTCCAGCAGTAACAAAGATGTGGGTTGAAACAGCAGCATGGGGGTCTTAGGGGTCCATGAGTCATCTGTGTCTCAGTTCAGTCTGAATGTCTTCAAAGAAATAGTGATCTTGAAATAATAATCAATGAAATCAAATGAAATTAAATAATGATCAGGAAATCCTTTATCACACAGAATAGAACAGATGTATTAGTGGCTAAGAAATACCCTTTTCCTATAATGAACACTACAGGGCTCAGTTATAGGAGGGGAAAATATGAATGAAGACTCATGTGGAACCAAGGAGCAACACTTTGAAATCCTCCTTAATGCAGGTTTGTAAGGCAAGGCAAGGCAAGTTTATTTGTATAGCACAATTCGTACACAAAGTAATTCAAGGTGCTTCACAAAACAGAAAAATGCATTAAAATCACAATACATCATAGAAATAATCAACGTAAAATTTAATTTTAAAAGAAAATTGATTTAAAAATAAAGGAAGGAAAGGAAAGAAAAGTGCAGATAGGACCTTTCAGTCATATACACGGCTAAACAGAAATGTTTTAAGTCTAGATTTGAACATGAACACAGAAGAGGCTTGTCTTACGACTTCAGGGAGGCTGTTCCAGATTTTAGCTGCAGAATATTGAAACGCTGATTCCCCTTGTTTAGTTCTGACTCTGGGTATCAACAGGAGGCCGGCCCCTGAGGTCCTCAAAGTACGAGATGGTTCATATGGCACTAACATGTCAGAGATGTACTTTGGTGCGCGGCCATGGAGAGACTTGTACACAAGCAGAGCTGCTTTGAAGTCTATTCTTTGAGGTACAGGGAGCCAGTGCAGAGACCTGAGCACAGGACTAATGTGATCATACTTCCTAGTTTTGGTCAGGACTCGAGCAGCAGCATTCTGGATGTACTGAAGCTGTTTTACAGCTGGTTTGGAGAGGCCGGTGAGCAGGCCGTTACAGTAGTCTAACCTACTGGAGACAAATGCATGAATAAGTATCTCCAGGTCTGGTTTTGACACTATGTTTTTGATTTTGCTAATGTTTTTCAGATGGTAAAATGCCGCTGATGTTACTGACTTGATATGGCTGTTAAAGTTTAGGTCAGAGTCCATGATTACCCCTAGATTTCTGACTTGATTTGAGGGTTTAAGAGACAGAGAATGAAGGTAGCTGTAAACAAAGTGGAGCCAGGTCAATTCACCAGGTAACCACCAGGGGGCTTACAAAACCAGATCAGTCTCTCTTCACTATAATGACCCAATTCACAAGAATGACAAACAAAGTTATAGTTGGTTACTGCAAATGTATTTACTTTTGTGGTTAATAATCTGTGTTGGAATAGAATTTTTATGAAACTTGTCTTATATTTGCTGTCAAATGACCTTTTTAACTGGCAGATGATTGTCTAATTGTTTCCTCTTGAAGGGTTTCAGTGGGTGTGTTCCCACATTTTCAGAAAGATGGAAGTTCAGTTGTGTCATATCCTCCCAGCATAGCAACAAGCAGGGAGCTAAAACGCTGCTTTAAACGAACTACAAACAAACAGACGACTCACATGACCACAGAGCCGTCTCATCTGACATATGGTGGAAAATTGTTGTCATGGGTTGGGTCTTGATCAGACATGTATGTACCAGAGTCTAAGAGGATGCAGAAACTGGTAAACTCCTCCTCTTTCAGCCTGCCTCCCCACTGATGGATGGAGCTTTCTATTCTCTCTGCACTTATTTAATCATCCCTCCATTAGGCGCCATCGATCCCCCTCAACCCCCAGCTCCCCTCCACCCCTCGTCAGACTCTATTCGGCGTCCAATGACTCAATGGGAATCAATCGGAGCAGAGGTCGAGCTTTTATCCGCCAATAAAGAGACTGTGTGGTTTTTCCCTGCTGGCTGTAATTCATCACAGATTCATCTGCTCTGATTGATTCTCTGGGTTTGCAGCAAAGAGCCGCACTTCCACAGTCTGTTCTTCTGCCATTTCAGAGGAAATGCTGAAGAAACTCCCACCCTGCACCAAAATATTCATTGAATTCATCTGTTTATGCCAACAGTCGCCCAAAAAGAAGAAAATTTATATTCAATGAATACTTAATAATTTAAAAGAAGCAGGAAAAATGTTAGGAGAATGAGAGGATGTGTGATGAGTGTGTACAAATTGTACACAGTAGTAGCTGAGACACTCATTCTTACAAGTGTGCTCGTTCTTTGTAATTATTCCTTAAAAAGAGGCATTAAACCAGATTTGGTCTCCAGGTAAATATTTCTGTACCGTAAAGAACAGTAAAAAAAAAAGATTCAACAACAGTTTTTCCGGTTTCAATTTTCTGTAACAGAAATCCAACAAAACCAGGGTATGAACTGAAGAACGGGAAGCTACAACAAATTCCTAGCTGAGCAGATTTACATTGTTTCATGATTGTTTCAACAGCCAGTGATGCCATTTTACAGCTTGCTGGTTTTCAGATGAGGGTGAATCCTGGGAGTGCAGAGGAGTGCAGGGGTAGTTTAGCAAAAACACTCAGGCTGAAGGTTACAGTTTATTTCAGGTCAGTCACCGTAAAAGTGACGGCATATCCTCTGTTGGATGGGCAAATAGCACCAGCTGAGAGAGACATCATAACTCATGGCGTTTTATTGTCTGCTGTATCATTGGTCCTCCCACAAAAGGTTTAAAAAAACCACTCCAATGAAAATTGGATTTTTGGTGTATTGTAACGTGTTTTTTGTGTCAAAGTAAATTAATCTTAAAAATGCATTTCTGAGTATTTTTATATTCAAACCATTGTGAATCAGGAGCCGATCGTATTTGTGACGTAGAAAATACACTGGGTGGGTCACAATTTCCCTGCTCTGCTCCATTCTGATACATCCTCCTGTAAATAACCAGGTCCATGTATGTTTTTGATTTCTCCAACTGAGCTGTTATCTGGCTCAAAGCTCTACGGCTTGAAAGTGCAAATAATGCTCACCATTTTCGTTGCACCAGTAATATTAGGTTGGGGGGGGTGAAGGGCTGTAAGCTAGTGGGAGAGAGTGTAAATAGAAAGCTTTCAGTAACAGGGAAGGGGAGATGTTCCGCACCAACGGTCTCCCCCACAACATGAAGTCAAATTTCAACCTGGAAAACAACACATTTTCTTATATTGGCTAAAAACTGCGTAATCATAATTAAATATTGCTGGGAACGCTTTTACAACAGGTCAAAAGACGAAGGTCTTTAAAATTCTCCAATGGGTTAAATCTGTTACTTTTTAGGACCCTTTCCTACTTTTGCAACAAGCAGGTTGTATTTTAACAGCCTTTGGGCTAAATAAAATTGGAAACCCTGAACTCATCATCTGATTTGCTTTTACACAAACTATGGATAGCTGATATTCCTTTCAATATGAAACCATTCATTTATTGTATCTTTCTATCATAATCATTTTTTGATAACATAATTTTGCATGAAATTATGATATCAAAAAACAAAGTATATTAATATTGTAGGCTATGTTTACATATCTTAGTTTTTTTAGCCCGTCTTTAATTCACATTCCTTCATATTAATGCACTTGCAGCACATACGCTAATCGTTGCACTTTGGTTTGCAGAATAGTTGGTCTGTAATTACACTTTAGTAAACCGGTACCCCTTATTTTCAGGCACACAAAAAGTACAGGTGAGCTGTCACAGCCACCAAATGAATGTAACTATTCCAGGACACCAGCTCTGGTTGGAATCAAACGGCTTTATGTAAATGGTTCCTGAAGCCATAATTCATTAGCATCATCAGCAAGACTTTATAATTAAACCTCACCAATGCTTTCCTACCTGTTATCTTTAAATATATTCTATGAAATTAGTATTTTATCATGTATGGGATGTAGTCTTCTCATTTGGCCTTTATAATGCAAAGTATCTTTTGGTTATTATGTCAAAAAAACATTACAAGCATTTATTTGTCAGTTTTCTGGTTTAATGTAAGATTTTAAGCTTTCAAGTAGAATTGGTTGCAATTGTATTTTTTAGCTATTCCTATGAGTTTGTCATTGGGCAGATGTATTTATATCTCTACGTGATCAGCGCTTATGCTTTTTTTGCTCCACTGTTTTTCAAAATCTAATAACAACCCATCAGAGAGGCTCAGTGTGGCGCTGGCTGACATCATTACCAGGAACACTCCCTATCTTTAGTTTCATAAACCCTCTTGCTGTTTCTGGAGGATTGGACCACTGAAAATAGTCCACAGCTTAATATCTGGAGTGTTTTGTTGCGGAAACATTTCTGAAATTTGTTCCAACCCCCTGATGTTATGTACTGTTTTTACAATATCAATAATTTAATGTTTTCCTCATTCACTAAGTGGACACAGCTGAAAATTATATGGAAGAAGTTTTTGCTGAGCTGTAGTCCACTTTGGGCTGAGATGTGGCTATTTGTTTTAGTTCTTCACAAACTGTATATAATAATAAGAATTGATAAAATTATAACATGTACAACAATTTGCCCCACGTCAGAAGTTAAAGTTTGTCCGGATGGTTTGTTGAGTGTTTCAGTTATGAGGGTTAGGTTCGATCCTTCTAAAAGCTTTCCAGTCTGCTTTCATGCTGCATTCATGTGTTCTGGGTAAAAAGTGAAATACTCTCATTGGGTCCGTCATGTTTTGTGATTGATGCGTCATTTATGGGGTTATCTTGACATTTTTATCTTTATTTTCCTTTTAGATTTCGCTGAGTATGTTGTATCTTTTTGCTCACTAAAATTCTCATATTTTACCTTTACTTGTTTGGTGTGGTTGACTATTTGAGCACCTGACAGCAACAACGAAAAGAAAGGTTGAGGTTTTTTTCCACACGCATTTTTATCTAGTATCTTTATTCTATCATGAGTTTGAGTCCCAGGGGCAGAAGTGTCAATAAAGATGCCTGGACCTTTCGCCAGGCAAGTCAAGACACCTAGTTTTTCAAGTGTGTCCTAGGTTTACTTTAGTCCTGTCACACCTCCAGATGTTAAAACCATCTCAGCTGCTCTCCTCAATGTGGAGGACGAGTCAATTCACAACAAGTTCCTTCTAGATTTTTTACTTTCGCATCCTATTTCTAAGGAAGACCCTAGCTATCCTCAAAAGGAAGCTTTTTTCTGCCGCATGTAAACGGTTTTTCATAGCCTACAGCTCATGGTCAGAGTTAAGCGGATCACAGATGGATCTTGAACTGAGAGTTTGCCTTTAGACAAAGCTATCATTACTGCAACAAACTGGTATAAAGTCTGCATCACTGCAGACATTGGAATGATCTACCAGTCAATCTCACACCCTGCAGCAGCACATACTTGACTCATGAGCAAATTACACAGAATCCGCCCCCCACCTGGGAGAGGGACTTAGTCCAAATCAAAAAGGACATTCCCCCCTGATTTGGATAAGAGTTTAGGCCTCAGAATTTGCTGGTTCTCATTCCAGCAGCCTCCCCAGCCAAAAATGGTCAAGAGGACCACACCATTTACAAACACAGAAGAGATGGGATTCTAAGACTCTCAGAGCCAAACACTTTCTCCAGATGGCAATTGTGAAGAGTTGTTTCCATGAAAGTTTTGAAGGTGAGGTGGAAACTGGAAAATGTGCATTAAAGATTTTGAAGTTAAGTACTGAAGATTTGTATGGTAGTCGCTCTTATGGGCCTGATTTTAGATCTGCATCTGAATCTGCAGAGAAATACTCAAAGTAGCTGTTGATCTGGATGGCCAATCTGTGTGCAAATGCTGTTGGGACACAAGCTGGGGTCAGTTTGACCCCTGATCAACCCAAAAACACCAGTCAGTACAAATTCTTAATTGATTTGTCCAAGTATCTCTACAAGATGTGTCCTTCCCCCAAATAGCACCAGTGATAACCATGGTGGAGTCCAACTTTGACCAGAAATGAGTATATCTTACTGATGAGCGAACCAAACTGATGCTTTGTTTGTATAGTAATTAAACAGCCTCCAACATCACGCTATTCATTCCATTCTAAAAGAGCTCTCTCAGATTAGGTGCATCTGGTAAAAAAAACAAGAGCTATGAGAAGCAGACAGACTAAAATACCTTAAGAGCAAATTAGTCTCATCTAATAGTATATTTTCATTGTTAGCTTCTATCACATTTGGTTATCATGGTGATAGGAGGGCACCTTTTTGTTTTTTCTATTTTAAAACCTAATCTATTGTAATCTATTGGACTTGTGTCCATTTTCTAATGGAAACTAATCTGTAAACGTTGTCCATAGACTGGGTTGACTAGTGCATGAGTTGCTTCAAAATTCAAATGCCCTTTTGTTAAAATGAAGATGGGCTCTCCTTAATTTAAATCTGAGTGGTCTGAAGGATCTGGATATTCAGGGAAATAATGCACAGAACAATCCAATAATTACCAAGTTATGTTTCTGTCCCTCTGCAGCCAGTATGGCCCACCACCAACTATGCATCAGCCTCTACAGGCTCCGCCCCCTCAGCAATACCAGCAAATACCTCAGCAGTACCAGCAAGTACCCCAGCAGTACCAGCCAGTTCCCCAGCAGTATCAGCAGTCACCCCAACATCAAGCCCCGCCCACACAGCAGAGTTCCATTCAGATCCCTGTTGGGTCTGGTGCTCCAAAGGTTGTCAGCACTGCATGCATCTACCCCTCCCAGCCTGGTGAGCCTCTGGGTTTAATTTACAGGGTTTAAATGGTCAGATTCCCAAAACTCCAACAAAATCTGAAGGATTTTCTGTAGGATGTTGTACTCAAGTGTACTCTTTTAATCTCAGCTCCAGCTCAACTGCCGCCCCAACCCCACCCTTCAGCTGCAGCCCCAGCGCCCCCTCCACCTGCTCCAGCCCCTACTACCTCCAACAGACCCCCATGGGTGACTGACACCAACTTTGCTGAAAAGTTTGAAGCCAGCAAAACTACCACCACCACCATGAAGGTTCAGCCGCTGCCGCAGGGTGCTCCTCCCCCACCAGCATACATTTCCAACCCTTCCCCTGTGGGGCCTGCAGCTCCCAGCCCGGCGCCCATGACTCCCACCCCCGCCCCTTTTCCTCCTGTGGCGAGAGGTGTGGCCCAGAGGGCGGAGAGGTTTGCAGCAAGCAGCCGTACGCCATTGTGTGGCGCATGCAACAGCGTCATCAGGTGACTTTTTGAACCAAAATTTTCACTTACAGCAGTTGATAGAGCAAAATATACGATTTAAATAGATGTCCTAAAATAACTGACCAAATATAGAGCAGGCAATACATGTGAAAATTTTTGAGGTTTTACCTTAAATTACAAAAATAATGATGTACAATGATATTGCAAATGGCTATACCACAATTACAAATCTCAGCTGGGATGGTGGTCAGTGTAAAAATGCAGTTATCTTTAAATTCTTTAACTACCTGCTCAAGCAAACAGTAAAGTACATTTAGAAAATATATTTTAAAACCCACTGTGTGTGTGCAACTCCCTAAAGGCAATAAGCAGCAGAAAGAACATTTTTTTTAATTGATTTTATCTTGGTTGGGTAGTTAAAGAGTTAAGACAAGAATGTGTTAAAAAGTCTGACCAAATGATTGTCTTTCACAGGGGCCCCTTCCTTGTGGCCCTCGGCCGGTCCTGGCATCCTGAGGAGTTTAACTGCCACTATTGCCACGTGTCTCTGGCAGACGTGAGCTTCGTGGAGGAGCAGAACAATGTTTACTGTGAGAACTGTTACGAGGAGTTCTTCGCACCAACTTGTGCCCGCTGCAACACCAAAATCATGGGGGTAAGGAGCCCCAGCCCCTTTTGTCAGTCACCTCCCAGCGCTGACATCAATGAATTAGTGTCTCGAGGGGTGTTTAAACGCGCTTTAAAAACTCATCTACTGCCTAACCTGCCCAAAAATTCTTGTTTTTATTTGTACTTTTTAATCTTACATTCCAAAATTTCCATGGGTTGATGCCATGTCTTCTAAGAAAATTTAAATAGCTGGTTTAAAAAGTATTTTTCAGGGTGAATAGTATGTTTAATATCTAAAAGCATGTCTTTGGTACATGTGGTGTTTATATCATACAAACAAACTAATTGTAGAAATTCTGTATCATGTTACAAGACGAGGACCAATCTCCACATCCATCCATTTGTCCATCCATTCATATTTTAGGCAACAGTAGTCATCTCTTAAGCTGTTCATTTGTAATTTAGTCAACTGACCATATTTTCCACAAATCAATTCAGTTTTACTATATTCAAATTATGATTTCTATTTCGGTCTCTGCAACACACTGGTGAGCTGTTCAGGGTGTATCCTGCCTTCGCTCACTAGTAGCTGGGTTGGCTCCAGGATGGATTGTTTCTGGTTTTCACTAATCAGAGGAACATAGACCATTCCGAAAAACAACAGTTTTTCTTTTGCGCTTCATGTTCATATTTTTACAGTCATTTAATTAAACTCCTACATTATAAGCCCTCCAAGACTGATCCATGCATGAGAAGAATCAAGAGGTTTGTCTTGCAAAGGCAGGTAAGACATCATCTGGTGGGATTTTTTTTTCTGCAGCCCAAATCTTGGAGTTTTTGCAACTTCTTTCAAGAACTCTATAATTCTGATACCACACTACCTTCACCAAACATTTGCTCTGCCCGTCGGGAGACAGCTGTTGGGTGATTGGTCAATGACAAACTAAAAAGCTAGAAAAAACTCACATCTGTCAATACTACTATTATTGACTCCATTATTGTTGGATTCCTACAATGCTTTGACCATGGGGTATATAGGGCAGGGAATGTTTCATAATAGTCCTCGCTAAAAGAGGACTATTGCTCTAATCCCAAATGTGCTAACTTTTGAATTAGCTTTCCCATCCTTAATCTTCTACCTGATAGGAATCCTAGCTTAATGAAGCCAACAACACTGCATCATCTGCAAAAGCATAGACTCACTTCTGAGCCATCTCCTCTGCTTCAAATACAGATGGTCATGTCTGCAGGATCTGCCAGGGAGGTCATGACAAACAGTAGCTCTTTCATTAGCTTACAAACAATAACTCTTTTGTAATGGCAAAAATGCCTGTAACTTGTTTCTCGTTTCAGAGTTTAATGGGGAGTTCTTGTCTTTACATACCCACATTCAAACATTCTTTAATCTGCAGCATACCGTTTATTTTTTTTTTTTGGGTTGCAGGAGGTGATGCATGCCCTGCGGCAGACGTGGCACACTACATGCTTCGTGTGCGCAGCTTGTGGCAAACCCTTTGGAAACAGTCTTTTCCACATGGAGGACGGAGAGCCGTACTGTGAGAAAGGTTTGGAAAGTTTCACCTTAAACTTAACACAACCAATTTGATCACTAAAGGATAAACTCACATCTGTAGTTCTTGGACTGGTGTCTAATTTATCCAGAAGAACAGGGTAAAAGTCTGAGCAAGGATCTCCAAGCCTCAATGTGCAGTCATCCGTTTAGCCATAGGGAGAAGGTCTGTAAATGTTGCCCCTTCTTGATCGTGCTATTGTGTTTCTCAAGAAACCTCAATTCTATCTCTTGTGCCTATGAACCTACCGTCAGCAACATCCATGCAGAATGGATGAGCTAGGATGCTTTTGATGGATCGCATGGTTCTTATAATTGACAGAGTTTAGACTTCGGAGCTCCCAAAAAATCACATCATCTGCTTTTCCTCCAAAACATGAAAGCAATGCAACGGCCCTGTAGAGTCAAGTCGACACAATTCTCTTGTATTTTGTTAACATCTCAGGAAACTTCTTCTCTGTCACTTCAGTCCATTAGTTTGAGTTAAGTTGATGCCTTCTGGATTCAGATCAATTCAGTCCCATTAATCTGACCACCCTTTCACCACTTCACCAGTTGAAGTGGTAGGTGCTAAACTTTATGATAGTAAGGTACCGGTGTGATCTGGTTTAGTTGCAGCTTTGCTCAAGTGTCTTTATGCTCTTTGCTCAGATTACATCGCACTCTTTAGCACAAAGTGTCATGGCTGCGACTTCCCAGTGGAAGCTGGCGATAAGTTCATCGAAGCTCTGGGCCACACCTGGCACGACACCTGCTTCGTCTGTGCGGTAAGACACATAAACATCTTCTTTCAGAGACGCTTTGTTGCTACATTCACACCGGGCATATGGTGCGCATTCATGAATGTACATTTAGCTTGTGGTGTTTACACTGGACAAGCACAGAGGGGCTTCTTTTTTTCTTTTTCTTTTCTACTATTTACTAGCACATGTCCGCCATCTACATTTAAAAGAGGCTTAGTGTGAAATGTTGAACCAGTGCAGATCTCACGAATTGGACACAAACCCAAAATGCTTCGGTTCATTGCTCGTCCTTGCAATGGAGGATTTGGATTACCATCATGTCAGGAGAGTGGCCTTAGTTTATTTTTATTTGAAAAACAAACGCAGACATTGTCAGGGTCACCGTGTTCACCAGATAAACCAGCTACTCTCAGAGTTTGGTGAGTTTCATCACCTCCATACATCACCACCAAATCCGAGTCCTTGACGGGTCAAAGTTCAACCTGGTTTAACTGGCAGTGCACGTTCAGTGGCTATTGGTTTTGTACGTAAACCCCAAAAAGGGTCGTAAAAACTTGCATAGCCACGCGTGAACATGAGAGTTTTGAACACGGAAGCCTGAAATGCACATTGACACGGATTTACATAGACTTTTCATTGGACGCATATTGCAGAGGGCGGTGTGAATGTAGCTTAACTGTGAGAGTCTGACATGTCACTCTGCCTGCAGGTCTGTCACGTCAACCTCGAGGGTCATCCCTTCTACTCAAAGAAAGACAAACCTCTGTGCAAGAAGCATGCCCACGCCATCAATGTGTAGGCATACGCACCTGCCTCTGATGTGGTCGCAGCGGCGAGGCGACGCTATAACACGCCGTGTTTGCAAGCACGCTAGTTATTTGCAATTACACTAAAAGGAACTATGCTGCCTGATGAATCTGCTTCTGAATGGGAACATCTGACCCCCGCCAAACCGGCTGTACTGTAGTTCCTCTTTTTTATGTTTTCTACGAGAAACTCTGAGTGAAGATGTGCTGTTAGCCCACAGCTCTGTATGGAGTCTGCAGAGTGCAGAAATACTTTCTTGTAGACTTTTTAGGTGTTTAATTATGATTTGTTATGATAGAAGATCCACTCCGACTCAGGAAAACTCCATTCACAGCTCATTTATAATTAGAATTATAATTTAAGTTTTTGGAAAATATTGGTTTGTAAAATATTTACAGTTTAATTGATGTTTTTTATTGTAATTTTGATTTAATCAAGTCTTCTGCAACAATATGAAACAGATCCTAATTGAACCCTGAAGATTCCAGAAGCGCTCTGGAGACTCCATACAATTGAGCTGATCGTGTGCCTCTTTGACTCGTCTCGATCCTTTGAGGGATTTTTTTTCATCTCAGAATTATGTTGTATTGCTGTTAAGGTTGGCTTCAAAACTGTCACGTAAACTGCAGGAATTAAAGATATGTACATTCATCTGTCAAGCCTTAGCTCTGGTATCGCCTTCTCTGAGCTGCAGTCCAGCAGCCTAGTCCAGGTCTGACTCCTCTCCTGGTCTGCACCCTTGTCCAAACGTGGTCCCGGTCCAGGTTTGACTCTGGTCCAGATATCCTTTAGTTAGATTTCTGTTGCTCTTCTGACAGGATTTGAAGGTGGATGCTTGTTCACCGCTGCCTTCCTTCAGGTGTGTTTGTGAAGCATCACAGTGTGTGTTTGGGTGTTGATCTTTTTTCTTCGTTTTGTAAGCACACTGTAAAGTCCTGAAACATCCTGGGTCAGGCATTTACAGTGTGATTCCCCCCCGTCTCCTTACGTACCTGCAGAAACGTTCAAACTCAAATGTTCCTGCAATCTTAGCCTTTAACGCCACTGAGTCATTTTGATGAGAAAAAAACAGTAACTTTAACTTTGTTTTGTATTCTTGGGGAAGATCGTTTTGGATGTGTTTAAACACATTTGCTTCCTGTTTTTTAAGCAGCATTTTATAGCTGTGAGATGAGTCGTAGCAGAACAATGAGCTCTACATTTCTCTGCCTTGTGCAGACTTTGGTGTTTTCTTGAATAACGTCACAATTCTACACCCATCCTTCCAGTCTGTTCCATTTGCCAGAGTTCAAGTCACTGGGACGGCAGTCTCAGCAGACCTCTGTCTGCCACCTCCTACAGGAGGATACCAGATTGTTCTCCAGACCTGCAGAGATCTCATTTCTCCAGTGCTGTAGGTCTCCTGCGGGGCTCCCTCCTGGTTGAACACATCCTTAATGCCTCACTGTGAAGGTGTCTGGGTGTCATTTTCCAGAAGTCCAAACTTCTTCAGTTGATCTATTATGAATTCCTCCTGGATGTCTAAACCTCACCTCCTTCCTCATAGGAGACCCGAGCCCCTCCTGAAAGAAGCTTATTTTTGGTGCTCATATCCGTGATCTTAACAGCTCATCTGCACCCAAGGCTCATGATCAGAGGTGGGGGCATGGATGTAGCGGTAAACTGAGATCTTTGTCTTCAGACTCTGATCTTTCTGCAGCGCATCAGAACAAAACAAGTTCCCCATTTCAGCAGATGCACCGATCCTTCTGTGGATCTCAAACTCCATCTTTCATCACTGACAGCAGAGCAGGTACTTTAGCTCCTCCTTCTGGAGGAGGAGCTTCTTTCTAACCCAAAGTTGTGCTGTCATTTTGTTAAAAAAAAAATATGGATTTGAAGTTTGAGGTATTTTCAGATACTTTCTGATTAAAGTCTGACATACTGGATGAACTCTGACTCTGGCTCACAGACAAAGCAGCAAACCCCAAACATGATCATTCTGATCTGAACTGAACCGAGCCACTCTGCAAACGCGCAGCTAAAACTCGATTTATCTGAAAAACGTGTTTCATCAGACTAAAAGGGAAATTCTTTACAGTCTGGAAAGACAGACAAACTGACAAATCGTCAAAGCCCAGGAAATGTTGACATATTCAATTCAGTCTCCAAGCTGCTGGTTTTACGTTGAACTTCAAGAACTGTGGTCAAATAGGAGATTTAGCAGCATCTAGTGACTATAAGGGGAATTGCAACAAAACGCTGTTTAGCGCATTGCCTTTGGAGCATCCTGAGCTTTAGTGTGACCTACCTTCAGATCAACTGAAAGGGTTTGCTGGATGTCAGTCTAAACTCTGCGTGTCATGATTTCTGCTCTGTTCAGACCAGTTTTTACCCTGTCTCCTTTTATACAGTTTATGTCAGACAGTGTGAATGTGCATGCAGAGCAGTTTGTTGCAGCATGTTGGGATGTATAAAAAAAAGCTCTGACCCCGCCCTCCAGACACATACGCAGAATATTACTGTAAAGATTGGTTAGAAACTGTGATGAGCAGCAGGAAGGCTGGGATGAACCTGCTATCACTCTGAAATGCTGCTTTACTGTTTGACAGGTTTACAAGGAGAATTACAGCATTGCAGTCTGAATAAAGCGAGCACTTACATCACAAAAAACATCTGCATTTGTCCTGTTCTTCATTATTTCACAGCTTGAAATAAAAAAAACACTTGGGTTTTTAGCAGCTTTATAAACTAATTCACTTCAAATGTTACATTTACTAAATTCCATAAAATAAATGTTGCTTTTTCGAGCCCCAATATTTTGAACATTTAAAATATTTAAATATATATATATATATATATAATACCAATCCAGCGTCTATGTTCTTATCTGTGACCAAACTCTTTTCAAAAAGTATTTACTCTTCCCTTTAATTTTTTTCCTTTTTTTGCAGACCTGTTGTTTCGCTACTAGCCACTAGATGGAAGCAGACTCAGCTTCAGTCAGAATTTCAAAGTAAAAGCCAGGACAGAGTAGTGATCGCAAAAAAAAACAGATGAAAAAAATTAGGGAAGAGTTCTCACTCTGACAGTAATATCAACTCAACGGGAGGTTACACGGAGACTCTATTACCTTTCTCAGTTTTTAAAAGAAAAAGGCACAAAGTATAGATATATTCAAACATGATTTTAGCGTGTGGTTATTTAAATACAGGATGTTATAAATAGTTATTATCCTTAAATGTCTAATAGACAAAAAAGTCACATGAACTGCATTTGTGGGAAACACAATGAAACAACGTAAACTATAGAATTTAATATAAACGTGGCGCACAAAAAGAAACGCTTACTGTATGTTGGCAGTATAGATTATGATAAAAAAAACCAATAATAGTGATTTATTCAGATGTAAATCTGTATTAAATTATTGACTAATTAAAAAGTCGGGTAACTGGAAAGGCTTATCCGGAAGCTGTCTTGTTTGACGTTAGAGTGAGTAGTCCCGTTGCTCACAGACGATCTTCGAACAGGTTTGGGATTCACTGTACTAGCCGTCAAACAGAGAAAACCGCAGAAGGAGCGAGTCCTGAGGCGCAGAGAGAACGGCAAAACTGCTGGAAAAGAATCTGTATCCCGGAATACTATTCAGAGTTAGGATTTAAGCAACAGATTTGTGCTGGAAAACGAGACGCGTCCCAAGGAGTAAATTAAGGCACCCAAGAGGATAAGGTAAGGCGGATAGGATCCAACAAAACCCCGAACTTCACTCCCCGTAGTTGGACTTTTCAGCTCCGTCTATGTGCTGAATCACATAGCGAATAAAGCCTGGAAGTAAATAAATGTAAACTTGGTATTCATACATTATTTTATTAAGTAGTTATTAGATTTTAAGTTCGGCATTGGGATATATTGTCAGTTGTTTGTGATGCTGAAAAAATAATTCAAATAAAATGAACAGATTTCGTGAGTGGTTTGGCGCCAGGAAATAGTCGTATCCTGTTGGCAACGCTGTCGAAAAAGTTCCCAGTTGTTGAGCTTCGGCGAGATTTTTAAATGTTTTGCAGAAAAGAGGATATGATGAAGCCCATCAGTATGTAAGCAGGCATTGTTGATCCCAGATAAGTGAATAAAATCTGCGGGAGAGTTTATCTGGATCATCTTTGCCGCAGTTTGTTCACCGAGATGTCGCTTGTTAGCCGCATTCCTCGGTTAGCTAACTCCGCAAATATCACTTATTTGTAATAAAACAGTTTTTACGGTTAGAAAAAACGTGTTACCGATAGTTTTTATCCATTTTGCCTGTTTGTCCGTGAGTTCGCTTGTCTGTGGTCAACTTTGTGTGAAAGTTAGGGAAAGTTGAGCTAAGTTTCTCGTTAGCATGTGGGGCTATATCACACGCAGAGAGAAGGTCGAGTTTCTGCTGGTTTTCTCTGTTTACCTGGAATTATTGCTGCTCGTGCACGCGCTACCCGGAGCCACCTGTGGCGCGCTCGTTTTGTAGCTTGTTGTGTGTTCGTGTCGGAGACTGCCAAACATATTTAGCCCTCAGCATCAGCCCCGGAACACAAACTCTGATTGGTTTTTTTTTTTTATTATGTTTTGGTGTTGGTGCAATGTTTCTCCAAACTCCAAAACCCCACATTCAGTTTAGCAAAAATTAGCAAACTTTCCTGGTTTGAAAGCCTTCGTTGAGTTTGTTCACATTTTTGGAAAAACCTCGAATGTATTCCACTCGGGGCTTTCTTTTTTGCCATACTTGGGACCAGTATTGTTGAAGTAAAACTTTGTTTTTGTTTTTTCTTATTGTCGACATGTTTTGGTCATTATGTTGGTTGCCTTCTTAATACCTGGATTGTTCCATTTTTTTATATCTCCAGACAAATCTGGCCTATACCTTTTAAAATTGATTTTAAGTTGATTGATTTCTGTGGTTTAGGGTTTCAGACAGAACGGCTCCCTCTTGACCTCAGGGGCTGTTCTTGGTTCAGACCTGTTTATTTTCCATTAAAGTCATCTTTATTTTATGTGATGGTCTTTAATATGTTTGATTATTTCATCCTATGAAACTGATTACCAAATCAGTTAAAAAATGTGCTGTTTTGAGCAATTAGTTTTGTGTTGGAGTCAAATCCTAACCCAACTGGACCACGATTAGCTTTCTTTTTTTACTGAAACTAGTTGGTTCTTAGATCAGAGCAGCTTCTGTCCTAAAAGCTTGACGTATGCTCCTTCAGTTCAGTTTTTTTAAAAGTCCAATCATCATTGACTCTATTGTAAAAGTGTTCCTAGTGGTCTTTTACTTATGAATATGCAGTTTTAAGCTAATTTAACCTTAATTTGTTGTTTTTTAGGACATAGTTTCTGCTGAGCGGCAGTACTTCATCGGCTGTTGGTGCAGAGTAGTAAGCTTGTCTCTGCTTCCCGTCATTCATCTGTTTACACAATCTCCCTTAAACTGGTGCAACAAAAATGAGGAACAATATTGGAATCATCCAGATGTTCAGTTTTGAGCCACATACAAGCTCAGACGAGGAAAATGAAGTAGTGGATCTATTTATGTCCTCCGTCATGAGAAAAATGCCACAAGAACATGTGAAAAACACCAAATACATTATTTTTATCAGAGTGGGTCCTACGATTATAATCTATAAAGTGATAATACAAATAAATAACCATTCTTACTTGACTAATTATCAATTGAAGAAGACACTTTAATATGGTTGTGTAAAACAAATATTAAAAATGGCTGTTTTAATCACATTTTAAAGCTTTTAAGAGACAGAATCCTTTAAATGTGACTGTAAAATAGATTAGTGACATCATGACAGAGACACACTACTTCCCAAAAGAGCAGTGGGTGTTTTATAAGTCTGGCAGGTTTTTTTGTTTTGTTTTTACTCTCTATTGTCGTTGGCCACTTTTTCCGTAGTCAGGTAGAATCTGATTATTTTGTTGTGGTGTCTTACAGGGGGTTGAACTTGGTCCAGCTTTTTTGTAGTTTTTGGGTCTATGTTTGTTCAGCATCATAGGCAGATGTCATGCCTGTATCTATGTTTTTGCTAAGATTAGTGTGTTTCTGTCAGAATCTTGGAATTATTGTTAAGTAAAAGTCTTTTTTTATTGTTGCCATTGAGTCCTTCATGTGTGATGTTGGATTATAGCCATTTCACTGAAACTGCAGGTCTTAACTGTTTGTTGAATGAATTGGTGCTGATTCAAGCATTTTTGTGTCTTTAAAACCAGAGCCAGGTTTTTTTTGCAGATAAATCGCTGAGTGTATGCGTTGACATACCCTAGTTACGTTAACACCTCAAGGGCTGAAGGCTGAAAGTTGATGTTAAATGTAAAGCCTCAAATTTTAGGACTTTATACAGGATTGTGACTTAATCAAAACAATAAATTGTTGTTTTCACATTTTCTTTTATCTTTGTTGTGTTTCTATAAAGCAACATAACTTTACTGTCTGTTAGACAAACTAAAGAGTCTTTGCAAATGTTTGTAGAGAATTTATAATTTTGAAAATGTAGGTTTCTGCTAAAACCCGAATTATAACAGATGTGGTGATGAACAGCACGTCTACTGCTTTCCTCAGTTGAGTTTTTATATGTCTTTCCTTTTTAATCTATGATTTTGAGTGTCATGAGTATTGCAAACCCTTGGACATTTTTATGTATCGGATTTTCTGCAGAAGAGTGTGTGTGTGCGTGTGGGAGGCGGAGTGTATTTGATTAAACTCTGACGAAACACAAAATGTCACAGTTCAGTTCATCTTTGAAATTTAAAACATTAGTCTAGGGCTGCACGATGTGAGGAAAACTTGCGATATGCGATATTAGTGATCAATATTGCGATAACGATAAATTTGCGGTACATAAACAAATAGAAAAATAAACAAAAACATCATTCCCATTTATTCAAAATTATACTCCAAATGACCCTCATCGACATGGGGGACAAACATCTAACATAATAGGCCTCCATCTGATTGGTCAACAATGGGAAGGCGTCCATCTGATTGGTCAAAGCATAAAGGGATGTATTTGATCCGTTAAATGCTTCAAGCTGCTAGAAGATTGTTTTAACACATTTTGGGTTTGCGATTTATTGCGATATTCGCCGTCTTTTGCGAAATGCATATTGCAGCGCTGGATATTGTGATAACAATAAATTTGCGGTATATTGTGCAGGCCTACATAAGTCCATTGATTTTTTTTTCTTTTCTTAAAAATGATCTTGTATCTATAGAATTTACTTTTTAACCTGTCTTCACAGATGGTTAACCCAGGTTCACCACACCCTGATAAACAGGGGCAGAGGAGGCATGTGGAGGACAGGGGGGGGGGGGGGGGGGGTTGAAATGTAGTGTAATCCAGGCAGCTGTACATTCCACAGCTCGCCTGCTGATTGCAGTTACAGAAGTAACGAGGAGAGCCTCTGTGGTAGAAACGAACAGAAGAAGCTCAATGCTCAAAACTGCAGATTCCAATCGGAAAAAATAGAATAACAACAAAAATTTAAGTTTGAGCAGATCAACTTCAAACATGACTGCAACGTCATACTGGATGATACTTCCTTATTTTCCATCAGTGACCCACAGAAGGGTGAAGCTCGGTGGAGGTCCAATTATCTCTGTGGATATCTGCAGGTGCTTGGCCTGGACAGCATCTGCAGGGACCATCGGAGCCGAGCTGCTGATAGTCTCCTTCGGTGATTAGTTCTTGGTGTCGCTCAGTCTGCTCTCTGTGTGCAGATCTGCTCTAATAAAACGACACCCTGACCTCTGTACCGGAGGAGGCACCTCAGTGCTGAGCTCAGGCTCCAGGATCAGCGGAAATGCAGTTTTACCTGCTTTACAGTTTGCAAAAAAACTCTAGAGAGGGATGGCAGTGCTGTGCTTAGCTGAACACCTCATCACAATCTACATGCAAATGATTTGTGCCAACTTCTTAAATTTATCAACAGTCCAGCAGGATCTGAGTAATGCTATGTACACACCGGGCGTTTGATGCACGTTCAAGAACGCGCTGAACGCACTTTTAGCATTCAGTGTCCACATTGGATTGTCGCTATAGCGCGTTTACACACAATTGGAAAAGCCTTGGTGCGAAATGTCGATGCGATGCAAATCTTGCTCCAGGCTCTTTCTTTCACATCTCTATTCTGATATATGACTGACTTGGTGTTATATAAATCTGTCTGGGTACAAGCAGTAATTAATAGTAATTTCTCCTTCATGATCACTTTTCAAATGGTTGGCAGTTCCATGACTGCAAAAGGACGCTGACCGTATGTCACTACCAAATACAAGTCCCTGATTGGTCAAAGTTTAACTTGTTTAACATTCAACGCATCCAAGTCCGAAAACAGTATTTAAAATGTGCGTAGTTTTGAATGTGGAAGCCCAAAACGCGCATTTAGACTTTTTGTTGAAGGTGGCTGTTTGAACAGACATTGTGGAGGCTGGTGTGAACGTAGTAGGATTGGAGTTACTGAGGCTCCTGGATAACAGGTTGGAGCAGAGCGGGGGGGACGTACTCATGAAATGTACGTATACAATTTTTCTTAAGGGGATTTTGTTCTGGCAAAAAATACTGTTCTGATGATATTTGACTGTACCATAACAAACTTTACAGTATAACGCACATTAGGAGTGTCCATCTGTGCCTTAAAACCAAGAGCCCATGCTTCCTCCTTCATCATTTAGGTTGGGAAAGGGTCATCTTCTTCCAGAAGAGTCCGGTTTGATTCGTATCAAACACCTGCTCCAGATGATGATAATTTTCCGCGGTTATCTTCCTCAGCGTTTCAGGATTTTTTTCGGCTGCTTCTGACTCAGCTGATGCTATTTGTCCATTCAGGGGCACAAACTTCAGTTGGTAGCTATTCAGGAACCGATGGCAACAGCTGTTAAATATTGCTAAGCAGCCGGCAAAGACGCCGTCGGGCCGGCATGCACTTCCTCTACCCCCCTCCTCCCCCGCAGCACCTCCTTCGGACGCAAACGTCTCATACGAACGCCGTGAGCTGAGTTTTTGTTTTGTGAAGAACCGGACAAGTCACACGAATGGGGAAAAAAAAAATCTGCGAACAGTGAAACGTGAATACGTGGAGGAACAATGTATCTTCTTTTAAGCAATTGTACTGAATCTCAAATCAACGACATACTCGCTGTTTTACTGATTTTCCTTCTAAATGGAAAATAAAAAGCAAAATGAAGCCCATCTCTTAATAAGATTTCAGTGCCTTGTCCTATTTGTGAATTAGTTTGGTTGTTTCTAAATTTGATCCATATTTCTGATCAGACTCCCGTGTTTGTCATGTTTTCTTTCATTCTCTCATTCAACGTTTTCTCTTGTCTCTGTTTTTCTGCCGTAAAGTGATCATTGAGGCTTTATAGTGTTTTCTTCTCCTTCACTCCGTCTGCTTTGTCACGAGTTTCTCTCTGCTGGGATTGTTGCCAGTCTCCAAGTTTGAGCCTGGGGATCTCTCCTCTTCCACTGCTCTATTTCCATCTTTCTTTTCCCTCCTTTTCTTCATTTTCCTTCCCTCCTCAACCTCTCCCTCCGTTAGAGAGCATTTCCAGTCTGGAGAAACAGGATCAGATTACTCCAAGAGTCGCTGAGGCTCTCTGGTGAGGTGGCAGAGGAGGAGGAGGAGGAGTAGAGGAAGGAGGGAGTGGGATCAGGTTTCACATCTCCAGCACTCTTGTCTGTCCGCCTCACCTCCCTCCCTTCCTCCTCTTCTCCTTACCCCAGCGACCTGGAGACAGAGTGGCTGAGCTGGAGAGGAAAACATGCAATCCACCCCTCTCCTCCCCAGCTCCTGCTGCACTACAGCAGATAAATAAAGGCAGTAAATGAAACGCACAGAGGACTGATTCTTTACCTCCTCCCCCTTGGCTGCTCACTCATTCCTGCAGAGGTATTTTGTGTTCTGAAGACAGGACTTAGACCAGCGGACGCTTTCTCATCTTACAGATTTGATCTGTTGGTTTTTGTCATTTAAAAAAGTATTATTATTTTAATTATTAAAAGTTTGCTTGTCTACCAACTCGGATACAATCAAATATTCTTCATTACGAACTGAAAAGTTTGTCCAACAAAGTTTGGAGCAGCTTTGATTTTTTTCTTTTTCGTTTTAAAGTCCAGTCATGGCTTAATATTCGTAAGTGATCAGACTTTTTCTGCAGGAATTTCTTGTCTTTTTTTAAATGGAAAATTATTGTTTTCAAACTAAAAACTTCTGCCATTATTCTCTTCTTGCCTACTTCATGTGTTTAGTGCTTCAAGTTTTAACAATGCAGAAGCTTCTCTCTGCTGCTTCTCCTTTTGTTATGTGCCACCTGAAGGTCGACCCAGCCTCCATGATCTCTATCTCTGGAGACTCTAGTTGTCCTTCACTTGTATTGATCTCCGCTCTGAAGCTTCCCAGCCCACCCTAGTAAATAATTCAGATCGCCTCAACGCAGCAGTTTTTATGCCAAAGCTCAGTTCAAACAGAAGTAGATTATGTTTCCGGCCTCCCACTCACTCTTGGGGATTGTTGAGGAATTGGAAAAGGAATTCCAGCTTTAAGGGAGCCTCTACTTGGACAGCATCCGTCTTGTTTTAAGAGTTTATTTCTTTAAAAAGAGAGACAAAGCACAAAAGAACATTGATCACATGAAATGTGAAAAGATGTGTTGTGCCAGGTTATAGCAAAATTGCTAATTTCCACCTGTAGTCCCTTCGAAAGTAAGAACAGGAAATTAAGAACAAAAAAGCAAAAACGGATAAAATAGTTGGAACTTTACAAAGTGGGATGATGTGATGAAAACAGTTTAAAATAAATAAAAATTAAATAATATTGCAGATTAACGAGAGCAGAGCACCAGATCAAGAAAATTCACAGCAAAGGCGGACACAACAGTTTTCATTTTCATCAAATTTTTAATAACGACCATTAAAAAGTAAACAAAAACACTATCACACCTATTAGGATTAAGATCAAGATATCAACAACAAAATACAAACAATTTAGCATGCAAGGTTGCTTACCCAATGAGCAGCGTTGATCTAAGTCTGGGTTGTCCAACGGTCCTCTTGTTTTGGCAGGTTTTAAAGGTCTGTGTTCACTTGCACGTCAACTCTAGTGCAGTTCACTTTAGTCTGAATGCAGATGGACTTTTCAAGGATCAAAAGGAATCAAAAGAACCAAAGGGAGGAAATGTTGTTTAGCCCCATGTGTTTGGAGTGAAAAACAGCTCACAGTGTGAATTTGAAGAAGCAGGAATCTGAGGATCGTCACGCACCCGTTCATTTATGTTAGTCATAAGGCGAGTGGGAATGGCTGCTTTTTTCCATCCTGGTCAGAGCTGCTTTCGGACCGTTGCCCCCTGAATGAGTAGTTGTTGAAACTGGGTGATACTTCCAGGTGGTTTGGTCCACCTACGCTTTGGGTTCTCTTCTAAGAGCTTCGGGTGTGAAAGCAAACCAGATGATAGTTGGGGGAGGCAGCAAGTATCAGCATTCCTGCTTATTCCATTCAAATCCATTCCATAGTACTGTCAATGAGGAGAGGAGGAACCCCAAGATTCTGTAAAGAACTGTTAATTTTCAAAAAGCTTACATTCAGTGATGATAGAAATCATGTTTTAGTGTTGAGGTCATCTGTCTTTAGACATCTAGTTATAGAGATGTCTTTCATTCCTTGGTGGGATTTACTTGTCCTTTATCAGTAATTCAGGCTGATAAGAGCAGAAATCCTTCTGAAGTGACTTTGGCCCTCGACCTTATTGCTGACCCCTGACTCCGCCATCCTGACCTCCTGAGGTCTTGTCATCTTCTCCTGGATAAGCCAGTCTGATAGAGCTCACAGGAGCCTTTGGTTACATGGATTGGAAAGGGCATCTTTCAGTTTTGACTGCAAACTCTGATAAAGGTCTTGACGAATGGAAGGTGCCATTGACTCCTGGAAGTGTTTGAGTTAATGCAGTGATATTAATACAGATTTGTTTCTAATATAGGACCGCTTGCCTCTACCAGTATCTTGATGTTTATGTTCAGCCTTTGACCCTTGGCTCTAGAGATTTACTCGTGTTCTTTTTTTGTGTAATACATTTTAAAACAAAAAATGTGTAGCATCTTTTCTTTTTGATGTTCTGAAGAAAAATATTTGATAAAAGAAGAAAATCACCCGTGGTAGCAATTATTAGGAAATGGAAGACATACAAGACCCCTAATAATCTCCCTCCATCTGGGGCTTCCCCCCAGATATTACTCCGTGGGGTCAAAATTATCACAAGAACGGTAAGCAAAAAATCCCAGAACCACGTAGGGAGACCTAGTGTTTGACCCGCAGAGTGCTGGGACCAAAGTAACAAAGGCTTCCATCAGTAAAACACTGAGTTGCATCCAAAGAACACCAAACCATAATGTGAAGCATGGGGGTGGAAACCTCATGCTTTCAGGCTGTTTTTCAGCAAAGGGACCAGGACGGCTGATCTGTGTAAAGGAAAGAATGAATTGTGCCATATATTATCAGATTTTGAGTGAAAACCGTCCATCAGCAAGGGCATTGAAGATGAAACGTGGTTAGGTCTTTGAGCATGACAACAATCCCAAACACATTGTCCGGGTAACAAAGGAGCTACTTCGTGAGAAGCATTTCAAAGTCCTGGAGTGGCCTAGCCAGTCTCCAGATCTCAAGCCCATAAAAAGTATTTGGAGGGAGTTAAAAGTCAGTTTTGCCCAGCGACAGCTCCAAGACATCATTGCTATAAAGGAGATCTGCATGGAGGAATGGACCAAAATCCCAGCAAAAGTTTTTGAAGACCTTGTGAAGACTTACAGAAAATGTTTGACTGCTGTCATTGCCAAACAACAGTATGTATTACATACCATTGTTTTATTTGATAGTTTTAGAAGCACATTTTGTACAAAAAAATAATTAATAATAGAGTATAGTTAATAGTATAGTAAATGTTCCTTACAAATTTACTACCAAAGAAGGGATGTACTTGAGGAAGTTACACACAACTTGTTTACACCAGGGTCCTTGTTCATCTTATTTCATGTTATAAAATATAGTAAAAAGTCTGAGATTTGATTTGATTTTTTTTTTTTTCCCGTTTCTGATTCAAACTGGCATTGGCTCTTAGACATTCACAATTGCTTGCATGTGTGTGCGCGCTGAAGTTCCAGTCCGGCCTCAGCTAGACCCTGCCTTCAGTGGGCCCATGGTAAATTGAGTTTGAGACCCCTGGTACATAACAAAGTATTGAGTTGAACTTTTGTTATTGACCAAATCATGGAGATGCATTGTAAGTGCTTTGAGCATCTGGAAAAGCACAGATAATTTCAATCCATTCATTAATATTATTATTGTAAAATACTTATTTTCCACAATAATTTACAAATAAATTTATTTTTGTTTAAGAGAGGTTTTGTTTAATCTTCTTCCTCTTTTGGCTTTTCCCATCAGGGGTCGCCACAGCGAACAAGTCGCATGGTAAATTTGGCAATGTTTTACGCTGGATGCCCTTCCTGACGCAACCTTCTCAAAGCAACCGGGCTTGGGACCGGCAGAGAAGTAGAGAAGGGAACAGGGAGCAGCCCGGACTCGAACCCTGGTTTCACGGACGGAAGGCGCCGCAAACCAGCACGAGCTAAACCGGCTCCCCTAGATGTTTTGTTTAATAATATGCAATATTTTTATTGGCACTTAAAAATGGTTCTGTTCTAGTTTAATGTTGTGCACATCATCAAAATGTGGAGTTAAAAATTATGATTTAAGACATTATAGCCAAAATCAAGACATAGTTTCTGCAGAGCGGCAGGAGTTCATTAGAAATACGATTTTCATTGTAGTACATCCATAAGGTTAGTTGTTTTAGTACTAACATTTTTATTACATTTGCAAACAAATAAGATTTGCATATTACAAGCTGTGGAAAGAGGTCTTTCTGTGTCAGTGTAGAGCTGGGTTTTAACAAGTAAATCAGTGTATCCATATTTTTCTGAAGTTTTTTTTTTCTCCCTTCAGACTGTTGTCAGGTCAGCTTTGTCTTATCTTCTATTATTTTTGTTTTGCTTTAAAAGAGAGGAGCATTGGTTTATTGTCCTTATTTTTGAAGAAAGAAATCCACACTGGGTGTGTTGGTGGAGTCACTTTGTTTGGATCAACATAGATTAAGAGCTTTGATCTGTTATCTGTGTTTGGCGGGTTGAAAGAAGAAAATGGTGCTCTGTCTAGTTTTAAGATGCCTCTACAGTAAACTGACAGCTGACCAATCACAGAGGAGGTTTGGAGGTGCCTTTCTATAAACAAAAAACATTATGGAGTGTGTGGAAAGTTGTTGTCGTCATGCTTCTGCCTCTGCATAGTAGAACAGTGTTTCTGTCGGTGGAACAGCCAGGCGTCTGTCTGACAGGAGGCAGCACGGGACGGGCGTCTGCTCCAAATGCAGGAGCAGTGGGTGGTTTTGTATTCTTGGCTGTCCTGCAGGCTGCGGCTGTGACAAAACATCCCTGCACACAAACCCGGCTGCTGAAATTTCCCACTGTGTCTGGCTTCTGTGAAGGCATCGCCTTCCTCCCACGTTTCTGCTCTTTCTGTTCACTTTGCTGGCTGCTGTTATGCTTCGATGGCCTCTTCATCCTAGCTCGTCTCCATCCTCTGTTGGTTTTGGGATAGTTTTCAGCTTTAACTGCGGTGAGTGGAAATCTAAGCGCTTGATTTCGATCCCGAGCTCCTCGTGGTGGCTGCTTCTGAGAAGCTGTAGGTGGTCTGTACTATTCACAGCTGGGAGTGTAGGTGTGTGCGTGGATGCCCTGGCAGAAAAAGTGTTTATTCAGAGAAAAGACAACAGCTGAGAGGAGCTGCTCAGGTTAGTATTTCTGTTGGCATCTCTGGTTGCTTGTTACAAACTCAAATATGCCAACATGGTTTTATCCTCATTAAAAGGTAGACTGGTGTGTTTGTGGTTCTGGATGGGATCTTTATTGTTTCAACAGAACTGACTTCATGGTGTGCCATGAGACTGGACCTGGCCTGAGCTGCAGGATGTCACTCAGTCTGCTTCTTGCTCCAACGATTCTTCGTGGCAGCAAACTGCAAATTCCTTGTAAGCACTAATACTACTACAGTTTTTCTCTCACACTCAAGTCTTCAAACTTACCAATACTTCGACAAAGAATGTAAACATCAGCTGTCTGCCTTTTTTACTTGAAGGCAGATTTACTTGAACTTGGTAAATCATTGTATTACATTTTGGATGGCTGTGGAATTTTAAGAAGACTTTGAGGCTTCAAGTTATTAACTTAAAGAAAAGGCCCTGAACTTTTTAGAAACTTCGCAGAAACTGGGACTGTCACGGGATGTTGTAGCTTAGATGTTTTATGTTTACATTTTATAATTAGATTTGATTTGATTTGAGAGAAAAGCAAAGCATCATCTTCTAAATTTCTACACCACGTAAGATGCAGTTGTCAAAGGACCTGTCTACCTTTCTTGTCCTGCTTTGTTCTAGCACGGTTGCTGGATCACATAAAATGGCTCCAAAGCTTTGCTGGTCTCTGCTTTACTTTCAGAAAAAAGAAACGCTGGTGTTTCCAGTAAAGATGGTTTCTAAACACAATGCTCCTGTATTTATGCCATTGACTAAAATGTCTGTCTGGCTCTTTAGGAGCCCCATTTCGTGGAACACAAAATCTAATGACTAACAGCATTTAGTTTAACTGTCGTGACATTTCTGTGTGTGCAGAAATAATTACTTGATTCTGTGGCTGGAGCTTGAGTAATCAATGTAGACTACTTTTCTGTATGAATGTTCGTCTCAGCAGCTTTTTGTAAAGAGTGGAAACCAAAAGAAGAAGAAGAAAGATTGATATTCTGTAAAATGGATTTAGAGGAGGCTTTAGGAGTCTATATGTAGAGAGATTATTGGTTTCCTACTCATGTGATACCAGCCTATGAGTGCTCCTCAGGTCAAAGTCATCTCCAGGGCTGGATGCATAAATGCATCATTATGGATGGAACATATGTTATTTAACTGCTTTGTGCCCTTAGCAAAATCTCTGTTTGCTTCACATACTCTTGTTATCAATACACATCACAGGGGATTTCTTAAATGCCTGCTTTGTTTGTTTTAGTTATGAGTGGAAGGTGGTAATTTTCATAATCTTCTTCGTACTAGAGATTTTATTTTTTATTTTGGAAGGAATAGATTTGCTACACTGAACAGAGTAAAATAGTTTTTAGTTTTTGAATCTCATTTGATGGTTGTCAACATCACACAAAGTATACTTAATTAGAATTGCAAAACATACCTTTTATAGTTGATGCATGATGACATGCAGATATTTTTCAAACACATAAGGCCAATAATATCCAATATCTAAATTTGTATTTATTTGTTTGAATTTATTAAGCCTTTTTACACAGGAGCCTCAGCACCACTGTTCATATTCTTCAACTACTGTAACTTCTTTCAACCATTATATCCAATTAATGTAATTTTCAGCAGATTCTGAAGGAGAAAAAGTGTTTTACATCATTAAACGTTAGTAATGTGTTACAAAGGCTATACAGTGCCGCTTTTTCCCTGTCAGAATCAACTTTATCTACCTTTTGATTGTATAATGGTCAGGAAGAGTTATGTCAGGGGCGGCTTGTTTTGTTACTGACATCTCTTGGTCTTAAATGGTTAGAAATATCACTTTCAGAGGACCAAAATCAATTGAGAATGTAAAAGAACAGTAGATAAGTTCTCAAATGTACTGAATGTTCATAGCTACCTAAATCAGAGCCACAAATCCAGATTTCTGCTAAGAGGTTTTTGAGAAAATTGAAGATGATGTTCAGGAGGAACAAATGAAAAAAAATGGTTGCTCTGGGCATCAGGCTGCAAGGATGACACAAAAAATCATTATAGTGTGCTGAATGTGCAGTTTTTGCTGAAATCAACTCAGGATGGATTTTTCTGAGGTCTCATGCAGACCCATTTTGGAGGAATCTGGAATTGTGTTCACCATTGACTTTCTGCTCTCAACATATTTCATAGCCTACAAAAAACATGCTGGATGTGGAGCTGCTGTTTTCTTGTTAAACCTTTGTGTGTGTGTTTTTTGTTTGACCAGCAGCAGCTGCTGACTTTTCCAGCCTCGTGACCACTCACTGCCCCAGTGTTCGGACATCTATTTTCCCTGTAGTTCTTATAAGAATTCCAATTCTTTTGTAGTTCTGATTTGGGGGCTGGAAGTGGAGCCCTGCACACACAAACGCATCTACGACAAGCCGTCGTGTCATTCTAGTATCCTGACAGTATTTAGCTCTGCTTATCAACTGGAGTTCATCTTTTTCTATGCTGCGGCTGTCCTATCGCCTTTGACATTTGAAGATGGGACAACCTTTTTTAATGAATTGTAAAGCAGAGTAAGAATCTGAATGTTTTCACAGAAACCAGTTACAGACTTAAGTTGGACAGAATTGAATCTGTTGGACTGGTTTCTTGAAGGTTTTTGGCGTATAATAACAAGAAAGGCACGGTAAATATAAGTTTTTACAACATCCAATGTCACATTTTGAACCTAAATCCTGGACTTTTGGCTGTTTCCTTCTCAAGCCCTCCTCTAGAAAATGGTAAAGAACGATGGAATTGGTGTAGTAAAGACTTCAAGCGATCGCTCTTTCTTTCCTTTTTTTTTTTACATTGATTCAACGTCTAGTTCTGTCAGATGTTTTGACTTTTTTTTTTTCTATCTCTTTGTTCTTATTTTCTTTACTTGCCTGAAGGTACGTAATCTCCAGTAAATCTGTTGTTTTTGAGTTTTTATAGCTTTTTGTCAGAAGGAGCTGTTCTTGTTCGAGCAGCAGGTTTTGACCTGAGTCACCTGCAGGTGTGACGCTCCGGAGCTTCTGTTTCATATTTATGGCACCCCTGCAGCTGTAAAACAACTATCTTGGTCTTCATTTTTCTTCCAAGGCTTAAACTGTGTCTATTTTGTTGCGGGTTTTTGCTAGTGGATCAGCTTCTCTTCAGTGTCTTTCCTCAGCTTGAGATGTACCCTCCTCTCTGAGTGCTAACATTAACTCAGCTCTCCTCACAGCAGCCTCCTTGACTAAATAAAGGCTCTTTGACTAGCTGTTTGTATATATATATATATATATACTGTACTGTACTTTAAGACAAACAAATATATATCACGTCAAATTATTAGATCATTGATGTCTATTTATAAAAACAAAACATTTATGACATCTTTGAACTCAAGATATCCTATTTATAAAAACTACTCAGGATGCCCATAAAAACAAAGGTGCATTATGACACAGTGCATTTAAAAAAAAATGATATATATATTTTTTAAAGTAATAAAAGCAGGGGATGTCAGAATTTATTACTTCAAATTATTTCCCTTAGGGTCAGCTTAAAATAAACGAAAACCCAAGTTGTGAATTTGAAATTAAATTAAATTTGAAAAGCAAAATTTTAAATGTGAAAAAAAGACACTGTCGATATAAAAAAACAGACTTGGAGGAAATATTAAACATTAAAAAAATAGTAAATGTGAAAAAATAATATTGTAAACTTCATAGAAATATAAAAAAGTGAAGAAAAATTCAAACTTGAATAAAAAAAGTTAAACCTAAAATTGTTACCAAATTTGAAAAAAATACAGTATTCCCCCCGTATTCGCAGGGGTTACGTTCCTCACCCCCCAGCGAATAACAAAAATCCGCGAATAATTGACGCTGTTTTTAAAACTAGCAGAGCCAGAGCCTCTGCAGAGTCAGAACCTTTTTCTGCCGTTTGAGTTCATTTCCAGAAGCTGGAGATGATGCAGGGCGTTTGCATGGCATCTTAAAGGCGTGAACAATACTTTACAGTAGGCCTGCACAATATACCGCAAATTTAGCGTTATCGCAATATCCAGCTCTGCAATATGCATATCGCAAAAGACAGCGAAAATCGCGATAAATCGTAAACCTTAAATGTGCTAAAACAATCTTATGGCAGCTTGAAGCATTTAACAAATCGAATAAATCCCTTTATACATTTGACCAATCAGATGGACGCCTTAACATTGTTGACCAATTGGATGGAGGCCTATTATGTTAGATGTTTGTCTCCTATGTCGACGAGGGTCATTTGGAGTATAACTTTTAAGGCAAGGCAAGGCAAGTTTATTTGTATAGCACAATTCGTACACAAAGTAATTCAAGGTGCTTCACTTCACAAAACAGAAAAATGCATCAAAATCACAATACATCATAGAAATAATCAACGTAAAATTTACTTTAAAAGAAAAGAAAAAAATTTGAAAATTGATTTTAAAAAAAAAAGGAAGGAAAGGAAATAAAAGTGCAGATAGGACCTTTCAGTCATTTTAAACTGTTGCAATGAAATGGGAATCGCAGGGCTCGACATAGCCATTTGTCCGCTGGCCCGGTCCTGTTTTTCGAGCAGTGCGGACCACAAGACTTTACTTTTCACTTGTCCGCTCGGGCCACTAAAATATCTAACGGTTTATATATTCTTCACCTTTTTCAATAAAGTAAATTTTGCGAAAACGTGTAGATTTACCTCGTCTTCATAATTTAGTTTTTCTGCTAGTCCTGTGTTCAGACCTCAAGGGTTTCTATGGGAAACCTTTGATCACTTCTCCTTCTCTCCCGCCTGCGCGAGCGCGGCTTTCACTGCCGAGCACCACGCGGCACGCGCTCACTACTTTTTTTTTTCAAACTTTATTGAATGTAACAATTCAATACAAAACAATGTTAAACAGCAACAACGAAGGCACAAGCCAGTGGGTTATTATTACATTTGATTATAAATCCGACACCTTCACTGAAGAGAGACTGAAGCATGTCAGAGATGTGGAAGACATGGCAGGAATAGATAGGAATATGTTAGATGGAGTAATGGGTGGAATTAGTACTATGGACAGCAAGATATTTAATGAATGCATTGAAGATGAAACTGTATCCACTAAGCTTTAAGCTGAATGTCAAAGAATCAAAGGCAACTCCAAATACCTGAATCTCAGACTCAAATGCAGTAGAATGTTAAACTACTTAATTTTGTTTTTCTTTACAACACTGTAAGCAGTAAGTATTTCTAGTTAGCTGAATGATCTCAGTTAGACCTGCACAATATGAGGAAAACTCGCGATATGCCATATCAGAGATTAAAATTGCGATAACGATATAATTTGCGGTATATTATCAAACAGCAAAATAACCAAATAACCATTCCCAGTTTAAAAATTATACTCCAAATGACCCACGTTGACATAGGTTACAAACATCTAACATAACAGGGCTCCATCTGATTGGTCAACAACGTGAAGGCGTCCATCCGATTGGTCAAATGCATTTGAAATTATTGCGATATTTGCCGTTAGAAGCACCATGAAAACTTCTGAACTAGTGTTTCCTACTACACTGCAGTGCTCTCTTCAAAACATCTGAAACAGACTAGAGCAGATTTAAGTTTGATATGGTCTATTTTCAGTCATTGAAAAGTGTAGAAATAAGTGATGTCACCAGAATGCACCATATTAAAAGTTTGCCCCCGGACCCCCCTAAAGTTGCAAGCACCTGCGGAGCGGCGGGTCCCGCTATGCGCGGTGTCGGGCCAGTAAGTTTCAGGCAGGGCCAGTAAGTTTCAAAAACTACTGGCCCTGTGGGCCAGTGCAAATTTCTGGGCTATGTCAACCCCTGGAATGATGTTTTTAGTTATTTTGTTATTTGTTTATATACCGCAAATTATACCGTTATCGCAATATTAATCCGTAATATCGCATATCGCGAGATTTCCTCATATCGTGCAGCCCTACTTTACAGTAAAGTACAGAGCAAATTGTTTTTCAAAATTCACGGAATGAGCGCTGTTCTGTGTCTCACGCTGGTGACGTCACTTCATCTGCGGCCACCCGCAAATGGGCGGGGCGCAAATATTAAACCGCGAATGGGCGGGGGGTTCCTGTACATTTGTATTTTTAACTCTATTTTTCTCGTTTCTCCCTCTTTGCTTTCAGTTTTCAGTTTCAATTCAGTCATTACGTTTTGCTGATGAGCTGATCCCATCCTTACATGAGGGCGGGGTTTTGAGCTCATTGGGTACCAGGGCATGATTTCCCGTCTGTTGACAGGGGACTCCTCACTAGACATTTTATTCACTTTTCCCAGGCAGACATTTTTATACTTTTCTTTCTTGTTTAAATTCTCAAAGTTCCAACCTTTTATAGAAAATAAGTCCAGTAATAGATTGACAACAAGAATGTAATTACGATGAAGATTCATGTAACGTTGGCTAGCTGCACGTGCCGTGTCTCTGTAAAACACGGCATGGAAGAGATTGATTGACAAGCTAAACAGCAAAGTCATGTTGAAAAAATCAACCAAAGAGGGAGACTGCGAAAGATGAACAGCAATATAGCTAGGGAAAACACAGAAGTGATAATGCTTTCCCAAAGTTTGGTAGCCTTACATCAGAGTGGGGTTTCACAGGCTGCAACATTACTAGACACTGTTGCGGATCAAGTTCAACTTTGACATTACCTACCTACCTACCTATAGAAAAAAAACGAACCGAACCGTACCATCAAACTTAACTTCTGGGAAAGTGAGTGGTTGCATCCCAACATACAAGTATGCTTACATTAAAAGTGTCAAACAATTCTTGTGCTAAATTTAAGGTTTTAGTATTTATTGTTTTATTGCATTACACCAGGCTCGGTATAGGCCAACTGAAAGATGTTTCTTCATTGTCACCGGCTTATAGCAAATAAAAAAAAAAATAGATTTTTCCAATTTTTTTTTGTTGCCGTTTTCGTAATACACAAATCATATATTGAACAAAAACACAGCTTAGACCCTAAAATCAGGTTTGAAACCAATTTTGGGTGAAGTGAAACTTGACTACCTACCTGCCACTTTTGTTTTGGTAATATGATTTAGGAGCAGATGCTGTTCTTGGTTCTTGGTGTTCTTGTGTGCGAAAGGTGGCCCTGTAACATTACAGTGGTTGACCTTTAATTGAAATATTGCAGGTTCAATTCCTGCCTTGCCCTGGAAAATTGCAACATAGGACAATTCGGGCAAGTGTCCTTGGACAAAACACTGAACCCACCATGCCTCTGGTGGGAGGTTGACTGTGATCGGTAGCGGAGCTGCCATTAGTGTGTATATGTGGGTGTGAATGTGCTTTGGGACTTTGAGGAAGGTAGAAAAGTGATATACAAGTATACTTCATTTACCACTTAAAGTTAATTCATACATTTAAACATTTCTGCTGTTTTGTTTCCGCTTTATTTTCTAACTCCATCTCTGTTTCTTTCAGGCTGACGCTGCTTTTACCTAATCGTCTCCAGACTACGTTACCCATGGATCAGTGGACACACCTGCTCACTGCTAAGTTCAGGAGCTACCAGTCAGGTATGCAAAAGCTCTGTCTGCTAGCGGCAAAAGCATTTCTTTTATGAAGAGAATGGGCTTTATTTTTTCTTTTTGGCAAATTCATGACAAAAATACAACCCAACTCCCGCTTTTTGACAGGTGGGGGCGGGGTGAGGACATTAACCTCTGACATCTGAGCTGTGGCTAAGCCAGCCAATCGGAAGCCTTCAGGCTTTTCTTTGCAGGTTTTGATTAGGTCATCCAAGCTGTCATGTGTTTTGATTTACCACCAAAACATGAAGAACCCTGATTACAGCATATGCACTGCAGGTGAAGTAGCCCACGCACTGATGGAGGGTCAGGAATGTGGGTTAAAGGTGAACACAGCTCTCTGTGAGGCCAGATTGTGTGTTTGTGTTGCTTCTGAGCCGAGTGTGGCTCTTCTGTCATCATGCTCACTTTGAAGCAGAGCTTTCAGACTATTTGTGGTTCACAACATCAAAAGATCAGCTTTTTTCCTCAGTGTGGAGCAAACATTTATATTCTCACCGGCAGAACCTTGATATTTAAGTGATCAGCAGCTGCTTGTTTCTTCCTTTAGACTGTGTTTGAGTCACCATCAGTTTAATTTTTGCAATTTCAGTCATCCAGAAGCCGATTTCAGGCTTGTTCATCAGCTGCAATGGAGCCGGGTTTTTCCAGAGCAGCTGGACACCATGGTGTTAAGAGGTAGACTGCTGCCTGTGTTTCAGCACCGGCCCACTTGAGCCGTCTGAGTCTCAGAGCTCACCGACAGATCTTCAAACAGAGCCGGCCAGTCTGCCATGCAAAATCACTCCCATATGTCCCTCAGCAATTTGCCCCCACCCTGCCGCCAGCAGCATTGCTCACTCGCTGCAGCTCAGATCAGAGCACTTGTCTCTGCGGAGCATTTTAAGTGTGCAGGACTCCAGGTTCAGACTCGTTATTGGGCCGGTAGCTGTCACGTTTATTATTATGAATGTCTCTGTTCTTCTGCATTGACACAGAGGCTTTATACCTTTGACTCCTCTAGATTTTCTATGTGCAATATACAAAGCTTTCTCTGAGCTAGGGATACATGTCAGTAATATCAATGCATTATCAGTATTGGTAGTTGTGAAAACTCCCAGCGTGTCGGTTCCATTTCAGCAGTCTTTAACATACCACCTGTGATGAACCTGTTGTCCTGTCTTTCTATTTTACTGTTTTTACACACCTTCTGCAGGGCATATTCACTGGAAGCTCCAGGCAAACAGCTTTTTTAAGAAAATACCTCCCATGGCCAAGGGATGGGGTTAACAGCTGCTCAGTTCATAAATAGGAGTAAGGCAGGGCTTTGTGGCTTAGCTGTAAAAATGTAACCCAGGAAGGTTGTTAAGATTGTTAACTTTCCACTGCATTAAATAAAATCATCGTCGTGCATGAAAACATCTGAATTTTCACAACAGTGACAATTTGCAAAAAGCCGGACTGGTTTCTGCCATTCAAAGAGCTTGATGCAAGAGCAGGAAAAAGTTAAGATCCCCCCCACCAAAAAAAAAACCCCAGCAAGATTATTTATTGTGCCGATATGTGATTACAGTTCCTGGTGTTGTATCAAGTTTTGCCTTTCTTCCAAAATTGGCTGTCCTCAGTGGGATCGACTATAACGAAACCCTGGTTATACAGGAAAACATGAGTTTAAAGTTTAAAACCAGAGATAGGCCTTACATGGAAAACTTTACCGGCCTTTTGTAGCAGCTACCCAGTAACAAAATCCAAGCCTAAGTCAGCCGTTTGATAGACTGAGTTGTTGGACTGAAAAAGCTGTGGCACAAAAATGTATTTGTAGTCTATTGACACCAATACTTTTGACATTTTTTATGACTTATAGTGACATTCCACTTTTCCAAAAAAATGGTCTCCAAGTAGACATTAGTAGTTGTAGTGAGTGTAGTTGTCTTTTTAGTTCTTTCAGAGTTGTAGGAGGTTACAGCTATGGACAGAACGGATCTCCTGCAGTGGTTAGAGTTATAGCGGATCTGAAGCAGCTTCCAACTGTAGACACTTACTGAGTTACTGTTATGAAGAGGAGGATGAAGGTTTTCTGTGGTGGTTTTCCATTTACAAATCCTTCTTTGAGCCATCATATCTAAAGGTTCCAGAGTAGAAAGTAGCCGGTATTCAGCATCAGTCTGTTCAGCCTCTTTCACAGTTTAATGTTACTGCCCCAATAAGTGACTTAAGACGTGATCACACTCTCCAGAGCAGACTTCTAAAAGATATGGAACGTTTTCCTACTAACATTAAAGAACTTAAACCTCTTTTAGAATAACTGTCTGCCTTGCCCACTCCAGTCTGTCATCCAGATAAATCCCAAGATGATTCTACTTCCTTTATTTTACAAAGATGGAAAAGGGGTTTGACATGTTTCTGCACCTCTTAAAAGCTATCATCATTTCTATATGTTTGCAAATGAAGTGAATATTTATCCTTAATTGGAATAAATTTAGTTCATATAAAACTGAATCGCCTTCTTGTTCAGCTTAGTGCTAATTTTTGGGGATAAATTTTAGTAGTTTATTTTAAATAAATGAAAATAAACTTTTACGTTTTGGATATCTGTATCAGCAACATGGTTTTGAAAATGGTGGCAAAAATCCTATATTGTGTATCTGTACTCTTAACCATTTCTCTAAAAAAAAGTTTACTTTAAAAAAAAAAAGATTCTGATCCATTTGTCTGCATAGATAAGTACATATCAAACATTCTGCTTTAAAAAATTTCTGATGTATTCCTGAACTGTTATCTCCCTGAGGAAAGCTGTGTAGATGCCAGTTTCCATGCTGTCATACTGGGATGATGCTTTTGGGATGAGGCACATGCTTTTACTTTTTGTTACATCTTGTATAAAAGTAAAAGTTGGAAAAGTGAGGGGCAAAGTTGATCACTGGCTGCCTCCATTTCAGGACCAGCCACCACAACTGTCAATATACAGGAAAAAAAGGGTTTAATTTGTGTGTAGTCCATTAGTTGTTACTATCGGCTAAACCTCTAGTTTTAAGAAGAAAGAAGGCACAGAAATGTGTCTGTGTTGGAGTGCAGAATCCTAGTGACATTCAGGATAAACCTGATATGCTTTGCTGGAGAGTTTTGGGTTGCAGTGCTGTAAAATGTGTTACAGCGTGTGTTTTTTCTCCATTTTCTACCACACATACTCCAGCTGTGGTTTGAGGAGGACTGGTGAAGAAAATAAGTCAGCAAGGAGGATAAAGAGGTGGCTGAGATCAGCAGTTACAGCACTGACGGGGAACAGGAGTAAGAATGCTCAGATAAGATTAAGTCAAACTAAACAAGCACTTCAAAATGTTGATGCCACTTTTTTGTATATTTTAATTCATTTTTATATGTTACATCTTTAACTCACAGCCAAGTAAATAAACACAACAAATGATTATCCGGTTCACCAGCTCCTTTAAACTCCCTTAATCTCTTTGATTCTTTGAACTATTTCAATTGTTTGGCTATATTGAAAAAAAGCTCTGCTTCAAATGTTTCTTTTTGATAGTCAAGGAGACTGAAACTGATGGTTGAGAGTCCTGCACGTTCTTTATGGGTAAAAAAACGTACTATTGTGTGATTAACTTAACTTGTTAACTTGCAGTCTGCAGACAAACCAACCCCCATCAGATCTCTTCATCACTGAGATTTTTAGTTGCACTGGTGTATTATGGTTTGTTTTTGAGCTGCAGTGAAGGATAGTCTGGTTTCCATGGAAGGCTGAATCATGTTGCCCTGTTTCTGAGATATTTTGTGCCTTCAGCATTGATGAATGTCTGTGGTACTGCTTTGGATTGTGGGTAATGTGTGCAGGGGTAACATGATTACCGAGGACTGTGAATGCAGCTGCTCTTTGCTTCCTCTGCTGGCCTTTAATGAAATCAGGCTGGGCTGCTGCTCTGCTGCCTCAGGCCCATCCGCAGCTCCTTTCTGTCCCTGATTCATTTCAGTCCCATACGTCACAGCATCAAAGCAGTGCTAAGACCGTTTCCAGGAGCCATGTGTCCCCTGCCTGACTGCCTTTACTGACTTGAATGAGACTAGTTTACAGTAGAATACACTACATCCGGCAACTATGTCCGACAATGGTTTGAGTTCTTGCCATTCCTGGCTCCACTCTTAAATCTCTTTTTCCCGTCATTTCACGGGCATGGCTAACACTCGGACAGATACGGTAGGGGGCAGGGTTTACTTTTATTGTTGGCAACAAAATCCATCACGGCTTACACCACATGTGTCAAACCCAAGGCCCATGGGCCAAATGTGGCCCACCATGTCATTTTATGTGGCCCGCGAGAGCATAAAAGTTTTTAATTTCTTAGAATAAAAAATAAAAATTGGTCTGTATTTATTCATATTTAGGGGGAATTGGACTTGAAATATCGGATAGGGCAACTATACATTAGGACTTAATCACTGTCAATAT
This sequence comes from Oryzias sinensis, assembly GCA_037389245.1. NCBI lineage: Eukaryota > Metazoa > Chordata > Actinopteri > Beloniformes > Adrianichthyidae > Oryzias > Oryzias sinensis. Next base: position 17,809,948 of record CM074500.1, read on the forward strand.
AACCTAACCTGTCAAAATCAAATTTAAAAGGATTTATGCTAGAATAACAAGCAAACATATGTTCTCTATGCAACTGTAATTGTCACTTTAAAAAGTTATGATAAATAAATAAAATAGTTATTGAACATATAAGACGCTTATTATGTTTAGTTTAATTATTTAATTACATGTACAAGTAGGGCTGGGCGATATGATCTAAAAATAAAATCTCTTATTTTATATTTTTTAATTCGATTTCCGATTTCTTTCCCCGACACCCCACCCCCACTTAGGGAAAGCAATGTACAAACGGCAGACAACTTCAAGCAAATTTTGCTTTTATTTAATCAAATGCAAGACAAATGTAACCCCCTTTTCTGGTATGAATAATAAATAAATGAAAACACTCTTGGAATCAAAGTCCCAGCTGTGTTTTATGTCACACTTTTTAGTCTAGACTTAAAGGAGACAAACATTCACCTTGAGAGTAGCACCATTTTCTAAAGGATCAACAATACAGCTCAAATCTGGGGTCTAAGGTTTTAATTACATTAATAAACCCCGTCTCCTCCACGGTATATATGGGTACCATGTCTTTGGCTATATGCAAAGCGACCGCGATCGGTGATTGTTCTCCACCGTGCCCCTTTCCTAGGGATGGGTACCGAGCCCCGGTATTCAACGAGCCCGGGGCAACATTCTTCAAGACCGCAGTATCCGTAAGATCTGACCTCGACGGTTCGATGGTACTGGAGAAGTCGCATTTTTGTGTCCCACAAGATATAAACTAAAGCGGTGACAGTGTGGGATTTTTGATCACCGCACCGATGAAGCAGCCGAACACAAAATCCCCCAGCGGCCGCATCGCAAATGAATGTAATTTATAATTATAACGCAGTATTCTTTATTAACAAATAACAGTAACAACTAACTATCTAACTAATGAACTAACTATATAGGTGTTGTAGAATGCTCCAATACTGCGTGTTTAAGAGGAAGAAGCATGTGCCACCCTAGAGTGAGTGAGAGCGTGCACGAGTGTTGGGGGTGCGCGCGCAAATGTTGTAGGCAAATGTTGTAGCGTGGGGTCTCTTCCTCCACGTCTGTGGCAGCAAACCCAGACCATTTCCAAACAACAGATGATTTTATTCCTTTCTTGGGAACAAACTTCCCACTCTCACCGGTAGCCATGTTGTCGCTTGCTGTTTCGTGTGTGCTGTGATGTTGTTGTTTGTCGCTTGCCATACTGCCTTGTGAAACTAACGCTACAGAAGCTCCGGGGAGCCAAAAATAAACCATTACACAAAAGCTCGATTTAGTTATTTTTTAAATCGCCCGTAACAAAAAACTCGAATTAATTCATTCAATCAATTTTTCGCCCAGGCCTATGTATAAGTTATATCTGGCCCTTTGAGGACAACCGCTAAGCTGATGTGGCCATCAGTGAAAATGGGTTTGACACCCCTGGCTTACACTCTCAGGTTCAACACCACTATCCTGTTCTGGAATCCAGGTGCCAGTGTTGTGGGACACCTAAGCAAGACCTGGGGGACGGCACCACGGCAATGGCAGCTACTAAAGAACTTGTTCTTTGGGGCCAGATGGACTCTGGCCCGACCCATCTAGTGTGCTAAGCAAGTTCCTACAGAGGGCTTGGTGCTCCAGTCTATTTCTGGAGTGAGCACTATCTCCTCTCTTAGCACAAGGATCAGGGCGACCAGGCCCTGGAGGGTGGTTTACCCTACAATGCCTCTGTTGCAATGCCCACCCACGGGTTTCTCTTCTACGTTCAGTTACATTTAGTAAACACACACTTCATTTGTATTCATACATACCTGATATATAAAGTATGTATCTGTTTGTGTGGTGGTATGTGCATATGAACTGGCTTGTATGCATAGTGTATATAGTTTTCTGTATAGATCTGCATAAATATGTGTATATTCAAGTTTGTTATGTTAACATGTGTGGTTTGTGTTTGCCTAGATGTGTGTGGTTAAACACAAAACTGCTGCCTTTCCATGAAAATTTTAAATGACACTGACAATGTAGAGCTTCAAGCAAACGTTTTGGTCTATTTCAGTTTTCTTACTCCTCTTTATCACGAGTTTTGTTTTTCTGCTCTCTCTTCCGCTTTCCCACTTTTCTCCTACACATTTTTTAGAATTCGTCTCCCTGAATCTTCCTCCTCATTCTCTGTCTTCTCTGGCCCAGACCTTCAGCTAATACCTTTCAGTCATTTTCACTGTGGACCGTGGCATTTAAGTATTACTTACTTATTTTGCAGGGATTTCCTGCAGTAAGCCATCAACCACTGTGTCATTTAGCATTAAAAGGCAAGCTTCCGTGTTTGTCTCGACAGAGTACGTCTGTTGTGAAGTTACCTCTAATAATAAGCTCTGAAACCACCAGTAGTGTATCAGATAAAGTCTGCAACCCTGCTGACACGGTTTAAAAATTCTTGACTTTAAAATTCAGACTGTACCATCAGCTGAGCTTGAGATGAGTTGGTATAAACCGAAAGAGAAAAAGAAGTGCTTGTTGATGGGAGCGATTGGAAGGAAAGAGGGAAGCAGAAGATGCAGGCAAGAAGAGGTAGATCAGGGTGCTCTGGGTATTCTTATGCTAATCCATAGTAGGAGAAGAGGCACAGAGCAGCCAAGCAAACAATGAGTGTGGAGCCAGAAAGTCTGGCCTGCAGTCTCCCAGGCCCTGAAAGGCATTTTGGGCAGGGCGCCGACACCAACGGGAGGCTGCTGCAGCACCCAGAGGCCCGCCTGCAAGGAGGGGCCCCAGGAGGGGATGGGGAATAGAGCCAAGGAGGAGAGACGGAGAAGGGAAAGAAGGGATTAAAATAAGAAGTTGGGGAAGGCAGGAAAAGTGAAGTGGAAGACATGGAGAAAAGTTTGAAGACAGTGAACAAAAAAAGAATGCATGGAAGGTTTTCAGTAAAAAATAGAGAAAGGAAATTAATTACATGAGACTGTTGCCCTCATGGAGAAACTTCAAGTCACATTTATCAGTCTTTCTTCTAAAAGATGGAGTAAAAAGGACCATATTAGGACAATCATGATTAAACCTAACAAGACTGATTACAGAAAAACAAAAGGTTTACAGTTTTGACTTGGTCCTAAGTAGGATACTGGATACTTTTTTTTGTTTTGTTTGACGCTGAAACTTATAAAAATTTCTAACACACTGATGTTTTCAAATAAGTTGGCTGAGACGGGTTTACAGATTTTTGATGATTAAACTTTTGTTTTTATACATAGAAGGTAAAACGTCAAGTCAAAATTCCACCTCGGGATTTACCAAAAACGCATCAGCACCAAACAAAAGGATGGATGGATCTTATGTAGGGTTCAGGTCAGTATATAAAAATGGAAAACATTGAGGAAAATCAAGCAAAAATACATTTTTTTGGTTTCTCTGCTTTTAACTGTCCAACAAAACGCTCCACCAGAGGGTAAAATCAAATTTAGATTTTGGTTCTAAGTAACTATTGTGAATTAGGTAGGAAACAGAATCATGTGAAGAATACTCTAGAGTGAAGGGGAGGAGGATGCCCAGAGGTTTTAGTTTTTCCCTTTTAGTTCTTACTCTTGTTTCTGTAACATCTTTTCTCTCTACTAGATGGTTGTAAAAAAGAAAAGATTAGTTAAAAACTTAAAAAAGGGAATTTAGAAGGTTGTAGTGATTCATTTTAACAACTATTTGATTCATATCATGGTGTGAAACAGTGTCAGAAGCAATGTGTGTCATGTCAAAAGTTGTTCTAACGAGCCTGCATTGATCAGACCACATTTTAACGAGTTCCTGTGTCTCATCGTTGTGGTGTTATGGCATTGTTCTTAAGAGAATTCTGTCAAGGAACTACAAGGAGGCTTTTAGGGTGACGTCACATCAGCGTCACGTGTGTGCCGTGTAACGAGACACAGAAAAGTATGTAAGAAGCATTTTCAGCTGTGTTAAAATAAACGTTCTGACAAATAGGGAGTTGGACCCTTTTTTTTCACTGTTTGATAATACGACCACTGCTGCTTTATATTTGTCCGCAGCTCATTCCTACTCTGTTTATGTCGGCTACGGTGGCCGTTTTGGTTCAGTTGTTCTGCTCCGAGCACAGACCCATTCAGACTGTGGATCTCAGAGAGAACCGAAGCTCAGTCTGATTGGAAATGAACCGAGACAACCTCCAAAGAGGGTCTGAGAGCGGTTCCTGGTCCTGGACCAGGATCTGCTAGGTGTATTCAGACTGAATATTTGTTCTGGATTATCGGGGAAAACGAACTCTGGTTCACTTAAAGCGGACCAAAAGTGTCCAGTCTGAATACACCCATAGTTTCATAAAGTTCTGCCCACTGTTGTTTTTCCACATAAAAATAATTCAAACAGAACATTTTTAGAACATTATATCATTCATTATATCACACTTTGTAGTCGCATGTCTGTAGTAAATTCAAAGTGTTTCCACATATTGAACTGTAATGATGGCTTGATCATTTTTTGCTGCCATCACATTTGTGTTGTCTGATGACACACTGATGCAGCAACTTTTTTGCAGGTATACATATATCTATCAGCTGATACTATAAAGACAATTTTAAACTATTTGTTTTGTGTTGAGACCATCATTCATCTTCATCCTCCGCTGTGAACAGTTAAATCAAACTGCTGGTGTTGCTGCAACTCTGATGCATATCTCCTTCATTGCTGCATTTATTGTTGGAGCTCAGGAGCTGTGGGTCTCCATCAGGCCTCAGAGACATTTATTTAGTCTGCAGCTGTTCTTCCAGAGCAGGAAGTGGAGCCGCATTAAGGCTTGATTATCGGATTCTGCTTCTTTACCCTCCAGTCCGTCCCTAGGGAGAGAAGGTCGCGTAGGGGTGGATTAGCGTTAGATTATTGATGCCCGCCCCCCATTTTGGGTGATTTGGGGTTTTGCTTTGATAGATTTTAAACAAACATTTGACTTTTCCACTTTCTTTTAATGCAAATTTACATCAAGATTTCAAAGAACAGATAATCCAACAAACCTTTTCTTAAACTCAAGTCTTAAGTCTTGTTTATAAACTTTATGGTTTATCTAATTTTTAGTTCCAACGTTTTTTGAACTGCTTAGTTAATAAGGGAGTCTACAAAAGGAAGTGAGTTAAAGTTTGTTCATATGTTCTTCATAACCTGGTTTCCAAAGTAAACTTTCAGTGGGATAACCCTGTGGTCACATGAGCTTCTGGTTTGTCATTTATATGGTACTGAGAACCTCATTTGGAGTACCTCCCTTGAGACCAGGTCACTTTATAACGCTAAACGTAACATGTTTGCACGTTTCTATGTCGGGATTAACCTTAAAATGTGTTTTTCACTGGAACTGTCTCCATCAACAAGTCCTATTGTCAGATAAATCCATTTTCCATCTTTTAAAACTGCAGTTGCTGCATGAGTGTGTCATCAGACTCTGCAGTCACGCTTACGTGTTTTATAGTAAGACCCATCTTGATTATTGTAAAGATATTTACTTCTTACAGCTTCAGTTGGCTGAAAATAGACATAAAAGAACTCAAATCTGAACCTATTGCTTTGATTTCTGTCACACAACATTTCCCAGCATGCCAGGGCACAATGACCTCAAATTCCTTCCCCTGGAGGGAAAGCTATGGCTCAGTGATTTCCCATAAAGCCAGTATATTATGTACAGGTGGCATGAACAATATGTCTTTTCATTCTGGTGGTAGTTAACGCTGCTCCACTAGGACCCTGTCAGGTTCACGCCACAGAGCTGGCTGCTCTCCCTAACCAGTAGTAGCCAGATCTTCATCCTCAGACCTTCAGCCCTACCCAGCTTCCTTCAAGATTTCCACATTATCTACAGAAATTTGGTCCAGATATACATCTACACGTTCACAAAAATTAATAAAAAATCAACCTAAATGCAAGTACTGCCTTAATCAATTGTATTATATTACTCTCGTTGTTTTTATTGCTTCGACTATTTCATTTGCTGTTTGGACATAGTCAGCAAGCACCCAAGCATAGTGACTTATGTTTTCTTCAGACAGAGAAGAGCTTTTGTTTACTTCTACTAGGGAGCTGCTTCCTGCCACCTTTTGCTGGTAATAAGGTGTTAGCACCTGGGGCAGCTGTGGCTCAGTTTGATCTGTAGCCTCACCACATGTTGAAGTTTCTTTCAGTCCCACAAGCCCACACTGTTCCTGCTGTGGCCATCGTTGTGTGCTTGTACAGAAAAAGGTACCATAGAGTGTAAATAAATTGGACCAAAATAATCTTAGCAGCTGTGAAAGAATGGACGGAAAGCTGTTGTATTTCAAAGGTGATTGCAGTTACAGTTTTTATATGGAAGTTGGAGGTAGTCTGACAAAAATGGCCCATGACATAATAGAGACAGATAGATGGGAGTAGACTTTAAATGTAGAGGAAAAAGAAAGAAGTATTTGTGAGAAACAAATGAGAAAAATCTGGAAAAGATGAAAAAGCTGCGTCTGGAATGATGAAGCATCAATGTTAAGGTAATGCTGGATGCTTAAAGGTTGTTCTGGCTTTCTAGTCTCATTTACATGAACGTTTCTGGTCATTTCTAAATGCTTCCGTTACGCCTGACATGCTGGATTTGTATTCTGTATTTTAGAGGCGCTTCGAGCAAGAATATAGTGGGTTGTTGTTTAGCCTCAGTAGCAGACCAGACAAGTTCCAGCACGACTCCACTGACGAGAAGGAGTGAAAGTTCCCCCACATCCACGTCTGTCTCTGTTGACACTGAACCTTGGGAAGGAGGTTTTTTGTTTTTTTTTGCAGACTCCACAGTGGATACTTACTCTATCTCTACCTCCAGTTGGACTTTTTCTGCAGCCTGTGGTGATAACGCAGAGGCTCCATGTCACTCACAGCTTTACCCGTGTTTTCAAAGGGAAGTGGATGTGTTGGGTGATTTAGACCGAATGTGTTTGAAGGGGAGGATGGGGGAGGCATGCTTCCTGTCTCCAGGGCTCGCAGCTTTGAGTCCTTCCTGAGCCTGCCTCGTCTTGTCCGGCCTCCCCGGTTTTGAATGTGTCTTTGTGTGCATTATCTCACTGCGCTGCTGTTGCTGTCAGTCTCCAAATGGAGCGCAATGCTGCAAACAAACTTCTGGGTTTGTTGTGGCGACGAGGTGAAGTCTCCTCCACTTCTGTTATGGGCGTGCCTGTGCATGAGCACGAGCCTCATTTAAATCATTTTGAGGACATTTAAAGCAATTTGGAGTCAAAGCAACTTCTGTGTGAACTTCCTGTTTGACCCTTTAAAGCAGGGGTATCAAACTCATTTTCACTGAGGGCCACATCAGCATAGTGGTTGTCCTCAAAGGGCCAGTTATAACTTCTACATGTAACTAAATGTAATGAAAAATAAATGTAACTACTCCTTAATGTTAAATTACTCATTATTTATTATAACGTTTAAAGTGACAATTACAGTTGCATAGAAAACATGTTTACTTGTTACTTTAGCATAAATCCTTTTACATTTGATTCTGTCAGGTTAGGTCATGTTGACAGTGTTTAAGTCCTAATGTATAGTTGCCCAATTCGATATTTCAAGTCTGATTCCCCCTAGATATGAATAAATACACACCAATTTCTATTTTTTATTCTAAGAAATTAAAAACTTTAATGCTCTCGCAGGCCACATAAAATGACATGGAGGGCCACATTTGGCCCACGGGCCTTGAGTTTGACACATGTGCTTTAAAGTGTTCATTAAGTAAATAATCAAAAAACAAACACAACACAAATACAGTATGTGTTTGTCACATGACCTGGGTGTTTGTTGGCGCTTCCGACGTGGTAAAAACGATGGCTTTTTCAAAACGACTCTTTCACAAACCAACGTGGTGCCTACTTTCAACATTTCTGCAGCTCCACTGGCCTCATGTTCTTATGGTTGACGTCACAGCAATATCATAAACAGTAAAGTTGTTGGGTTTTCAAAGTGTTGCACAATTTTTCTTTGCATTGTGTTTGTTTGGTCTGAAGATGGAGGTTCTAGATTTTTGGACAACAGGAAGTGGTTTTTGTTGATGCTTGGTTCTGTAGTCTGGCCCGGCCTGGTGGTGATCTTTAATCTGGACCGGACAACATCACCCCTAAAAGTGGTGTTGGAGGGCCAGGCCATCCTCCGTAGAGTCTTTGTTCTCTGCCTCCTCAGCCAGAGATGTGTGAAAAGTGGGTCACAGGTCGGACCCCTTTGTCCCCCCTAGGCAAATGAAAAGTGACAGACACCGGCCCCGCATCACCGCTAATTCACTGGCATACACAGAGAACCCCCGCCCACAGCCCTCCATCCCTCTTGGTGCCCACTAATTGCTGCATGGGGTTATTAGTGCTGAGCGGGGCCAGCGCCTCTAATTACAGAACATCTCTGGATAAATGGGAGTTAGTTGGACAGTTGGGGGCCAGCGCCTCGCTGACAGGGGTCACCGGGTCACAGCACGCTGAAGATGAGGGGGACAGTGGGAGGAAAGAGACTCCACCCCCAAAACCTCAGTCCTCTTGAATTCTTTATATCATCATTACCACATTCAGTCGCTCCACTGTTGTAGGTGGATGGGTTTTCTTTTTACTTTCAACCCACATGCTGATGCAATCTCAGTATCATAAAAATAAGCAGTAGCATGAAAATGAAAAGATCACATCCTTTCTGAAAAAGCTTTGCTCTTAAAGGTCTGCTTCAGTCAGAATGATGATTATGACAGAAAACATGGCAGGCATTGTGGAAGTAGTTTAGAGCCCCTGGGTCAGACGTCAAAGCAGCTGCTCGTTTGTGAAGCAGCAGTGATGCAATCTGATTTATTGCTTTAAATTCGTAGCTGACTTGGAAATACACATTCTCTGTTAGATTTTCAACAAAAGACTGAGGTTTAAATTTCAGAAACTGTTTTGAAACAATCGACCCTTTGCAATGCAAGATCTTTTCTTTCATCCAACAAAAAAAAGCTATACTATCAGTTTTTAATGTGAGTTTTAACTTTAAGTTAAAAACAACAGGTTTTTTTTTATTATAACCAAATAAAACTGGTTCCATAAGAACGTTTTTAACCTTTGAATTTCAACTGAAATTCAAATGCAGGGATTTCCTTGTGAGACTCAGCCATTGTTAAATATATCAGTGTTTGAAACATCTAAAAAATATTTTCAAAAACTCCATTGTGACTTGGCATCCTACATACTGGGTCCCTCAAATGCATTCAGATCTCTTTATCCCACCATAGCGCTTCCTGGCTGGATCCCGATCCATGTTTGAACAATATCAGAGACCCATCATTTTTATTTTTATCTGGCCACACGATCAAGACCTGCATAGAACGTGACATTTTATTCCACCCTTCTGCAGTCTGTGCTCCAACCTGAAACCCCCTCAAACTCTGTCAAATAGAACAGAAGACAGTCTTCCCTTTCTACGTCGCAGTTCATCTTTCCGGTTTAGCTCGTTCTTTTAGAGCGATTATGCCGTTTGTTTTTTAACAGCGCACCCTGTTCTGTGTCCTGATTGGCTGGAGACCTCGTCAATCAATCTCCTCTGTGCTGTGTCTCCTGTACAGAAACATGGAGCTCTTCAGATCTACAGAAATCTGTGATCGCGATCAGATCTTTGTTTTCATTGTAAGATCCTGGACCTCATTTCTATGAACGTTTGAGAATTTAAACAAGAGAAAAGGGGGAAAATGTTCATGTATGTCTGATGAAAGTGTAGAAAGAGGGCAGTGAGGAGTTCTACTGCCATAAATGTCTGTAATCAGACTCCGTGGATTTCACCGATCACTGGTTATTTTTGGAACGTAACTCCTGCAATAAATGAGGGAGCTCTGTACTGGTGAAAAGGTAACGCAGATAAATGTGTAGCTGCTGCAGAAGATGTAGAAATTTTCTTTTTTCATTACTGGATGAGAAACAGACGTGCAGGACACAGCTGCTCAGGTTTAGCGCAAACTGTGAGACGTTTGAGGAGCTGCAGCCCTCAAAGTCTCAGTGGGACGAAGACGGGAGAGGATCCACTGTTCATTAGTTTTTCTTTTTATTGTATCAGTATATTTATTGTATCAGTATACTTTTCTTCTTTGGTCTTTGAAAATCACAGAGTGTTTTTATTTTATTAAAAGGATCATGAATTAATAAAACTTTACTATAGGCCTTTATAATAAAAGAAAGATAATAGAAGTTTAAAGAAAAAGAGTTATTGTTATCCTCACAAGAAAAAGTTTGGGGACCTGCTCTAGCATCCATGTGGTGCTGGAAGATTTGCTGTTTTTCATTCTTCTGATCATTCAAACACCTCATGAACGCAGCCTTTCTCTAAGTTTACACGACGTACATCAAGCCTTTGGTGCAATTGGCTCTAAAACGAGAACAAAAGTTCTAACTTAAAAACTCTCAAATGCTGTCTTTTAAAATATAATTTTCAATCCAAATGTTTTCATCCAGATTCCATGTTATTTTTATCTCACTCCAAGCATCTGCTTCTGGTTCGGCCCTTCTATCCAATTTTAGAACCTTATGTGGCCCGTGAGTCAAAATAACAAAATACTTGCCCACCCCTGGCTTACATGGTAAACCTGAAGCAGTTATATGCTGTTTTCAAACCCAAGAAGATGTGTAGAAATCTGTGTTGATCACTGCAGTTAAATGAAGACTAAAAGAAGTTCTGTCGGAAGTTACCTGCAGAGGAGGAGAATGTTTGCTTTTCTCATATCTGCTGGAGTGTTAGAAATGGTGCAGTCTTCAACTGTGTCTTGTCTTCCTGCAGGGGTTAGGACACAAAGGACCAGTGACACACACCAGGAACTGATGCAGTGACCCCCCCAACCCATTAAAACAGTCTTCAGTTTCTTCACATTGCCTCCGCCTGACTTCCACCTGTACAACCTCCTCCTCCTGGTTCAGGCCTCCAGTCCAGATTCTGCTGTGGGGAGAGGCTCCGTTTTGGGCTCCTGTCAGGACCAGTATCAAGATGGGGGGCGTGTCTTGTTTGCTGGTGATTGCTGCTGCTCTTCTGCTGTTCCTTAAAACTGATGGTAAGTCCTGAAACACTATTTGGTTATGTCACCTCAGACTCATGAACCCGCCAATGCAGGATGTTTCCTGTGTTAAAAGTATAACATCCATTAACTGTACAAATATTTTATTAGATTAAATATAATTTCTGATCCAAAGTAACCAGTAAATGGCTATACAGTGATCCCTTGCTATAACGCGGTTTACTTTTCACGGTTTCGCTACTTCACGGATTTGCATCCTGCATTGTGTTCTGCATTATGATTGGCTAAAATGTCATTCCGCTTCTTCTCTACCTGCGCGTCAAAAAAAGTTACAGTTTATTATGTACAGGTACGTAAAACAGCTTACCAAATTTACATTACGTTTGTGCAAATTTTCTTGCAATTTCGAGTTTCTCTAAAACCCATAGAAAAAAGAGCAACAACAACAACTGCTTATCACTATGTTGTTCTCCTGAACAAACACAGCTGCACCGCGGGCTTGAAAAGAAGAAAACACTGCAGAACGGAGTCAGAATGCAGCGGCTCAGTCTGAAGAGCAGTGAAAACACCTGAGTCACTATTTGTCCCACTGTGCTTTGTATTTTTTTCATGATCATTTTACATTTTCTCCCGTTTAATCCGATTACTCAGGTCGCGGTGGGCGGAGCTTATCTCCGCAATTTGAAGCCTTCTGTTCACTTTGATGATTTATATTATTATTTGACAGTACAGTACAGAAGGTATTTGTCGAAAAAAACGTTTCTAAAGTACTTTTATTTATGAAACAAATGCTTGAGCCTGTGAAATGGTTTGTTATTTCTTTTCAATGTGTAATAGAATATTTAATAGTATAATAATTGTAAAAAAAAAAATAAAGGTTTCTACTTCACAGATTTTGCCTATCATGGGTTCTTTTTGGAACGTAACCCCCGCGAAAAACAAGGGTTTACTGAATTAACTTATTTTACCCTAAATTATTCCAGTCTTCTAATTTAGAGCACACAGCTATTGTTATAATAAGTCATCCAATGTCCAAGTTAGCAATATTTCCTTTTTGAAGCAGAAAGTCTTGTTAATGCCTTAAAACTCATCTGACTCTGACAAACATGACATCTTTAGTTTTTCTTGGGTTTATTTAAATACTTTTGTTTTATCTTTTAACTGTGTGACAACAGTGCTTCGATAGGGACTCAAATCCTCTGACAAGTATTATTAAATACTAAAGTTTCATGTAGTTTTCACGCATTCACTAATAAGACTTTTTAGTGTTTTATCCAACTTCTCCTGACAATTTTTGTTTGTTTTATTTAATTGGTTACAACATTTAGATTTAAAATCCATTTTGATCTCACGTAGTTTCAGTACCTCAGTGACATGTGGTTAAAGGGTCGATATCATGCAATATAAACTGTTTTGAGCTTTTAAGTGTATTGTAATGTCAATTCCTTATGAAAAGCAACCCGATGCGGAATTTGACCGGTTCACACATCTCTGAGTATTCCTCTAAAAACCTGCATTCTGAGCACCAGCCCCTCTCAATCCATGAAAACCCGTGGGTCCTCACATAGTGACATAGACAACTGAGAACAGCCCCTTCCAGGAAGAGTCTGGTGCTACTACCACCGCCCCCAGGCTAACACACACACCTTCTCCATGGAGCTAGCGTTGATCGGCTAAAATGCTTTCATTTTATATTCACAATATCCATCTTTCTAAACGTTTGGATGTTGTTTGTTTTCGTGGGCGAAATGCAGACACGCTGTCGAGGCGACTCTAGGTTGATGTCGTGAAATGGGCCCACATTCTCCTTCCTCCCTAACACACTACATGAATGCGCGCCCCCAACACACTTCCGCTGCCCCTATCACTCCCTCCTGCACTGTACGCGCTCTCTCGTCTCTCTTACACACACGTGCGCGGCTCCAACACATACTCATCCCCAATCCACAACAGTGGGTACAGACGATCCCGGCTCCAATGCCTTCTTAAAATTAGAAGATTGTAATTGTGCTGGCTCCTTTGTGAAAATGAATGTAATAATGGAAAAAGAGTTCTGCTGTTGACATCCATGTTAACGTTAGCTACTTCCACAAACAACAAGTGATGTCGTTCACTGTTGAGTACTCTTCTGCGCATGCGGGTCAATTCTGGGTCATTTCACGTTCCCACAGGAGATCACAAAAGTTCACGGCCTTGAACAGCCTTGCAAAAAGTGAATTGGCATTTAAAGGCTAAAACTTTCAAAATTATAATGTCTGGTGGTTTTGGAAAAGATATGATAGGTAAATAGTAATATAAGGAATTTTTATAGTGATGAGGGATATTTCTAAAGAGGTTTTTATGAGTTGTTGATTTCTGCCACTTAGGTTTCCTGTTGTGGGGAGCATGGGGGTTCACTCAGGCTTTACTCTCGAAGTGGAAGTTGTGATTGTGGCTGGCAGGCTTCCTGGCGCTTTGCTCGCCTCATGAACTGACTGAAGCTGCAAGAAAGGTCACCTTAAAGCCGTACTATCACTGAGCTGCAAACCCTCGCACGCCAGGGCCTCATTTATAAAGGCTTCTAACCACAAAAAGTGACAGAAGCCACTGGAATATAGCTAAATAAAATCCTCTCAGGGTTTTATAGAATCTGATTTTGTGTTTGAAATGCAGCCTGTGACCTTTGTGGTGCAGCTTCTAGTAAGTTTGGACATGGATGAGGCGAGGGTGCCCCCTATCCTTCAACATCCACAGTGCTGGTGGAGACAAAGCCCACGTGTTTCACATTTTGATGTGTGCTGGTGAAAACTATGCAAAAGCGGTGAGTTTTTCTTTAGATCCCTGTCACACAGCAGCACTCTGAAAGTCTCCCTCTCCTCCGCCTGCCGCTCATCCCCACAGGAAGCTGTTGAACTGATTGCTGCCACTCTCACTTCCTCCCTGCACATAAACTGTTTCCTGAATGGCACAGGACGAGCGATCAGCGGTGCTAAACGCTCCAAACAGCCATTGTTCTCCGGAAATATCTTTCCTACCCTCTGGAGACTTATTAGAGCTTTGAAGCTGTGAGTCACTCTGCAGCCACAGGAACTTAGCTTTCTTGATGCAAGATTTAAAAAAAAAAAGTTTTGGTATTTTTGTGACCCCCCCCTAGATTATTCTGAAACCTTTTCTGAAGGGAAACACGTCTTCTCTAAATGAATCCAGGTATCCATGCCATTTATGCTTCTCTACTAGACATAATGTACACCCCCTTGTCCTCCACTGTGCGGTTTCTCATGGTAGAAGTTACTCCACAGAGATCCTGAATGGTTGAGAACTGGTGTGTCCTCAAATGTTGGCGTCATTCTTGAGAAGGAAGTGAGATGTTAAAGACAAATGTGGCAGCCACCCCTCCCTGCAGCTCCATCACTTTAGTAAGGCTTTAATTAGCCCTGAAAGGCAGGCAGCAGACTGCTGTTTTCATGGTAACACATAGTAAACATCCTAACAAGAAGTTGGAGGAGGATGGGGGCCTTTATTGGAAAAGCTTTGGGACATAAAAGCTGACAACAAACAGGAGGTTCAGTGGGAGGAGTGAATTTAATGCAGTCTGGTTCATTCTGTGGTTGTTTCTCCTCATAGTTCTCATGAACGGTCTGAGACGGACTTACAAAAAAATAGAAACGTTTTTAGAGATATTAATATCCACATAGAGAAGCCCCCACCTTACTCCCTCAACATGAACTTGAAAATGTTGAAGCTAGTCTTCAAAGATCCAGTTTAAACAGATGTAGCCACTCCCACTTCCACTGAAAGTCTCCAGGCTTCCTTTAGTTTGTTGTACAACTTCAGACCATGGAGCAAACATTCATCCTGAAATAAAGAATAGCTTGTTATATTTCTTGGGGGGTGGGGCGTCTTATGAAGACCCACAGAAGACAGAGAGAGGTTTTAAACGTGAGGGATCAGGGAATGGAGCAGGAATGCAGATAAACAGCAGTCAAGGTGGGCTGATAAGAAGAGCTCAGCTCCTTCTCTTCTTCCGTGACCTTTTCTCTTAAATGTTATTCAGGCAGACTACTTCCCACAGAATCCAGTCCAGTCCCGTGTTTGCTAAATTCTGGACATAATCAATCCAGAATGTCTGTTAATCCATACTACTACTTCTTCAATGCTCAGGAAACTTTCTTCACAGCTTCACTACAGTCTCATCTCAGAGGCCAGCACAGACTTGTCTGATCTCTGCTGGTGGATCATTGTAGTGCTGCTTACATGTCTGGATTCAGTCTGCAGTGAAAGGCCTCAAACATCAGCTTCTACTGTTTGTTCCGTTAGCTACAGATCTACAGAACGTCAGGGTCTTCACTGGGATTATTTAGCCTTTGTTATTGTTTTAAACTCTGACAAAAGCAGTCTAGAAAGTTCAGCTTCATCTTTAGGACCACCTAAATCAAAGACATCCTTTGTCAGGGGTGAGGGTTCTGCCTCCTTCTGGCTGCTGATGGATGTACAGCTTTGCTTTTTTTTTTTTTTTTTTTTTACTTGTCCTTTTTTTAAAGCTTTGCTTTTTTAGAATATTTAATCGTTTATGAAGATCCTCCTACATTCAGGTAATGTTTGCCCTGGATTGGGTTCTTCAGGACAGCTGAACATTGAAGGTTGATCTCAAAGATGTTGCTGATCATCAGAGCATCTTCATCAGTTCTAACTGTTGATGGAGATTTCAGGTTATTGATGTTTTGACGGCTTCAAGTGCGGATAAAAGCTCTATGTGGTTCACATGTTATTAATCCAGTGACTATCAGAATGGTTGGGTAAGGTCTTGTTAATTAAGGGGGTCTTGGTGTGTCAGGGGTGGGGGAACTTGTTAATAGTTCATTGCAGATGTGATCTTTTTTTTTTATTTAAAATCCTGTCATAAGAAGAATGAAGTCAGGATGCTCTGAACCTGAATGTGCAGGATTTGGGTCTATTACTCATGTGAATGTCAGCAGAACTGATGGTCCAACACCTTCTTTCCCTTCAGCGGCGGGTCAGAACCCAGACCACGTCCTCGTGGACACGGATGGAAGCCACGGGGCCCGGCGGCCTGGCGACGACTCCACCATCTCTCCCGAGGACCTACCTCGGTTTCTCAGCTGCTACTGCTTTGGCCACTGTCCCGACGACGCCATCAACAACACCTGCATGTGAGCGTCTGTAGCAGAGCCATACACTGACAGATGTCCGCTTGGTCATTCTGACCCGCTTTTAGCTGCTCTGAACGATGAAAAACGAAGAAATCAGACCACTAATAATCCTGCAAGAGAGGGAACATTTTCACTTTTATGAGATCAGAATGTGAAGATGATTGCATCATGTTTACATCTGTGTGGTGGCTGCTTTTGTTGGCTCCAGTTGTGTTTGTGGGTCTGTCTGAACATTGTGTGTCTGTGGTCAGGACCAACGGTCAGTGCTTTGCCATCATCGAGGAAGACGAGCAGGGAGAAGTCCATCTCACCTCCGGCTGCATGAAGTACGAAGGTTCCCACTTCCAGTGCAAGGTATTCGTGCACACGCACCCACGGGCACAGATACACCTAACCACGCATGTACTGAAGCCAGGGCCGACTGAGAGGAGCTCTGATGCAGGTTTGCTTTGATTGACAGGACTCTCCAAATGCAAAAACCCGGAGGACGATCGAGTGCTGCAACACCGACTTCTGCAACAGAGATTTGCAGCCCACCCTCCCCCCGCTGCCCCTTATAGGTAAGGTTGACCTGAGACGAGCCGCTCAGGTGAAGGTGGAGCTACAGTGTTGACCACACGTCTGCTTGTTCCTGCAGAGCACAGCCCCCACTGGCTGGCCTTCTTCATCTTCATGACGGTGTGCTGCTGCACACTCATCTGTGTCATTATCATCTGCTACTACAGGTAGGAGCTTACCTGCAGCTAATGATCTTTGTGTGAAATCTGAGAAAGATTTGGACTCTCTTACCGTCTGCATATTTCTTTAGCTGGTTTAATTTCCTTTAGGCTTTAAGCTACCGTAATTCCCGGACTACAAGCCGCTACTTTTTTCCTGCGCTCATGGCCCTGCGGCTTTTTCAGTGACGCGGCTAATTTATGAATTTAATTGGTGGCCGCCAAGTACTTACTTTAGGACTCAGTAAATGGTTTGAATTCTTTACCTAACACTAAGCACAAGTCATTTGTTATTTCAACATCCTAAGTAGCCAAACAGCATGGATGTCACTTCAGGTCTTAGACACTTCAGTCATGGTTCAACAAAACGAAACACGCATGCCCGGCCGCATCCCAGAATCCTTTGGTGCCATTAGACCCAACGTGCACGTGATCGCTGCTACAATATGATGAAGCTTTTAAGTTAAAAGCAATCGTTAAAAGCAGCGTGAAAAAATCCACCATCACCAACGGGATTGGAAAAGCCGGTCATCTGCGTGAGGGAGAGAACAGCGCATGTGTGGATAACATCAGCCTTTATTTTGCCGGGACACGACTGGAAACACAAATCCACGTGATGTTTTAACGGTTTCTGAGGACCGGAATTTTGCATTGAAAAGCTCACAGCCTCCATGTGAGCTGGAGACATGTTCTCCTGCTGCTAAATCACATTGAGCTGCGGGGCCGATGGCAGTCTGAAGGCTCCCTCACGTAACAACGCATCCGCCCCTCATCCACAAAACGTACAGTATAAGTCCGATTGCTCTGCACAGACACGATTTCCTCCTCCCTGTAGCCGCCCTGGCCAGAGGTGTCGGAGAAGATAGGAAGGCGAGCGCGCGGCGCGAGCGCGGAGCTCAGAGGCGTCCGCGGAACTTCTGACGCACGCGCCGCGCTGAGGCGCTGGTATCGCGCTGAGGCGCGCGCTTTTCAGTCGCCGCTGCTTTATTTTACTTTTTTTTTTTTTTAACCAGCCCTGTTAGTACCATAATGCTGCCGCGACACAAGCGGAAGGAGAGCTGTTCCTTTTCACCCCTCCATCCACTGCTGCTACTTGCTCATTTTTAAACACGTACAACAGTGTGACGAGCCGGGTGTTGGCCCCGCCTTTAGCCCCTAAGACTCATGGGAAATGGGGGATCGTGGATGTAAATTTCCTCATCATAACTGAGGGATGTAATGTTGATTATGTGGTTACTGTTTGTAATTTTATGTGTGATACCTAGATTGTCAATAAGTAAAAAAACTAAAAAAAAATCTAAATAAATAAATAAACCATAACTGAGGAACTTGTGAACAGAATAGAGTGCCACGCTGTTTGTCAGATGTGGTCGCATTCGCCTGCATGAACCTGAGGCAAAGTTGACTCCTCCCACAGTGTGGGATTGAACCTTACCTATGCTGGGAGTCATGATGTGAGAAGTCTGGTACTTAATACATGCGGCTTTTATTACAACGCGGCTTGTGTATGTTAAAAAGTTGTTGAACAGGTGGAAATGGGCGAGTGCGACTTGTAATAGGGAGCGCTTTGTAGTACGGAATTTACGGTATTTCATTTGTTCTAGTATGAATAAAATTCATCCTGATTGTTCTTTTGTGTTTTTTTCCCCTGTTTATTTTTAAGCCGTTTAATGCTTGTTTTAAATGAATGTAAAGCCTAAAATCATTTTAAAAACTTTAATATGAAAGAAAGAAACAAAGCAACGTTGGAAAAAGAAATGTGAACTGCAAATTGAACTGTAAAATCCTTAATGAAGACTCACTCTGATCATCTTTTGATCTATTTTAAAAGCATTTCCAGTAGTTTTTTAATTAAGATAATGCTGTTTTTAGCCAAAATCAAGAATGTGTCGTTTTCTAGGACATAGTTTCTTCAGAGCGACAGGAGTTCATTACAAATTCTAAGTTGGGGGTGTGACCACTGACGAAAAGCAACCCCGACCCCTCTTTTCCTCCCTGTTGCTGAGATTTTTTCCTACTGCTCCTGAGTCACAACGATTTGAATAAAGAAATACTCAGAAAAGGAATTTTAAGTTAAATGTTCTTTATAAATGTCCTCCATCATAAGAAAAATGCCACAAGAGCATGTTTAATATACACAACAAGATTTTCCTCGGAGTGGGTCTCCAGAACATTTACTATTTTTTAAGACTTATTTTTAGAAATGATAAAACAATGCAATCAGCCCGTCTTTCATCAATTTTGTTAAGCTAATCTTTTTTGTAATTTAAAATGGTTAATCCTGTTTAATAATTATCAAAGTTTAAGCAGATATTGTAGCATGAGCTCTCTGCCATTTTATGCAGTTTTTTCCCTCCCAGCGAACTTTTTTAGCTCATTTAGCCTCCACCACGTAACTGCATAAGTTATTGTTGAAAATCCTTTTTCATGGCTTTGTTACTTTTCTTTAGTTTAAAACAAAGTAACTTTACATGTTTTATTATTTCAAATTCTAAATTTCTTTCAGTGCTTGAGCGTTCAAACATATTGAAATTTGTGATGATGATGTCGTGATTTTGATTCAGATCTCACAAGGATGTTAATAAAGTTAATAAGTAAATAGAGGATTTGATAAAAACCTCAGCAGCTTTGGAGTAAAATGTTTGGATCTTTGCATTTATAGGTTGTTAAAGTGATGAAGACGAGCAGCTTTATCAGTTGTGTTCCATATTAACAAAGTGATCATGTGATCCACAGGTTCAAGTGGCAGGGCGAGCGCCAGCGTTACCCTAAAGATGTGGAGCAGGAAGTCTTCATCCGTGATGGAGAGTCGCTTAAAGACCTCATTCATCAGAGCTCTGGCAGTGGATCAGGGCTCCCCCTGCTGGTAGGAGCCCCAAACACCATCACTGCACAAAATGCTCAAATAAACTTCAGCCACCTTCAAAACCTGCTCTAAGAGACGAGGATGATGGGAAGTGAACGCCCTCTCTGCCTCCTCAGGTGCAGCGGACCATTGCCAAGCAGATCCAGATGGTTCGACAGATCGGAAAGGGTCGCTACGGCGAGGTGTGGCTGGGCCGCTGGAGGGGGGAGAAGGTGGCTGTCAAAGTCTTCTTCACCCGTGAGGAGGCCAGCTGGTTCAGAGAAACAGAGATCTACCAGACCGTCTTGATGAGACATGAGAATATCCTCGGTACAGTTCTTTCATATCTGTCTGTGGGGTCAGAACATAGCAACTCCTGCCGAAACATCTGTGCTCACTGGAGCGCGCTCAGACCTGTTTAATCCAACATGACTCAGAATGACTGACTCATGTATAGAGGTTTCTGTCTGCTGGCTCTGCAAGTGTGGTTAATGCCTTCATTGATTTGGAATCGAGCTTTAATGACGAGCATTACCTTAACCTTCACCTAGTTTCTGAACACACACTTCTGAAGAATGTTTCTGTTTTGTTGCTTTCAAGCTTTTGGATTCCTGTCATTAGGTTTCTGTTTTTCAGCCATCTTTTTACTGTCTTTCTGTCTACTGATCTCCTGGTTTGGAGTCGACTGTCTTGTTTGTGGCTCACTGGCTGCAGCCCCGGATCTGTCCTGCAGCTGATCTTTTCAAGGTTTGAAGTTGAAGAGCAGCTTTTCAGAACTCTTCTTTATCTCCTCAGGCTTCATCGCGGCGGACATCAAAGGCTCGGGCGCCTTCACGCAGCTCTTCCTCATCACCGACTACCATGAGAGCGGCTCGCTGTTTGACTACCTGAAGTCCACCACGCTGGACACGCAGACGCTGCTGCGGCTAGCATACTCAGCGGCCTGCGGCCTCTGCCACCTTCACACAGAGATCTACGGCACGCAGGGCAAACCTGCCATCGCCCACCGAGACCTGAAAAGCAAGAACATCCTGGTGAAGAAAAATGGCACGTGCTGCATCGCCGACCTCGGCCTGGCCGTCAAGTTCAACAGGTACATCTGTCCTTCTCAAAGCTTCTTTTGCTTGTGTCTGGAATCAAACCAGCATGTGCTGCTATTAATGTGTTGCCGTAGTGACACAAACGAGGTGGACGTCCCTCTAAGCACGCGGGTTGGGACACGCCGCTACATGGCCCCCGAGGTCCTGGACGAAAGCATGAACAAGAACCACTTTCAGGCTTACGTCATGGCCGACATTTACAGCTACGGCCTGGTGGTGTGGGAGATGGCGAGACGCTGCGTGACTGGAGGTACATGCACACGCCTGCACGTGCACAAATTTAGTCTTCTAGTTTTTATCTGGTTTAAAATATTTTCTTTTTACATCTTGATCTGCTTCAATGTACAAAATAAACACTTAAATGAGAAAAGATGCAGACAGAAAATTTTAATTAGACTTTTGAATCGTCTGAATGAAACTCAGCAAGTCCTACATGGTGCCATTGCACCTTTAGACTCTGGCTTTTAATAGAAAAGATCTCAAAGTAAGCTAAGTGTAAGTCTATAAAATCTAAAAAAAAAAAACCTCTAAACCAGGGGTCTGCTACCTGATGCTCCTGAAGGATTGTAGCATTGGTTTAAATTTAGTTGGTCAAAATTGTAAGTTAATGGCTAAGATGCTCCTATAATAGTCAGATAGATTTTGTTGGACTTTTGTTTTTTACCGCTCTTAATATTAATTTAAATCAAGAGACCTTGTGTTCCTTCCCGAAAAAAAAAAAAAGCAAAATATTTTTATTATTGGTAAAAAGTTGCCTTTTCTTAGTACAAGTGCAAAACAATGTTTAGTGCGTCCAGAGGGGAGAAGAGGAAAATGTATATTTGTATGCACTATACAGAATTTTCGTATTGGATCTTAAACCGATAGACCTGTAGACTTTTATAAAACAAAAAGAAATGCCTTTGTTGATTCATAGCATAAGATTATCACATTTGAAACCCATTTACTGCAGGTGTAAAGTTGCATTCACACCAAACACGAATTGCACGGCAAATTCGCAACGGCCACCTCTCTTTTGCCGCACGCCGAGTTCTCTGATCGCCGCCTGCCCAAAAATGTGTTCCTGAGCTTGATGCTGCGTGTGAGAGGAGCTTCCAGACAATGTTTTTAACCTTATTGCTACATGGAGCGGTGTCTGTGTTCATCTCATTTACTATGCATGGAAGACACGTATGATGTTAAGAGATCAGGTTTATTTATTATGAAGAGCTCTATAAAAGCATCGGTAATCACATCTCCATGTCTGGGTTTATAAGATCATTCAAAAATTCTCCCGGTACCAGCAGCTTCACTCAATCAGCTGTTCTCAATGACGGCTGCTTCCACAGTTTTTTCCTTCTCTCTCTGACTGAGTTTGAAGGCTTGCTAAGCGCCCAAGTCGCATCGCTGCCAGGAAGAAGGATTAAAGGAAAGGATTAAAGGAAATCCTATGGACCTCTGTCAAGAGTAAAAACCCTTAGAATTACAGATTTTTCAGAATTTGGCTTTTTTCTCTTTGTTTACAAGCGCAACGAGTAGGGGTGTGACGATAACCGCAGCATCTCATCACCGTGGTGATAATAAACATATTCATCTTTGCTAATAATTTACTTTTTCTACAAGTCCTGTGTTCAAACTTAAAGGGATTCTGGGGGGGATTTCCATTGTATGAATTTCCATTACAAGCTGCGTGCCTTCTTGAGTGCACGACGCAGCCGCCCACCGGGGGATTTAGTGTTGGGGGGGGTTGCAAGAGTCCCGACACTGCGACTTTTGCTGCTTCATCACCGCGGTGATCAAAAATCCCACACTGTCACAGCTCGAGTAAACAACAATAGAATAGTAACTAGTCAGAGCTACTTCAGCTGTGGTTGTATGAAAGATGATTAACGTACTTAGTCAGCGTCCTTAGCTGGCTGCTCTCTGGTGCATGGCGTGCTGAACGGACACATGTCTACAGGAATCGTGGAGGACTACCAGCTGCCGTACTACGACACAGTTCCCTCAGACCCCTCCTATGAGGACATGCTGGAGGTGGTGTGTGTCAAAGGGCTGAGGCCCACAGCATCAAACCGCTGGAACAGTGACGAGGTGAGGCTTTGATCTTTCAGAATAAAAGCCCTGTAATAAGCTGTATTTTAAATACTGTCTCCTGTGTCCATAGTGCCTTCGGGCCATGCTGAAGCTCATGTCAGAGTGCTGGGCCCACAATCCCACTTCCCGCCTCACCATCCTCAGAGTGAAGAAGACGCTCGCCAAGATGGTCGAATCGCAGGACATCAAGATTTAATCACCCTCAACCTCCGGGCTGGCTCCGCCCCTCAAACTTTTGAACGTGGGTTTGGTGGAGGGAGGGAGTTCTGGTGTAAAATAGAGAGGACTTCACCCACAAACTTTTCATCCAACCTCGACGCTTTCTGTGAAAGCCAAGCAAGATGGAAGAGGGGGCGGAGCTCCTGCATCTGCCATCTTCATGGCTTAGAGTTCTGTCCCCTCGCCAGAGGACACTAAACAAACAAAAATATGTTTGTGACCCATCAGGGGGTTTGCTGCAGCTGTGCTGAAATACAGCTGGCTCCTCCCACTGGACATTGAGGAGTCGCAGTGGAAATGTCTGCCGTCCTGTTTGACTGTCTGTCCACTTCCTGTCGGTCCGATGGGAGAATGCTCCGCCCTCCTAAAGAGCTGCTGCTGCTTCTCAGGAGGATCATTTGATTGGTTGAGTCTGTGGCTGAAGCCAAATTACTTTGCTACATTTAAACTTTATGGATTATAGCTGATGTCTGGCTCCACCCACTCTCTTCCTCCAATCAGATGTTTCTTTGTCTAAATAAAGGTACAGATTTAATTCATTTATTTTAAAGTACGACTCATCACAAAGTTTCACAGTCAGTATTCACACAAGTGGGAAGGACAAACTCACAACACCCACCGCCTCAAACAGCAATTTCTATCCAGATCTCTAAACAACTAAAATATTTAGTTACGAAATTGACAACTTATTAAAGGAAAGGTTTTATTTTAGGAAATAAAATAGGAAAATGGGAGGTGCATTCATGTGGTCTGGGAGATGTCTTCCTGAAACCGGTTTCTTCCCTGCTGCAGGCGTTCGTGCACGTTCATGTGAAGATGAGTCGTTATAAGAGCAGTTACTGTAGTGTTTGTGTGTCATATAATCCAATATGTAAAGCTTCCATGTTGTTTTGTACAGCCTCTGTTTGGTGCCTTATGAGTTTACAGGGAATATGAAACTCTGTATCCAGTCTGTCCAATGTACCCATTTCTAAGTAAATAACCTTATTTTAGTACACAAACAGATGCCTGTGGTTCATCAACTTAGCTGCTTGATCCAATGATTCCTGTTTCACAAAACAAACGTTAGTTTACCTTTTAGAGCCCAGGGTGGATCTTTTCATTTGTGTCCTGGAAGAGAAGACTACTGCCCAACAACCAATCAGAGGCAGGAACTGAAGGCCAACCTTTCAGTCCTAAACACAAGCTTTGAGCTTTTAATCTCAAATTTACAAAGGTTTCCTGGTAAGTTTTAACTTAAACAGATGAGCATTTGACTTTAACAGGCCTCATGACATTCATCTCATAATAGAAAACTATCATTTGGACTCTAACTCCCCCTGATGGACACATTGAGGTACTACAGGTGAGTAAATTATTTGAAACCTCCACATTTTTGTCTAAATAATTATCTGACCCCAAGTGCAAATTGGGCTTTTTTATAAGCCATTATTAAACCAGCCCCATTTTCTGTCTCATTTCACCCTCACTAGTGTCCCTTTGCCATTTTGTGCATTTTTTCAGTGAAATTTTGCTCCCCCTCTTTTTCTACAGCAGAGTCTGTGTCCTGATTAGCTGATGACCTCGTCAATCTCTGTACCAAGTTTCCTGTAAATAATGGTTCAGTTTGCCAGTTACTTAAATGTTCAATTCAATTTTATTTATATAGCCCAATATTACAGCAATAGTTGTCTCAGTGGACTTCATAACGGTAATTGTATAAAGACCACACTATTACCGTTGTATCGTTTTCAATTACTAATGAAAATGGATCAATCGCACACAGATTTGTTTTCATTTTGAAATACTTGACATATTTTTCTATGTAAGTTTGAACTTTGAGTTTAAAGGGTCTATATCATCTAAATTCAACATTTAAGCTCTTAACTGTATAATGGTAATTCCTTACAAAAACAAACCCCAAAGTGGTATTTTGAGCATTCACGCATATCTGAGTATTCCTCGACCCTCCAGATCCATGAAAACGAGTGGATCCTCACACTGGGACATAGAAAAGTGAGAACAGCCCCTTCCAGGAAAAGTCTGCTTTCTGCACCGCCTCAGGTTAACACACACACACACACTTTTACTGAGAGAAAGGTGTGAACTTCTGTAATTCTACTTTACAGATTTCACTTATCACAGATTATTTATAGAACGTAAATCCTACGATAAACAAGGGAACTCACTAAATCTAAAGGGGTCAAACTTTTTGTGAACTTTACTTAACTTCTTGGAGTCTTGTTTTTACACGGTACCATACCTGCAGACCTGCTGAACTTTGACCAATCAGGGACTTGGATTTGGTAGTGGCGTGTGGACGGTGTCCTTCCCAAAGCACAAAATTATAAAACGTAAACACGATCATGTAGAAACTAATAATTGCTGTTTGTGCCAGAATTACCAAGACATACATTTATTCACTATTTGCATCAAGCCTCTGCATATTGTTGGTGGTGGAAAAGCTCTAGCAGACAGTAGAAAAACTGAAGGTCCTTCTCTTTGGATGATGTCGCCCTCACTCGCTCTAGTTCTCTCACACCAGGGGTGTCCAAACATTTCAGATTGCCAGATTTGATGAGGTGAAAGTGTGTGAGGGCCAACCAGTCGGCCTGACCAACTATTTTAATGAGAATACATGAACTGTTTAGTGAACATTTTATCGCAGGAGTATTTTCATTGCTTCACACAAACATCTAAACATTTCAACCAAAATTAATGAATTCCACAGTTGGAGGGGAAAAAAAAGTCTGTCTGGGGAAAGAAATGCGATCAACATTGAATCTGGTTTCATTAGAAATGTTGCATTTGTTCACAATGAAATACTCACTATAAAATGTTAACAGTGTGAACAAGAAAACTTAATCTTTTTCAGTGCATACCCCTTCGTTTTAATCAAATATACAAAAAAATCTGCAATTTTAGAATAGATTCACCACAGAAGACTAACCTGATAACTTCTCTGCACTAAGCTGATGGTAATAGTAAGATCTGGACTGCATTACAAAGGCCAGGTCCGGCTCACAGACTGTGGTTTTGATGCGCAGGATGTCCCGCAAGTGGGAGTCATTCAGTCTCGTCCTCACGCAGTTCTTGTTGAAGTTCATGACAGAGAAGGTCTTCTCGCACAAGTAGGTGGAGCCAAACAAGCTCAGCATTTTCATGGCAAATGTTCGAATCCGTTTAAACCTGCTTTTATCCAGCTGGCGGTAAAAGCTGACAAGAGGAAGCTGTTGGTGTCGACTGCAACACTCGATGTCGCACTGCAGCTCAATGAGCTCCATCTGCAGGTGGTCCGGAGCCTCGTCGGGCCGCACGGAGAAGGGAGAGGAGAAAAGCGTGATCTCCTTTTCTATAGCTGCAAAGCCCTGAAAGCGCTGCTGAAACTCCTCAGCCAGGGATGCCAGGTCTGCTGCGTACTTCCTCATTTGGGCACTGACATTGTTCTGCGGTAAGCTGGTCATTATTTCCTGCAGCAGTGGGAAATGGGCCGGGTTGGGCGGCGTCTGTAACAGGTGTTTTTGAAAAAGTTGCAGCTTGGTCCCAAAAGCTTTGATGTGCGAATACAGTTGGCTTACTGCGGCGTTTTCCCCCTGGAGACTCGTGTTCAGTGTGTTCAGATGCCGGGTTATATCAACCAAAAACGCCAAGTCAGCCAGCCAAACGGGGTCAGATAGTTCCGGCATGGGCTGCCCCTTTGATGCCAGGAATTGTCCGATTTCCTCCTTAAGAAAGTAGAAGTGGTGCAGGGCCGATCCCCGACTGAGCCAGCGTACGTCGCTGTGGTACACAACATCTCCATATTCGGCCTGGATGTCGAGCAGATATTGCTGAAACTGGTGATGGCACCGAGCTTTGGAGCGGATAGAATTGATGGCGGTTATCACTGGTTTCATCACATGCTCATATTTCAGGTGTTTGGCGCAGAGAACTTCTTGGTGAATAATGCAGTGCAGTTTTATGGCTTTGCCGCCGTCTTCTGCCACTTTGTTACAGACTAAGGTTGCGAGTCCACTCTGCTCGTCTGCCATGGCGGGTGTGCCATCCGTGATGATCCCAGTGACTTTATTCCACGGCAGGTTCATGTCATCCACGGCGGAACAAAGAGAAACGAACAAATCCATTCCCGTGGTTTGGCCCGTCAGGCCCTGAAGCTCCAGCAGCTCCTCGCTCACGTTCATGTCACGGTCCACTCCTCTCAAAAAGATCAGCAGCTGAGTGGTGTTGGAGGCATCTGTACTTTCATCGCAGGCTAAAGAAAAAAATTCAAACTTGGCTCCTTTTACCTCCAGCTGTCTTTTAATAGCAATCGAAATGTCTTCAATTCTCTGGACCACGGTGTTGTGATCCAGGCAAACATTAGCAAACTCGTGCTTCTTCTCAGGACAAATGGTCTCTACTATTTTCATCAAACAGTCTTTAATAAATTCCCCATCCGTAAAAGGTTTGCAGTGCTTTGCGATCAGCGTTGCTACCTCGTAGCTGGCTTGTGTGGTGTTGTCATCTGGCTCACTTTTAATGGCACAAATACTCTGCTGAGCCGTCAAAGCACTTTCCAGCTGCTCCAATTTTTCACGCCGCTGCACCCCAGTGAGGTTGTCATAGCTAGCATGTTTCGTCTGGTAATGCCTCCTGATGTTAAACTCCTTAAAAACAGCCACGGTGTCCTGGCATATCAGACACACACAGTTGTTTTGTATGTCCGTAAAGAAATATGCCAGTTTCCACCTGTCCTGGAAGCGACGGCCCTCATAGTCAACTTTTCTTTTTTTGATTGTAGTCCACATTTTAGGAACGGGGTAGAAAAAGGTGCCGGGCAAAAGTGTTGTTACGGGTTTAACGTTAATAAACAGTAACAGTCAGGGCTAGTTGAGCTGTGGTTACATGAAAGATGACCAGCGTCCTTAGCTGGCAGCTCTCTGGTGCATGGCGTGCTGAGCGGGCGCGTGTCTGCAGGAATCGTGGAGGACTACCTGCTGGCGTACCAAGACACAGTTCCCTCTGACCCCTCCTATGAGGACGTGCTGGAGGTGGGGGGTTGAGGCCCAGGGCTGGAACAGTGAGGAGGTGAAGCTGGACTCCTTCAATTTTCCAGAAATAACAGACCTGTGAAAAGCTTTATAGTAAATACCAGGCCATGCTGAAGCTCATGTCAGAATGTTGGGCCCACAATCCCACCCAGTGAGCTATAGAGGATAGAGCCGCTACGCAGGCCTGTTGCTGGAGGCCATTTGGATGGGGCCAGATATCTGCTTACTTCTGTGCTACAATTGCACAACTTCTTGTAAGCTTTTACCGCCAGCTGGATAAAAGCAGGTGTAACCCTTGTGCTATCCTAGGCACTTTACCATTGGGAGTTGGGTCATCTAGACCCACTAGACAGTGTTCTGAACCTTTTTTCTTCAATGATTTGTGATCTTCACTGGTGTCCATGGATTACATGAAATCTTTCCACCTTTATCCACCTTTATCATGGTAGGGAGAACACGTCAATGTGAGGGTGGGGTCATCTAAGGGTTAAAGAAAGATTTGCCATAGAGTTGCTGAGCGCATTTGGCTTGACTTACTTGTGAAAGAAGACCTTCTGTCATGAGCGTGAACTGTCAGGACGAGACTGAGTGACTCTCACTTGCGGGGGCTGTACTGCCCTGGGCGGGGACCGGACCATGCACAGAGGTCACAAGGGGTCTGCGGCGATGTCCGTCCATGTCTTGAAACACGGACCAAGATGTTTGGGTAAATCTTAGCCTGATTTTGTGTAAAATCACAACCATTGATCTGTGTTTCCTATAATAAGGTGTTTATTTATTACAGAAGTGTTGTTCATCAATTGAACAAAAACAATGATACCACGACCTATGTCTTATTTTGTGACCATCTTTTTTTCTTTTTAAAATCAGACTAATATCAAGCATTTTGAGTTAATTTTACAGTTACTGCTAAGCCATTCGGTATAGTGCTGTACGACTTATCAGTTCCAAAACCTAGTCCAACAATTTTCCAGAGGTCTCTGCAAAAAACCAGTGTGTGAACAGGGCTCTGGCCCTATCCAACATGGCGTCCATGTTTGTGTACGCAACAAGCTAGCGTAGCGATTCTAGCCTACATAGCTCACTAATTCCACTTCCCGCCATACCTTCTTCAGGGAAGAAGACGCTCGCCAAGATGGTGGCAGCAGGTTCTAATCCCCCTCAACCTCCGTGCTGGCTCTGCCCCTCAGACCTTTGAACCTGGGATTGCTAGAGTTTTCATTTAGAAAATAAGGGGAATTCACCCTCGAAAGTCGCTTATTGATTCCAGTTCTACGCTTTCTGTGACAGCAAAGCCAGATGAGAGAGGGGGCGGGGCTTCTCTTTTTCTTTGTAGCGATTTTGGCGGTTACTGCATATACCGCCACCACCTGGTCTGGAGCGTACATCAGGCTACTACACTATATCCTACGCTACAGATTACATACCAGACACCATCCTGAGCTCTATAAAACGTATTTATTCCATGAATCGTAAGAATTCCATCCCATTTTATCTGGAGCCTTTGTAAATGTTCTGTAAAAATGGCCACTTATCACACTGGAGGTTCTAAAGATTTATCAACACCACTAAAGTCCCACTTGTGTTTACTGATCAGGAAAAACTGCTTCTTGAGACACTTATGGCCAAATCTGATTCTAGATAAATTGTCTTCCCAACAGTTCCTCCCCATACACATACTCCCCACTGAATTCTAGATTCCAGATAACTACCTTCCTGTCCTTGCTGTTATTGATTTACCGTTTTAAAGACCTTTTAAAATCCACTTTACTTAGCGTTACACTTACATCAATATTTTCCTCTGAAGCTATTTTAGCATTTTTGTCTGCAGATTCATTTCCTGTTAGTTCCCCATGAGCAGGTGCCCACAAACGTGTTTCATGCACCCGAGTAGTTCAAATAACATTTGTTACATTAATAAACACTCCTGTTCCGATTCTTCCTAAACATTACTAAAGACAGCTTTGGTTGGATCATTTGGATCACTCCCTTTCTAAGTAATCCAGTCATTTAGGCCCGGCTGTAACCTTTGCAGGTCATGGGGCATTTCTGTGATTTCTACCTGGAGTGCTGCTGTTGGTGTAATTTAGAAATGATCCGTTACTGCTCTCAAGACTTCTATTGAGGTTGTTGAGATGTACTTCTGAGGAGTCCTGTGTAAATCCTTTAACAAAACAAAAGAAGTATGAAGATGTTCACATCTGATGGGAAACGTCTGTAAGATGTTTGTAGCTTCATTAAACAGACAGAGACTGATCTAAGTCAAAGTTTTCATCTTTATTGGCTCCGCCCCCTCTACTTGTCCTCGGGCTTGTTGAAGCAGTACGTCAGGGTGCATTTCCCACAGTAATGGCGGTCGAAGTGGCTCGCCATGAACACGCCGGCGCCGCACTCATCAGCGGGACACTCGCGTCTCAGCCGGTGGATTTTCCCGTTCTCGTCCACCTGCAGAACAACAGAAGTCAGGCCTGAGGCAGAAACAGAACCCGGTTCTGCTCCCGTTGGTTTCAGTCATACCTTGTAGTATTTGAGCACTGCGAGCTTGACCTTCTTCCTCTTGTGCTTGTTCTTTTTGGGAGTGGTGTAGGACTTCTTCTTCCTTTTCTTGGCACCGCCTCGCAGTCTCAGCACCAAGTGCAGAGTTGACTCCTGCAGGACAAAGATGACGTGATGAGTGTACATGTACAGAAATGACACTCCCTAATGCTGGGACAGACATTAATACAAGCACAGAAATGTATCCCATCAACCTTTCCAGTTTTCTAACAGCCCCTTCGTTTAACAAAAGCTCGGATCAAAAATGGATCCAAACTTCTCAATAATCGCTTAAAGGGATTTTAGCCAAAACTGCTGTTAGGAGACTCCTTAGGTTTTCTGCTTTTTCCTCAGTAAATGGCCAAAAAGAAAGATAAAGATTCTTGCAGTTTAAGTTAAACAGAACCATCAGAACAAGCCTGTCATTTTCATACAGGCACATTACTAGGGGTGAAAAGGAACAAAAAGTCACGGTTCAGACCATGTCACAGTTTTAGTCATTTTTTTAAGTAAATAGGAAAATATAGGATAAAGATAAATATGTACAACATGTTTTTAAAAGCTTCAAAACAAAAGAAATACAAGTGTGAAGACACATACCATATCAATATATTTGTTCATTATGACTCATTTATAAAAACAAACCATAAATGACATCTTTGAACTCAAGTTTTCCTATATAATCAAGATGCCCATATAAAGTAAGTGTAGTATGGTGAACTACATTTTGAAAAAAAAATCCAAAAGTGTAAAAACAGGAAGAGAAGCAGGAGATTTCAGAATTTAAAACTTCTTTCACTGTGTCCCCTGCTGCTGTACTGCTGCTGGGGTTAGAGGGAACAGCGGCTTTCTACTGCTGCAATCCTGGGACAGCAAGTCGTCAAACCGGGACAGAACTGGTTAAAGCTGCCATCAGACTCTCTAATCTCATGAACCCACATGAAGACGTCGACTGCTCTGCTTCAAAACAAATTAAACCTTATCCCTCTGTGTCCTCCATGATGAAGTAGAGAAAAATTATGGGTTCTCCCACAAGCGCCTAGCAGTGTCTTTGACACATCGAGACAGAGACGTGTAAATGAATGTGACGTAGAAATCGTGTGATGTCTGAATGCACAGGTGTTTCAAAAGAACACAAAAAGAGTGGGGGGTGGGCTTGTGCACAAATCCGCGAGTTCCGAGTGAGTAAAGATATTGAAGCTTTGGTACAAACGGCGAACAAAACCCTGCATCTACTGCATCCCACCTTTCCTTCAAACTGCAGCTCACCTTCTGGATGTTGTAGTCAGACAGCGTGCGGCCGTCCTCCAGCTGCTTTCCAGCAAAGATCAACCTCTGCTGGTCAGGAGGGATTCCTGCACACAAGAGTAGCCCGTCAAGTAACCCGCAAGTCTATAATGAACCCCACAAATCTAAGGAGTTCTTTCATTTTTAGGAAAAGGTTTAACCAGTTTCTGACCTCAAACATAAACAAGTATTTTCTCCAACTATGGGGAAGCTTTCAGTAGTAAGACCTCACAGCAGGTGTTAGATTCAGAAGTTTTTAGTTATCTGGATGAAGTTCTACAACTATACCAACACAGTCATGATCATTACTAAACTTATATAAAAGCTTAATGTTAGGATCAAGAAAAAACAAACAGCTAATTTGTTTTAACTATTTAAATACAAACCTAATGTAATGTCAAACAACCCTGGGAAGTTAAAATAACTTAGACTAAAATGAAATAATTAGTTGATCTGTAACTACAGATTATTTCTAAACTCAGTGAACTGGTGCAGACATGAAGCTGGGAACATTAGACCAACTAAGGAAAACTATAAATATCTCAAATGATGCGCCGGTAAAAATGTTGAAAAGCACATTTTCCACTTCAAAGTAGACAGAATCACTGTCACCTGTCGAGGTGATTCAGGAAGGCAGTAACTCATCTTCCCTCACCTGAGGCTTAGGGGACTCACCTTCTTTGTCCTGAATCTTAGCCTTGACATTTTCGATTGTGTCAGAAGGCTCAACCTACAAACAATAGAAACAAACGTGAGGTTGGGAGACACTCGGAACGTGAGGCCGGCTTAGGTGAGTCCAGTTGGAGGCGCCGCTGTCCAACAGTACACACGTGTTCAACCAGCGCCGGTTTAGCTTTACTTCTTAGTTTGAGAACGCAAACGATTAAACATTTAATTATGAGTGGAGCAACATATGAATAACCCAATGAATCTGTAACCGTAGATCAGAAGGCACTTTTTTTTTTAGCTCAGAAAGCTCCAGACCTAATGTCACACAGGAAAATACCCGCAGTCATTGAACGCACCTCGAGGGTTATGGTCTTCCCCGTAAGGGTTTTGACGAAAATCTGCATCCTGGCGTTCAATCCACCTGACCATGAAATAGAATGACATTTTTATTCTCGAATCGACATGAATTTATGACATGAAAAGTTAGCTTTAGTGAGGGAAAACCGACAAAAGTCGGAGCTAGCCTTACCACAGGCGCGTTCCTGATGGCGGATCACGAGAAGAGGACCTCCACCAGCGAGCTACGGGGTTTTCGGGAGGCGTTTGCACGGATTAGGTGTCTGTCATGAAGCCTGATCAGAAATATATTTCAAACATAAGATGTGAAGTCCTGCAAAATTACTATTGTCTCTGTTTTTTATCTATTAAACTGCAATAGTAACTAAAATTTCGGAGCGTTAACAGAGAAGGAGTGAATGAGTTAACAAATCAACATAAAGCGTAACCATGGTGATGCAAGTATTTGGCTTTCAGAAGAAAGGCCGTCAGCTCGTGTAAAAGTTCTAGAATCTTAAAATGTCCGGACAATTACAAAGTTTATCAAGAAAAAAAGGGAAAATGAAATCTACAGTTATTAGTGTTCCGTGCGAGGACGACAAGCTGCTTTTAGCATCTCTGTACGAGTTTATTGACCGTGAGAAACAGTACCTGGGGTGTCCAGCAGAGGGCCCCGACGAGCTACGGTACTTGGTCTACCGCACCGTTTTCTGCAAGGTATTTCAACAAACTTTTGTATTTGATTCATATTCTCCCCGTGAACAATTAAACAGCAATAAACCATTATTAAATGATCAATACAGTTATATTTGATGAAAGAGGAAATCTTAATGTAAATCTAAGTAAGTACAATTAAACATTTTTTTCTTTTAGTTTAGAAATTTTGACAACCCTTTTGTTCACATACCTCATTTAAATTTGACATACACATACAATAGATAAATAGTTAATTTTTTCCTAAAAATCTTTCTAAAATCTCAAAAGTCAAAATGTTTGACATAACAAAACGGAAAATTAAGGGTAAAATGTATTTATTTAAGAAGTTTTAGATGGAATAAACTCAAAATAAAATAACAAAAAATGACCCAACGATTGTCTTCATTTTGGTTTCATGTTGTTGAAAGACCTACCCAAATGAAAATTATGGTTCGGGTTTTTTTTTACTTGTTCTTGCAGTATTTTTCTCAGGATGGTGAAAATCTATAAAAGAATTTAAGATTGCATTTGATTATTTGTTTATTCAATTCGTGATGAATCAGGAGCAGATCAAAACCTGCGGTTTGAAAAAGCTTCCAGTTGTGACGCAGCAACCAAAATGGGGGGGCCAAAATCTCTCTGCTCCACTCCATTCTGATGCATCCACTTGCAGACAAATTCTTCCTTTTCTTCGTCTGAGCTGGAATCTGGCTCAAATCTGTACGGCTGGATAGCTTCGATATTGCTCGCCATTTTAGTTTCACCACTAATGTTAGGTTGAGGTTATGAGGGGCTGTAAGCTAGCGGGAGAGAGTGTAAACAATGGGATGATGGTGCCAACAGTCCCGGTCACAAAACTCAGATAATTTCTGTTGAATTCCTGACGCTCTGCAGAAACTGTATTTAAAAAATGACACAGGCTTTTTAATTTAGGCTAAAAACAGCATTATCATAACTAAATGACCACTGGAAACCCTTTAAAAATTGATCAAAATGTAGTTTGAGATGGACTTTCACAGATTTTCAGCTGTTTAGATCCACCTTGTTGGTCTTTTTCTTAGCTTCTCGTCTCACTTCTTTCTGGCAGGTGATTGATAAAGCCTCAGCCTGCAGAAGAGTCCTGCTGATCATAAAGGCGGAGTACGACAACACCATCCAGGAGCTGAAGAGGAGGGAGGGTGAAGCCAGAGCAACACGCCGAAGAGTGGCGGCAGCAGCGACCCACGCTCACTCTCTGACCGTCTGTGAGACTCGAGCCGCTCAGCTCAGAGACAGGTGGGTCAAACCTCAGTCCACACTTCTGCTGTGGGTCGGCCTTTGAGTGAAGGTTTTCAGTTCAGTTGACGTTCCTCATTTTTGCGTGTCAGGATCTCCATCCTTCAGACACAGACAGCAGAACTTCAGGAGAGCAGCAGAAGGAAGTCCTATGAGGATTTGAGGTCATGGATGTCAGGTAAAGCCTTCTCATTCCTCAGCATACAGATGCTTCAGCGCTTCCTGCTGCAAATGAGAGGATCCATCCCCAGGCAAACCTGCAGTCAGACCACCTGTAAACTTTGTTGTTTGAAATGGAAAAAAATCTCATTTCACTGATGAGAACAAAAACAAAATAAAAGAGCATTTCATTCATCATATTCTCCTTCCGTTTTGTCCCTTTTGGGGTCACAGGGCTGCTGGAGCCTATCCTGGCCACTTGTGGGCGAAGGCAGGGTACACCCTGGACAGGTCGCCAGCCTGTCCCAGGGCCACATATCACACATCCATTCATCTCACACTCATGGACAATTTAGAGTTGCCAATTAACCTATGTAGCATGTTTTTGGATGGTGGGAGGAAGCCGGAGACCCCGGAGAGAACCCATGCATGCACGGAGAGAACATGCAAACTCCACACAGAAAGGTCCCCCATTGATGTTCTGGTTCAGGTACCCCAGCCAGGACTTGAACCGGGGGCCTTCTTGCTGTGAGGCAAGAGTTCTAACCACTGCCCCACCGTGCAGAGAGCATTAAAGAGCGTTAAAAGACAGAAATGACCAAAACCCTCAAAATAACAAATAGAAACAAATAAGACTCATACATTTGCTCACAGGAACTGAAAACAAACAGAATGACAACAATCTAGTCAACACACAAATGAAAACTCTCCTTAAAAAGTCCTAAAAACTTAAACTCCTCTTGATCTTGAAACCCAACAAAAAGTTGTTCCCCATCTGCAGGTTTGACAGAAGCTCAGCCTGAGGATCTGGACTGGCACCTGCAGGACCTGCAGACCCGCAGAGCTGCTCTTCTGGACAGGAAGACTCTGAGCGTTCCTCTGGAGGTCCAAACCAGGCTGGAGGCGGAGCTGCAGGAAGCCCAGCGCCGCCGAGACCGCCTGAGAGCCGACAACGTCCAGCTGAGGCTGTTGTGAGAGCAAAACGAAGAAACACGAGCTGCCTGGAGCTCAGATGGCCTTCAACATGACCTGGAATGTTCAGATCCAGAAATGAGAGCATGCTGTTCCTCATGTCTGTGTCTGAAATGTCAAAATCAGGAAGCAGAACTTTCCTTTCAGGTTTTTCTGACAAAAAGTCAAGTCATGATGACTAGTAGTTAAAAAATATATATTTAATTTAAATCAAAGAAGGTTTCCTTGATTTGAAGTAAATCTTAAATCTTAATGTTTCTAATCTGTTCAACATCTAATCCTAAATTCTGATTATTTGCTCGTACCTTCATTTGTTCCTCTGTGGTTCTAGTGTGGTTTCATTCTCTTTTCTTCTGCAGACATAAGCGGCTGAAATTTGTGAGCGATCGCTTAAAATGCTGGACGGATGAGGGTCAAGTGGTTCCTCTAGAGGAACTCCTAGTTTCCACAATGAAGAGCATCAGCTCAGACCTTCTTCATGGTAAAACATTTGTATGACTTGAAGACTAAAGTCCAGATCATCTGTTACTAAAAATCATGTTTCTTGATTGCTCTGCTTTATGTTATGTTCAGATTGAGTTTCTATCTTTTTTTGTCAGAAGCAGAAGATGACGCCTGCAGCATCGCCGCTGAGCTGCAGGAGGACAAAGAACAGAGAGTGGACGATTACCTGCTCAGGTGCTCCAGATGTGTGTGGTTTCAGGGTGTGAGCTGTGTGTCTAAATGTTTTTCTGCTCCACAGGTTCCTTCAGCTCTTTGATTCGGGTCAGTACAAAGATGCAGCTCTTCATGCTGCAAGATCTCCAGGAGGAATCCTGAGGAACCTGGATGTCATGGAGATGTTTGCAGGGGGTCAGCTTTTTTAAAAAAAATGGGCCAACTTTGGTTCGCTTAAAGGCTCATCCTCAGTCATGTCTGTCTGCAGGTTTGAGGGCCCCCACAGACGCGGCCCCCCCTCCAATCCTGTTCTTTCAGGCCCTGCTGGTTACTGCAGCAGCAGGCCACAGGATGTCGTCTCCTCTGTCCCTGCAGGGCGTTCGTTGTGCCCTACAGCATGGCAGGCTGCAGCTGGTCATGCACGCTGTCACCCAAAACAAGTAACAACTCCCTACAAACACACACACAGAAAGGGTGGGGGGCTTTTAGGTAAAGGTGATGCAGGCAGAAGAAAACACAAGATAGGAATTCTTCAAAAGAAAACAGAAAGTCTGAGTAAACTCACCAAATTCCAAAACAGAGAACACCAGAAATGTGTTTAAAGAACCATTCCAATGAAAATTGGGTTTTTGGTGTTTTTAACCTGTTTTTGTAGCATTTTAGAAAACCGAACAATCATCCGAATAAGAACCATCAGAGAAAAACAATTGGTTAGCATGACAGCTCTGAAGAAAAACGGACAGACCTCAAATAAGTTTATCTATTGCAAATGGATGACAGGTTATAGAGATAGAGGGCATATATAGAGAATATTAAGCTGAAAATTGTATTTCTGAGGATTTCTCTACTCAAATCGTTGTGAATCAGGAGCAGACGCTGTTAAATAGCTAATTTGATGTAGATAAGGTGCTGGGCGGGCCATGATGTTCCTGCTCTGCCCCATTCTGATGCATCCACTTGCAGGCAAATAGAGCCATGTACATCTTTGTTTTTCTTGTCTGAGCTGGAATCTGGATCAAAACTGTACGTCTGGATACCTCTGATATTGCTCACCATCTTTGTTCCACGGCTAATGATAGGTTGGGGTTGTGAGGGGCTGTAAGCTAGCAGGAGAGAGTGTAAACAAAAAGCTCTCAGCCACAGGGAGGAAAAGAGGGGGCGGGGTTGCTCCGATCCAATGGTCCCGCCCACAACTCAGAGGTGAATTTCTTATTAGCTGACCGTTCTGACTGAGTGGATTAATGACATTTATACTATATTGAGCTTTTTTCCACACAGTTGAATCAGTTAGCACATCAAACACTCAAATTCTCTATAAGTAGCTATAACTCAAGAAGATGATTTGAGAAACATCTTCAAATCAACCTCAGCTAAGCAAGTCCAGCTGACCTGAAGAACGGGATCCTAAATACTCATTTAATATTAGGTTATTAAGATATTTGATTGGTTTTTGTTGAAGGAAACATTTTTTACTTGTCATGCTTGGCTAGGATGCCGAACAGACCCAAGTGCTGAAACCCGGAAAGACAAACACTGGAGGAGAGTTCAGGATTTAATACAGAGTCTATGGATCAGACGAGAGGCTGGCTGAGGAGCCGTCACTGGAGACGTGAGGCGTAGAGAGAGGTGAGTTCCTTCGGAGGTTCCTTCGCCGGGCGTGATGTGGCTTGCGAGTCGCGGTGTTGGGCGAAGCGGCTTGACGTGGTTGCTGGAAGAAGTTTGAGTGAGATCGTGGCTTGGAATCTTGAGGACTTGAGGCAGAGGATCTGATGATTAGGTCCAGGTCGGCACCAGAGGTAGCGTGATCCCTGTAGGCAGAGCGAGAGTGAGGATAAGTCGAAGGCAAACACAAAACTAGGCAAGAGCTTAGGTAGACCATGAATGCACCATAGAGGGCAACGAGCTGGCGGTGAGTAGTGAACCGGAGCCATCTTAAATACAGGTGCGTGTGATGAGGAGGAGGCCGACAGCTGGATCCAATCTGCAGAGAAGGGGAAGGAGGGGAATCCTGGCGGCACCATAACATTACTATTTTTTTTAAATAATTCAAGTCAAATGAAAAAGTGCTTTTTTTTTTCTTTTCTTGTCAGAGTCTCATTCACAGAGGAACTGGGTGATCTTCTGTCTGAGCATGCTCAGAAGGACCAGGGCAAGGTGGACCTGTGTCTGGCATTAGCTACCCTCATTTATGAGGCCTGTGGGCTCACCAGGAAAACCGCGGCGAGCATGTGGAGGAGAGGCCTGGTCCACAACGCCGCTGAGCTCATGCAGCAGAGCCCAGACCCGACAGCAGCCACGAGTTTGCTTAAAAACACATCAAAAAGAATTTAGTTGCTGCATAATCAGCCTGAGGGATCGCTGATGTAACAAAGAAAGATGCCACAGGATCAAAGATGATCTGAGATCATCTGCAAAATCATCTACAAAACATTTACTATTGAAGATAATGTGAAAAACAAAATTGAAGAATAAATTCAACAAACACTTAAAGATTTGAAGATGTTCTTCTGTTCTTTTTGACTGTTGCACTGTTGAATGTGACTTTGCTGCTGCAGACTAAAGAATTTTCCCATCGTGGGATAAATAACGTCTTATGTTATACTATCATATCTTTAAACGTGCAAATATTATGATTTACCTGTTTCTTTTAATAATTTCAGTGTTTCAATGTTTCAATGATTCAGGCTCAAATGATATGATGGATAGGTA
This sequence comes from Oryzias sinensis, assembly GCA_037389245.1. Lineage (NCBI taxonomy): Eukaryota > Metazoa > Chordata > Actinopteri > Beloniformes > Adrianichthyidae > Oryzias > Oryzias sinensis. Next base: position 17,849,360 of record CM074500.1, read on the forward strand.
TTTACATATTTATATGCAGAAGTTCCCTTTGATATTACTAGTTATGAATCAGGGGAAACACCGTTTTCATTAGTTTGATATTTATTATCCCAAAATTAGGACAACGACAATGATAGCAATGATGGGGGGATGAAGCCTCATGAAGCACTCAAGCGTTGCATTCGATTGCTCGCTCCTTGAGCCGATGTTCTCAGGTGCTTCGTTTTCTCCATTACGCCATCAAGTGGACAACAAATGAATGGGACCATTCTGACTCCAGACCTGAAGGGAGTCAGTCCAGCTTACACGGCACATCTTTATGTGAGAAGAAAACCTGACACTAACAGAAGAACGACAGCTGTTCACGGTTGCTCTACTATTTGTGTAGAGCAACCGTGTTTCACCATGAGAATCATCATTTTCATAAATTACAAAGCAAAACAACAAAAACACACAGGGTGTGATGGAGCAAACTGATCTCCAGAAGCTCTCAGGTATCTGTTCAAATCTGAACCTGTAACCTTTAGCTCTGAACCTGGACACTGACTCAAAGCAGATCAGGTGTGCATAAGCAGGGCAACATGGAAAACATGCTGGACAGTGTGCCCCCCGCCCGACGACCAGGGTTAGGAAACACTGGAGTCAAGAGTTTAACGGGCTGCATTTGGCTCTAGTTTGCCCACCATTGTTCTAAACTACAGACAAAAGTGAATTCTGTGTTTTGGAAGCATGTCGAACACTTTTGGGTTTAGCAGCAGAAGATGTAGCGGCCAAAGTAGGAGAAGGAACAGCAGGCTCTGGAAAAGGCCTCTCTGGCTTTTCAACAAAGGACACAGGAGTCTTCAAATGATAGCAGAAAAATGGGGAAGCAGCAAGAAGAAAAGTAACATTTAGACAACATGGAAAAGAAACAGGAAATAAAACACAAGACCTGACGGATCAGAACTGAACAAGTCCATATGAATGAAAAGCGTGGGAGAACTGAACCAAAACAAATGATTTCAACAAGTGGACTTAACAAAAAAGGGATGTGGTTCACTGAGCTTTGCTTCACGCTAATGGAAAAACATGTGAAGAAAAGAACCACCACACAGGAATTAATTGAGTTGTTTAAACACAGGCAAAGGCGAAACAAAAAAAAATGTTTTATCCTTAGGTTAAAACTTGCACAAAAAGAAAATGAAAAAAGTGTATGTGTATATATATAAATCAAAATGACTGAAGAAAAAAGTGGAATGGAAAGTGAATAGTTGGAAAGTGAGTTGTAAATTTGAGAAACGGGGATTTAAAAAGAAAAATACAATTGCTAAAGTTGGTCAATTGCAACAAGTGAAAGCAATTAAACCCGTGTCAGAGCGCCTGCGCGCGGATGGTGATTTGGGTGTGGCGCAAAAGGTGAAGTCTGATCTGACACGCGAGCCGGAAGAAACAACTTGCTTGGTTGCTGACGGTTGGTCAGATGAAAAAGTCCCTTTGGAAGCATCTAGAAAAGTGGTGAGACAGCCGGTAAGATGCGGAAGTAAACGGGGTTGATCAGCTGTTTCTTGTATTATCAAGGGCGCTTTTGGACATGAATTGTTTAAATGTATTTTACATTTCTGATTAATTTATTGATGATTAATTTAGCATGCACTACTGTTGTGTGAAATTTAATAATTAGTCAGTTGAAATTAAATTATATATAGTTATTTGTAATTTAATTATAAAACAAATAATATTTTCATGAGAATTGTTTCTATACAGGTTTTTCACCTTGCTTGGTAGCTCATAGCTCATTCAACATGAATGCTCATTAACTCACTGGAGAAAGTTCTCTGTTCTGAAACCAAAATGCAAATTAAAGAAAAAGAGACAACTTAATGGAGTTCTGAGTCATGAGTCCTGCAGCTGTTCCCTCCATTTGATGGTTTCCCCTTCAAGTGGGACAATCCTTTATAGGTTAGATAAAGGGAACTTGACTTGGAGAAAAGGCTGCTAGACCAAACTGCTGTTTGTAGATATTCCACCATGATCTTTAGTAAAAGCATCAAGTAACATGTAGAAATGTCTACGTATTAATGAACACATGGGTGATTATGTCAAAATGAAAAACACTAACTGTCCTGATGAGAGTTAAAGTCATTGCAACTGCCAATGTATTTTGTATAAATTTATGGAAATAATATTTAGGTTGTGACTAACTTTTCAAATGAGAAAAATCCTTTAAGTTAGAGAAGCGGCATGTTTACAACAAATCTTTGTTCTGATGGCCGTACTGGTTTATTTATTCACTCCTTCAGAAAAAACAAACAGCTTGATTTGATTTGAGCATGTAGTTATGATGTCATGGAATGTTATAAATCAGTAACCAGGAAATCGTGTCAGTCAGTTCCACGTGTCCTGAATTGTGTTCCTGGTTGACACCTGTTCCTGACCCGGTGAACAGCAATGATGGAGCCTCTCATTTATGAGTCCTTTATGAAACTTTGCCTCTATTTACACTTTTGTTCCTTACCTTTTAGTTTCTAATGGTTGAAAATAATCATCTTTTTATTCTTGAATGAACTGGAGTTTTATCTTTATTGTATGTTTAGCATTACAGATAAGTGACAAATTTGGCCACTTTGGGACCAGTTTATTGTGGCAGGAAGTCCCTCAGGTTCCTCAAGGTAAACATGACATCATCTGTCTGTAATTCAGACTGGTCTAACATGTTTAATTTATGCATCAAGTAGAACTTTGAACTTTCTACTGTAGTTAAATCCTGCTAGATCACTGCAACTTTAACTGCTTCCAAACAGTCATCCATAAAGTGAGCAGGATGATTAGTGTTTCTTTGTTGAGTGTTTGTTAAATGTCCCACTGTGATGTTTAGAATGAAAGTGAATGGTCTATTTAGACAAAAAGAACACAAAGCTCTGATGTTACAGAGATTTCTCTGGTTTTAATGTTTCTAAAGTAACCGGATTCCATCTTTTACCTGCATTTGATTCTGTTGCAGAGAGACAGGGAGCCGATGGAAGCTCCAAAGACTGTGAGGAGCCTCCAATACAGCAGTGTATCAATTATTAGTTCATTGGTGACATGTTCTTATGCTAGACTGATATTAGGTGTAAATCCACTATTCTGTTAAATCTGATTAAACTAAAACATTTCCAGTATGGCTTTGTTAAATTACCATTAGGTTTTTTTTTTTTTTTTTTTTTTTTTTTTTAACAGTTAAATATTATTTCTAATGCACACACATTCTTCATAGTAACCCCCCTGTGCAAGTAAGTGCCAACATCCTCTATGACAAAGGTCACAGAGTTTGTGGCTCCAATCCTTGTGACCAACACATTGCTGGGTCTGTTCATGACATCAGAACATCTTTCTCTGAACCAGTTTAGACAACAACATTTAGGTTAATCACTGTGCGGTTTCTCCCCTGCTCCGACTATGCTGCTGACTCAGATTTCCCCTTCGCTCTTTGTTTCCTGTGAGATTCTGAGGAGATGCAGAGAGGTGCAAAACAAGAAACGCAACAATCGCCACTGTGTAAACATTTTTTCTCTATTGTGAAACTGTTGCATCCGTGTCTGAACATGCTGCACAAGCTGCTCTCCAATGCTGCTCTCCTCACACCAGCCAATGTAAGCGATTGCCCATCAATTCTCAGGAGTTTATGAGCTTCTGCATTCAGAAACTAACATGTCGGCAAGGAGTTTAAAAAGTGAAAGATGCAGCTTAAAATTAGAAATCTGCAGATTTTGAGGCAACAAAACTGAAGAAGTGTTTTTTTATTTTTTTTTTTATGAAAGCTTCTGACTTCCCCAAAATAATTTTTTTGTCTTCAGCAAGTATCGGATCACACAGAACCATTAAAAAAAGCGGGCGTGTCACTTTTAACATGTGCAGCAAACAAAGCTGCAGGGCATAAACTGAGATTTCAAGTCTGACGTTCTAATTAATTTCATTTTCCAATGATTAAAGTGCAGGGATTTGAGTTTGTGCTTCTGTGTGAGCCGTTTGTATGCAGGCTGCAGAATGCGTCTGGAAATTTTTGGTGGGGGGGGTTCAATTACGGCAATTAAAAAACAAAACCCATTAAATAGCTTAACTGTGACAGGTTACTTTTAGAAATCACTGACTCTCTGATAGAGGGGTAGGTGAGATTTCCTACCAAAACCACTGAGCCTGAATGATGTTTCTGCAACATAAAGACACCAGAAAACCCACAGAGAGATCAATCATGCACCCACAGAGAAAACTGAACAACGGCAAGTGAGCAAAAAGGTTTCAGCTAGTATGGCTGAGCTTTCAACTGGACCCCTTTTCTCTTATTTAGCCCTCCACCTCTGTGAAGTTTGATCAGCAGATGCATTTCTTCATAGCGCTCCATCTCTTCTCTCAGTTGTTGCATCATAGCACTTTCTGCCTAATGGCTTTAGTGGATCAAACCATGTAGATAACTTGACATGCCCCATGTCATTTTCAGTTGTTGCTGTGAGGGCCGCAATTCTAAACACGGTGCCAGTAATTTGCTAATTACTGTGTTTGTTGTGAATGTCGCTTTTCGGTAACAGCATTCGCTGCAGGTACTTTCATTAGAGGCTTAGTTAGCATGGGCTCCGGGGGCTTGTGATCTTACTGGACCTTCACTGAGACATAGTTCCCAGTTGCTCCTGACAGAGTTCTTGATCGAAGTCTGCTTAGTCTGCTTTACATGTAAACATGTCTAAAAGCATGATTTGAGTCAGCTTTAACATCAACTTTAGTGTGTTTGCTTCAAGCTTTGACTTGTCCAGAGCTGAGTGACACTCGGGATGCATTCTGAGGAGTTTGGTGCTGTGAGTGTGGCCTTATCTGGAATAATGTGGGCTGGAAACCGCGTCACACCCAGCAGTCTTTGTGGACCTTGTTGTTTTCTGGTGGAGGCATTTTTTGGTAGCAGCCACTTTTGAGCTATCTGCTCTTACTTGACCAGTAGTGAATATGTACCAAATCTTGTCAGCGTTACATTTTGCACTCAGTTGCACAGCTCCATCCACCACATGACATGGAACAGTTATTTTCTTCAGTTTCTACAAAGATATTTATATAATTGAAAGGTGGTGGTTCTGCTTAGCCTTATGGGGCGGTGGGAGGTCCTTCAGGTCCTACCACTTCCCCAGAGAACTATTCTTCTTCTCTCTCTATCATGACTCATAGGTGGGTTACTTTGCCTGTCATACCTCTTTCCGCTTTGGCATAAAGTTTTTTTTTTTTTTTTGTAAACCCGTTCATCAGAGTCAGAAGTATTTTTACAGCAGCCATGAACTACAGGTGTGATTAGCCCCGCCCACCGCGACCCGACTAATTGGATTAAACGGGGGAAAAAATATAACGATGATTAAAAAAAATACAAAGTACAGTGGGACAAATAGTGACTCAGGTGTATTTCATTGCTCTTCAAACTGAGCCGCTGCATCCTGACTACACTCTGCAGTGTTTTCTCCTTTTGAAGCCCGCGGTGCAGCTGTGTTTGTTCGGGGGAGGAACATAGTGATTGGCAGTTGTTGTCGCTCTGTTTTCTTCTTCGCAAAAACATCCTTATACACCGACAAGCCAACATCAAGAAAATTTGCACATACATAATGTAAATTTGGCAAGCTGTTTTACGTACGTGTACATATTAAACTGCAATATTATTGATGCACATGTAGAGAAGAAGCGGAGTGACTTTTTAGCCAATCAGAATGCAGAACACAATGCACGATGCAATTCCGTGAAGTAGCGAAACCGTGAAAAGTAAACCGTGTTATAGCGAGGGATCACTGTACAACAAAGTGGAAGTAAAAGTACCTGTCATAAGTAACGACTTGGATAAGGCAATAAATAACAGCAGCGGTTTCAGCAGTCCTAGACGGTGTTGTTGTATAGTCTGACTGCTGTTGGGACGAAGGACCTAGGGTAATTATTAGTTTATTTATTGTCGTTGTACAGTCACACTAGATACAACAGTACAACGAAAGTCCGAACTGTCCCACATTGGTGCAAGGAGAAAGAAGAAGAATAAAACAATAATAATAAATTTTGACTCCATGCATTTTTCCATTGACAAAAACTGTTTACAGTATGGCAGCCATTATGCAAGAGACTGTAGAGGCGCACAGGATTTTTATTAGCTTCTAATTTGAATTTCCTCAACTCCCTTGTTCAAACTGCTTAGCCTGCGGTCTGGTCTGCTGGGCTGTATTTGCTTTGTGAGCACTTTGCCCATGGCATGCACATGCGCAGTATTTGCACTCCTTGAGAGGATTTAACTGCTAACATCACTTCTTATGCTCAGTAGGCATAATTTTTTGTTTATTAAATAAACATCTTCAGTGGTCAGCAATTTATATCCAAGACTGTTGTCCAATAAACTGTCAAAAACCTATTTCTCCTCATGACATCTTCTATTTCTCTAAAGTCACAATTTCCTGATCTTTGTCACAGTTCAGCCACTGAGAATAATTGTTTTTGGACATTCAATGTGTTGAAATTCTAAAGTGCTACCCCACCAATGAGGTAACACTGTTATTTTATGCGCTTCCATCTTATCGCTTAGCCTGAATTACTGTTTTAGCAGGAAAAAAAAAAGGACGGCAGTAGTGGTACTATTCAACAGCTCTTGGTAACTTTCCAGATTTCATCAGCATCAGACTCTGCTTTGGGATTCTTCCACTCAACCTAACAGAGGCCAGATGATTCTGTTTATTATATAGTTTATTCCTCGAACAAAATCAGACTGGAAACTGGATCACGGAGCCAGACTGAGAAACTGAACACATTCTGGAGAGTAAAAAAAACCCAACACATTTATCTGCTGAAATAGGAAACACACAATGACAGTTTACACAAACACTGCAGCAGTTGACAGGGTTTTTAATTCAATTCAATTCAATTCAATTTTATTTGTATAGCCCAAAATCACAACAACAGTCGTCTCGATGGGCTGTTATGATTAAGAGACAAAACATTTTTCAAAAAGATGGAGGTTCGGATGTTTTTGTTCCATTTAAAGCTGTTCTGAAAACTGCAAATGTGCACATTTCAAAAGATTTTCTTAAAACATGCTTTTCCAGCATTTGTCAAAAATCTATAACTCCTTATCCTGCTGGAGCCTGGAGTGGTTTGGAAAAAAGGATACCCAGGATAGTCAAACCATGAAATCGTAGATTTACAATGGCACTGTGAGGAGGATACAACCTGAGGAATAATTTGTCAGATGTTTGTTTTTGTTACCTGATTGCTGTTTAAACAATAGGCAAGCTGTAGTGGAACCTGCAGGTCTCTCTCTGAGAACCAACCCATGGGCCCTTTGAATGGGTGGTAGTTAAAAAGGGGAGGGGCAGAGTGGTATGCTGGCTTTGATTGGTGGTCTGAAAATTTGGTGTCAAGGTCAAAAGTTAACTTTAAAAAGAAACCTTAAAATTAACCTTAATGCTGTTACATTTGAGATCCTTTTCAAAACGAGTCTCTTGTTGATTAATGAACTAACCATATTCCGTATTTTTCCGGACTAAAAGTTGATTGGGGGTATAAGTCATAAACGCCAAAAAAAGGCATAATAAAGAAGAAAGAATTATATAAGTTACTCTTTTGGTGAAAATTTATTTAACAAGAACAGACATTTCCTCTTAAAAGGCAAATTATGATAATGAATGGACTACCATAACCATATTTAGCTTCATGAAACATAGAAGAAATGAAAACGTGTCTAGTATTTTAGCGCAACATATAAACAATTGTTCCGATAACCATAGCATATCATGTGTTGCTTTGGAACAATTCTGCCAAGTCTGGCGTAAGGCTGAGAGAGCCCTTCTTCATCAGGGTTGCTGTCAGTAGCAAATACTGAAACACACTCGCCCACAATGCCCTTTAGTGGTTCTTAGAGAGAAAATAACAAACGTGCGTATTTATTTATTTATTTTTTAAATCTCATAGTAGCCGCATCTAATCATAGCAGAGCCTGTGACCTGACATAGGTAAAAAAAATCAATTAAATCGTTCAGAAAGCGGCTTTCTGTCTGTCTGCCGTCCAGCCAGCCAAACAGGGGCCGCCCGGCATACCCAGCGCAATCGCTCCAGCCCCAGGGGCCCTGTGACAGGCTGGTGATCTTTCCAGGCTGTATCAGTCCTTTGCCCAACAGAACACTCTCTGACAACTCCGCCCCCGATCACAGCGGGTTAAGAATATTATTGCAAACAGTCTACCTGTGCAGAGTTGTTAGCCACGTGACTCATGTAATTCGAAAAGCGTTTCTGTTGTAGTTTTGACAAATGTCAATTTCGGTGCGCTGCTCAATATATTTTATTCATGTTATTGCTTTAAACCAGTTATCATATTTACGGTACGTATGTAACCAGAAGCATATAAGTTTATTTTTGGTTGAAAATACAGAGTGTGTAGGAGGTCACAATTACTTAGAGGGAACGAGTTACTAATTTTGTTTTACCCATGTTGGGTCACAGACTCTGTAGAGAGTATGAGTTGCACCCCGGGCCAAACTGTTGCATAAATGTTCATACTTATCGCTTTTGTTGCCTTTCGTTGTCTGATGAATGCCTTCTTTTATGAGGTACATCGGCTGCATTTGTGAGATGAGCTCAGCAATGCTTAGTCATTCTTGGAAATCCCCTGAGATGGGGTAACTCTAATAGAGAGACAGCAGTTAAAATATAAACTGCTGGATGTTAAAAAAATGAATTAAAGAAGTCCTTTAGTTTACAGGAAACGTGACCTCCAAAGGAGGTTGTGGTGGAGGCTTTGTTGTCACAAGAGCTGACGGAACTTTTTCGGGTAAACTCACTTTTATAAAACCCAAAGGCCTCAATCATTAGCCTACTTCTTGAAAACACTCCAAGACAGTTAGTTGCATGAAATGTCAAAAATGCATCTAACAGGAATTTCATATTACGAGCCTGAGACATATCAGAACAGGTTTTTATGGAGGAACCAGTTCTCACCAAACCGTTAAAGCCTCATGGCCTTTGAACACTATGACAGAACTGTGGTCTGAACATGTACGGCTCAGAACTGGACATCAGAGATGACAGCCAAGATTAAACTTGTCAAAAATCATTTCTAAATAAAATATAATTCACTTGCTGTGTTTGGTCAGAACGCCTGTTTAGTTTAGCAATCAGCTATTGTATTTTAGAACTTAGTGAAGTCTATTGAGACACCTGTGCTGTAATACTGGGCTATATAAATAAAACTGAATTGAACAGAATTTTATTGACATTTCCCGTTGTCATGGAAACATTGCAAGGGTCTCTTGTGATCTGACAGTTATGATAGTTGGGCGTCCATGTGTTATTCAACTGTGGGATACCAACTATGTATCTTTAAACCAACATTTCAGCTTTTTGCTCACGACCTTTAGAAGTCATTTAAACAGATTTTCTCAGGCCAAGTCTGATGGGAAGAGTCTCTGAAACAAAAGGAAAATGGTGGACTTTTTTTTCTAATTACTCGCGTAACATTTTGGGCGTTCTTAAAGAGGCATCTCCAAAAATGTTTGTTTGTTATTGTTTTTGAGCAATGCCACAAACCTGTCCTGCCAATAACCCTTACAGTGTATTTGATGTTTTTTCTTTTCTTCTGAATTGATCTACTTTAAAAGAATATGAAAATGCGAAACAATTTTCAAAATTTAACTACATGTTGTTGTTTTTTGGCATACTTGTCGTGAGTGTGTGTGTGTGTGTGGGGGGGGGGGGTGTAACACAACACTTTTTTTTTAAAAGAAAGTACATATGCATTTATCCAAAGTTATTATTTTTGTCAGTTTAGTACATATTATACTATCATAACAAAACATTTCATAGAGATATTAAACATTGTGTGTGGTTTCTGATGTGTGGTATTTGTCACACTCAGCTGTGAACCAGCTTTCCCACCCCTTCCAGGAAGAACTGGGATGAAATTCAAAAATGTCACAGATAAGCAGACAAGTGGCATTGCTTCTTTTAAAGGCGTGTGTGGTAGCATTTCTCTGACTCCTTGCAATGAAGTAAAACTCTAAAGTTAGGGGGGGGGGGGCAAAGTATGGCTAAGGTACAAACTAACAGAAGCCTTTTCAGCAAAAGTTTCCAGACATTTTTTATTTTTATCATTTCCTTTTTAATGGACTTCTATTTAAATGGATGATGATAATAAACTGAATATCAGTCTAAAAGTGATAGGAAACAAACTACAGATAATCCTTTAAGTGACCTGACCTGGTCCAGATTACCACATGAGTCAGTCACTGAAGTACCTAACCACAAAAATGAACGTTTTCCTGAAAAGCTTTATAACAGTCAAATGAACACATTTCTGGTTATGGGTTTTAAGTTATATGGTTTGAATGCTGTGAAAAGTGAAATGTATCATCTCATATTTGTAAGATAGTTTAAATTGAAATCCTTTCACTAAAAAACAACTTTTTGTGCTTCCAGAGGGAATTAAGGAAATGAAATTGCTGATAGGTTAGATGAGCTGCATTCCTTCTTACTTCTCTGGGAGAAGCTTTTGCATGACAACACTGGCACTCTGCAACATGCTTCCTGTAAATGTGGCATTTCCAGTAAATGGACATGTTTTTAACAGAGGTGGGGTGTGGCGACAAACAAGACAAATGCTTTGCTGCAGGTAATTCTTGAGTTCAGCTTGTTTTTTTTAGTTACAGGTGTTGCTGCTTGTTAATGGAATAACTGCCCTTCCCGATCGTTATTCCCCTAACAAACCCAGAAGCCTGCCAGCTCAGTGTCGGTGAATACAGAGATCAAACAAATCTTCTGTCACTATAGGGAGGTGAAAAACTAATGACGCCCTGACAAAATCTGCATATTTTTTAGCAAAGCATATTTTATAATATTTTTCAATTTGTGTATATTACATCCAAATGTTCTCAATACTAAAAAATTCTCAGCTTTGAATTGCACTGTACTTTATTTCACATTGTGCACATTAAAATACATTAATATAATAATTGAATTGAAGACACAGTCCTGAGTTGTTTTATTGTAATTTTCCATTCTCCAGTTGCTTAAAGAGCATGTTAGGTGCTGCTTGTGCAGATGACAGTGAATTATAGCCATATAAGACATGACAGACACAATCATCTAACTGGACCTAAGGTGTTGTCTCTCCTGTGTTGGTGCATCCTCTTGTGTAATGGCTGTTTAGTTTGCCCAGTGTACAGCTCTGAGAATTCTTCACCGGAGATTTTTTCTTTTGCTGTGGGGTCTTTGGGGTGAATCAGCTTCTGCCACAATGTGTTGGTAGGTTTGAAATGGGCTTGTGTTTGATGTTTGGCAAAAATTCTCTTCAGTTTTTGACTCATCAGTGACATACGGAATGATCTTGTTTCTTTCTTAGGAGCCTTCCTGTGTATCCCTAATAGTGTGAGATAATGCATTGTTGATTTCCACAGGTTTTTTTAGATGCTTTAGATGAGCCTCTTTCTTTTTTCTGGCTTCCTTTTAAGGTGGGAATTTGCTTTGTTTTGTGCTTCAGAGTTTTGATTACTCCCTGTTTGTGTTGGAGTGGGTGTGAATCAGAAAAAATAGTAGATTCATATGGAGGGTTTTCCTGTAGATTTCTTTTTGTAGGTCTTCATCTCTAATGACTGCACAAGCCTGGAAAGTCAGCTGGTTATTCTGGCTAAATGTAACGTTCTGGTCCACTGTATGTGTGTGTTCCATGAAGGCCTACTCCTCCTTGGTTTTAATGTTGATAAGTCTGAACTAGTATGATGGTACCAAGCACTGGTAGGAGCACAGAGCTTGCTTCCCCACTGCCTCCATGTATAAGTTGGCAATGATTGGAGAATCACTTGAAGCCCATGGCACAACCGGTTTCTCTGNCCAGCCCAGCTCCCCTCCACTGTCCTCTCCACAGACATCCGAATGGTCGGAGCCACTTGACGACTCATGGAAGTCAAGCTCCTCTTGGGAGTTGATCCTTTGCAGCCTCCTGGTTGGACCACTGCAAGGAAAGCTGATATTTGGGCTCCTGATGGCAGAAAAAAATCTGTTTACCCAGATCTGCTGTGACCTTTTGTATTGTTACTGAGGAGGATGTAAGGAGGAAAGAGGCTCCTTTTAGCTCCTTCAGCGCAGCGAGAGCCACATGTAAGGAACATGCTGGTCTGATATGTAATCAGGAACATGACATATTCCTGTGAGAATGTACTTTTTCCACACATGATCAGCCGCTCACCTGGAAGATGATCCTCCATCCAGGTTCATTCCTCTCCAGATCCCTACGGCCTCCTCGTCGTGTTTGGCTTTGGCCTGGCTGATATACATTTTTTCCAGTTCGGCCATGTTCCTCAGGTGGGTGCTTTTCAGCTCCTCCAGCCTCCTGTAGTACTCCCGGTTGGAGAAGTAAACATCCTGCTCCCTCTGGAGGCCATGGATTTCCAGAGACACGGAGCTGCGGACATTTCTTCTCTCCTCACTGCTGTCAGAATCCACATCGCACTCCTGCAAAGACACAACGCTGGGATGATTTAATCCTGCAGGATGAGGATTTATTATCGGATATTTTCAGCCATGATCAGCTAAAACCTACATTTTACAAAGTATGTTTTAAATTATGTCAAATTTGTTTATCTCTTCATTTTACATGTGCAGGTTTTGTTCTACATAATGGAACTATTTGAGCCTAAAAACTGGCTTATGAATGTGCAGGATTCCTGCAGCTGGTTTATGCTCCATACCAAATCTGTGGCCTAAAAGGCTGGAGTGGAACTCTTTCTTCTCGATAGCTTGTGTTCTAGGGAGCTTTGCACTTTCAGCTGTCAGGTTGAATGCTGCATTAGCTTCAGTTACAGCAAAGAAAGCAAACCATCTGGTCTTTTTCACTAATGCAAAAGCACAATGTCTTTTCTCTTCTTTGTCCTTTAGGTGTAATCGGTACAATTCCGTGAGCTGAAACAAAATCGCATAGCACGGCAGCTTAGATGTATCAATGACATTCTGGCTCCAAAATTCTGCTTTTTTTGGTAGCTGTGATCACTGACCCCCCCCAGCAGAAATGTGTCAGTCCCTGAACTGTGGATCTCACAGCAAATGGAAGGAGTAAACTTCGCCCCCTGTATTGGCATACATGTTAGCGGTGCCCGTTCGCTGACAATAAAAGGAGTTTATAAGTGTTGGCAAGCAATCACCCCCCCCCACCACCACCACCATCACCATCACCACAATGATTTTGAGATTTAATACCAAACTGCAGACAAGTAAAAAAAAAAGATTGAACAGACTCCATTCTAGAAAAAATATTGGATAAATCAGAATAATAACATAACTATAAATTGAAATAATGTTATTGTGAGTTTTTGCTGAGTTACAAGTCGGAATAAAGTCACGTTTTAAATTAAGTAGTTTAAATGAGCATGTCTCTGCTTCCAAAGACAAAACCGCAGCAAAGAAAATCAATAAACAGATAATCTTTTTTTTCTATCTAAAGTTACGGCAACACGCAATCAAACAGCCACTTCTGATGAAAAGTCTATTTGAATAAATCTGAAACGCGTGTTTTGGGCTGTCAAACTATCAAGTTCACGCATAGCTCTATACATTTCCGGGACAGTTTCTGGGCTCTACGTACAAAACATGCAGCTATTGAACACGTGTTGAAAGTTAAACCAGGTCAAACGTTGACCAATCAGGGACTTGGATTTGCTAGTAAACATTTGGATGGTGTCCCTTTTAATTCAAAAAAGTTCCAACCGTTTGAAAACTGATCATGGATGACAAATTAATGATTGCAGTTTGTTTCTATGATACCAACTCTGTCATAAATCGGAATAGAGCTGTGAAAGAAAAGCAAGATTCACCAGATTTATACCGCATCGACATGGGTAGCAGACATGCATTCGTAAACAGTTAAAGGAAAAGAAAAAGCCCCTCCCTGCTTGTCCAGTGTGAACACTATGGGCAACAGTGATGTCCTTAAAGTCTGAAAGTTCAAGGCTCTGGTCTGAGACCCCTTTCTGCTGAACTGAAGACCAAAATCAGCAGAGCTGTTGGGTTCATGTTTTAGCATCCATGCATCGCGGCCACCTGGAAGATCTTCAGGTTTCCTGAAGAATGAACCTGCAGCAAACTGTGAGGTTCTTCATGAAGAGCGTGTTTCCAGCTTTACCTCTTCAAAGCTCTGGGCCCCACCTCCAAACAGAGCCAGCAGCTCCCTGCTCTCCAGAGCGGCTGAGCGGAACATGACTGCAGCTTCCTCCGTGGAGTCCAGAGTCTGCACTGACCCGCTGACACACACTCAGTTAAGGGAGATTAACACACACCCCGCCTGGATCCTCTTACTATGGGGGGGTGCTATAGGTTTATAGGGACGCTGCGGGCGCTCCAGATGGTTCAGTGGCTTTTTAGATGAAGACCTGATTATTCAAAGTGAGGCTAAGATGTTAAGTTTCTTAAAGGATGGAGCAGCTGCTTTCTGACCAAACAACATGATCACAGTCGTGTTTAACCTTCAAGAACATGGGGGGGGGGGGTTATCATGTGTCCTCACAATTTCACCTTCAAAGCATTTTTATGTTTTTCTGTTAAGAAAAAGTCTATAATTTTTTGTTCTCTGAATTTGAAGTATATTTAACACAAAAAAAGACTGAATAAGTTATATATCTCCCAAATTATTATGATGGCTTGCAGCAGTCGCAGACAGCAAAGATCATAGTTTTCGCAGTTCTTCCTCCTACTGAGCATTTCTGTGAAGAGTTCACACAAATAAAACTCAAAATCTCAGCAAAATCAGCAGAAAAATGATGACATTGCAACAGGAGAAGTTGTCAAAAAAATGAGTGAGGTCAAAATCTCTTATGGGGCTAAAAAAACCATTTCAAAATCCACAAACAAAACCAAAACGCACATCAAGAATTCCCCAAAAAAGTTTTGAAGTATTATGGGATGGCCACAGAACCTATGGCTTGGTGGCCATTTAGTGTCCAAGTGGGAAATGCTGCAACTTTCACATTTTTGTACCATACAGGAAAAGAAAACTTTCACACACATGCCACCAGGTAAGTCTACATTACAACTGAAGTTTTGTTGAACTCAGGGGGACATCCTAGATAAAAAAAAATCATTTTCAGGCTCACCTACTAATTTAAAATCACCTCCTATCTCGTTTAGAATCACTGGGAAGCTCCTCATAAAAGTGGCGTTCACACATTATTTTCTGGAAAATTGTAAAAATGCTCAGCTCCAGCGGAAGAAAAACGATACAGTGACATACAATATGAACATAAGAGAAATGTGGGCGTGGCTAACAAAAAACCTCTGTTGTTGGAAAACCAAATGTTTACTTTTAAAGATTCCTCTAAAAAGTGCATGGACCGATTTGTCACCCCCAGGTGACCAAAAAATAAAATGGTTGTTATGGAGAAAAAATAAATGCCTCCAGTTTGAAAAGGGGTATTTTTTTAATGAATTTGCCACATTCAGTTTAGACCAGGATTGCTAGGCAGAGAGGGAGCGATCTGTAGCAGCCGCTCAGGCAGGAGAGGTGAGAGGAGGTAGCCGTAAAAGAAAAAATATTGTCTATCAAGCTAAAAATGTGTTTTTACCCCAAATTGTTGAGTTTTGTCAATGTTTCCTATAACTGAAGTTATGTCTCTTTCATGTTAAACTGTATGAAAGTAAAGGTTTAAAAATGTTACAGCTTCTGTCTCCAAGGAGGAGTTTTAGAAAAGGACAGGTGAAGCAGGGTGGTGCCAAAGATCTGTTAATCCTGTTACTCTGCTTTCTCCTCATCCTCACTTCATCTGTCTCCTGTCGTCTCGCATTTTCTTCTCTCCCTGTCTTCTTAAGAGCTCAAATGAAAGAAAACAGAATTCACTTGAAGTTCAAAAACAGGAACTCTTTCTGGACTTGAGTATACAAGAATGTCTTCTGTAACAATACAAGCCGGCAAAAAGAGAGAAAGACTAGATGAAGAGATTTATTCTTAAACAGCAGTTACATTTAGACTCTTATATTTATTATAGTAATTGTTTTTAATTTAATCTTTACTCAAAGACCTAGCCAAATTCTCCTGGGGCTTCCCGTTACAGAGAAAACCATAATGCCTAACAGACCGCACATAGTGGTGCTGGATAGGAAGGAGGCATTTGTGATAGATCCAACAATTTCCATGAACAACATCCAAGGTTTCTGTTCAGAGTAGGAACAGCTAGGATGCTGCACAGAAATCTCAAGCTCCTAGGGCTCTGGTGGAGCATCAAACTTGAAGGGAATCATAAACGTAATAAGCGTGAGAGCAACTATCCAGCATGAAACATCTAAGATCCATCAGGCACAAGGCACAAACCCATGATGTGCTCAGTGAGTTCCTCAGGCAATGGAGGGCAGAGGATGCGCTGCTGCAGAACAGATCATCATGGGAGGACAAACACCTGCATGATGTACCAAAACAGAAGTGGCTGATATCAGGAAGTGCTATGGCTAGAAATGGCTGGTCTACAGGCAGCTCAGCAACAAGCCCTGAGCACCAGAGTGATATTGGCTCAGATCTACCACACCAGACAAGACCCAAGGTGTAGGCTGTGCAAAGAGGCCCCTGAAACAATCAGCACATAACTGCAGGATGTAAGATGCTAGCAGGGAAAGCATACATGGAGCACCACACTCAAGTGGATGTAATAATATACAGAAAAATATTAAACAAAAACGTGCGCAGAAGATGGACTGAAAGATGGAAGATTCAGAAGTATCGGTACTAAAATTTGAAAAGTAAAAAATGTAGTTGTAATATTTGTCCACAAGATAGTGCTGTTTTCCTTCTTTTTGATTGAAACCAAAGCTTCATCAAACATTTGAGTTTAATATATTTTCATATCAAGTTGGAGAACTGTTACTTTTTTATTCACTGAAGACAAAACTAAATATTTTAAAATGTAAGGATTATAATTCTTTTAGGAGACAAGTATTTCATTTTTTAGACAAAACAATAGAAACCGTTATTTTTCTTAGATGCTCCATTAGCTTAAAATCCTCTGAGCTGTAGTCGGGGTGGGGAGGTACATAAAACTTCATTGTATGCTGACGACTTACTTTTATACATCGCAAACCCAGAGGAGTCTATTCCGAGGATGTTAGAACTACTTAGCTCCTTTGGATCTTTATCAGGGTACAAACTGAATTTAGGAAAAAGTATCCTTTTTCCCATTAACCAACTGGCAAGAGACTGGGATTATTCAAAATTTCCACTTACAGTAGAAAAAAAATCATTTCCTTATCTTGGAATTAAAATTACAAATAATTATAATACTCTTTTTAGATACAACTTTTCCTTTTGGAGAAAACAAAGGCAGATCTGGCCAGATGGTCAGCTTTACCAGTTTCTTTAGCGGGGCGAATTAACACGATCAAAACGGCAGTTCTTCCTAAATTTATGTATTTTTTCCAGATGATTCCCCTTTTTCTCCCTAAGGTATTCTTTACAAAGTTAGATGGACTCATATCTTCATTTATATGGAATAAAAAATGCCCAAGAATACGTAGGTCCAAATTGCAACGTTCTAAATCTGAAGGTGGTTTTGGCTTGCCAAATTTTAAATATTATTACTGGTCAGCAAATATTGTAAAACTTTCAATTTGGCTCCGCACTTTTAAAGAAAACAGAGGACCCCTCTGGTCCACTATGGAACTCACATCTGATCTCCCCGCATCACCAGTGTCATTTATGTGTGCCTCGTTGCCAATCACTAAAAAAATGAGCTTCAGAAACCCAGTGATTATAAACACCCTTAAGATCTGGTTCCAATGCCGTCGCCACTTTGGGTTTCAGCGGACTCTCATTTATTCACCAATCTCCTCCAATCCATTTTTCCAACCTGCCCTAAATGATTTTGGTTTTAAAACATGGCAGAGAAAAGGAATAGTTCTTTTTACTGATTTATTTGTTGATGGTTCATTTATGTCTTTTTAAAAGCATCTGTAAAAATTTTGATATCCCCAAGTCTCATTTTTTTAGATACTTACAGGTCCGTAGTTTTGCAGGGAAACACTTCACCACTTATCCAATACAACCACTTCCCAGTACTCTCGAAAATTGCTTGCAGTCTCAACCCACCACCAGAGGTCAGATCTCGCAAATATATAATCAACTACATCACATTGACCCTACATCACTAAGTCAGTTGAAACACTCCTGGGAGCAAGACCTGAATTCTGAGATTCCAGAGGAAATCTGGAACACAAGTATTACCCTCATACATTCAACATCTATCTGCATTAGACACAGTTTGACACAATTCAAAGTTTTTCATCGCTCATACTTAACGAAGGCTAAGCTGGCAAGGATATACAACAGCAGTGACGATCGATGCCCAAGATGTAACCATTCACCGGCTACGATGAGTCACATGTTCTGGTCATGCACTGCCTTAGATAGGCTATGGGACTCTGTTTTTAAAACATTTTCACATTTGTGTGGGAGGAAAATTGATCCCAATCCATTCACAACAGTGTTTGGTGCTCTCCCGAACACAGAGGGACTAAACTCATATCAAACGAACGCAATAGCTTTTCTATCTCTCCTGGCACGTAGACTAACTCTAGTGAAGTGGAAGGATGAACGGCCCCCTTCCTTTGTCCAATGGGTGAGAGAAGCCATGATGTGTTTACAAATGGAATACCTCAGGTATAACATACAGGGCTCAACAGGCAAATATTATAAAATATGGGCACCTTTCATAACATATATTGAGGGTCTGCCATTTACATGAGGTAAGGGGTTTTAAAGAATATATCAGCGGTTTTAAGAGGGAGCTGCAGTGTATGTGTATATAAATGTGTTTTTTGTTTTTTTTTTGTTCTGTTTTGATGTTGTTTATTACCCTATAAGAGTATGTTTGATCTATTTTAGTTGTCTCCTATTTGGGTTTCTGTCGGTGTTGTCTGTTTTATAAAAATTTGACTAAGGGAATCTATAAGTAAGCTGTGTTTCACATGCCACTGGTTGGCAGGTTTTATGTAACTCTCATTTGTATAGGCCTGTATATGTACGTATATATGTATATACTTGGTTCTTACTTATTTAATCTTCTACGACTGTACAGTTTTAAAGCTGTTTTTTATATGTATGTGTGTTTCTATAAAAAATTGAAAATATTTAAATAAAGTGTTCAAAAAAAATCCTCTGAGCTGTGTACTTAGTGAACATTTTTCTTTTGTGAATCAGTCTATTTACTCTCTTGCTGACCATCAGATTAAACTCCAGAGTGAAGGTTTGGCACATTGCTTGAGGTAATGAAAAAAAGGTTTCAGGGAATTGACAGGTCATGGAAAAATGACCGAGCTGTCATAAGTGAAAACAGCTGATAAAAATGTTTGTTTTGAAAGTGTCTGTCAAGCTCATCCTTTTTGGTTTTAATATTTTCCTAAACTGGAGACTGTTTTTGTTTATTTCTGCTCTGACATTTTTATTTTTATAGTTTGACCCAAGTGTTTTCTCTGTAATCTGCTGTTGTGTTTGCTCTCCTGCAGATCCTGGCATAGGCTGCTGTTTTCCTCCATAATCTCAGGTACAAACTCCTCTTTGTGTGAGCTGGAACAGATTACAGCAGCATTACACTTACATAACTGCCCATTTTTTTCTGTTACCATTTTCATGTGCACAAAAATGAGTAAATGATCAGTCTAACTGTACTGGTTGTTCCGTTCTGCTTTAGACGTGTTTTTGACGGATGTTGATGCTCATGATTTGTAGTTCAGTAGACTGCAGGGATCAAAATCTAAGAAATAACAAATCCTTCTTTGACAGGACGGGTTTGTGGCTTAAAATTGTTTTCATAAAAAACTTCATTCTTCTACAAGGCTGTGAAAAACAACTGAACACAGAACTCTGTTAAATGTGCAAAACACAGCTAATCTATGTGGAGAAAACTTGACCATATATCCAGATTGAGCTGATGTTAATCCTCTGTCTTCTTTAGATTTCCATTCCAAACCTGCATGCGCATCACAATGTTATTTTTCTAAATGTCTGATTCCAAATGTCAGTAGATAAAACATCCTACCAAATTCACCTAAATCTCTCCCTGTTTATAAAGTAATGCAACCATAGCAACGATGCAACCAAAGTCTTCTCCTCTCTAAAACCCACAAAGGCAGGAGGAATTCTGCCTCTTTGTAATAGCTGACTTATTGTAGTAATAGCCCCGCCCTGAATTCAAAACTGGCGGAAATGGTCGCCAATAACAGTAAGATGTAACGAAGCTTAATTTGGTAAGTCATGTGATCATGCGCAATGGGAAACGGGTGCTCGCTATGTCACCAGTGACACTTCTGCTTTGAAAGATTGATAGAAAGTTGAGCCACCTGCTTGAGAATAACACCCCCATCTGGAGCTGCTCAGTTCTTCATCCCAAGGCTTTACACAGCAGAGGAGAGGAAGGAGAACACATTGTTGGAAGAGTACCTTGTTTTGCTCTGGAAGAGTAAAGAAAAACAAGAAATATTATTATCAATGGATTCTGAGACAGATGGTGGAGCATGGATTGTTGTCATGACAACCTGTGTTTGTTAGTGCTCTGGGTGTGCCTTTTTTTTCAGCTGTGCTGGATTATTCAAATTGTCTCCAACTTTGTGAAATGAGAACTGAGCTGCATTCAGGAGTTTCCTGCAGGATGAATCTGGTCATTGCAATCAAAATCTTCACTAAATGGAACAGAAACTCACTTTGTGAACTTGACATTATGAAATAAATCATTTATCAAAATTTGACGCAATTGATTTGTCCTCCACAAGAAGCATATTACTTATCTCATACGCACAACTGTGAGAGAAAAGCTGATTTTTTTGTGTGTTTGCGTGTGTTTCTCAATTCCAAATAGGAAGATATTTACCCAGGAGAACTCAACTTCCTTCTGCTGTGAGTCAGAAAAGCCAGTAAATCAATCTGAAGTCACCTCAGAGAGGACTTTTCTATAGTAAAACAACAAAAAGAGCACCCACGTGATTTACAATCTGATGTTGATGTAATGCAAAATGTGACATACGACATGACATATGACGTGACTTACAATGCAATGTACAACGTGTCGTAGGTCAAGATGTGCTGTGTACTTTAGGATGTACAATATGAAATTTGATGTGACGTATGTCGCAATGTACCATGAGATGTATAATGTGATGTACAACTGAGTGCTAAGTTCAACAGACATTTTTCCTAAAAAGGTTTGATAACAATCCTTAAGAAAATGTTAAACTACATTCATTTGGTCAAATGAATAATGAAATGTTTAATTCATGCGTTCTAGCTTCATGTAGAAATGTCTTCGAATCAAAAATGGAAACTTTTGGTTTCATTTCCAGGATAATGATGAACTTAAAGTGAGACATGAGTTTGATCAAATCTGTTTGACCTGGTTTCTACAACAGACGTCTTGGTTTCTGTTTCTCAGAAAAGTAAGGTTTTTGCAATATAGCTGATTATAATCAGTAAGATTGTAAAGTCTGCTACTTGTGATTTAGCTTGTAAAGTCTACCCTTCCATATTTTATGCTACAAAGCTATGTTAAGAACCAAACTCCTGAATTAAACCTCAAATGTAAGATATTTAAATTGTTTCTGTTGCCCTGCTTCACATTTTCCATCAATTTGGTCCAACACCATTCTTAAAATGTTTTCAAACCGATAAAAAGCTTTTGAATATTCTATCTGAAATAAAACGTATTTCCAATTTGTTTATGCTACAGACTTTTTTTAACAACAACAACTGCCTGAAAACCCAGAATACCCTCTTCTCCTTATCATGTTTGCTGATTTATGGTGTGTAACATGATTAACTAAGGGTGTCTTAGAGAAGCGGGGTTTTGCAATAGTAAAGTAGACAAATATGTGAAAGTGTGTCAAAGAAAAACACAATTCCAACACCCTAGACTGTTATATTTTTTTTAAATCTCATTATAAAGGAGCACTACCTAAAAAAAAAGGAAAAATGGAGATATCTCTAATCTTGACAAAGTCAAATATCTTTATTAGATGGTCTTCAGGTCCCCTGAGAATCTGCATTAAATATTAGATTAGCCCCTGTGAATTCAACAATACTTTTAAAATTTGAGTCAAAATATTTAAAAATGTTACAGAAGTTCCAAAATTCAAGGTTTACCAATTAAGGTGATAAAGCAGAAGGTCAAAAATTAAAGCAAGAGCAATGGACCAGAATGAACCAAAAACCAAATAGAAAAGAGAAAACTAGAGCGTGCTGCGATGAGAAACCACAGCCTGTCTTCAGAAGAATCTTCTACGCATTACAGTCTGTTTCCTTTCACAGGAACAAGCAGTTCAGGCAAGTGAGCTGACGACACCCACCACAGCCCCCTCCAGACACAGAGAGGCGCAAAAAAGTGGTAACCACATCTTAAAAAAAGAAACCAGGAATGGAGGGCTGCTCTTGGGTTTTCCCTTCTGTGAAAGTCTTCTTCCTGTTTTATTCTCATTTGGCTCAGGTTTTTCATGATTACTGTTACTTTAAATCCCCTCTGGTTCTGAGGACTGCCCCTCCTATCCAGCGTGTTTTCTGACTTTCCCCGTTCAGACACACCTGTCATGAAGAGAGAGCTGCTGCCTTCTGTGCCAAGGCAGGGATATTACGAGCCCCTGAGAGGCAGGTGGCACTGCTGACTCCTTCTGACAGCCATGGCAAGTGTCATCAACACGCAGCTGTTTATGTTTGCTACCTGTTTTCATTAAGTATGGAAGACACTGAGCTCCAGGACAGACACACCCCTCTGTTGTCAGGTTTCCAAGTTTTCCTCTCATTGCTTATTTATCATTGTACTAGTCTAAAAGGTGGGGTCAGAGGCTGTGGGGAGTAGTTGACCTCTAATCACAAGGTTTGGTTGGTTTGGGCAAGACGATAAAAACCCCACGATGCTCCACATCACAGGTTGGCCCCTTGCATGGCAGCAGAGCAACCATCAGTGTGAAGAAGTTGGACTCGAAGCTGCTCTTGTAGTTAAACATGCTGTCAGCAACGCATCAAATGTTGTAGAAAAAAATACTTTTTTTGAAATACGTGGATTTGTGAAACAACTGATCTCATATTTTGAAAGTTTAGCATAGAGAAAGGTTCAAAAGTGGGTAATTCCCATTTGCCACCCCTTCAGACTCGCTGGTCTCTGTGACCGTGGAGAAGAGGTTCAATTTCCACGACTCAGGAGGAAATGAATGTTAGACTTTCATTTTCTTCAAGAACTCAGACTGCTTTCAGAGGTGTTTCAGGGTATCTCGTTGTCTGGCAAATTCAACTCTCTTATCTGTGACGCTTGAATGCATTCCAACAATTATTTTCCCCACATTTCCCAGAATGCGTGGACAGACCCCCCCCACACTAAAGACCGCAACCTTCTTCAGAAGGTAGTTTCACATGCAAGAGGTTCAAGCTGAGTCAAAAACACAAAGAGCTTCTGTTTTTTCATTAAACACAGCAGCTTTAGGTTTTGTTCCTCATATCTCTGCAGGTCAATGATTGATTGAGAGGAAAGGTGTAAAAGCACGTCGCTGTGGTGCATCACAGCACCAGTCTGACAAATGCACACAGCTTAGAAATATCAGCTAAAATCCAAGGAAACTAAGTTTCTCTTTGGAAAAATTCAGGCCTGGTTTTATCACTGTATGGTGGCCTCAAACATGCAGCTCTGACGTTGCAATCACACTCTTCACCTTCTTTTAAAAGTATATGTAAATGTACGTAAATCCGCATTTTGTGAAGTTTCTACGACCGTTTTGAGGTTCTCCGTACAAACCCAGGCCATTGAGCGTGCATCAGATCAGAGGTTAAACTTAAAGTTGAACTTTGAGCAATCAGGGATTTTGACTTGGTACGGACATATGTAGCATCACTACCAGTGAAAATAACCTCAAATGGCAGCTGTCACTTCCTGTTTGTAGCTGCTTTTAAAAGAAAAATACCAGAATCAAGTCAGTTCAACTAATAACCATACACACACAAAAAGAAGTGAGTCTCCATTCATTTCAGTCTACAATTAAACTGTGCATTAGACATAAAAACATACAGTTTGTGATATGATCAATGTTTAGCTTCAATTTCTAAAACCAAATATAGAATTTTATTTAAAGGGTCTACCTACCCCAGGCGCCCTAACTAGCGGACCTTGGTCCAGATCCAGACCCAGACACTGGGAAATGTGGACTCAGATCCAAAGAGACTGTGTGGAGCCATCAGGAAAACTACGGCCCTGAAGTGCAACCAACATTTGATTTTTAAGGTTTGCGTCTTCAATTTAGGCACACTCATAAAAGTTTTATGGTCGCTTAAAGACCCAATTCAGTTTTTGTGTTTTTTTTACATGTATAGCAAGTTTCTGATGACATCAATGAAAGAACTTCAGATTGAAATGGCATTTCCGAGTATGTTTCAATTTCATTTCATTTTGATTGACGGAAATTAAATTTTAATTTTGTTTCAGTTTTTGGGAATAATAATTTAGTCCCAGATTATTTTTATTGATTTTTTAAAATGTAATTTTTTAAATCATTGTTATTTGTTTTGCTTTTGTTGTGAACTTTAAAACATTTTATATTTGTTGATATGATTTGCACCATATGGCCACCATAGAAAACACAAACAGGTTACAAGTCACTGAAAGGAGCACAGAAAGGACGTCACAAAAAAACAAGCTTCAAGCTGTTCACGATGCTCCATCCACAAGCAGGATCCTTTCAGCAGCTGAGCAACGCCCTGAATCCTAAATGAGAAATCAAGTCATTAATCGAGCTCACATCATAATTCTTGCTTCCATCAATCAATTTTCTGCTTCCGACTCATCCTGGTTAGAGCTGGTCTGGAGAGATGAAGCCACACACACACACACACAAACACACACTCACACACACACACAAACACACACTCACACACACAAACACACTTACAGGAGACTGTTCAGATGGACAAAGGGTTGGCGGTTTGTTTTTTAGTGTGCCAAAGGTAATTTATTATATCATATACATGGATATTATTTACCATAAAAGGCTTAAGAATAGCATGGTACAGATCAGGGGTGTCCACACTCTTTTGGTACGTGAGCTACTTTTGAGACTACAATGTCTTAAAGATTTACCTGTCTGTCTGTCTGTCTAATAATTAACTATTAGTACATAACATTGTTTATCTATTGATAATTCAAAAATTACATAGTAATTAAACAAATCTTTGTGAGGAGTGACTTTTGTATTAACAGATGAGGCTTTTTATGACAAAAACTCAAAGCAGCGACTATCGTATGTCATGCACACACGTGCAGTGTCGTATGTATCAGAGGACGTCCGATTGGCTGTTCTGCATGTCAATCAATTCACATGCCTCTCAGTGAGGAGGATTTTTATTCTATTTTTATTTGCTGACGGATTTTTAAAAAATATGTTTTTAATTTTTTTGGTTATTTATCTTTCCTGGCCTGCGATCTACCCTCATGTCCTTGAAGATCGACCGGTCGATCGACGTAAAGAGCACCCCTGGTATGGGCCCTTCAACTAAAAAACAAAACGTGTCTTGATTAGCTTTAGAGGTGGGGCCAGTGGAAATAGTGAAAGGAAACATAGAAAACAGCTGTCAGTTGTTAACAATCACTCATTTCTCCCTAATCAGTGCGGCCTCAGGGTGATCACCGGACCTGCGTGCTCATTGTCCTTTGATCACTGATCATCATTATTTTGGACCCATTATTACTGAACTTCTGATGATGATTATGAAAGATCTGAAAAAGCCAAAAGGTTTTTTTTTCTTATATGTTGAACAAAGAGTTAGAAGGTGGTTATTTCCCCACAAAGCCATTTGATTTCAATTCTCAACTGTTTTACTGTTTTGAGTCACATAAATTTGAATTTTTGAAAAAAATCTAGTGAAATTTTGTTGCTAAACTGTAGTCCATCCACACATTTAAAGCGTTGTTGCCTTTTGGGAAATCACAGCATGTTGTTAAACTATCACTGACTCAACCACCCCTCTAGGGAGATTAACAGCCCCATTTAACTGATTTAAACTTTAGCTATTTATTTCAGAAATAAACAAGTAGAGGGAATAAATAAGTTTAATTTTATATTGAAAATTTTCATTTAAAAGTTTTTTTTCATGATATCTTCACGTTTTCCACTTACATCTCCTAACTTACAAAACCATGATCATTCAGGAATTCCACTCAACCTTGTGCAGAAACATGTCAGCCATCTACTTCTCTGTGTTTCAGAGTTATTCTGCTCTGATTTAAACATTTCTAAACAAACGCTGCAGACAAAAGGCTCTCTGTTACCTGCAAGACAGAACTTATCTGTGCTCCACTGCAGCTGAATCCACGGCCGCCTCTTCCTTAAACTTTCTGCTCGCTTTGCTGCACCCTTTGGTTTACATTTATCAGAACCAAATCTAACCACTAAAAGTAATAATCTAGCCAACTGAGAACAAAGTGTTCCGTAAGGAACTTTGAGATCATTCAGAAGCTTGAACGTTCAGTTCTCATGTCACATTTCTACTTCATCAAAAGATTACCGAATCAGAAACATGTACTGTAATTCTCTGACTACTGTTGGAGTCCAACCTGACTCCACATTCTCACTTTTCTGTTTATTTCCTACCTGAGACTGGCAGGAAGAAATTTATGTTAATGAGGCTGTAACCCCTTTTAATGACTAACTTATAAAAAAAACATTCAAGAGTTTAAAAAAAACAAAACTGGAACCCCTAAAGTACAAAACCAAAAAATGGGAAGTTTAAAAACATAAACGACGTCAAATACAAGCATTTCTCAACACTAGAAGTTTGGTTTTATATGGATTTATGCTCAAAGGGAACTTGAAGACTTTCTGCAAAGAAACAATAGTTGACATGCGTAATGATGATGCATAATAGGAAAGAAGCAAAGATCTGTGGTTTGATAAGACATGCCCATATCTTTAAAAACCCACTCTAAACATTTTTTGATCTATTTCAAGTGTTCCCAGGGTTCCTTTAATTGTAATTATGCTGTTGTTAGACATAATAAACAAAACCTGTGTTGTTTTCCAGGACACAGTTTCTGCAGAGCAGCAGTAGTTCACTATAATTTCACCTCTGAGTTGTAGGCGGGACCATTGGTGTGGTGCAAGCCTGCGCTGATTTGCCATCAACCCTTTGTTTGAACGGTCTCCCGCTAGCTTACTCCCTTTCACAACCCCTAGTTTTTATGTGAAAACTACAAGCTTTTTACATTGGCATTATTTTAATCTGCACCTCAATTTGAGAAAAGAAATATGAAGAATAGGAAGAAAAATGTGAAGAAATGACATTTTAGTTATCTATTCTGAAACTAAGAGAGAGAAACAGTTTTCTGAAGTTAAAAGAAATTTCATTAAGCCATTCAGAAACAGTCAGAAACCTGGGTGTTATCTTCGACTCTAAGCTAACTTTTATCCCCCATATAAAACAGGTGGTTAAAACTGGTTTTTATCATCTTAGAAATCTGGCTAGGGTCCACCCACTACTGTCTTTTACTAGTATGGAGATGCTAATGCATGCTTTTATCATGAGTAAAATTGATTACTGTAATGCCCTGCTTGCTGGTCTTCCAAAAACCAACATTAGGAACCTTTACTTCTCATTCCGCTGCACGAGTTCTTACAAAGACCAGGAGGCGGGCTCACATCACCCCAATTTTAAAATCCCTGCATTGGCTCCCCATGTGCTTCAGGATTGATTTTAAAATACGTTTAACTGTTTTTAAATGTCTTAACGGTCTTGCGCCTTGTTATTTATCAGATCTTTTAGTAAGGTATGAACCCTCGCAGATCCTGAGATCCTCTGGCACTGGTCTGTTAACCATCCCGACTGTAAAAACCAGAACCTAAGGAGAAGCATCTTTTCAACACTATGGCCCCCGTTCATGGAACAGTCTGCCAGAGGACCTGAGAGCCACAGAGAGCATTGAAGTTTTTAAGAAAGGCTAAAGACCCATCTTTTTAACCTGGCTTTAAACAAATTTTTTACTACCACTATTTATTTATTTATTTATTTGTTTTATTTATTTGTTTTATTTATTTATTTATTTTTATCCATTTTATCTTGTTTTATGAACTGATTTTAATGTGTTATTTTAATTTTAATTTATCTTATTTCAATGTTTTATTGTTTATTGCTTTTAATCAATATGTTTACTGTTTCGTTTCTCTTTTATATTTTTCATTTATTTATTATTTCCGGTGCTTCCTCAGTTGTGACCTCTCCCTCTGGGTCAGATGCTGTTCAGTCACTGCGCCTCTGGATGGGAACCTGCATCACCTCTAAGCTGTGGTGGAGCGGTCCCCACCTGTGATGCTGCATTTGGCTGATCATGCAGCTGTTCACAGAGAGGGACGTTCCAATTATCAGCGTTTTCGTGCTCAGCCTATTTCTTAATACTCAATTCTCACTGCCTTTCCCCATCAATTAGGGGGTGGGAGACTTGTAAATATTCTTGAATATTCTTAAATATTCTTGTCAAAACATCTTTTTCATAGCAAAATAATCTTAGTTTAAGAAAATATGTCTTAGTGACTAGAATGTTTTCTTAAAATAAGAATTCTGGACCATTTTGCTTGCCCAATTTGCAGATTTATTTTGCTTATTTAAATAAAATTTGCTGATGGGGTAAGAGTCTTTTTATTTATTTCTAAGGAGCCAGAAACACCACAGAATAAATGTCTCAGACTAGTCTGAGGTAGTTAACAGGCTACCGACTAACCAGCAACACAGAGCAGCAGAGAACAATAGACCACCTTAAGAATGAGGGGAAATGCAAGCAGGAACCTGGTGGAGGAACCAAAAGAAAAAAAAGAATGACAACCTACTCCTCATCGCAGATTGTGGCTCCACTCTGTTAAAAAATATCAACTAGACTCCAGCAGTATCTTATCGAAAAGCCTCTGAAGACAAGAGAGGTGTGTGTAAGTGTGTGTGTGTATGTGGGTGGGTAGTTGGGGGGCATTGTTCATCTGAATTTGA
The DNA here is from genome assembly GCA_037389245.1 of Oryzias sinensis. Lineage (NCBI taxonomy): Eukaryota > Metazoa > Chordata > Actinopteri > Beloniformes > Adrianichthyidae > Oryzias > Oryzias sinensis. The sequence continues at coordinate 17,878,311 of CM074500.1, forward strand.
GCTTCTTTGCTTTTCTGGTAACTTCTGCTTTCCGGTTTACAATCATAGCTGGTTCCCGTCACATTGTCACCTTGAGCTTTTTTTGTTCATGACCTCATGACTTTTTAACCAGTTGGTGGTTTTCAGTATCAGCTGTTCTGTTATCCTTCTGTTTTCCATTGTTTCATGGTCATTTTGATTTAGCATTTGTCATGTGCTGCTATAGTCGCTGTCATTATTGTTTTAGTTTATTTGTGAAGTAAGTTCCTGTCCCGCCCTCCCATGTTTGAGCTGAAGCTTCTGAACTGAACCTCTCAGGGCTCTTCCTCTTCTGTCAGCAGCTCCTCTGCCTGACTCTTTGTGAAGAGAAGACCACACAGAAAACACGGCACAGGCTTTGACCATGCTGGAGAGTTCTTTGTGTTTGCACTTGAACATGTGTCCTGTTCTTCACACACATCATGAACATATCTGCTCATTTGATTCAGCTGAGAAACAAAAATATAAAAGGTGAAGGAACCAAGAATGTTATAATTATTATTGGTCCCGGATTTTTTCATTGATTTTTAAAATGTAATTTTTAAAATTATTGTTATTTGTTTTGCTTTTGTTGTGATCTTTAAAATATTTTAGATTTGTCGATATGATTTACACTTCAGGGCCACTATAGAAAACACAAACAGGTTACAAGTCACTGAAAGGAGCACAGAAAGGACGTCACAAAAAAACAAGCTTCACGCTGTTCACGATGCTCCATCCACAAGCAGGATCCTTTCAGCAGCTGACCAACGCCCTGAATCCTAAATGAGAAATCAAGTCATTAATCGAACTCACATCATAATTCTTGCTTCCATCAATCAATTTTCTGCTTCCGACTCATCATGGTTAGAGCTGGTCTGGAGAGATGAAGCCACACACACACACACACAAACACACACTCACACACACACGCACACACACGCACGCACACACACACACACACACACACACCTACACGCACACATACACAGGAGACTGTTCAGATTGACAGAGGATGGCGGGATATCTGGAAAACAAAGCTCCCGCAGCACAGGGCTGAAAACTGTTGCTGTTCCCAGGAGATATAAAAGAGATGAGAAGTAGCTGAGAGCCTCACTCTCTAATTGGCATCTCAATCAGTAACTGGGTCGTTAGCGGTGACAGCTTTCAGTTTAGAGATTATATGTTCAGACGGTGGTTGGGTTGGTGGTAACAGGAATTGCCCCATGAAGGAGAGACCATGAGCAGTTACAGGCTTGTTTACTTGTTTTGAAGGGACTGGAAACTCTAAAGACATTTCTTAATTAAAATATATTTCATTTAACATTAAAATAAGCAAGCTATCACTCATGGATAAAACCTTTTTGACTGGAGAATTCTTGTTTTTTTCTCTCTTTTTGGCTCATTTTTGGCTCCTTTGCTCAAGTCTTAGTGAGTACAAACTCCAATAAGATTGAAATATTTCTTTTATTTCTACTGTTGTCAGTGAACTAAACTTATTGACAACTTTCAAATTAAAATTGCCAAAATCTAAAGAGCCTGTGGTTGCTATTCGTGACAATACAAAAAATTGAGTAAGTTGAAACAGCTTGTGATGCAGAAACTACAATCAGTGGACCACAAGCTCTCTGCTCTGGTTTATTCTGATACATCTACTTGCAGACTTCCTGAATGCTAAAGCGTATGAGGTTCCATTTGTGCCAATAATATCAAAATGTGTTTTTGCGTCCACTGTTATGTCTTTGGTCCATTGTCTATGTCTACTGATCGTGTTTTTGCGTCCACTGTCTATGCTTTGGGCTCATTGTCTATGTCTATTGAACGAGTTCATTTTACATTGGTTCATGTCTATGTATTACTAAGCAACATCTTCTGCATGCCCATGATTCTTTGATTATTACTTTGTATTAACTTTGTGATGTATATGCTTGCTTTATCCTTAAACTTTATCTTTGTCATTGTCCTTATCCCATGTCATCTAACTACGGCGTCAGGAAGATCCTTAGCAACCGTTGCTAGTGTCGTTTGCCATGTCGTCTCACCATGTCGTCAGGAAGATCCTTAGCAACCGTTGCTAGTGTCGTTTGCCAAGTCGTTTCACGTGTCGTCAGGAAGATCCTTAGCAACCGTTGCTAGTGTCGTATGCTACGTTCTCTCACCATGTCGTGTCCTTAGATCTTGTTGTATTTCAAATTTTGCAATGTTCGTCAGAGAAGTCTTTTGTGCGGTCGATAAATTGTTTCCCGTATTATCACGGAACAAAACACTTAAAAAAAAAAACCTTTATTGACAATCCTGCAAACGCGCACTGCCAGAAAGGGGGGGGGGTGCAGCGTACAACGGTTTCACGTTCCCGTTTAAAGTTATTTAGAGTATGGCTTTAATTTAATCTTGTGATGAAACTATTATTTCAAATTATTTTGAAAAATGACTGATCTTTATAAAATATGTTGTTACAAATCTGATGGATAAACGAGGATCAGACGGGCTAATAAGAGCCTTATACTGGTCCCGAGTGCGCCATCTCATGGTCACATAAATAGATTAAAAAGAAAAGCTCAAAAACAGTCAGTTTTCGACTGTTATATTCATAATTAGTGACTCGACCCACTAAAATTTGAGAAGGTAACTCATCGAAGATATTTTAAAGGCCTCCTTGCAAGGCCCCCGTAAATCGTTCAGCGGCGAAAAAATAAATATTGCCATGGACTAATGAGTTGAGGGTTTATTTCTGAACAAATACATTAAATCAAAACCAATGTGTTTGTAATTTTATTATTAATAAATCAGCCACGTTTTTCATGATCAGAACACAGCACATTCATAAATAATCTTCGTAAAATGTTCATATTTATTATGTGTCATTCTCCGCGTTAAATAGAAGTAGTTCGCCTCCAGATCAGATGGTGGCGGTAATGCGCCACTTTGTTTTCGTGTCAAGCGTTGTATGCATGCCCCCCCCCCCCTCCACACACACACCACCACCAACCTTTCTGGCAATACGGCAATAGTACAGGAAAAAATTTACCGGCCGTACAAAGGACTTTTCTGACGACTTTGGCAAAATTTGAAAAACGAGAACATCTAACGACAAAACACGGGGAAACGTCGTAGCTAACGACAGTAGCTATCGACAGCAGCTAACGACAGTAGCTATCGACAGCAGCTAACGACAGTAGCTATCGACAGCAGCTAACGACCGGAGCTATCGACAGCAGCTAACGACCGGAGCTATCGACAGTAGCAACGGTTGCTAAGTCCTGACGACAAAGTGAGACGACCAAAGACATAGACAGTGGACACAAAAACAGATTATTGGCACAAATGGAACCTCATAAAAATCTACACGTTGATTTGGTGTCTTATATTGGATGACCAGCTACAAATAAAGGAAACTGGATTATCCTGTATTCACATTCACAATCCAATAACCCAAGTCATCAGATGTTAACAGGGTATTTGGTGTGCATATAAATGAAGCCACACAGAAGGAAAAAAAGCAAAGGTATACCACATTTTCTGCAAAAGGCTCATTTAAAAGCATCAAGTTTTCCAAAAATAACAGTGTGTCTCATAATCCAGAGAGCTGTATGTATGAATTTATTCTGGTTGTGCTTCCTGGTGTACAAATGATTTGAAGAAGTAGACTATTTCCGAATATCTTCAATACTCACTACATAGTGCATTTTGTAGATCTGTCCAAATCTACAATTACAAAATCCAGTGCCCTTGAAATTTCCCAGATGTCTCTGGATTGGCGAATAAAGACCACAATGCATTGTGTTTAAATAATTTTTCAAGTTTAATGTATTTTAATATATTTGTTATAAACCATCCAACTTTTCTAATCAGAACATGGAGGATTTATCAATAAACTTGGAAAATGTTCATATTTAGTATTAGGCATTTACTTCGGGAAATTGGTGATGTTATATTTGCCTTAAAAAACGAAATAGTGAGCATAGTGTCAGAATTGCCTCTAAAATCCATGGCACTTAATTTTGCCACGGAGAAAACTCTCTTCAAAATATACAAACTCTTATGCAACTTAGAAAATAATATTTCAGTTCTGATAACAAAATGGGATGCAGATATGAGCATCAGCACAGATCAAAGCTTCTGGTCAGAAATTTGTCTAAACACCTTTCAACTGACAAAAAGTCCAAACTTACAACTAATCCAATTCAAAATTATTCACAGAATTTACTACACTGGACAGAGGATGTTCAATATGGGTCTCAGTAACTCAGACATTTGTGAGCACTGTGACAGTAATCTACCTAACGGTTATATGCATGCACTGTGGTTCTGCACATCTGTCCAGGCTTTCTGGCAACAGGTATGTGCTAATCTATCAATATGCCTTAATGTTTCAAAAGTGACGGCTTCACAGTCACTTTGTGTGCTTGGTGACATGAGTGCCATCACTACAGAGGGAGGTATTTATGGCTTTTTTATAACTCTTGTATAGCAAAAAAAATTTTTTTACTAAACTGGAAAAATAAGGAAAACAATAATGTAAGTCAATCCAGGAATCTGCTGTTTGATCATGTCAGCTTGGAAAAAACGTCAGACCAAAGTTCAAGTAACTTGGAAAGAATTCAGTCTCTCTGGTCTCCCAGAGCTAACTTTATGACTTAGGGGCTGGGGTGCCTGGGTGTCGCTGCTCCTTGTCTGTCTGCCGTGGGTGAGGGTGGTGGGGCGTCGTTTCAAGGGGTCAGGTACGTTGCCTGGGTGGGGCAGGAGGGGGTGCTGCAAGGGACTTCCGGGGTCGGGTGTAGGGGGGCGTGGTCGGAGAGATTGAGTGGGGGTCCAGCTTGGCTTGGGGGTGGTCTTTTTGCCTGTGCTGGAGGGGGGTTGGGAGAGGGCCCTACCCTGGGGGAGGATTCACCTGCGCTGGATGGGCTGCCCATTTGCACCTGGGAATGGGATCACTCATTACCTGGCCCTGGGATGGGACAGGGCGGGGCAACTCTCTTGGGGCCCGCGGTTTGCTCTGGGCGACACCTACCATGGCCACAGGGTCTTGGGGGGCAGGTAGGCAGGCTGGTTGGCCCTGTCAGGGGGCTGTCTGGGAGAGGGAGAGGGTCCACTATCAGTACTGGACCTTGGACGTTTTGCAGGTTGGGGCCTCCAGTGAGGCAATCGGTGGTTGCTCCGGCTAGTCAACTGCCTCGGTCCTGTCAAGGCCTGACCAGAGTTTTTTCGAGGGGCGGCGCTTGAGTGTGGAGGCCTGGGCTTGTTTTCTTGGCTCCTGTCTCTTTGTGTCGGGAGGGGTGTGTGTGGGGCCTGGGGGGTCGGGATGGGGGCCCTGTGCTGAGGAGACCTGGACCCAATGCGGGTAGGGGGGCTGGGGGACGTGGATGCTGAATGGAAACGGGCCCCTCCCCTCTCGGGGTTAATTACACCTGAGACATGTAGGACCCTTGGTGGGGGGGTGGGGGGTGATTGGACATCATTGCCAGCAAGCAGGAGATGTGGTTGTGTTGAACTGTAGCTTTTTCTACATGTTACTATTATGTTGGTAGTTAGTGCAAAATGATAAATGAAATGCAGCACTTTTCTACCTTCCTTGAAGGCACAAAGCACTTTACAATCCCATTCACATAGTGGTGCCAACCCTTTACTTGATGCAAGGTGGGGTTTAGTGTCTTGCCCAAGGGAAAGGCAGGAATTAAACCTGCAATTTTCGAATCAGGGGTCGACCACCCTACCGCTGCACCACAGCTACCCCAGTAGTCATAGTAGTGTTTGTTTTAGTGGTATCAGTCTGTTTTTTTTATGTGTTGCAAACAAGGTTACAGGTAGGCTATTGTGAATATGCCAATGTGCCTAACGCCTCTAACGTGGCTATTGTGTAGTGTGTTACAAACAAGATCTAGAATTACTGTGAACGTGATTAATCAATTCTGACGGATTTATCTCTGACTCTTTTGTCTCAATGTGCATTTCAGTTTGGCAGACCATTGTTAGCCCGCCTATACTGTAGAAAATGCAGTGTTTTTTTCTGTTGTAAAGACATTTCATATTGGGGTTAATCCCGTTCATAAGGGCTTTCCTTAGAGTTACACAGGTTCTGTACTGGTTTCCTTTTTTTCGGAATATGGATTGGAATAGAATGATTTTTTTCTGTCTTTCTAAATGCACAATTTTTTGGTTTTTGCTGTCACCCGATCTACAGGTTTCCTCTTTCGCAATTGAGGCATGTATTCATGTACTCAACTGTCCTGCAGCACAAACAAGATAAAGGCACCGCAGCCATTTGTCACCTGACACTGACACAGTAACCTTGTTAACCCTTCAGAATGAATCACACCACTATGGTAACTGCCTGTGCCTCCCATGAGCAAAACAAAACACTCACATAAAACCTGACAGTTAAAGCACACGACACACACTCAGATTTTGCGTTTCTCCTCAAGAATACAGACAGAAAAAGCTCAACAAAATTTGTATCACTCAAGAATTCAAAAGTGAACTTTTGCAATACAAAAATCATTACTTTTACAAATTACATATTGAGCCTTCACTTCCATGTTGGTCCAGCTAAATGTTTGAAGAACGAGATTCTTAGAGTCCTTCCTATGCTGGTCTGATAATAGAGCAGAAAACATGTCAAATGGTGTGTTGTCTCATGATTGCAAGGAATAAGGAAGTTATGAGTCACTATCAAACAATGAATTTGTTTACTTATTAAGCTGGAAATGCCCGTTAGGAAGCTTCAGTATGAGTCAGATACTGTAAATAACTCAGTTCTCTGTTTCCTCCTCCATCTAAAGTTTCAACATCCCATGAGTTCATTTTCAATTCAATTCAATTTTATTTGTACAGCCCAAATTCACAACAACAGTCGTCTCAATGGGCTTCGTACCGGTAATTGTAAAGTGAACATATAATCAAAAGGATCATAAATGCATAGAATTCAATAGGAGAATACTAAACTTTAATCAAACAGACTAAACTAAACTGGGCATCCCTGCCCATAGACCTTCCTTCGCAGACAAACTCCTAAAAAAGCAGATTACTGAAAAAATGAAGAAACCTCAGGGGTGTCCACATGAAGGAGGGCTTCCCCCCACAGGACAGATGGACAATGTACTAGAACTCTTAAAGAAGAATTAACTTATCTAGCTCTACAACTACATATTTAAAGTCCAGCAGATGAGCTTCATCCAGATGAAGTTGGAGGACGACTGGGGGTGCCAGAAGAACTGGAGACAGGATTCACAGCCAGGTGTAGAAGCAGTAGTAGAGGAGAGCCAGAGACGAGGTACACTGTCAGGTCTTCTTCTTTAGCAGTCCGTCGATGTCGACGATGACGCGGGGAGGAGCTTGTGCCTATGGCGTATGTGGGAGGACATCCCAATTGCTGTCTTGAATGTCCTGTCGCAGGTGTCACACCTGTAGGTCGCTTCAGCGAGTGGAGGTGCTGGTTCTAGTCTACGCTGCCTTCTTTTTGACGATAGCTGAACATTTCGTTCCCTGATAGCAGCAGCAGCGCCGGTCACCACCCTCCTCCATGTCACACGTCTTCAGCTTTTCCCTTCCAGTTGTCATATTGGTTTATGTTCTTCAGGTGTCTCTTGAATACGTCTTTAAAGCGTAGTCGCAGCGCTCCAACTTTTCTTGATCCTTCTTTCAATTCTCCAAGGAAAACAGCTTTTGTTAGTCTGGTGTCTTCCATGCGTGTAACATGCCCTGCCCACCTTAGTTGACATGTGGTGAGCATTTCTTCAACACTCGGCATTTCTGCCCTATTCAGTACCTCAAGGTTTGACACATTATCTTTCCATGAGATGTTCATGGAAACACGGACAGATACAGGAACACTGATGAGCCAACTGGAATCTGGAAGCACTCCCACTGCCCCAGAGGGGAGTGGCAAAGAGAAACAGTACATGAATCGCACTGCACCAAACAGAGGCATAGAGAACTAAATGATAAACAATGATCAAGAATAGATTTGAGAAGGAGGGTAGAAGTAGACAATAATAGAGGACAGAACCCAAGTGCACCATAATTTCCCCAGCTTCAAACTTCTAGCAGCCCACTAACAACTTTATTGTAATTGTTACGTTTAATTTAATCACATTAACAGTAAGTTAAATATTCTCTGATTACTAGCTAGTCTGACAATAAGCCTGTCCAAAAGGGAAACATTTAAGCCTAACTTTGAATGTAGAAACTGTGTCGGCCTCTCTAACATGAGCTGGGAGCTTTTTCCATAAAACAGGGGCTTGGTGGCTAAAGGCTCTATTGTACTTTTGGAAATTTTGGGAACCACAAGCAGTCCTGCATTTTACAAATAAGGTTTTAGGAGAAAGAGAGAGCATGTCCTCACTTTTTCTATTGCTTTACAGATCCAGATTTATTTAAAATCATCTGGTGAGTTATTGTTTGATAACACTAAGCAAAAGCGGTGACTTCAAACCTAAAGCAAACACTTGTTTGCCTTCATCTGGAAAAACTCTCCCATGGCCACTACGGTGTTTGGGTGTCTCCTACATGTCTTTAACTCGACGAATTCTGAGAGTCTGTGTGGATTTGAAGAAACCGGGTGAAGTACAGTAACAAGGTGGTGCAAATGAGCACTGATAGAGCATCAATTTAAAGTCACATTCTGACTCAATTCAGTGGCCTCTACAGTTGGCCGCAGGGTCTCTGCAGGAAAGGTTTCACACTAGCACACAAAGTTTTCTTGTTTGGTCTCATAACAAGTTCCATCCATCCATCCATCCATCCATCCATCCATCCATCCATCCATCCATCCATCCATCCATTCATCCATCAATTACCCACAAGTCTCCATCCATCCATCCATCCATCCATCCATCCATCCATCCATCCATCCATCCATCCATCCATCTTCCAAAACTGCTTTATCCCTTTTGGGGTCATGGGGTTGTTGGAGCCTATCCCAGCTACTGTTGGGTGAAGGTAGGGAAAACCCTAAACAGGTCGCCAGTCTGTTGTAGGGCCACACACTCACATTCACACCTTGGAACAATTTAGTGACACCAAAAAACCTACAAAGAATGTTTTTGGTCTTTGGGAGAAAACCAGAGTACCCACATGTACAAAGAGAACGTGCAAACTCCACGCAGAAAGGATCCAGCTGCAGGATTCAAACCACAACACCACCGTGGTGCCTCCTAATTATTTCTTGTTTTTAGCAAAATGTATTAATCCAAATACTTGAATAGAAATTTACAATCTCTATTTTAATTTAAGTTTATTCATAAAGCGTCAGTTTATGACCAACAGTGAGTGAAAGACACAAAGAAAATGCTCAGAAATGCAATTTTGAGCTTATTTTTCTTTATATATGTCCTCCATCATTAGAAAAATGCTGCAAGAACATGTTAAAAATATAAAAAACACAATTTTCATCAGAGTAGGATCTTTAACGTTTATGACTGTCAGTAAAGTCAAAATAAACAGAAAAGAGATTTAGTGTCTTTGTGTGATGTAGAATGTTCTTTCTTTTCTGTGGGAGCATTTTTATTCCGTATAACTTAAAACTTATAACTTATAACTTCCGAATAACGTCCGTAACTATTTTAAATTCCGGGTTGTTATTCAGTTTTGCTGATATGTTTGGGGATGTCAGAACAAAAATCATTCCTCTGTGTCTATAGTAAATGTTGCCTGTTCAAATATTTAAAGCACAAATGTTTAAGCATAGTTAAAAAAAAACTTTATCACTGAAGAATTTAACACTGAAACACAAATATTGATAATTTTTAAGAAGCTGTTTGCACAGAACATATCTGCACGTCTATGTTTTTTCTGGGTTCAACCTTTTTTTTCCATACTCATAGCCGTAAGGACACAACAGCGACTGCACAGTCGAGGATAAACTCAACCACTTGTGCTTTGATGTTGTCAACAGGGATGATGATTCCTGCATCATCCAGACTTCTGAGGCTGATCCTTTTGTTTCTGATGGCATTCTAAGTACCTCCCATCGACGACAGGATTTCAGCTTTGGCCTGTGATTGCTGCCTGATCTCTGAACACAACAAGCATTAAGAGGGTTTGGAAATGTACAGACTGACTGCAGGGACCCAAAGTCACAGGACCCAAGGATCACTGCCAGGATCTGAGCAGGAAACCACAAAGCTGCTGTTGTTGCTGAAGAGGAACAAACAACAAAGAACCTCTTCCAGCTCCTCCTCCTCCTCATTGTTATTATAGGAAAAGATGGCAAATGCTTGACATTTGGCTTTCAGATTTGAACCGTATTCTTCTGAGGATGAACTTTCTCTGCATGACTCCTCTTCTTGTGGTTCTTCCTCACCGGTGTGCAGTTCAAACAGAACAAACCCTCAACTATTTATGTGCTTGTATTCTTAGTATCAAATCAATACTCTTTAGTGCTAAAAATAGACTTCTCCTGGTTAATTTTGAACTGAGCTGACCCTGCTGCCCTCACTTGATTGTAATTAACTCAACCTCCGAGACAACTTTTAGACTAGGGTGGGCATTTGTGTGTGACTGTGAAAGCACATAAACAGCCGGAAAAGGCTGTGCATGTGTGGATGTCCTGGTCCTGATTGGAGGACCTACAGGAAAGGTTAGGAGGTCCCAAAGCAAGAAAAAAAAATCAGATAATCACACTTCAGGTCTCATCAACAATCATGCACACTTGATTATCTGATTTATTGTGTTTGCTTGCATCTCAGAATGAGAAATAATGGGGAGGAGTAATCAGAGTATTTGAATAATCAGATTTAAATAATTTCATTTAATGATAAGGAAATCTTTCCAACTTTCTTTTATCCTTTTCAAACATCTGGTTTAATCTTTTTGTACTTCAAGAGTTTAGCTTTAGAGCTCACAGATCTGCTGGGTTTCACCCTTAGTCCATGAAAAGAAATCAGAAATTCACAGTTTAAAAACAAACATTTAAGAGTTAACTGCCTGTGTCGAAACAAACACCGAAACCCTCTTGATAACTGGCGAAAACACGCAAACCAGAGATTTCTGTAATTTAGACCGAAACAAAATCTTAGTATCATTAACTGTAACTTTAACTATTATACCCTCGAATAGGTCACTTCACAGATGTAATTTTACCCCTATGGTACAGTTAGGCCTGCTTTTCCTGGAAGGAGTCCACCCCAGAAAACCAGGTTTGTAACTCTTGTTAGGTTACAGAAACCAGGTTGTCTGCTTTAATGATGTCGATGTGAGCAGATGACATGAACATTTACACACTTTTTTTCTCTTGAATAAAATCTCTAAGTTCAAAGCTTCATAGAAAAATAAGACCAGTGTTTTAGTGATCAAAGATTTATATAAAAGTCCCAAACTGAACACATTCTGTGCTGGAGACAAAAGACAGGAGAAATTGATTGACGAGGTAAACAGCCAATCAAAATACAGAACGCAGTCCTCTGTAATAGAAAAAACAAGTGAAATTGCACTGAAAAGAATCTGCATGACAAAGGGTGAGATGCAATGTAATTAAGAATGCTGTAACCATATTTCATGAAATAGAGGTAACCAGATTTCATGACATTGAAAAAGACAGGCAACATGACATTAAAGTTACCATATTTCATCAAGTAAGTAACCAGATTATGTGACATTTAAGCATTCAGATCACTGGAGACAGACTATTTTATTCAGAAGTTTTTGCTACCAGGTTTAAATTTGCTTCCATGGACTGAGCCCTCTACAGTAGGGCAAAGATTCATATTTTAATCATAAATTATATTAATAAATAATGATAATATAATATTGAGTTAGTTAATAATATGAATAACAACAGTAGAAGTAAGAGGTGTAAATGTCAAGTGACTTTTAGTTAAATCCTTAAAAGAAGTTTGACTTAATGTAACCATAAAGAAACCGTACCCAGACGTTGCACACTCCCAAAGGACAATAAAGTAAAGATTATGATCCATAAAATCAAACGAAACAACATGGAGACAACTTATTCACAAGATGATGCCATGATGTATTTTTACTTGAATCTACGTTTGTCTTGTCTTGTTTGACATTTGTGATGGACGACATTTTTCCCCCCAATGTATACTACATGTCAATGGCACAATTTTCAAAGCATTTCCACTTTTAATCCGATTTAGATCTATTATTTTATAATAGCAGCAAAATATTCCAAGCAGCCATTTGGTTCCTAAAGTATTTAATAACACAAAACACCCACTTGATTTGAAACACTCCACGTGATGAGTTTTTTTTTTAAAACAATAAAAAAACTTGACAAATAAATAAACTAAAGTTGTGTGAGCTGATCTGACAGGAAACTCGTTTGCAAACCCACATGGAGGGTTGGTGTATTCTGTGCATTAAAGAATCTTTACAAAGTCCTTTCGGTCAACTTTCTCATCTCTGTGCAGCTTTACAGGACGCTCCTCGTTTTCAGTAAATCTACCTCATCCACAGGAAGAAACCCCACCCATGAGGGCGGAAAAGGCACCACGCTTTCATTTGCACCCACACAATTGCGCTAGAGAGATTTCATATTTTGCATTGTTGTCACAACAAACCTGTTGTTTGGTAAACAATGCATTTGTGCTGCTGATGAAGACAGAAGGTGAAGACAGCTCCACTGAGCGTCACCAAGTTCAGGGTGAAGGCCCTTCAAACGCTCAACACTGAGGTCTCACTTCTCCGTTTCTCCTTTTGTGTAAAAGTGTGGCTGAGTGTTCAGTGAGGCCACAGCATGTGACATGATGTTGCACAACAGCTAACGGTCAACCAGCTAACCAGTAACAGCAGATACGGCGGCCTGTTTCTGTGACCGTTTCCCCTTTGCTGAGTCTTCCTGAAAACTGAATGAAATTACTATTGTGTGCGTACCTGTGTGTGTTTGAGTGTGCATGTGTCTGTATGTTTGTATATGTGGGGGTTGTGTTAGTGGGTATGTGTGTATGTATATATGTATCTTATCAGTGTATAGTTTATTTTATTTTATTTGGTTTTATTTTTGTAAGGGTTCTCTGGTTTAGTTTGGTTTTCATGTTGTGTTTGGTCATGTTCTCAGCTGCCTTTTGTGAGTTACAGAAGTTTCAGGTTAATCCTGATCCACCGCTTCATTTCACTTCTCAGGAACTGGCGTCCCCACATGTGACTAGGTGTAGAGGGTTAACTCAGATATGATCTCGGCTGTTCAGAGGTTAATGTCTAATTTAACATTGTGGTCAAAAACACAGTTTTTTTTGACTGGTCATGTAATATATTATAAAGTTATATTATATAAATATAATATTTCACTGGGTTGTAATTGAATTACAATAGCAAAAGAAATAAAAAATAATAATACAAGTGTACAAGTGGGGCTGCACGGTGGCGCAGTGGTTAGCGCTCTTGCCTCACAGCAAGAAGGCCCCTGGTTCAAGTCCCGGCTGGGGGACATGAAAAACACATCATCAATGGGGGGCCTTTCTGTGCGGAGTTTGCATGTTCTCCCCGTGCATGCGTGGGTTTTCTCCGGGATCTCTGGCTTCCTCCCACCGTCCAAAAACATGCTACATAGATTGATTGGCAACTCTAAATTGTCCATAGGTGTGAGTGTGAGAGTGAATGGTTGTGTGATTGAGGATATTCTACCCTGCAATAGACTGGGGACCAGTCCAGGCATCCCTTGCCTACGCCCAAGTGGCCAGGATAGGCTCCAGCAACCCTGTGACCCCGAAAGGGAATAAACGGTTAAGAAGATGAATGAATGAATGAATACAAGTGTAATAGTTTCTACTTGGACTCACTTTGAGCTGTGTGAAATCTTGGTGGAACATTTTGGGAAAACACTGTCGACATTCATGAGACAGACTCCCCCACCCAGGAAGGTTTGGTTTTCAATATGTCCAAGTACAGCATAAGTACCATTTTCCTTGCCACATAAACACTTTTTATTTTGCTTATGTAAAGAAAATCTGCCACATTTTACTTATTTCTTATTTGCACCGAACGATCTCTGGAGCTGAATATCAGCTTACATTTATTGCTTTCAAAGAACACATTTTTGAAAATGCTAAATCTTTTTTGCGTCATTATTAAAGAAATGTTTCATGTTTTAGTGAGAAAAACCTGTCAGGGTTCTGACTTTTTCCTTAATAAAGAGAAGAACCACACAGGAGATGAGAACTTTTGCTAGACTTCTGCAGAAGGAGAATTGGTCTGTGACAGCGCGAATTGTCACAGAGGAGTTCTGCCTTCCTAGTGCATGGAGCCTTCTTTTATTGAAAACTGAAGGTTGCAGACATGAATGTGGGTCATTTAATCAGAAACAACAGGAACATCATATTCTCGTGTAATCAGAACTTTTCAGGTCATTGTTTTCTTACTGAAAGATAGAAATGAGACAATCATATTATGGAGATTATAGTGTGCAAGCAAATGATAATTATATAACTCTAATAAAACCTACAAAGAATAAGCAGGAATCTTTTGAAGAAGCTGAACATTTTTCAGACCAGGATGGTTGAAACAGCACTAAAAGTTTTTGAACAGCAAACACAATATGAACACATAGACTAACAATCTTAGAGTCCCTCTCCGATCATCTTTTGATCTATTGTAAAAGCGTACTCAGTGATCTTTTAATTACTAGTCAAAATCAAAAAACCTGTGTTGTTTTCTAGGACTTAGTTTCTGCAGAGTGGCAGTCCTTCATTAGAAATTCGCCTTTGAGATGTGTTGGCATGCTGGAGTAAGCCTGCCCCCTTCCCATCATCTTTTCACGTTCTCTTCCACTAGCTTACAACCCTTTACAACCGCAATTTAACATAACCGGTGCAACAATAACGGCAAAAATTCGAAAAATATTGGAGCTGTTCAGCCGTATAGGTTTCAGCCAGATACCAGCTCAGATAAGGAAAACATACATGGATCTATTTGTATGCAAGTGGATGGATCAGAATGCAGCGGTAAAGTAAGCTTGTAGCCTGTCGATTACATCACAGCTTTTTCCAACTGCAATTTTTTCCCCTGTTGCTGATTCACAACAATTTGGATAAAAAAATACTCTGAAACAGGCCTTTATTTTCTTATATATATATCCTGTCATGAGAAAAAAAGAACTAAGAAGGTAAAGATTTCCAGGAACCATCTTTATGAAAGAAAATGTTTCTTTGTAAACTCTGTTTTTGACTGATTTATTGCAGCCTGTAAAACCTGAAAGTGTCTGATAGTAAAACAAAGACTGGAAGGTGTCACAACATGATGGAGTAAACACAAGCTTTTTTTAACTGAATGCAAACATCTCTTTACTGGGGAATCTGCAGGAATTAAAGTCGATTGAAGAGAATGTTGGGCGGGGATTTAATTATTCCCAGCATGACAAACATTTTCCTAGAAATGTACGATTACTAAGCTGTTTGTATTTTAGCAGCCTAACCAGTGCAGGTGTGTTTTCTGCTTTTTGTTGTTGAGGCCTAACATGCAGCAGGTGTACCGAGGCGGCATGCCAGAGGCATTCAGAGAAGGTGAGGTCAGGCTCTATGAATGCTGACTTCTCAGAAATTCCATACGAGAGTTCCAATTGAGGAGAGCAGAGATTGTTTAGTGTTCCATGCACCTATGTGCACATCAGGATTCCATCTTGACCAAAACCAGGAACTCAAAGGTGATTCTTACGTGTGTTGGTTGTGTCTGTTTTGGTTTCAATTATTCAGAGCTTTTGTGGCCCTCCCTTTTGTTAACTGATTGTTGGTCACACATTGATTAAACCTGATCTCCCAGCAGCTGGGCCATCTACAAGAGTCAGACACCCTGGAGTGATCACATGACAAGTGAGCGACGCCTGGAACGACACCTGACCCACCAAGGAGACACTTTAGCTCTGGCTGGGTTCGATTATGCCCGCAGTAACTCTGCTTTAACCTCAGGAACCCCATCTGTCCTGCAAGCGGAGGGACAAAGATCTTCTGACGTGACAACCGTACAGCTCAGTTTTGTTTCGGTTCCTCTGAAATGCACATTTTGAAACTGTCAAGATCTATGTTGCAAGGAAACACCCGTTTCCTTTAACCAATTTCATGCCACAATGTGGAAAAAAATCCCAACCACATCTTTTTGTGTCTCTTTCTTGGTTTGAACAGTTTGACTAACTTTTCTCTGTCCAAGCTCTATGTAGTTCTGCTACTCAGATATTTGTGGCATTCAGTGGAACTGTAATCAGGTAATGCTTGAAGGTGAACAAACATTTTGAAACAGCACAAACCCTGGTAGACTTGTATAATTGTTGTGAAATTAATCTATCAGAAGCCGCAATGACTTAAGAAGTAACATTTTACGGAAATAAAAGGCTAATGTTATTTGTGAGCAAACTTCTTAGGGTTACAACGAAATAAGTAACTGTTGTTTCGGGTATGTAAAGCAAGCAAAGATCTACAATTCCCAATGAGCCAAGTGAAAAGTTTTTTTTTTGTCTTTCTCACCTAATTCACGGTTTCAGGACTGAAAATTAAGGTAAAACTTTAATTGTTTTACTGATGTTTACAGCTAAAATGTTTGTCTAACACCACAGAGAAGGAGGACGTGCCTGTTTTAGAATCAGAGACACAGATTTGTGCTGCCCATGTCAGATGTGACCAGGCGGTGTTTCCTATGGAAAACCAGGTCACCACATACTCCCAGATATTCCAAGTTTATTATTTTAGCACTTTTTGTGTACAAAGATAATTCAAAGTGCCTTGCATAAAATAAGACAAATATATAAAAAGATTCAAAAGAAATGATGAAAGTGATCATTAAAAAGTTAAATAGAACTGAATTAAAAGCTAGCTTAAAGTAACTATGTAAACTATTGAACAAAACTAATCCAAAGTAGCTGAGAACAGGTAGAACAGGTGAGCCTTTAACCTGCATTTAAATGAACTGAATGTTTCAGCTGATCTAAGGCTTTCTGGAAGTCTGTTCTAAACATGTGGAGTATATAAATGCAGCTTCTTCATGTTTGGTTTGGACTCTGGAAACTGACAAAAGGCCAGATCCAGTGACCTTAAAGGTCTGTTGGTTCGTACGAGGTCAGGAGGTCAATTATGTTTTTTTATGGTAAACCATTCAACCAGCATTAACCAGCTTTAGAAATTTAAAGTCTATCCTCTGGCAGACTGGCAGCCAGTGTAAAGACCTCAGAACTGGACTGTTGTGGTCTACTTTTTTGGTCCTTGTGAGAACCCGGGCAACAGAGTTCTGGATAAGATTTAGTTCCCTGATTGATTTTTTTGGTAATTCTGTAAAAACAGTAACTGCAGTCAAGTCGCCTAAAGATGAACGCATGATCTAGTTTTTCCATGTCATTAGATCTTTAATGCTTAAAATATTTTGAAGATGATAGTTGGCAGATTTTGTGACTGCCTTGGTGTGTTTTTCAAAATTTGGGTCTAAGTCCTTCCCTACACCCAAGATTCTGGCCTGGTTGGTGGTTTTTAAAAGAATAAATTGAACCTCTATAGCGACCTCCAACCCTTTCTCTTTACTCCAAAGAGAATAACTTCCATTTTGTTTTTGTTTTACTGAAGTAAGTTGTGACATATCCAGTCATTAATGTCCTCAATGCATTTATCAAGAGTCTGCACTGGGCCTCTGTCTCCTTGTGTCACAGTAATATATGTCTGTGTGTCATCTGCATAGCAATGGTAACTAATCTGTTGTTCTTTATAATCTAGTCCAGTGGGAGCATGTAGATGCAAATTAGAAGTGGCCCAAGGATGGAGCCTTGGGCAACTCCAGATGTAATTTCTGTTGGTTTAGATGTTACCAATTGACAAAAAAACTTCCTGTTTTCAAAGTACTTTTGAAATAGTTTTGTACTGGTACCTAACCACACAGTTTTCTAGTCGTTTGAGTAATATACTGTGGTCAGTTGGTTCAAATGTGGCACTGAGATCCAATAAAACAAGCTCTTACATATTTCCACTGTCTGTATTCAGATGTATATCATTAGTCACTTTGGTCAGAGCATCTCAGTGCTTTGCTGTCTAAAGCCTGACTGGAAAACTAAAGGAGTCTCTGTAGCTCCAAGCCCAGGAGCTGTGATCAGTGAGGGACTGAGTTACATAATAGTTGTTGGGTAAGAGTAGCACATGTGTGCCATTCAACTGTAGATAGAATATATTACTCACCTCTTTTAAAAAAAGACTTTAAGTCAGCCCCAGACTTCTGTTATCTTTAGTGTGTAGTATTAGCAGTGTCAAATGTATATTTGTCCCCCTCCCCCTTCTGAGAGAAGACACAGGAGCAATAAGTTAAAGGATGAAGAGCCCTGGCACAGTATAATTACACCATATGTGAAACCTGGGATGAAGCATGAGGAACATTAGTCTGCACTGAAGTGGATCTGTGACTCGGCAGGAAGAAAAGCCTGCATCATACGTGCTTTGTTCTGGTTCCTGTCATCATACCAGACACCCGGAGGACGCCTCCCCTGCTGTATGAAGAGTAGACACCCACCTCTGCTGCAGACAAATCCAAACTCATACCTTCTTCAAACCTGTTTGTCTTGAAGACAGCTGTCATGGGGTTCACATCCAACTTTTGAGAGAGGTTTGAGCAGATTAAGTGGGTGTGGTTTGAGCGTGAGCTTTAGCCATTGTTTTCCGCTCACAGCAAGTTTAAGTTGAACAAATGCAGCTTATCAGCAGGTGAAGTGTCACTTCTGCAGATCACTTCTGAAACGGTGTCACTATGCAAAATGCACCTCTGCAGGTTTGGGTTTCTGGCAGTTTTAACCACCCTTCGTGCTGTCTGAAACCAAGTAAAATGATGCAAGACATTTAGAAGTCAATAGTGTTTAAATGCTTCTGCTTTAGATTCTTGCATCAGTGTCATATTAGTCTGTACTGTTTTCACAAACACACATCTTTTTTTCCTATAAAAATGATCAAATGTTTTTACTTTCAAGAAGCTCCTGAAAACTAAACCCAGCTTTGTCGGATTTTATGCACAAAGACTTAATTGACAAGTCAGCCTTACAGTTATCATGTTTTTATCCTATTTATTATCCTATTTATTCTTTTTTTTTATCTCTGGAGCTAATAATAATAAATCTTTTCATTTTCTTCAGCAGCTGTTACAATAAATAGCTTTTTCTGTTTGAAGTTAATTATGTTTTGTGTTGATCATAGTGTTGGAGTTTTAAGGATGTCCTTTGTAACACTAAGGCCGCCATCTTTGGTGAGGGCACCAGAGAGAAGCCATTTATGAAGAGGGTTTGGTCGGTTTACATGAAGTCTGCCTTCAGAGGTCACAATGACCTCTGTCACTGCTGAATGGTAACATTACGCAACGTGTTTGTCAGAGGTCAAGTGGCACTGGCTCGGGGGGGGGGGGGTGTAGAAAAATGCATAAACGCATACAAATACCCAACATTATTTATTTTACATGATAACCACATGTTTTTACCAAATGATGACACATTCATATGCTCATAAATCACTCTCTGCAAGTCAATGTTGACTTTAAAGTCTCTGGTTGTGGGTTTTGGTCAAGTCTTTGGCCTTTAAATAAAGGTTAATTTCCCCTTAGAATGAGTCTCTATGCAAAATAAAATTTTACAAGAGACTTACTCCAATGAAAAATTGTGTTTTTGGTGTTTTTAACATGTTCTTGTGGCATTTTTCTGATGATGGACATATATAATAAAAGTGAAACTCAAAATTACATTTCTGAGTGTTTCTTTATTCAAACTGTTGTGAATGAAGGGCATACGAAAAAAATTCAGTTGGAAAAAAGATTGTAGGTGTGACGTAGAACCTACAACAAGCTGGAAGCTCCATGCTCTGATCCAATCGGATGCATTTGCTTGTAGACAACTAGATCCACGTATGACCGTAGTTTCTATGTCCAAGCTGGCATATGGCTCTAATTGGTACGGCTGGATAGCTTTAAAATTGCTTGCCATTTTTGTTGCACCAGTAATGTTAGGTTGGGATGTGAGGGGCTGTAAGCTTGCAGGAGATCACATAAATAGATGGATGATGGGATGTGCTTACTCTGCATGCGAAGTCCAGCCCTGCAGGAACCATGTCCTAGAAAATGATACAGGTTTTTTGATTTTGTCTAAAAAGGACACAATCACACTTAAAAGACCACCAAGAACGCTCTGAAAATAGAGCAAAACATGATCGGAGTGAGACCTTAAATTATTTAGACATCTGAAATAAAATGAGGCTAAATGTTCCTCACCTCTGCCAGAAAAAAATTGCTGATTTGAAAAAAAAAATCGGAAATTTACATTTGAAAAAAAGTTATTTGCATTTTTTGTAAATCTGCGCACTTAATAAACTTCTTTCGTGAAAGGAGCTGTAACCGCTGCTTTTCTCGGATCAAAAAGGACCACGAGCCAACATTAATGTTTGCGTAAGCTCGCACGCGCGTGTGCGTCAGGGGAGGGAGGGTGCCCCACCCAGGGAACAGCGCGGCAGTTAGATGTTCCGACGAAGACGAAGTTCAACTGTGATCAGTCCGGAGCGGAAAACTGGGAATGGATTTATCTGACCGGGTCGCCGCCGCCGCCGGCCTTACCTTCGGCTGAAGACGGGCGTCTGAACCCAGGTGAGCCCCGAGGACGAGGCGTCCGCCAAAAAAAACAGGGGTCGTTTTCAGGAAACGGCGCCGAAGGAGGCGAACCGGTGCCTGATAAGTGCGTGACACCTTCATGGTGAGCGGAGTCACAGAGTTAACCTTAAAAAAAGTCAAAAGTCACGACGGGAAATTACGGAGTAGGACCATTTTAAGGCGCTCCCAACCTTTTTCAGTATTGTTTTTCTTAGTTTAATCCGCCGTCTCTCGTCTGAGTAACCTGTTCAAAAACTTGTGTTTAAACAAACGAGTCGATCGCTGTTGTTCGTCACGTGCGGAGCCGGAGACGGGATGTTCCGTTACAGGAACACGTCTGGCTCAACCGAACAACAGAACAGGCGCACGAGCTCTGGTAAAAATATTATCCAGACACGAACCTCTGCCTGGAGAAAAGTGCGCACTGCTTCCATCCAAACAAACAAGACACCGCCATGGAGACACTGAGCGGGCAGGACCACCGGGGGGGTCACAAGCCGTCCTGAACAACTAAATCAATAAGTGCTGCTTGGTTGTGTGGAGCTGATCTGATCTCCTGCAGAGTCCAGGTTTCATTTCACAGCAGCAGATGTTGGTTTACGGCCTCGGCTTCACTCACTTCCATTACCAACAGTTGTTCTTTTTATTTTTATTTTTTCATTTAGCAATTTTTACTTCCCTAATATAAAATGGCACTTCAGTTAATTTTTTTATTTAAATTAACTTTAAATTAACTTAAAAGTCATTACAGTTTTAATATTAAAGAAATACCCCCCCATGCATTTTCATTTATTGGCCGGCAGCCAAAATTCAAACTGAGTATTCAATCTGTGAAGCCCTCAGCAACGCAGGTTCAAGGAACCACTTCTGATGTGTTCAAAACTCTTGCTTTCACACGGAGCTACGCATGTTTCCACAACAATGTTTGGGCTCTACATACAAAATACGCGCCAACTGAATGGCAGTTGAAAGTTAAACCAGGTTGAACCTTGACCAATGACAGACTCGGGATTTGGTAGTGACATATAGATGGCGTCCCTTATAATTTCACAGAAGTGCCAACCGTTTGAATACTGAGCATGGTGGAGAAATGTAAAGTTGTGGTTTGTGCCCGGCCGGAATTCTATGACACCAAGTCTTTCCTAAATCGGAATAGAGCTATGAAAGGAAAAGCCTGGAGAAAGATGCACCAGATTTTGCCACCTGCAAATGCAAATAAATCTGTTAATGTATTACCATAATCAACATTTCATTGTTAATTGCAAAAAGCATTTTCATTTGAATTGTGGTACCAAAAACCCATGTTAATTCAAAATGCAAGTGATTTAACTTTTATTCAATCTTTTTTTTAAATGTTGTTTACCTTTTGCTACATCCTGTCAGGAGTTGCCACGGCCAATCAGCTTTCACTGATTCACACAGGTGATTTTGCAGACAGTTTTCACGTTGGAGGCCCATCCTGACAGTTGTAATTTTTTATATTGAATTCTAAATTGTAAAATGTATTCTTAACTTGCAAGCCTGAATTGTCCATTACAAAATGTTTTTTCACTTTGTTTGATAAAATTGAAAATTGTTCTAATTTCTTCAGGTCACCATTATCTTATCAAACCGCCCTTCCCAGGTTAGGGTGGATAAAACACATGTAGGTTTTCAATTTTTTCCCCCCTTAAAAATGATGGACAGTTTTTAGGGTTTTTCATGCCAAAGGTTAAAGTAGGGTAATGCGAGGGGGTTTTGGGGTCCCCCTACCTGCTACCTTATAAAAAACGACACCAGTAATGCTTAAAATTGAGCTCTTATAAAACATAAAATGTTAACTCTCCCCTGTCTCTCCTGTTGAATAGAGAAAAACATCTGGCGTAATTATCAAAATTTCCAATTTTGATTATTCTAACAACAGCTTAGATGTTCTGCACATATATTCCTGCTGAAAGAATTTCCCTCCTTGAGTGTTTTTGGTTCTGAACAAATGAAGCAAAGATGATCCAGAGTCAGTGGTGACAGGAGAAACAGATGGTACACTCCCATGTCAGCCTCACTGCAGAGCAGAACGCTGAACTTAAGTGCTGTGAAAAATGCAATTACAACTGCGACAAAAACCCAACAAAATGCAGAATTTGTCATGTTATAACTCAGATGACTAACCACAAGTTTATCTGTACCATTTGTTTACATACACCAAGAAGAGGAAATCTCTTGGAAAGTGAAAAAAAATATTTGAATGAGTAGAGGTACCTAACAGGTTCTGCTAAAGGAAATCTAAATTTCCATTAAAAAAAGCCTTTTATTCCATTTGAGTGTTTTACCTGTTGTTTCCTCTCCTGAACCGTGTTTTGCCTTAATTTTTCCCTAGTAAGCCAGCTATGTGAAAATTATGACATTTGTATAATTACAAACTTCTATAACCAATGCTCTGCTGGAAGGAACAATTTGTGATGCGAGATATTGTAAATAGTTAATGTCCCATTCTGATCTTCTTTTGATCTGTTGCAAACACATCCCAGTGCTCTATTAATTATGATTATTTCTTCTTTAGCCAAAATCCCCAAATCCTTTATCATTTTCTAGGACAGTTTCTGCAGAGTTCCAGTAGTTCATCAGAAATTTGCCTCCGAGTTGTGGGCAGGACTGTTGGCGCAGATTAGGTCTACCCCTACATCCCATCATCCGTTATTTACACCACGTGTCAAAGTCGAGGCCCATGTACTGCGTCCTACCCGCCGAGTAAATTATGGCTGAGGCTTGCAAGAATGGGTGATTTCCTTCCCAATTGGGGGGTTAGATTCTAAGTTTGTGGGCAAAAATAGCTTTGGGCGGGTGGCCATCATTTGGGCGGGTTTGGGGTTCGGTTCCGTAGTTCCTTATTGAAACCACAGGGACATGCAGTCAGGGATGCAGGTGAGCCAGCTCCTCACTTGTAAACTGTCCTATCCATCATGAGGATCTAATAATAAAATCAAAATGTATTTTGCATGTTTCCTTTACAATAACGGCGCAGAGTGGGAGGCAAAGGAACACATGGAATGCAGCCATGATTGCGCAGTTGTGTGTCTTTAGATCACTCAGCGTATGCTAATAATGTCATTCTACAGTTTTTTTTTTATTTCATATATCTGTTTTAGGCTAGTCTGTGGTTTCTTTGTTGTTTGTATCCGACATAAAGATGCACTAAAAAGACAGACGGTGATGCAGGCAGTAAAACAGCTGCACTTTTTCATTAATAAATAAACAATAGATTATCTGTTTATGAATGACGCTTTTGGGAGGATATTTACTGTTGGTGTTGCACAAAATTAGGACAACCAAATATCTTTGGAGTAATCTCTAGTGATAGTTATTTGATTTAGTTTTTAATGTTTTATTAACATCTAAGAAATTATATACACAATAACAGGTTTTTAAAAACTGAAATACACTAATAAGTTTCACTAAGACACATCAAACACAAATGAAGTTGATGCTATAAAACGATGCCAGGAGTCCAGCTCTGACAAAACGACACAATAGCAAAGAAAATGGATTTTATTTGTTTTGTTCTTTACGGAGCTCGTGTACTGTCCTGACATAAAAAAAAAATATATATATCTTGTTCCCACAGATTAATATCTTGTTCCCAAAAATTAATATCTTGTTGGCACAAAATACTATTCCGTTCCCACAAGATAATATTTCGTTCCCTCGAAATGATTAACTCTATGACGTAAATAACAGGATAAATGATCAGATAGTTAGCATGTAGCCTGCTAGCCTTCGATGTAAAGTGACAGCTAAAGAGTATGTTAATAGAAGACCTGAATATTAATCATCTTGAGGGAACAAAATAGTATTTCAAGGGAACACAATATTATCTTGTGGGAACGGAATAGTATTTCATGTGAACAAGATATTAATCTGTGGGGACGAGATATATTTTAATTTTTTAATGTCAGGAACCGGGCTCTGTAGTTTTTGCTGTAAAAGCACAAAGATCATTTTTTTTCTAGGCTTTGTTTGTTCTGTTCTGCAGCATAAAAGTTTTAAAGTTAAAGAATTTAGTTTTAGTGTTTACAATAAATGTTTATTCTCTTCGGCCAGCTACCTAAGGTGTGTTTTGGATTTTGTCCCCCTGTGCGATAGAGTTTGACACCCCTGCTTTACACTCTCTCCTCTGCTAGCTTACAGCCCCTCACACCCCCAACCTAACATTACTGATGCAACAAAACGTGGTGAGCATAATCTTAGCTGTCCAGCCGTCTACGGTTTTGGGCCAGATGCCAGTGCAGACGAGGAAAACAAAGACATACGTGGATCTATTTGTCAACATTTGATCTATGACAAAATGTTTTTTTTTATTCTCCCCTGATGCATAGAAACACAGTCAAGATTATGAAATGAAGGAATATCCATCAATAAGATCCTTAAAGCCAGACCATAAAATGCATTTTTTGTGTGTTAAATTTGAACTTTTTAACATATTTGGAGGGGGTCATAAAGTATTATTCTCTTCTCTTTATTCTGCTTCCCATTGCTGTTTGAGGAACTACAACATTTGGTACTTCCTGGATCACGCCAAATTCAGGAAAGGCGGGGCTTGGCTCAAAAGAAGGTCAGAGGCAGGAGGCCGCTGCTTTCTGCAACAGAGAAACAACAGCACCAATCAGCAGCTCTTAGCAACCCCCCCTTTTTTGTCTTTTGAGCAAATACTGCTTATGAAGAGAGAAAGTGTTGCACAGGTGGTGCAGCGTCAGGGTTTACCCCCACTCTCTAACTATGACTGCTTCATCGATTGGGGAGATTTCAAATGGAAGTTTCCATCACAGACTCCTAACAGATGAGCTCTGGCTTCACGCAGCCGCCTGCTCAGGCTGACCTGCTACTCACCATGTCCACGTTTACTTCAAAGCTAGATTATCACACTGCGCTTCATTCTGACCGCCCCAGGAAGTTGGTGGGCTTTAAACTATTTTGCATGGAAAAACAAGTTTCAGATTACAACTGATAAGTACTTCCTTTCTAACTTATGACACAAGTCTCTCTGCTCTTCAGCATCAGGCTGGTCATGTTCAGAGCTCAGTGATGTCTTGGAAACGTAGATGACCATCATCAGGGTGATGGGCCATGGCAACCAATGAGCAGCAGCTCTATCTGAATTCAAAGGAGCTATTGAAATACAAATATTATGTTTGTTAAAAGCTGCAGAGGAGAAAGGAGTCAGGATGTTAAAACTGTAGTCTTTGTTCCATTTGTTCCAAATGTTATGCTGACCTTATTTTTTTAGCTGTTACATGAAGTGACAAATACAAACGAGATTTTCTAAAAATGATTCACATTAATAAAGGAAATTTCTTTTTGGACCTAAAATCAGTCATATTCACTTTGAATGTTAGGATTTATTGTACTTATTTATGTTTTTAATCTTTTTCTTTTTTGTCCCCTAGGACCGAAATGTATTTTGCTGTTTTAGTTCTCACTCTGAACATTTTCAGGTCAATCTGTGGCTCTAATTTAAACTGAATGAGGGATTATTTTAGATTACTATGGACTTTGTTCATTACTTTATTAGTCTTACACTTAACCAGTTCAGAACAGACCGGTACTTCCATGACTAATGGATGAGTTGTTTGGTAAAAGCTTGATTCCTTTAGCTCGGTGTGGTTAGCGGCTGTTTACAGTAATTCATGGCAGAGGTCTGAAATGAGAGCAGAGTGGGATCTGAAACTGAGGATGACTCCGCAGCTGAAGGCCGAAGCTTCCTGCTAACGGAGCTGCACGCTTTCATGTTTCTGTGTGTGGATGGAAAACTGCTTTCAGGCTGCCATCTGCGTCTTCATCACTTTGTCTGTACGGAGTTTTGCCTTACCACAGACAAACTCAGCGGTTCCACAGCAGCCCGACCTTTAAAGATGCACAGGTGTATCTGGGAGCTTTGTTCTGGGACTTTCACTTTAAACATTCATCTTTTCTTGAAGCAGTTGCCAAAAATGAAGAAAGACCCTTCACTTTTTACACTGCTGATGCAAATGTCTTTATGTTTTTACTGCTCAACTAAATGCTCTTTAAAGACGTTCATGGTCTTTTTCTTGTTTCTCTTATTTAAGAAAAAATATACTTCAACATTCAGAAGATCAAATCTATTTCAAACACAGTTAAACCTCATGTTAGGACAGTCTACCATGTCTTTTCCATAACAAAAGGTCAATCTGTCTGTTTCTGAAACACAAAAGTTCAGGAACTTTGGTTCAGGTTGTTTTAAGATCTTTGTTTTAAAGTGAAGAGCATGAGTTGAGAAACGCCTTCGAACCTCTTTCTTTTCCTCTCTTGTGACTTTATTTTTGAAGGTCAGTGATTTCAGCTAATTTTAAATTGGAAACATGCCCACACCCAAGGGTGAAGCTATTTAAAGTTCTCATTATGTCGTCTTTTTGACCGGGTTTCACATCTCTGCAAGTAATCCCTTCTTGTTCTGGTTTATGTTAGAAACCTGGTTTTTGCCTTAGTTCTTTCTTTTTCTGTCTCAACTGAAATGTAACTGTTTGTTTAAGCCAAAGCTTTTACACCTTCCAAGTAGGAATGGGGATAAGATGCATTCAAATGTGTTGAATATTCAACTAAAGGCCTTCGAGGGAGAGCAGGCTCTGCAAGTGCAAAATCTGCAACCACATTGAATGCTTAAAAATGAAAGTGACTGCCCTGACTGGATGTGTATGGAGTGATATTTCTGCCACTACGTTGCACACAAAACGTTCTAAGTTGCAAATGAAAATACTAAATGTTTGATTTTCAAATTTATTTATTTTTTGCTTTCGAATTTTTTTTGCAATCAAATTTTTTGTTTTTGCTTTTAAAAACTTTTTTTTGCGTTTGCGTAACACATGTTTTGCATGTGTTGTGTCAAATCTCGCTTTTTTCCTATCTTTGATTTTGCTGACTACTCTGAGTGCGACTTGGCGTGATAAAACTGTTGCCGCCAAGAAAAGTTTTCGCATGCGTTGTGTCATCTCACTTTTTACCCATCTTTGATTTAGCTGAGTTAAGTTTCTGTTTAGCGTGACAAAGCTGCCATCAAACAGCTGCTGGTGTCTGCTACCGAGCCAGCAAAACCGAACCAGTTCTTCGTACCCTCAATGTTGTCTCTTTGGATGAAGACGTTTTAATTTTTTATCATTTTAGCAATAATTCATACTTTCTTTCTTTTTTAGCATTGATTAATTTTTATTTGGTCAGATTTGTGAATTTATGGCCGAGGATTTCCTGAAACTGTGAATAAACTGTAAAGTTTATCTACTGACATTATATCAACAGGCCTGTGTGTGATCTGTGAATCTTCTGGAGCAAAATATTAGTAAAAAGTTTGATTTTCTTTAAGATCTGTTTGTTAAAACAAAACAATAAAAGATTTAAAGAGCATATTTCATGCTCAATAAGTGTTTGGGATTAGATCAACAGCAATAATAAGCAAAATAATGATGGCTCACCAAAAGAGACTCAATGTATTTAGCAGAAGCATTTTTAACTTTTATGTTCATTTTCCCAGTGTCTTATAATTTAGAACTCGTGAGCGATTGTCCAAAGTTTAAAAAAATTACTCGTGAGAAAATGCTATTTTTCTCTCAATATTTCAACATTTATTGATTAAAATAAAATAGTAGTTCAGATACAAATCTTAAGTGTTACTTCCTGCTGACGGAGTTGGAGCTCAAAAATTTTGTCTGCTGCAGACATTTTGAACACATTGGTCGCTACACTGACGTAAATAAATACAAACTCCTTTATTTTAGCTGCTTTGCTGCTCCTTTTGGGTTATACTCTGAGAGAAACAAGCCAGAATGGTTGAAAACGGCAGAATCCCATCAGAACAGAACCGACAAAAGTCCATGTCTGCCTTCAAGCACCGTAAATATGAGACAGAGACATCTGATTGGTTGGAATCTGGACCAATCAGCAGCTGTTTGATGGCAGCTTTGTCACGTCAAACTGAAACATAACTGAGTAAAATCAAAGATAGGTAAAAAGGGAGATGACACACAACGCATGCGAAAACCTTTTTGGCGGTGGCAGTTTTATCACGCCAAGTCACGCTCGGAGTAGTCAGCAAAATCAAATATCGGAAAAGAGCGAGATCTGACACAAAGCATACACTGCATTCATAAAAATAATTGAAAAGCAAACATATAATATTTTCATTTGCAACTTAGATCATTTTGTGTGCAATGTGGTGGCAGAAATATCACTCCATAGATGTGAGGATGTCACTCATGAAGATCTAGGTATCTCCCATCTGCAGGAGTCTGCAATTATGACCCTTAAGCAGATGATTCACTAAAGAACTCTGCTACAAACTAATGTGCAGAGCAACAAGTGGGACAGGCGGCATTTCTTGTTCTGCAACCTATTGTAGTGAAAGGTCACTAATGGTACACTAACATCAGCAGAAGGCTCCTGCCTGGGGTGGGGCTTGGTATTGGTCCCCCTCTGTGAGAATAAACAAACATCTAATTCTCTATTTTAATTGAGTTAAGTGGGGTTAAGTGCAGGACGAGGAGGTCACTGCTTTTCCTGGAAACTTGTTAAATGAAGTCTGTCCGGAATCTTGTGGACATTTCTGACATTCATATTGAGCACAAGGTGCCAGTTATTAGCAGGCGTCACCGACTCTAATCTAAACAGAAGCCATTGAATGATTTCAAAGTGATGCATTAATTAAAGTGGAGCTGTTTATTAAAAACTGACTCAACCCCTTTCCACCACGCAATTGCTGATTTGGTTACTGGTTTCTGTGTAATAGATGATCCAGATAACGGTGTTCTTGACACGTTTGACCTCCAACTGCAGACAGATGCTTCCTTCTACTAACAGGGTGTCTCAGCCTGCCCGTTTTTAAACATTACACTCATCTCTGCTAAGAACATTTTCACAGACACCACGCCCTCTCCAGAGGATGTGGTGGCTCTTTTACAGCAGGATATTAGCTCTTTGGAGTTTGCATATCACAAAATTGTCTCCGTCGTGTCTCCTCTCACAGAAACTTTGCATTCCTCAAAGGCTGTGGTTCTCATGCTCTTCATAACCCAGTGGAAACCTAAATGGCCTCCAGTGAAAGCTGGGGTATGGAAGCGATTGTGTAGCATGATTAAATAATTATAATGCTAAATGCTTCTACGTCAGTGGTCCCCAACCTTTTTGTCACCGCGGACCGGTACAACGCAAGACACGTTTACCGCGGACCGGTGGGGGGGTTTGAGTTGCAACGCAAAACACGTTTACCGTGGACCGGGGGTGGAATTTTCTCTTTAGTAATAATAATAACAATAATAATAATGAACTTAAATCCACTGTGTAATCATGTGCAACTTTATTAGCGGTGTCCTCGTAACGTCACACCAACAACAGAACATCACATGAGGAACATCGTTTCTACCGCGACACACTCTGGTTGCTAGGGTAAGTGTGACGGATGTAACAGAGAGAATCCGGTCACTTTTCAAAATAAAACGTTTTTGTTTTTTTCGAGAGAAAAAAAACACAATAAAATCGAAATTATTTTTTCTTTCTGTGCGTCCCGGTGCCAAGTGTCCCGCGGCCCGGTACCGGTCCACGGCCCGGTGGTTGGGGACCACTGTTCTATGTAGTCCTGAGAAGCTGTGTACAATCATCGGGAGTGCAAAACCGTCGAAAAGCCATCTCCTCTGCCGCTAACACAAAGCTACAAGCCTGGCCGCACTGCTCCTAGTGTCTGTCTTTTGACAGCTGGACACACGTAGATAGCACTGACGTCATCGCCCCGCCTCCCCTCTGGAAGTGCTAAATCGAATTGAATTATGCGACACCATTCGCAGGGTGGATGTTAAAATAAAAATGCAATCCCGTCTTGGCATTTTTGTTTTAATTATGACACAGAATAAGCTGTTTTTAAGTAGAAAATGAAAAAACATTTTGAAATATTGATTTTTAATTTTGAGTCATTTGATGCAGTTACATTTTGAAAATGAAAAAGCATTTCTGGTTTTGACTTTTTTTTTTATTATGCTACACAATCGCTTCCATATTGGGGTTCTGCTTTATGCTGGTTGAATTCAATGCTGCATGTTTGCTGGCAGGTTTTTCAGTGTGTCATGTTTCTGCTCCTGTCAAAGGGAAACCTGGAGATGTTAGCTCAGCTCCGACATGTCTGCTGGATTATGAAAAGTGTGTGTTGATGAGCTGCAGCTCGCTGAGAGGCCGGGACGGACGCTAGTTTGTTGAAGGGAAATTCCTTTCTATTTTAGGGAGGTGTCTGGTGAAGTTAACCCTCTGGGTTTTTGTGTTTAACCTCATTTTATTTTGCTTTTGAGGGCAAAACAGTTCACCAGGTTAGTGCAGTTATGTTGGGTAACATGTTTGTTGGGAGCTTTTTGCTGCGGAGAATTCTCAGGTGCCGTATTTCTGGTGCTCTGCTCTTTTGTTGTTCCCAGTCACTGGAACCTCCACTTGTTCCCTCAGAAATTTATCTTTGTCAATCACGGCATGCACACCTGCAATATGCAAATAAGTGCATCAAATTACAACACAAGGGGAAGGTGAAGTATTTCTATAAGGCATGAATCAGCTATGAATATTGAATAAAACTTTTATAGATGCAGAGATATACCTGAGGAAACTTGTATGGGGCAAACAGGTGACCGCCACAAAAAGCAAGGTCATGGCCCGAAAATGGTAATGCACATTTTTTAACTACGAGCATTCTGAGCGACAGATCATAGCGAACACTTATGCAATAGGGTTGGGCGATGTCCCTTAAATTGGTCGTTGACGATGTTTGCTGTCAACCATCGGGATGGACGATGACATTGTCGGGTGGGGGGGGGGGCATTTTTACATTTTTCGTTCTTATACAACTGCTATTCGTTATTTTGCTTTTTTCATTTTATTTCCCAACTAATGACTCATCCGCGATGATCCAGTATAAACTGAGGGAAGTGACTTTAACAAAAAAAGTAACAAACAAAATAGAAAGAAGTAGTCCGCTCCCGCACTTCGCTAGTGAAGGGGACCGGCGGAGTGCAGATTTACAGCTTTGTGTTTGATGGGAAGGGGAGGGGGGGGGACATGAGCGGTATGTGTGGGAGATTTAAGACTGCGATCCGTCCCGCAGCTCTAGGGGTACAATCAACCGAACTCAGAACTGGGTCTAAAAGTGTGTGTCTGAGCACAGCTCGGATCGTCAGCAAACACACAGCGGTTTGAGCTTCAAAGCAGAAGTGTCGCTCAGTCCTTAGAAAACATTCAAACAATCGCGTGGATTTGTGTCTTCAGTCGTGTCCCGACTAAATAAAGGCTGATGTTATTCACAGCATGCAGCGCCACCCAAAGCTAATGTTGTTAGGCCGTGTTAGCATACTGCTAATCCTGGCTCCGTTCAGAAAAAGCACTGACCACACGGATTAAAAATAAAACGATGAGCGAACAGGTGTTTCATAATAACCGTAACATTATTAAAAGCACGTTTAAAAGATCGTCTCGTATATTACCGAGCTGACATGTCAATGTATATAGCCGTTCGGCACTGTTTAACATTGTTTTGTATTGAATTGTTACATTCAATAAAGTTTGAAAAAAAAAGCCGCTCGGCGGAATTTATATTTCCCTTTCCGGTTTGTCAAACCCTACTGCGCATGTGCAAATGATTTATTCCGACGGAAAGTGCGACCTTAGTGAACGTTTTTATATTCTGAAAACATTTTTCTGGGCCCATGTACACGCTTGGATTCTAATCCGACTATTGATCCCATCAAGATATTTTGTACATGTAACCACGGCTTATGGTGTTGACTCGCAACGTGGCGGGGGCGTGGCATCACGATGGTGGTCTCTCCATCGGGATGTCAGTCACCCATCACGATGGACGATGATATCTTCCATCGGCACAACCCTATTATGCAACAATAAAGTTGGGATCAAGTAGGTAAAACACAGGGGGATTCCTCCAAATTTGTCATTTTTTCGCCCCTCTGTTTTTTTGCTCCTTGCTCGCGGCTTAAATGTTATAAATTAGAAAATTAACAAGCAGAGGGTAATTTTTGTGGGCATCCTATGAGCGTCCTACAAGCACTTGCATGTCAGGCGGACACCCAGTGGGTGCAGCATTCGCACAGGGTCAGTACTTGCATCCTACTTACAACTTTAGTTGGGCATGAGGGCACCGTAAGACAGCATCCCCCATAAGTTGTATCTTCCATTAGCCTTGCAATTAGAGCACAAAACGCTTACCATGTGCATGACAATTGTATGTTCCATTTTCATGACATCCCTTGAGGTAGAGGTACAAGCCTCAAAGGAGACGCAAGGCACACCTGCACTTCCCTCAAGATGCAGCCGTTCCTCTCTATGACCCTCTATGGGCCCAGGCAACCCAAAAACTCCCAGCACCTGTTCGGACGCTGACCCACATTGGTGCATGTGACTAAGGCTTAAATAAACAGCAGAACGTCTGATTGCACAGTACTGTCTAATGGACAAACGCCAACAGTTTTGTTAAAGGAATTGCTCTCTACACATCTATTGAGCAATTTCCTATTCATGTGCAAGTTTCTGCAGGAGGTGGGCAGAGTCTTGCTAAATTTAAGGTGTTCATAAAAGCAGTTCGAAAAGTGAGGAAATTTGTTTGATTTCTGTGTAAGTATTGTTATTGGCTCGTTTTTGGTTCCCCTGGTTAGTGTGTTCATTTCTGTTGTTACTGGGGGCTGCACAATGTCCATTGGCTCAATTTTTCCAGTGAATTACATGTCGGCCCACACCATCACACTGATTCCACCAAAATATTGAATCAGCATATGTCTGTCAAATTAATTTTTCTTGTGTTCAACTTGTGACATCACCCATTGAAAACGGCTTACTTCCTGCTCCAACTAAATTAAGTCTATTTAGTTGCGATATTGGAAACTGCTATGTTGGAGCCAGACGTTAGTCGATAAGGTCCAAATTCGGTCAAACATTTTGAACGTTGGACGTGGGGGACGGCAGGCCCCCACATACTTTTGGTATGTACTTTGAGGCATCTGATTGGTCGGTTTATAACTTGAATAACTTGCACAACAAAAAAAATATTATTGAAAAAATGTAGGATCATAAAGAACATGAAGAACATGGAATGACTAATAGTTGTTTACATGTATTTCTAAATAGAATTCTGAGAAATTTTGGGTTCTTGGAGCCAGCGGGTACTTCCTGTTTGGAATGTTCAGTCCAGTTCTCTTATACAAGTCAATGTTTTTAACCAGTCTGCTTGTAAACTGGACTTTAAAGCTTTATAGGATTCTTGGACGATGTTGAATTCAGGAGCAAGGACGACATTGAAAAGTTGTCGACCATAAAAAGTAAAGGAAATTATCAAACCCTTCAGCTGCACTCCCAGTGTTTGTGCAGTCCATGAAATCTGGTTATGGAGAACCGTAAAAGGTGAGAATTCCAAGACAAGCAAAACAAATGATGGACAGAATGCAGCAAGCCGCCTGTTCAAAAAAACTCTACTTTTAACATCACTGTGTATGCTAAGATCGAAGGAAAATGAAGCTGTCAAGTTTGTGTCGATCAAACCTGGACAACAAAAGTCCAAATTCAGGAGACAGAGAACTTAAATTATTCATGATGGTCAGTGAAGGAAACAGACCTTCAGACTTTCCTAGTTGCAAATCATGGTTATCTCTGTCCTGTACTGAATGTAATTTCCATATCTGCCTGATAGGAAAACGGCTTTGTGTGGTTCATCCTATGGAATTTTCATTTGACCGTGATGACAGTAAATGTATCGGTGCACCTGAAACAGACATGACAGCAATGATGTAGCATCTTTCAACAATCCTCACTGCATGCAAAAACCTATTCTTCCAGACGTCATGTGAAGTATACTGTCTTCACCTGCTGCACTGGATGGAAGTGTTGGACAAGAAAAGGTTCTTGTTTTCTATAAGTTGAAATAGTTTTTACTGTAAATAGCTTGGTTTTTTTCTTCAGGTAAATTATTTTTAATGTGTTAAGTGTTTTACAAAATAGTTAAAGTAAAGACAATTCCCACATATTTTGACTAAAGTTTTCAAATTTAGCATTGTGTCAGCTTCTGAATGAATTTCTGGTCTTGTATAAAGAATCAGAGCTCCTGTGTGTGTGAAAGGCTGAACAATCATTAGGGTTTTACTCTAACATGCAGTCTGAGGGGAAAACGCACAGCAAACATCTGGCTTTACTTTAGGGGAGGGGAGGGAAAGGGGGGCTGGTTTCTCTGTTGGGAAGAACATCTATTTTGGTGGAGGCAGAAATCCCTCGTGACTCCATAATGAGATGATCGTAACTGCAGCTTTGTTTCATTTCCATCCTGGTTAGTCAATATCCATATATTATCTGTATGCAGTACACCTTGTGAGGGGGTGCAGTGTCTATAGACTTTTGTCAAATATAACATCATAAAAATAGGGGTGTAACGATTAATTGACTTCATCAATAAATCGATTTATATTCCTATGATTGATCTGTCTGAGGCAAGTTGCTAATCGAATCAACTTATAACATTATAAAATCATTTCAGATAAAGAAATTGATTATATCGATATTGGAAAATACCGTTTAGATTGCAGCACAGGAGTTTATTTTACTATAACATAAAAACCACCAAGTGCATCACAGCTGACAACACAAACGTGATGAAAATAAAGGATGATCGGTCCATCATTCTAGTCCAATGTGTGGACGCGGTTTGAATTTAGTAAAGACATGTGGCCATCCAGTGTGGTAGAATGTTCTAACAATGTTCCCTTTGAATAATTTGGATGTGGAAAAACAACATTGGGCTGAACCTTAGGAAACTAAAATATGAAAGGATTTGATATTTCTTGTTTTATTGTTTGTACAAATATCTGATTTAAACTTGATTATCTTAAAAGTAATACAAGAAATCTGGAAAACTGCACCTGCATTGTTCAGTAACCAGGTATTTGTCTCTTAGCCACACTGGTTGAAGTTTTGGCAAAAGATGTTCTGGATCTTTAGCCAACCACAAATTGGATCTGTGGTTGGATCTATTTTAGGTCAGTGAATCGAAACAAACAGGATCGTTCAAAATGAACCAATATTGACTATGAATCATATTCTCAACCACAAATTATGATGTGAATCGTATTGTTGTTTAAATGAATCATTACATCCCTGCTAGAAACCAGAATTGGTTGAGATGGTTGGGCGTTTTTGTCCTCAGAGGAAACTCTGAACCTGGACACTGCTAAAGAACAATCAATGACAGCACGTGCTGTCAGTGTGTGTGTTTGGGGCGGGACTGCGTACACTGCAAAAACTCAATCTTAAGAAAGTGAAAAGACGCTTATTTCAACAAAAAATAATCTATCCTTTTCAACTGCAAAATTATCTTATTTAAATATCTTAGCCAATACAGTTTTCTTCTTAAAATATTTCTTGGTAAGCCAAATTTACTTACCACACTTTTTTTAAAGTGAGATTTTTTGCTTACTTAAAGAAAAATGTTCAAATGTTTTTGCAGTTCACGCTCAGCAGCAGCGTTTTCCTGCTGTCAGATCAACTGACAGACTTGACATTTTATTCAGGACGTGAAAGATATAGCGGTAGATAACTAAAAATATTTTTCACCTCAGGGGTTTTCCAGCTTCTTCCTCATTCAGCGAGAGTAACCTGAATCCTTCCAGATAGATGATCATCAAAAGCATTGACTCTGTCCGTTATTGTCTGCACTTGCCTGTGATTTGGTGTAGGAAAATATAAAAAAACAATTTAACCCTGTACTTTTTAAAAACTATTTTAAAATGTAAGATCTGAAGAAATGTGCACTGTAAAATCTTCTCAAACTTTAGCTAGTTTTAAATTCCTTCATGCGCTCAGCTTTTTATGCTGCTGTGAACATTTTCACCTTGTTTGACCGTTTCAGAGTTTCATAACTTGGAGCTAGTGTGTGCAGAGCAAGTTGGCAGAAACCCTTTGAAATACCTGTGTGCAAATTAAACCACAAACCTTTAAAATCACCATCATCTCTGAAGCAGGTCCTGCACGACCTCACCGAGCTGCTGCATCTGCAACCACAGTAAAGCAAATCACATGTTTGCATCGCTCAGCTGCATCAGCAAAGCCCTTTGACTATTAAGTCCTCTTCTTCCTCTCAGCTCTTCATCACCTGCTCATTCATCCTTTCTTTATTTATTTCCTCCTTCAGGTGAAACCATTGCCCCCCTCCCCCCCTCCCCACTGCTTGTTGTCCCACGAGGCTGGAGGTGAGCATGGGGTAAAAGAGCTGACACACCGAGGCGACTCGAGCTGAGGAGGTCTACTCACCTGTGCAGGTAAAGGTCTGCAGAAACGCAGCACTGAGAAAGGAAACGGGGATTTAATTGAACCGTTAATCAACATGAAGTTATTTGCATATTCTGAAAGTTGTCTGGGCGTAAGACTTGACGTAAAACCTGCTTTTCTACAAACTGTCAAATAACCACCTTGCCCCGCCCCCTAAGGGAGAGGCCGCATCTTTCAGAATAGAAAAGGGTCAAGCCCCATTGATGACACAAAGCTGTTTTCATGCCTCATTTTGTTTTTTAAGATTGTATTTCTGATGAAGACAGAGGAAGACTACAGCAGGGGTCAGCTACGTTTATGCCAGGAAGTGCCAATCGTAATTTTCTCCGTAACAATTGTGACATCACTAACTTCAAAGCGAACTCTAATACAAAGAAATTCAAAAACATTTCCAATATATCTGAAATAATATTCCATTCACGAACAGCAGGTCAGATAGTTTTCTTAAACATGTTTTGGCATTATCTTCAAAAATGTTTTCATTACAATATTAACGTTGTGATCATTAAATAACATGAATTTTATCATTTTATTATTACATTGAAAGGCGTAGAAATATTCAGGTAGAGTGGTTTTCTGTATATTCTTAAGAAAAATATTGAAAAATTGTTCCAGTACAGTCTTGGGATGTATCGCGCTATGTATCGTATTGCCAGACTCTTTCCAATGCCCACTCCTAATATTACATTTTAATTTCCTGTTAGCAAACTTAGTTTTCGAGATCTTATTGTTGTCACACCTCCGCGTGCCACTGTCTTTCGAGCCCCGGGTTGCGATCCCGTGGAATACAGAAACACTGAAAAAAAAGTACGATTATCTCCAATCCTGGCAACAGAAAAGCAGAAACGTTATTTGGAAAAATTGTGACTTAGCTCCTTATTGGCGATAACTGACTGACCCTGATCATAACCCCTCCACCACCATGCATCAATGAGCTCTGCTTTGGTCAAAATGCATATTCAGTGAGAATACTGCTCCAGTTGCCGTGGCAACATTTGACCTGGATCCCAAAGATGTTTTCTGTTTTGGTTTATTTGTTCATTTCATGAATAATACCACAGTACATTAACATATTCAGTACACAGCATAAGTCCACACATCTTCATGACTGGAAATGAGCAGTAAGAAGAATTAAGCTTCATATTTTATTTCTGTCCCTATATCACATAAAAAAGCTTTCAATAGGCTTTACCACCTGCCTCCACACACAACACTACTTAACATACAATATATGAGGCTTCCAAGATACATTTTTATCCAAAATTACCCAAAGGAATCCTAACTCAAATACTTTTTTAATTTTTACTACATTAATTGACAGTTTTACTTCCCCCTGTTTTTTTATTAGCAAAATACATAAACTTAGTCTTTTGCAAATTCAATGAAAGATTATTGTCATTAAGATAATATATTAGTATAACCATTTCAATAGAATATTTTCTATAACCGTTTTTTTTCCTGAGCAAAAGATTCTGTCATTAGCAAAGGTTTTAATCATTTGGGACTTCGCAGCTGTCATTTATATATAAAAGAGAAATAATAGGACCCAGTATTGACTGCACTTTTAATGTTCATACATTTTTGATGTATGACCTGCAAACCAGACATTTTGCTGTCACGTCAGTTCTATTCTGATCTAGTTTAATCTGTTTGACTGACTAAGATAAGATGACACGCTGTGTGATTATAAACGGCTGTTAGACAAGAACGCAGTGTGGGCGAGGTTTAGAATAAACCACAACAAAAATGTCGTTATCATTATGACGGAAAACATTATCATTCAGAATGAATGAATCCTGACGTCATATTTTCACGCTAGTGATTAAACATCTCCTTTTTTTTGGGTGTTTCTCAAAGTCTTTGTTCATCTCTGAAGTGAGTTCATCCGGTGTTGCAGCACCTCGGCTGGGCCTTATCACTGTCTGTGTTAATGTGCTAAAGGGTAACTTCAGGGGAAGTGAGTGAAGCAGTTAACAGGGCGTGCACGGCTGTGTACACAGCTGGGTCTGTCTGAACGGTTGCTTCTTCACATCCAAACTCTCAAAATTCTTATGATCAGAATGCATTAGGCTTTACTGATATATCCTAACATGAAGGTATATCTTACTGCTCTGGTTTTCATTAAAATGGTAGAAGTCTGACCTCCTATGGGATCAAATTGCACTTATCAAATGAATCTACTGCTCTGTCTTTCTAAACAGCCCACCTTCCTGCTCCCACTCACTTCCCAGAAGGCTGCACGTCTTTATGGGATGTACTTACCAGGAAAGGCTAATTATACATGCAAAAGTCGTGGTGGAGGGAGGGGGTTCACAGGAAGACAGACGCCTGTGCTCGTTCCTGGAGCATCATCATCTGAAGCTGCTGTGCTCTAAATTAAAGGGAATGAAACTGGTGGGGGCAGCTGAAGGAAGGGGGGGGGGGGGGGGTAAACTGGAGCGGAGCCGTTGCCAGGTGACAGAGAGAAACACAATCCAGAGACAGGAAGGATCCGGTCCTCTGCCTTGAGGCCCGGCTCTGATGCGTTTCAACTCATCTGGAGAAAAGAAATCTGCTTGTTAGATTACAGAAGTGAGCTTTGTTAATGTTTTTTTTTCTGTCCGGGAGTCAGGCGTCCCTCTGATCTGAAGACCTTCATGAGTTCTGCAAAGGCCTCAAGCTTTTTAGTAAACTCCTCATTCCTCGTGAGCCTTTAAAGGAATAGCACGCACACCCGATAAAAAAATGTCATTATTTTGCCAATGTGTATTACAAATTTGTTATAAAGAAAAAAAAACACATTTCCTTTTAGAGCTGTCCAAAAAAGAAAATCTCAGATTATGTTTATTCCAAATTTGATTTTCAATTCTAATTTTTTCTCTCCATGCTTTTACTTTCTTCAACAGACATTACAAATAACAACTATTAGATAAAAAAAATATTTTATTTTAACATTTCCTTTGGATATTGGCTTTAATACAAAGTTCAACTAAATAAAAATGTAAATATGTTTTCAGACCAATGCAGCAAATGTTTTGTGGGCTACCGCTAGCTTATGTATCTCATAAAGATAAATACGAGAAAGCACTCAGCAGAGCATTTTTGATAGCAAAAGCCTTGAAACAGATTTTGCTGTTTGTGGTTTGAAGTCCCAACCCCAGAGACTAAAATCTCATGTTTGAGTCATCAGACAAGTTGGTTGGTAGATTAAAAAAAAATCTACCAACCAAATTGTTCCATTGTTTTACAAAGAACAGCCATGTTTTATTTTAAATAATGATAATAGGTTAAATGCAAACAGAAAGGAAGTCACAATATAATGAAGACATCAGATAACAGCTGTTTTTTTCTAATGAAATCCTGCATTGATTTCTAATCAATCTTATCTCTTATTTTCATAGAGACAATAATAACATAGGTTCGCTGATTTTATTTTTGTTTATATTTTTCTATATCGGGACAGTAGGCCTTCCAACTGGGTCACAGAAACTCAGCAGGACCGGCTGTCGTACAGACAGGGCTTGGAGCAGATTGGAGCTGCCGGTACCGGGAGAATCTTTGAATGATCTCATGAACCCAGACATTGAGACTGATTACGGATGTTTTTGTAGAGCTCTTCGTAATAAATCAACCTGATCTCTCAACCTCATCCGTCTTTTCAACGCGTTGTAAATGAGATAAACACAGTGGCTAAAAACATTAGCTGGAAGCTCCTCCCACACGCAGCCACGGCATCAAGCTCAGGAACACATTTTTGGACAGGAGGTGAGCTAAGAATTCACCGCGCAGAGAGGCAGCTGACCCGAATTTGCCACGCAAATCG
The DNA here is from genome assembly GCA_037389245.1 of Oryzias sinensis. Taxonomy (NCBI): domain Eukaryota; kingdom Metazoa; phylum Chordata; class Actinopteri; order Beloniformes; family Adrianichthyidae; genus Oryzias; species Oryzias sinensis. Next base: position 17,918,968 of record CM074500.1, read on the forward strand.
TGTTCGGTTTGAATGCAGCATAAAAAGCCTCAACAAATGAAATAGATTTTTTAATCCCACCAAAAAGAAATTTCCTAAATAACTCTCTTCTGTTTTTGCAATCAATATTAATCAGCAGATTCTGACACGGACAAAAGCAGCTTTTCATATCAGCTTTGCACCGAAATGCAACACATTACTAACAAAATGTGTTACCGTACATATTGTCGCAAAGCCGCTCTCCCCTGTGACAGAATTAGGGGATTCACATTAATTTCAGAAACACTGCGCTGCTGTAAAGTTTTGCATATCGGCACAAGTCGAGAATCTGCCGGAATGACATTCATTTTGTGTACTGTTGAAGGGTTGGAGTAGTCAAAAGAATGTCAACGCTGGAGCTAAAGCTCTAGTGTAAAAAGGTCAAACAGCATTTTCAGAAACAGCTCAAAGTATAAACGTAATATAACCTGAACATAAACACGATGAACGGTGACGTTTTCTGAATCCTCCAAAACTCCAATGATCTTTGTAGCTCAAATTTTGCTGAAGTTCTTCGCTCTCAACCAAAAGAAAAGCAGGAATCTCCTGAAGGAGGTAAAAGTTTACCAAACAGGCCAATTAAACATCTGAAAACATGGAGGTTCAGATGATCACCTTTAGAGTCTGAAGGTTTGGACCCAAAGGTTAACTAGTATAAACGCCGCTCTTCAGGGTTTCTTCTTATTCTAAGAATAGGATCAGCCCAACTAGTGTCAAATGTTAGACTTCAGTTGTTCTGCATTAACTACAATTTAAATGGGAACTTGATTAAATATTAACTTCAGCTTTTAGCCTTTTATTCTCTTTGACGGTAAGTTTGACTTCCTGTTGTCACATTATTTAACCAACCTCACTGCCATTTTAATCACTAACAAAAGCCATGAGGTTCAGGCACTTCCCAAAAACAGAGACTAAATTCACATTTGGAGATGGAGGATGTGTGACGCTGCCAGCATGGAAACCTGAGGCAGAGTCAAGCCTCCTGAAAGGCTGTATTGTGTTCTGCCTCACATGCGTCCCTCATTTCTGCTTCAGTTCCGAAAAAAAAAAAATCCAGACCAGATCAAATGCCAGGTGATGATGCGTCTCCAGATTCTCTTCCCCTGCTTGAACTGTGCAGCATTTCTGATGTTGGATCATTGCAGCGCTGCAAAGCAATGGCTGAAGATCCCCTCCATGCATAGACCATGTGATCTCTGCAGGAAGATCAGAGCTTTTACTTTTCAATAGAGTTTAAAAGTAGATGTTCCTGAAGCTTCCGTGTTCTTGTCTGTCTTCAGGTGGTGTCCAGTGTCCCTGTCATGGCGGGAGTGCGGAAGAAGCTGAAGCTGATAGTATCAGTGACCATGGTCAACCTCTTCATCTTCATTCTCATCTCCCGAAACAGCAGCCAAGTCAAGAATAGTCAAAACAAGATTCACATTCCCTCCAAACCCTTTTGGGCCAAACTGAGCGCCAGCCCCGCCTTCTGGAACCGCCAGCAGCAGATTTTGGACTTCCAGAACAATCCTGTCATCTGGGCCAACTCCAGCGGCACAGACCTGCCCGACTGGCTTAATGAGACCAGTTTGACCTCTGACCTCTGCCGGCCTAACTTCAGGGTCACCACTCAGGTGAAGGACTACAACACTCTTCCAAACCGCTTCAAGGACTTCCTTCTTTACATGCGCTGCCGGTCATATCCGATTATGATGGACCAGCCGGACATTTGTAAGGAGCCCCCATTCCTCCTGCTCGCCATTAAGTCCCTGTCACCGCACTTTGACCGCCGCCAAGCAATCCGCCAGTCCTGGGGGCGGGCAGGCGTCATAGCCAATAGGACCGTGGTCACCGTTTTTCTTCTCGGCAATGCCACGAGTGAAGACCACCACCCCGATCTGTCGGAGATGCTGCTCTACGAGAGCGCTAAACATAAAGACATTGTCCAGTGGGATTTTCGAGACTCGTTCTTTAACCTGACCGTCAAAGAGGTGCTCTTCCTGGAATGGATTCAGGCTCGGTGCTCTGGTGCTCGCTTCATCTTTAAGGGGGACGACGATGTCTTTGTGAACACCTACCGGATCATGGAATTCCTGAATAGCGTTTCTGAGCCCAAAGCCAGAGATCTGTTTGTGGGCGACGTCATCACCAACGCAGGGCCTCACAGGGACAAGAAAGTCAAGTACTTCATCCCACAGAGCATGTATGTGGGCTCCTATCCTCCGTATGCAGGGGGCGGGGGATACCTGTACTCGGGGGACATTGCTGCTCGTCTTCAGAACGTGTCCAGCCATGTGGCGCTCTACCCCATTGACGACGTCTACACCGGGATGTGCCTGCGCAAGCTGGGGCTGGCCCCTGAGAAGCACAAAGGCTTCAGGACCTTTAACATTGACGAGAAGTATCGCTCCAACCCCTGTGCCTACAAGAGTCTGATGCTCGTCCATCCCAGGACGCCACAGGAGATGATCAAGATCTGGTCCTGGCTTAGTAGACCTGACTTGACATGCCAGTGATGGAATCGGTTGTTTGCAGAAGCCAAAGTCACAGAAGCTGGAGGCTGAGCAGGACCTCTGGCAGCTTTATGTTTGACACTTTTCAGACCTACAGGATAATCGGGCACCGTTGTGGCTCCAAGTCTTTAGATGTTTGGCTTTTGTATTTTTATTGACAAGCTAATCCTGCTTTCCTGCTGAGTCAGCGTCTCACACTGAGTACAAATATTTATATCACAACTATTTATGTAGCCTTAAAGTGCTTTAACTCCTCTCCATGCTGTATTAAAGAGCTGAGGAGGGCTGAGGCGTTCACTTGTGGGGGATAGTCAGGACTTTTACGCGGGGGGAGGGGGGTTAAATTCAGCCCAAATTCCTCCAAGTTTGTCCTCCGTTAAGGTCGTCTCTGAATTTCAAAGCAAGATTCCCGGAAAGTCGCTGATTCCTTAGAAGTCTTCTTCCCTGCAGGTCTGCAGAGCTTCACACGAAGTGCATTTTCAAGCCTGGAGGTGTCCTGCTTCTGAACACAGCTGCTAAAGAAACAGGGGGGGTACTCTGCTCTTTAGGCCTCCGCGGCCCTCATCCAGTGTTTGTTTTCAAGTGAATGATTCATGAAGTGTTAAGGTTGATAATCAGCACACAGCTGCTCAACACAGATACCACGCCCCCCCACCCACCCCCCCATTACTCGCACGAGTCTCCGAAGCTCTGTCCGTCCTTTCAATCTACCTTCGGTATTTCTGTCTAAAGTCAACATGTCTCTAGAGCACCCCCTGCTGGTTGGGGGGATCCTATAAGACATCGTTCCATTGTTCTAACTATAGCCTCATTATTTATGCTCCTTTACAGCCTTAAAAATGGGGATCAGTTTTCTACAGGTAATGCTCAGGGGGGAGGCGGGGAAACTCAAATTTTGCTACATCTCCTCACCTCGCTTTGGTCTCCGCCTTTTCTACTGATCTGAAAACATTCATTTCATGCCACACTGTGAGTCGCTCAAATGTTTACATGCTGTTTCGATTCTCAACCTTTTTCTCATTCAGGATCTGTTAGGTTCGTTGTTGTTGTTGTTCCTGACTTCTCTCCATTCTCCACTTCTCCTTGTAACGGACTTCCTAGCTTTATATTTCCATTTCTCAGCTGCTGTCATCGCTGGGTTTGATTTTAAAAACAGTCTAACTGAAGAAACCAAAGAGGTTTCTTCTGAATGTAAAGAAATGATCATGACTGTCCGGTTCTAAGCAGAGGAAGAACCAGAGGAAACACAAAGCTTTGTTTGGTTTGTACTGTACGTGTAAGAATGTGTTCATCTTTTAAAGAGGTATTTCAATAAAGGTGATATTTGTGCTTTTGTATTCATGTTTCTCCTCATTTTCGCTTCAGAATATTTTCGATACAGAAGAGATTTTATTTTATGAGAAAATGACCCTCAAAGTTGTCATCTGGTTTAAATAAAGGTTATTGCATTTGAAGGTATTAACTCTGGGTTATAAATGTATGAGTTGTCAAAGAGTGACAGCGTAACCCTTGTGCTATCCTAGGCACTTTAACATTGGGAGTTGGGTCATCTAGACCCACTAGACAGTGCTCTGAACCTTTTTTCTTCAATGATTTGTGATCTTCACTGGTGTCCATGGATTACATCCATTAAATCTTTCCACCTTTATCCACCTTTATCATGGTAGGGAGAACACGTCAATGTAAGGGTGGGGTCATCTAAGATAGCACAAGGGTTAACCCGTGTTAAGATGTAATGGATCTTCTCCCCCAGGAGGGGGCAGCAGAGCCTCACTAGTTTTGGGTTTCTGAATTGGAGTACAGATTTATTTTTTATTCTTTTTTACATACAAAAGCATAAAACATTTTTGCTTGATAATAAACCAATTTAGCACAGAATATTTCAATATGTAGGGAATATTTCAGATGTTTAACAGCATCCCATATAAAATGCCAACAAATTACATTTAATAGTTTTTATACATTCATTATGCAGAGCTAAAGGTGGTGGTTTATAACTCATTAAGTTTCCTTATTTTATTTTTTTTAATTATACAAAAATGTAGAAGAAATTTAAACAAGTAACAGTAACTGACTATAAGAAAAGTTTTAAGGAGAACAATTGCTTTAAAATAAAGTTGTGTAACAAGTGTAAGACTTCATAAAGAACACTTAAAGCTATAATAAAATATTTGATTCTTTTCATGTTTTTCAATCCGAATGACAGATGATAATCCTGGTTTTCAATAAATCATCTGAGTTTTCCACACAGCATGAAAGTAAACCTTTTAAGAATTGTTGACTATTTTACCTCAGTTACTTTTTAATAAAAGAGTAACTCTTTAATGCAACTACAAGGGGGCGCAATCCAGTGCTTGGATCCCGAGTCCAAGTTAACATAATGGGCAAAGTCATTCTTATCACAATGTGATCTTTTATTAGCAGTGGCCTGGATTAACAACCACCACCACCTCTGCTGTTGACCTACGGCGTCCTGGTGGGAATGGAACCACTGTTGGTGGAAGAAGGAGATGAGGCAGGCGTGTTCTAGAGAAAAGACAAGGCAGGAGTGCAGGATTTAGAGTTCAGGAACTTTGAATGTGGAGATTTTGAGAGAAAACGTTACAGTCGTCTGACATACAATGCTGTTGGTTCAATAGACCAGATGGAAAGAGAGCAAAGCTTAAAGATTGAAAACAGGTTCAAGCTGTTTTATCATGGTGTAGATAGAAACAGGAACGTAGGGCGGGATCCTGAAGGAGGAGTCTGCTAAAACCTTCAGAAGGGTAAGGAGACTGTCAGATAGGAAGATGAGTCTGAAGCTGGAAGTTGAAGGTGTGATGTCGAATGTTGTCTGTGGTTAAGACCCTCAGGTCTGCTGTGAGCTGGAGAAGGTGAAATTATAGAGGGAGATGGATGAGGGGATCCAAGGTATCCCAGATGGGAGCCGGTGCCGAGTGGGGCAGTTTTTAACGGAGATGTGGCTGAAGGAAACAAAAGAGATTGAGACGTTATGAGGTGCATGTGATGTGTAAAAAAATACAAGCTCAACAATGCTTTCACATCAGATTCAGTACATCAAAAGGTCATTTTTTTAATTTTCTTCAGACTTTTGGGACACTAGAACACAGAACATTTAACCAAAATAAATAAATAAATGAACCATAAAAGACCGAATTAGCACAATAAGATGTGTTTTTAGATAAAATGGTTTGGACAGCGCAGAACAGTGCATGACATATTATAATGCTAAAGTCAATGCGAAAACCACAATTACAGTAATAAAAGTGATGAAACAGTCCTAACATAAAGTTCTACTGTTTAAAACTCTTGTTTGTCCACCGTTCCTGAATTAACAACAACAAGCTGATCAATGCAAATCAGACTTTTCTCTGTCACCTCTTTGGGAAAATACTGAATGAAGATGGGACGCATTAAGAACCCTGCAGTCTGCAGCTCCCCCAGCAGTAATGTACAGTCTCAGCAGTCCCTCAGTTGAGGTTCATTACACACATATTGTGTGATTCTCGATGTTCATAAGTCAGAGCATTTTTGACCAACGCAGTCCTGCCAACATCTGCCAAAGTTCCTCCTGATCTGAATTGAGCCTGCAGTCAAACTGCCATCTGCTTTGAGTTTTCCACGTTCCTCCACTTAAACCTGATTTATGTCTGCTTATGGGCCTTCACGCCAGAATAATATACTGGCAGGAATCCTGCACGATGAGCAAGACTGGAGTTTGGAAAGTCAACGGTGAGAATTTGTTTGCATTGTGCGCTTCCAAGATCAAGATTGAAAAGAATTCAATATGAAGCCACAAATCTCTATATATATAGATATATGGATATATGGCTTTTACTAAAGTTTTGATTCGTTTATCTTTTTCCCTACCTCATTAATGAAAATAACCTCTTGGGCTTACTTTTATTAAAGAAAAGATTTGAAGGTTGATTTGATCTTTCCCTCACTGTGTCTCAATAATGCAAATATTCACTCCTGGGATTCAAAGTCTGAATTTCTGAAGACAAGTTTCAGCGTTTTCTCGTGCAACTCAACAAATTGACAACACCAGTGCTCTGTCTGTGTGTCACTGAGAAAGCCTGTTGTTGTTCCTGGGCCCTATGTTGGGGGGGGGCTGTTTGACCACCGGGGGACAGTCTACCAGCTGTCCCCAATTTACCCCCTTCCTCATATAATCTCATATTAGGGTGAGGGGGTGGGGGGTTTAGCCTGCGATGCACCTTGGGGGGAGGAGCTACTTGGCAGTGGTCCCCCTCCCATGGTTGCCGTGTGGAGTGGGCCCCCCCTCTCTTGGTTTTTGCACCTTAGACATGTAGGGCCCTTGGTAGGGGGGCGGGGTGCTTGGACATCACTGGCAGTAAGCAGCAGATGTCCTCCTAGCACCCTACCCGCCAATTTTAACCGCACCCCAGACATTTAGGGCTCCTTGGTGGGGAGGGTGATGGGACATCACTGTGAGTAATCAGGAGATGTCCCCTCAGTGTCCTACCCACCAATTTTAACTGCACCCCCTTAATACACACACCCTTCACCCCTCAAAATATACATTCCAACATAAACACACACACATGCACACACACACCCTCACAAACACACACACACACGCATTTCGCAAGGAAGGTGGGACCTTGTCTGTCCCCTACCCCATCCCTGGTAGGAGGTACTGGACCCTTGGCAACAGCGGCCGTGTCCCCCTAGGTGCTGGTTCCCTGGGCCCGGCGGCCCTCTTTCCACGCAGGGAGAGTGATCCCTGAGCTTTCTGGCAAGGCACCCTTCTCGTGTTGGGCCCTGCGTGGGGGTCTTGGTGTGGGCATGGCTGGGCACTCTCCCTCCTTCTTTTCACATTCCACCATCCATTTTAGAAGAACATAAACCCTCACCTGAGCACAGGTGTTAGCTCACCTTTGCACTAATATTTTGTGTGATTGAATGAAATATCTCACACTAGCTGGTTTGAAGGCATAAGTATGCGTGTGTGAACACTATCTGTGTTTGTGAGTGTGTGTGTGGACAGGCCCCGCCCTTTAAGATTTGTATTACATCTGAACCTTACCGTACTGATAAATATCTAGTAGCTTGTTGCTTTATGTTGCTTCATGGTTTTAAACCCCCCCCCCCCCCCCCCACATCCTTCTCTCTTTTTCCTTTCTTTCCTTTTCCGTCCGGTCCAACACAAAGGATTTTAAAATATGATTAAAATGAATAAAGTTTGGCCTCAATTACAAAAGAGGTTTATTCAGACATACCTCTGGTTTGTCAGAAGATTCATAACCCCTCTTGTTAAAGTAAAATCTGTCCAACACAAGAGGCCTTCAGCTCTCATCTGTCTGCCCAGCTATTGTGCAGGACAAGTTAAAAAAAAAGAGAAAGCATGTTACTTCAAACTGCTTCCTATGTATTTCTGCATCTTTATACCTGCTAATTTCAACAGGTGGGATAGAGGAGGATCAGTTCTTGTGTGGATCCGGATTGTATTGTGGTTTATGGCAGATCGGCTGAGCCTCCTGGAACGACATGAACTAGAAAACACAGCTGAGCAGCTGTTTTCCAGAAGAAAGGGAGCTGCTGGGCCCCAGAACCAGGTCCTGGATCAGTGCGTGTTATTACACCTGCAAGCCATGAGCACAATCTGCTGCTCCCTCTCTGTTTTCCTTACACCCCCCAGCTCCTTCCCCCAGGTTCCTGATTGAAGCTTTGGAGCATTTAACCACAACAGAAGACACTCCATCTGTCTTATGTCACAGAAGTCAGTCATAAAAAACACTTTCACCTTCTCCATTATCTGATGTTTGTCCAGCCAGCAAGGAAACTGAATAATAAACCTCAGAACAGATCAGTTCTCCTCTGCAGCTTTCTGCAGGAACCCGGCCACCTTTTCAGTTCTGCCGATTCTGCAAAGCAACATGAGCGGCATGTCAGCATGTTTGGAAATGTGCCTCATCTGGAAAATCTGCATTTCAGCTGATTTCATTTTATGAACAGAAACTATTAAAAAGCCCATGGAGGACAATTTGATAATTGCAGAGTAATGTATTATTTGACATTTACACCACATTTATGACAGAGGTTTTGAGTTTCTAAAAAGAAATCTGGTCCAGAATCAAACACAAAAACATTTTCCTTAAATAATTTATAAGAAATACCACAAACATTTGACTTTAAAAGCAAGTATGACAACATATTGAATTTAGGGTTTTAAGAAAGTCTTGAAATGGGTTCAGAATTTTACGGATCTGTGGAAACGCAGGAAGACTGTAACCTACAGATATTATGGATCAAATGATTTTCATTTAATGAGTCTGTTCACTTTAGTTTTTGGCTTTTACATTCCAGCACTCATCTGTTTCCTTCCTCTTCACTGAAAACTTGTGAGTGCAAGATCCTGCAGTGACTCTTCCTCAAATTTCATAGCTGTTGTGAAATGAGAGTAAAGGCCATTTTTCTGCTTTCTTTAATGCTTTCTTTGCTCCATCAGCTGATCATCTCCTGCTTCCTGTCTTCTGTGAAAAAAGAAGAAACTTCCAGCAAGTATTCTGCCCCTTTTTAGAAAAAAAATTAACCTAACACCAGAGTCTGATGCTGGGCCACAGGCAAAATACCAACTTGAATCTATCTATCCATCTATATGCAAACAAAACAGCATCAGGCATCTTTGTTTGTATCGTATGATAAAGGGACGCCTCCTGAAAGGACCGGCAGCTCAGCAGAACATCTGCAGAGTCCAGACCGGTGGAAATGGCCCAGGTGACACTTCCTCTTCCTGCAGAACCCGACAGAAACACCACCTGACCTTCAACCCTTCTAACTATAAATTTGTCATCTTCCAGACAAAAAATAGAGCAGCTCTGTACATCTGTGTGTGTTTCTGCGTCAGCGTGCATGCATCAGTCTCTGTATGCGGTTATGGATCTGATGTTTGCAAAAAGTCTCCCTTTTGGTTCTTAAAGTGTTGGTTTGCTCTGACACACCATGAAGAGGAGATGCTGAAGTCAGAACAAACAACTGCAGAAACTTAACTTAAACGTAAAATAATTTTAAAGAAAAACTCACTTTAGCCAGACAAGTATGCAAATTAACCTGCACTGATAGTATGTAATGTACATCACAGGTTTCATCAGATTCGGAGTGCTGCACCTTCATTTTCCTCCTACAGGAGCTACACCAGGTTTAACACATATAACTAGCTTTAAGTAAAGAAATGGTTAACACTGGTGCCTCACAACAAGAAGGCCCAGGTTCAAATCCCTGCTGGATCCTTTCTGTGTGGAGTTTGCATGCTCTCCTTATGCATGTGTGGGTTTTTCTCTGGGCACTCTGACTCCTCCCACAGTTCAAAATGCTTCATAGGTTGATTGGTGACATTTAATGTTGCCTCAGGTAGGTCTATGTAGCTGTGATGGACTGGTAACCTCTCCAATGGGAACCCTGCCTTCATCCTGAAGCAGATTGGGTTGGCTCCAGGACTAAGTGCTCATTAGAGATGGATGGATTTTACTGTTTGGAGAGATTTTTGGGAGTTTTACTGACCTGTGAGTCTTGTGATGATAGGATGATAATGAAAAAATGTAGAAATTTGAAAACGAAAATCAGTAAACATGTCTGCAGTTAGCATCTCCAGCTGTGCGTTTGGGGCATGGATTTGTGTGTTGGACCAGACTCGCTTGGTTTGTTGGACAACTTGGTTTGTTGCAGCTGTTCATGCTTCAACATAACATCTGTCAACCTGACAGGTTGACTGCTCGTGTTCACACCTGAGCGTGGAGGTTTAGCTCTTCCTTCCCTCAAACTCTAGATGGCACTGGAGGTCAAATGCTAAAGATGAATACTTTTTAACCCTTGTGCTATCTTAGATGACCCCACCCTTACATTGACGTGTTCATCCCTACCATGACAAAAGTGGATAAAGGTGGAAAGATTTCATGTAATCCATGAACACCAGTGAAGATCACAAATCATTGAAGAAAAAAGGTTCAGAGCACTGTCTAGTGGGTCTAGATGACCCAACTTCCAATGGTAAAATGCCTAGAATAGGGTTACAATAAGCATGTTGGCAAAGACTTTCCAAAACATTCAGTCTCAGATTCACTGTGACACAAAAGACAAAACATTGTTCTTTAATGGTTCTTTCTTAACATTTTCATCACTTCAACCAACCTCCACACGTTTAATTAACCACTCTTTAGAAAGGCAACAGTGTCCAACATCAGCTGCTGGAGCACGCAGGAGGGCTTTGTGCATCGATGGGTGCTCCAAAAAGACAAATTCATCCCTTTGTTCAGCTCTCTGAACAGAAGAGGGTAGAAAGATTTTACTGCTTTGGTTCTGTTCATTTTTCACTGACGGTCGTGCAGCACAGCTGATTTACTGTCTAGCTCCCTTTTTCACCTCTCTAGTCAAGCACTGGTACACCTGCAAGGTCTCTGACTGGCTGCATTGTCTCTACACATTTCTGTCCACGTTTGTAGCAACACAAGCATCAGAAGCACCACTTTGATTTATCAACCACACAATCATTTTTTGGTTTTACATCCTTTCTTTCTACATTTAAAAACCTACTCTGATGAAAATCTTGGTTTTGGTGTTTTTAGTATGTCCTTTTGCTATGATTCTGATGATGGGGGACATATATCAAGAAAATTAAGCCTAAAAATGAATTTCTGAGTATTTCTTTACTCAAATCGTTGTGAATCAGAAAAAAATTGCTGTCAGAAAAAGAGCTTATTTATGACATGGAAAATTACATTTGAGTCAGCTGAAGATCTCACAGAAGACCGAGAAGTCTACACCGAGACCTGACATTGTCCTGGTCTTGGGACCAAAGGGCATCTGGTATTGTTGGAGCTGCCCTGAGATGATGGAGGAAGCTCAAAAGAGCAGAGCTGGAGGAATGGATGGGGGGGTTGCCCTGCCAAACCCTGAGCAAACCCTACAGTACACCAGGGATAACAGACCTCTGCTGAAAAAGAGCCATAAGTAACAACGTAGTAGCAGCAGAGAAAGCATCCAGATGAATCTAACAAAAGAGAGGAGAGAACTGGGGGCAATGGTATGTCACTTATACTCGGGGTGGGGTCTGGTGGAAGGTGTCTTTTGTACCTAACACATCTCCACCTCCGCCATCTATTCTTTAGCAAAGTCTATCACCATGTGACCTTCTGTATTATTTATGTAAAATAAAGGTCACCTGAACTTTCAGGAAGAAGTGGTCCAGCCCTCCAGGGGGTGCTTACTTTTAACCCTTGTGCTATCTTAGATGACCCCACCCTTACATTGACGTGTTCTCCCTACCATGATAAAGGTGGATAAAGGTGGAAAGATTTCATGTAATCCATGGACACCAGTGAAGATCACAAATCATTGAAGAAAAAAGGTTCAGAGCACTGTCTAGTGGGTCTAGATGACTCAACTCCCAACGTTAAACTGCCTAGGATAGCACAAGGGTTAAATGTGACTTCACCAGAAAACCATGAAGACAAACTGACACAAACATCAATCAAGAGGCGTTAAGCATTCCAAAATCTTTAAAGGAGATATTTTACTTGACCTTTATTCTCCTTTCCGAAAACAAAACCATGGCTACTTCAAGCTGTTGGAGAGCTGGAGTCCTGATGGGAAACATGGACGCTGACCCTGCATTCAGTGCAGCAGCTTTCAGAAGATGATGGCATTTTAATCTAACAGCTTCAGGAAACATTTATGTTTTAAGTGTTGTGGAGCTCTGCTGTGGCCCTGCTTCTGACTTTCACAGTCTGTGTTAAAAAAAAACTAAAATAATATGAAGAGGTTTCACTGTCAGCTTGTAGGCTGATTGTAATTTGCAGCTTCTCTCTAAAAGACGATTGATTTCTCAGCCAGAGTCCAGGCTGAATGAAGGGTTCTTTTTCACAGATCTGGTTAACGCTTAAATTAATCCAAGCAGAGATTAATTTATCTGTAATTTCAGAGTAAGGGAGCAGAGATCTGCATTGACCACGGTCCTCAGATCCTGCCAGAATTGTCTTTGACCAATTTTGGTGCAGAAACTGCACTCTAAACATTTTTCAAGATCTCCAGTCCACCTTTGCATTGATTAATGTAACTTTGGAATGTGTTTCCGTTCGTGCATATCTGCATGAATGAAAGCTTTTGTGACTTTTGGCTTTGTTTTGACTCTGAAAATGCCTCCATTTTTCTCAGAGCAGGTGTGAGCTTGCTGCCTGGTGAATGCTGGGTGTATTTACATATTTTTGTGATGACACCTGTGCACTATTCTCGTTTGTAACATGCCTCAGAGCTACAAATATTTTTCTATGCTGATGCCAATCTTCTCACCTTTAATGGATCTTTGCATTTAGTACAGTTTGTGATCATGTCAACTCTGTATCTACTGTTTATGAGCACTAATCTCTTCAGGACAAAAGATTTCTGCATCAAAGGCTTATTTTTTGTTTCCCCTTTTTATAAGGTACAATTCTTTAACAAAAACATGTGCAGGTGTGGACTGCAGACAAAAAGCGTCTACATGTTTTGCAGAAAAATTCTTAGTATAGTTTTGAACATGCAGACTGTGAATTGGCATTGTACTGCTATAAAATACTCTAAAGAATTTCAGCAAAAAAGGTTTCTTTACAGATCTGCAAGTAATGCAAACTAAGGTAACTTAGTTTAACCAACAACCTTTGACCGGTCTTCTTTGGTATTGATTTTCTTACAGTGTTCACAAATTTACATATATATTGTTTTTTTGTTTTTTTTAAATATTTTGCACCTTAAAGATGGAAGATCTTATTTACATGTATGTAATATTATGTTTATGTCAAAGAGTTGGAGAGACAAGAAAAAGCTATGTTGACCTACAATGGATTTTGTTTTTCCATTGGCTTCAAAACTAAGAGATTTTCCCAAATTAGCTGATGAAATTCAGACCTTCCTTGAAAAACATCCATCTTTTCACTCATCCATCCATCCATCCATCCATCCATCCATCCATCCATCCATCCATCCATCCATCCATCCATCCATCCATCCATCCATCCATCCATCCATCCATCCATCCATCCATCCATCCATCCATCCATCCATCCATCCATCCATCCATCCATCCATTGGCCTTTTTCCCAATTCAACCTTCATCCATCAATCCTTCCATTATCTAAAATCCATCCCTTTATCTATTCATCCATTCAACTTTCACACATACATGTATCTTTCCAACATCTATCTATCCATTTGCCTGACTGATCATCCATCCAATCAATTCTCCATACAACACTCATCCATATATCATCCATTCATCCAACATTAATTTATCTATCTGTTAATCTATGCAGGTACCTGTCCATTTATTTATCCAGCATCTATTCATTCAACAAGCACTCACCTGTTCATCTGTTCATCCATCCGACATAAATACATACATGAATCCATCTCTCCATTTATAAGACAATCCATCTGTCCATTCATCCATTCCACCATCCATCTATCTATCCGTCTATGATCATATCTTTTTATCCATCCAACATGCATCTACATTTGAATTTATCATTCATCCATTTGTTGATCCATCTAACAGACATTCCTCCATCCATCCATAATCTCTCTACATCTGTCTTTCCATCTATCCAACCTCCCAACATTTTGTTCATGTATCTATCCATTCGTTCCTCATTTGTTTGTCCATCCAGCATACATACAGTACATGTATCCATTCAACATCCATTCCACCAATATCAATTCATCCATCCATTCATGCATCAGTTCAGTAATTAAACTGTCCATCTTTGCATCCATCCATCTATTTGTTTATCCATCTAATATCTATCCATCCATTCATCCAAAATCTATCCAGTTTGTCTATCCATCCATTTATTCCTTCATTCCTTCTTCTGCCCTGCCCCTCCATCTATCATATATCTACTCATTATTATACTTTTAAATTTCAGTTTTTACATTAGCAGTGATAGCAAAGCCGTCTCCTTGTAATCTGATTTTTTCTATTGGTTAATGGGCCTTGACCTACGCAGCCCAAACACTGCTTCAGATTTAGTTAAATCTTGCAGTTGTTCTCCTTTTGATCTGCAGGCCAAGTCAAAACAGTATTCCAAAAGTGAGAGACAGTAGAGATATAAAAACAATGCATTTTTAAATCTCTAAACAAATCACACATACATCAGAACTGTATCCATCCACCCTTAAATTCCGTCATGCATCGAAAAGACTGAGACTTCCTGTGACAGATAAAGGTCAGACGCTCATTCAGGAAAAAGGTTTTCCTCGAACGAGCAGTCCTATGTCTGAGTATGTGGCTAATCTTACATATACAAGTAAAGGAGATAAAACCAAAAGTTTAAAAATCTCTAACTGATTTTTATTTGTTGACTTTTGGTAAATTTGAACTGTGTCAATTTAAATTCATTTCAGTTTTTGTGGGTTTTCTTTTAATAACAAAGGAAGACTAACAGTGTAGTCTTTGTGGGTTCCTGCAAGGTGACTAAGGGACTCCACGCATCCTCACCCCTGCACAGGGTGTGTGCTCCTGCAAATCCAAAGAACAAAGTCCTTGCAACCACACTGTCTGGTGTAAAATCAAAATCAAACTGCTAATTTTTATTCAACGTACTGCTGCACTCTGGGGTCTCTCAACAAGCTTTGCCCCAAGTAATCATGTTGAATTTTAGACCCTTTAGAACCCAGTTTCACATGACTGAGGTTTAACTGCTACAGCCTCGTCTCTCTTCCCAGCATTGAGCAAACAGTCGCTTTGGGTTATCTGCTCTCAGGTGAAGTGGCTCAGACTCACTTGGCTCGTATCTGAAGGACTCTGCTTTGCCAACAGGTCTCTTCAAGTGGTTTGACATAAAACAGCAGACTCTGCAGTTGTTGGGTGTTGGCTTTCCACACAGAGTGAAGGAGGGACTGGTGCATGGTGGATGGGGAAACAGTCAGAAGTACAGTAGGCTGGGTATAAAACCACAGAGAACCATCAGTTTCAACTGACTTTGCTCAAACTCTCAAAGTTTTGATTTTGACAGAAAAAACAATTATATTTGATAGGTTATCCAAACATCCATCCATTTTCCAAGCTTGCATTTTTAGGATCATGGGGTTCCTGGAGCCAACCGAGCTACTGATAGGCATAGGTGGGGTACACCCTGGACAGTTTTCCAGTCTATCACAGGTATGAACAAAATATATTGGAGGATCTTCTATGTTTGTTTCTTCAACAATAAAGGGGGTGAAATACAAGCAAACTAAAAACAAGATTATGTTTTCAAAAAGATAACAAGAGACTGGTTGCTTTTTGCACTCTGTCTGTCTGCTCCTCTCATTCTTTCTCACCGACAGCCCATGGCAGCAGGTCTTTCGCCCCCTCAATGTTATTCATGAAACGAGGCCTCCGCTGGTACGTCGGCAGACACACAAAGCATCATTTAGCACCGGGTCATTTGTCACATCAAAGCATTCCTTGACACACAGAGGGAGGTTCCCTGTAATCTGTCAGACTCAAAAGTAAACGCAGAGCTGCAGAATCAGCGGGATCCGTGGCTCCCCTGCTGTCAGATCAACTCTAACCTCAAGGCTCAAACTGTTGCAAAATGATGTCAGAAGAAAGTTGATTTGGAATACAGTGAAATGTTTTGATTTTCAAACCATGTTGACCTTCACAAAAAGAGCAGGTTATGATACAATTCATAAAATGAACCACCCAAGTCCCACTCGGAAAGTGTTCCCAGTGGTCTTTTAATTAGGATTTTTTAGACAAAATCAACATACCTGTTTTCTAGGACCTAGTTTCTGCAGAGCAGTAGGAGTTCATTAGAAATTCACCTCTGGGTTGTGGGTAGGACAGTTGGCGTGGAGCAACCCCACCACCACCACACCGATATAGACAGATACCATCTGTCTATACTCTCTCCCGCTACCTTACAGTTCCTCTTTCCCTCAACCTAACATTACCGGTGCAACAACAATAGCGAGCAATACCAAAGCTACCTAGCCGTACAGTTTTGAATGAGATTCCAGCTCAGACAAGGAAAACAATGACGTACATGGATCTATTTGCAAGTGGATGCATCGGAATGGAGCAGAGCAGGGAGTTGTGGCCCGCCATTGTAGGTTCATTTTTTCATCTGCTCCTGATTCACAGTGATTTGAATAAAGAAATACTCATAAAGGCATTTTGAAGCCCAATTTTCTTTATAAATTTCCTCCATCATGAGAAAATTTCCACAAGAACATATTAAAAAAACACCAAAAACACAACTTTCACTGCAGTGGGTTCTTCAATGCTCTCAGTACATGTCTAAATGAAACAACGCCACTTTCAACTTGGTAAATTGTTAAAATGTTTGACTTTTTTTTTTTATTGTTGACAATGTTTTTCCAGCCAGCTCTAAAGGAAGAACAAAAAGGCTCTCATGCTGCTTCATGCCCCAAGCCACAACTAACAGGATCAAATATCAATTTCCTGCTTCCCCGCTATCTTTTATAGATTAAATAAATCTGCTTCTTATTATGTTTCTGTCTTCTCACTACTGCCCCTCAGACTCTGCATTAACAACCCATTGGTTAAAAGGGGGTGTGTGGAGACAGAATAAAGCATTAATTTCCAATTGATGATGGGTGTTTGATTACCTCTTAACATGCGAGAAAGAAATCCCAGGAATGGAATTCATATCTTTACTAGGTCAAACCCAGGTGAAGACAAACAGCTCATTTGAAGTGTCTGAACTTTGTGCTCTGATCGTCTGATTGAGAAAAGCTTTTCTTAGGATGATGGCTAAATATCTTTTAGCCAAATGGATGCTAATTAGCCAGTGGGTTCTAAGGTGATCATTTATTTGGGTCCTTGTTTACATGGTTTTCTAGATATTTCTGCAGTTTATAACTGGAACTAAAGTAGTAAGAAAAGTAAGTCATGTAAACATAATTACGTAACTCACAATCATACGCTGGCCTAGCTTTTGAGCTACCAACAACAATATTGTCTTCTAAGTTCGTTTTTTGTAAAAGTAGAACTCATCAAATGTATCCATTTAACTTACACTAGGGGTGTCCAGAGTTTCAGCAAAGAGGGCCAGATTTGGTGAGGGGAAAGTGTGAGAGGGCCAACCATCTGTCCTGCATTCTGTTTAATCTGTATAATAATGTTGAATGCAAATGAATTGTTCATGAAAACTCTATTGTTTTCTTTTCTTCACATGAAACAGAAAGACATCGAAATACATTTGACCAAAATTACTGCGAATTTAAAAAAGGAAAAGTATGTCTGGACAAAAAAAAAGAAACGTTCATCAACGTTAAATCTGGGTTCATTTGAAACGTTACATATCATTCACGATTAAATGCACACTAAACTTTTGAATTTAAATTATGTGAACAAGAAAAATAACACAAAACATTTTCTTATTTGTAACCGCAGACCACTTTTCACAGAAACAGATACATCTGTTCCTCTTATTTGGCCCCTAAAGCTCTGGAGGTCATGTAGCCACAGGTTTACAACAAGCGTATAACATAATTTATCCAATCACAAACAGGAACATTGTAGTTCTTAGAAAGTGCTGGGGGTCACATTGATTTTATGACAGTAGCCTGCGGGCTGGTGGAAGTTTAAACACAGGGCCAGACTTTGGACATGCCTGTCCAACATGCTTTTTAATATTGAAGTAATATAAACATTTTTCAATTTATTTTGTTTGAAATAAAATAAATTAATTAAAATAAGCTATTTCTTTGCAGTTTTCCAGTCTTAAGCTATTTTTTCCCACTACCAATATTCTGTTTACTGCACAGCTGTCATTACGCTTCGTATTACTTACAATCTCTTCATATGTAAAGAGTACTTTCCCAAAAAAAATTGCTTAAAAGTTTAAGAACATTGAAACAAATTCTTGAAAAACATGGAGCATTGAAATTTGGCAGGGTTTAAGAAATGAAATGACACCCCAAAAACTATTAAAGAAAAAATATCGAAGGAAACTATTACATACATGTAATTTCTTTATTAAAAACAAACAAACAAACAAACAAACATTTACCGTAAATAAACCCATAAGACTGAGCAATGAGACCATCACGATGCTGCACGCGGGAGTCAGCCTTCTCGCCTGCAGACCAATCAGGGAAGCTTTGTCAGGTTTGCGCACGTCACATTGAGAATGCACGGAAAGTATGTTGTGCCTTCAAAATAAAAGCAAAGACTCTTTCCTATATAGGAAGACTTTGGACTTGTGGTAGTTTGTCACTTTATACAGTAAAAAATAAGGGGTGGCTGGAACGCCACTTGATAGATAAATAGTAAGTAAGTATGCTATTATTAATTTTAAATTAAGCTCTTTTTATTTTGTTAACCACAAATGGAAAATTACTTTGAAAGATTGCAACTTGACAAACTCATAAGAACCAGGTCGATTAAACTACTACTAACTGACAAAAGATAACAGTCGGTCACCCTCTTAAAGTTTTTTCCTAATAAATATGGTTAAGAGGACCTGCGGTAAAATGCAGCTAGTTTCTCGGTCTGGAAACACGGAGCTTCCCGGCTGAGGGAATTACTCAACCGCTAAGCATCAGTTTCCGCTCGCTCCTGATGCCAGAGCTAGCTGTCGGAGCTAGCGGGGCCAGCTAGCCGCGCGGCTCGTGTCGCTGCTCGGACAGTGAGGTTTCTTCCGTTGCTCAGCTGCTAGGGCCGGCCAGACAGTTTGCCCTCGTCACCGTGAAGGAGACCTCCCTGGAAATGGGACGAAGGTTGCAGTGAGGTGGGTGTTTTCACTCGTTAGCTTCGGAGCGTCCCGGTTAGCGGACCGCAGCGGCTCGGACTATTCCCTGGATAAAAAAGATTCCATCAACTCATTTGGGTTTGGGCAAACGTCTGATTTCTCGGTCGCACGGTCGTTGACTTGAACGGGGAACTTGACTCCCTGTAGGATGATGTCATTGATTCTGTGCCACTTAATCGATCTGTATTTTCGACGAGTTAGGTCGCCGCGCTAGCGCATATCATCCTTTCTGGTTGCAGAGGTGCTGGACTTTTCCCCCCAAACATGAAGAAAGTGTTGGGTCTGCAGCTGAAGCATGGGAGAAAGCACAGCAGGGACAGCCGGGCTGTTTTCAAACGCCTCGAAGTGGGTGGGAGGGCTTGGTGTTTGTGCATCAGTGACCGTGTCCTTCTCTCTCCTGCAGGAAGATCACCACATGGATTTGTGATATTTAAACCCAATGGATTATTCCTCATGCACCACAAAATCACGGATTATCTCTGCTCCCAGCAGCATGGGCGCCATTAAACCAGACGTGGGCTGCTGCAGAGATTCCTCTTCTTACGTGGATTCATCTGACAGTTTGTAAAAATCTCAGCCCTCTCCCCTCCCTGGATCTGCAAT
Source organism: Oryzias sinensis (assembly GCA_037389245.1). Classification (NCBI taxonomy): domain Eukaryota; kingdom Metazoa; phylum Chordata; class Actinopteri; order Beloniformes; family Adrianichthyidae; genus Oryzias; species Oryzias sinensis. The sequence goes on from CM074500.1 coordinate 17,938,841, forward strand.
CCCAATCTTTTGTTTCCCTGCTTCGAGTGGAACTATGTGTCTGTGTGGGAAGCTCAGATACGTGTGAGCATAGGTGAGATTTTGTGCAAAGGAAGCCCAAGGAGGAGATCCAGGGAAGCCTTTCCAGACAACCATGGCTTCAGTGTGGAAAAGACTGCAGCGTGTGGGGAAGCACGCCTCCAAGTTCCAGTTTGTGGCTTCCTATCAAGAACTGATGGTCGAATGCACAAAGAAATGGTGAGTTTGCTGTCAGTGAAGCTCCCTGGAAAGTCTAAACTGCTGGAATGCTGAGCTCAGTCCTGGTGCCATAATTCACACGCATGCACTCAGTCTTTGGTGTGCGGGCATGTTGGTGTGTTGGGAGGGGCTCGGGCTGGCTTTGAAAAATTACTATACATCTTCTTCTTATGCACCGCTGTTGCATGATGCAGGATTTCCTGTTAGCAGACCTTTTTGAGTCCTTTCACTTTTTGAAAATGTTCTAAAACAAACTGCCGATAAGCCTGTTCCTGTCAAACAAAATATGCTGAATAACTTGCAAAGATATGGTGGGGTCTTTCCCCATTGTACAATAATGGTTGATATGTCAAAAACAGAGAAAAACACTACTTTTTATTCAAAAAGGAACTGGTGTGTTTACCTTTAACTTACTCTTATTATATGCTTACAAAATCCCACAATTTCTCAGGAGATGTACTAACGTGATAAATAAGTCTTTACAAAGAGGCAGAAGAAGGGTGCTGCTTGTTTTTTTTCCACATACAGATGATGAAAGATAAAAGCTGCACTTTTGGCTGCTGCCATGTGTCCTGCAGTGAGGGAGACGCCAAGGCTTGTAAAGCAGAGATACAGCCTGCAGGCACGGATTCTCCTGCAGCTTGCTGTAGGCGTGACTTGAACGGCTCCACGCAGCTCCGACCTGGGACAGATGTTAACGTGTCGGAGAATGGAATGAGAAAAATGCACATCTCGAACCAGAGCGCAGGCTAGCTGGCCTCAGTGCAGAGGCAGCAGAAACACTCTGTTTTTGTAATCAGAGCGCGGCTTTTTGATCTTTGTGAATTTCAGAAGAGTGTGCAAACATTTATTTTCACGGAAGTATTTCTTGTTATTAATTAGTATTAAATTGAATGTATGTAGTCTAGAAATACAGGTTTATCTACTGCTAGACGTGAGCTGCAGGAAACTAGATTTTTGGAGTTGGGTGCACATCGCATACTGCAGTCACTGTTATGGGGTTATTACTAAACTAGTGAGTAAAAGTGTTTCTCCTTTTTTCTCCGTCATTATGGGACATTATTGCAACAGCAGAGATTTTCCATGTGCAGATTGGAAACAGTCCTCCGAAGTCAGTCAGGCTGGTTTCAGTTCCTTCAGTTTCAGACACATTAAAAAAGAAAAAGCTCAGGCCAGGGCATTAAATGTTTTATTCCGTAATGAAGAAAGGGGAATATACTGGTTGTTTGGACACTCGTGCACATCCCACGCACCCTTGTGAAATATTTACCCTAAAGAACCCATAGTGACATCATTGTAACAGAAATATATCAGAAAGTGATTCTGTGGTCCACTTGGTTTGTGGTAAAAAACACATCATTTTATTTTTAAGAAAAAATGGGCTCTTATGAGCTAAAGTCTTTTCTACTCACTGCTAACCCCGAAAGCCTCTAACTTTTGAGGTTCTTCATGTGTTATTTGCACACTTTCTGTAAAAAAAAGGCCTACTGGACATCCTTATTAATTAAAAACCAAACAAAATTACCCTCAACAGATTTAGATTGAAACTTCTATTCAGAGGTAAAACTTTAAAATTCCATGCATACAGACCAAGTAAATGTCAATGTAGGCTTTTCTTTTTAAAGACCCACTTTAATGAAAATTGTGTTTTTGGTGTTTCAAACATATGCTTGAGTTTTTTTCTCATGAGGGAAGAAATTTATAAATACCTTTTTTTAATCCAAGCTGGCATCTGGCTCAAAACTGTACGGCTGGATAGCTCCAATATTGCTTGCCATTTTTGTTGCACCGGTATCGTTACCTTGAGGTTGTGAGGGACTGAAAGCTAGCAGGAGAGAGTGTAAGCAAATGGATGATGGGAAGTGGGGTCATGCTTACTCCGCACCAACAGTACTGCCCACAACTCAGAGGTGAAATTCTGATGAATTTCTGCCCCTCTACAGAAACTCTGCCCCAGGAAAACAGACAACAGAGAAGGACTTTAATGAAGGCTAGTGTTTCAAATCTGGGAAACCTTTTGGGTTAGCCTAAATGTGTGTGTTCACCTGCAACATATAATCAAAATGTAGCAATACATGGAAAACCTAAATGCTTCATCAAACAACTCTTTGAAGAATTCCAATGCAGAAAAATACATTTATTATTGACTTCTTTGTTCTTAAAAAAACAAATAAATGTAGTATGTCAGGCTATGTATAGCTATATTGAAAAACATTTTATTTTCAATCAGGTACTTATTAGTCATTGAAAAAGATGTAGGAACATAGGTGTATAAATAAGATAATCATTGTCTAAAGGAAATATGGTATAGTAGGTTAAAGTCTATTGTAATAATAGAACATTACCATTTAATCTCTCACCTCCATCTGTCCTAAAGCTATTTTGTTGTAATCTCAGTTTATTTTATAAGTGGTAGTTCACAACTGAGGTTTTCTTTAAAGATCTATGCAAAGGTTAGGAACATTATAGCGTTATTGATCATTATTGTTAAGATCCAAATTAGTCCAGATAATTTTAATAAGGGCAAATTGACTAGTAATTAGTATGCTGTTATCCATAGAAGTGACCAGCAGATGACATCAAAAGGCTTTTATTTTCCCATAATAATTAAGCAGAAGGTGACAGTGGACAGCTACTGATGTGTTTATTGACCAACCTGGGGAACTCTTGTGATTTAGGGGGGCTCTTAACCTTTTATCAGTCACAACCCTCAGGGTACATTAAAGTTGGCAAAACTCAGCTGGCTCCCCTCCCCCCTTTTGCCTTCATGCAGGAGCTTGAATGCAGAATTTGGGCACATTCACAATGGCAGGTTTGATTGGCACCAGGGTTCCAGATTGTTGACTTTTTTGACAAGTGTAAAAGCTCATCTGTACTTTGATGGGGACCAAACTTACCAAAACCAGGTCCCCTTGGTTGTTTTAACCCAACATTAATCTTGGACCAGAACCAGAAAACAACTCAAAGTATAAGAAGTCAATAACAAAAGTGTATTATGAAAGAAACAGCCCAAAATAAAAACAAAAAACTGAAGAAGCAGGAATTAGAAAAAAAAGTTGTAAAATGTCTGTGTAATCAGAGAATTACTGGGGCTAGCCAGTTTATTCTTGCTTTTTCATAGGGATGTCCAAATCTGATCACGGTATTATTTAATAGAGTTTAGATTAGGTATAAAAACAATTATCTAGATTTGTCATCAAACTCATCTAAAGCCTAGACTATGATGTGTGTCCAAGCTAAAAATCACATTTCTCGACTTGTGAGGGCTGAAACTGTCAGACCGTTGCAGTTCAAGCATTATACTGACAATGCACAGGAAGTTATTAGAAAAATGGTCTTTTATGGAACAGAAAAACGATTTTTTCACTAAGTACTGATGCATTTTGGATCAAACTAACAAAGAAGTATTTAAGTTTTTATCCACAACTTCTAACCAGATAAGGTCACAGCAATGGAATGACAGAATCACACTCTGCACCCTGCAGTGTCATTTAACTGCAAAAATGCATGATGTTTCTGTAACAGAGCTGCTTGTTTCTGCATTGTGAGGCTTTCAAAGCTATGATTTCATGGTGTGTCAACACTTTCTAAGGGTTGGATGTTGAGGGGAAGAATTACTTTGTGTATCTTACTGCACAGCAGCTTCCCGTAGTTCTAAAGTTAATGAACTCCATTACCTCTAAAGACCTTTCTCAATGTTGGGGTTGCACTTCTTTAAAAAGGACAGAAGCTCACTGCAGCTAAGCACAGACGGAAATATTTTGTTGCATAGTTTTTTATTATGTCTAAAAAACCCAAAACATCATTAAGGATCCACGTAATATATAGTCTGACTCACTTATGGTACTTTAACAGCTAATGTTTTAGTGATATTGATTATTTTCACTTTTATTATGAGCAGATTTACTTGATTGTAATTGTGTTTTGCACACAATACTAGCATCACATAGGAACAGCTTGTGCAGCTGTCATGGGTTCATGAATCCTTGTGACTACATACAACAATCCCTGCTTGTTTTTATTTCTTTATTTTTTTAAGTTGTGCAATGGTAGAGAGGGTTGTCGTTTATTCTTTTATTGATTCATGTTAACATGTAATCCCCTTCTACACTAAAACATCTGCTAGTATTCTTAGGGGTAATTGTATTGGGAATAAAAAGTTGAACTATAGAATAATCATTGACATTGGTTGAAATTTCAGTTCATCTATCTCACAGATATAGTTCTTCTTTCCAAACAAAGGTTTTAATATTGTTTCTGTATCAATCAGCAGGTGTTTAATAGTTTTTAGACCCTCCCTTCTCATTCCTGGCTGTTTACCAGCCCTCCCTGCACTGCTTCCTGTTGATTACCTGGACCAGGTTTGTGTATTTAATCAGAATGTGGAGACATCTGTTTGAGCTAAGCAGCAACTAGCAGGGCTTGGAGATCTTGAAAACAGTCAGGTCGGTAGATCTCGAGGACCAGGAATAAGCAGCCCTGTTTTCGATTGTCTGCAATCCAAAATTGATTTATGTGTAAGTGTCTGCCTTTAACACAGAGCGGTATCTGTTGGGAGGAACGATGCAAAGGGATTATTTAGCGCACAGCATTTACCTCTGGAATTTGCCAGGTCATTTTTGGGGGATAAAAAAAAAGTAGAAGTCTTTATTGCTGTGTTTATCGTGTGGTTGTTTTATTGCTGTGCCAATGGTCTAAACAGAGCCCCACCCTGCTGCAGGGGCCGCTGCGCTGTAGGTGCTGGAGTGGATGTGTAATGCTGGACTGAAGATTGTCAAATCAAATGTGAAGTGGTTCCTTCCTCCTGCCTACAGGAAAGATAGCACAGCCACAACTTCCTGACACACCCTGCACTTCCAGAGATCCCGGGGGACGTGCACTGCGCTTCATTTTACCACAAGCAGAGATCCATCCAAATCTTTATTTTGCAAGAGACACTTCACTTTCTTTAATCGTAATTTTTGGGTATACAAGAAATATTATTTACATTTAATTTGACCTTCAGTTTATAATTAACAGAACAGATTTTTACTCTAAAGGAGACACTTGTGCTGTAGGCTTTGCAGAGTCTTTTTTGGTGTTTTAACCTATTGTTATCCTCAATCACCCTAAGTAAAACCTCAGCTTTGTGGTGTCATCTGCTGATTCATATTTATTTTTTTTAAAACCTGTCACGGTCATCAGGATGACCCAGATGCAGGACTAGACAACAAGGTTGAGGGAAGATCCAGAGTTCTTTTAATAGCAGGAAACACCACTCTAGGTGGGAAAAACTCCACAAATGTTAGCACTATTTCCTCCAGTAGGCTGTGCAGGCGGAAGACGTGTCTGGACACAACCACAGCTAGCTCACTAGCTGAGGGAAGTTAGCATGGACTAACTCGGAGAACCGGTCAACAATGGTCAGGATGACTGTTTTACCTCTGGAGTTAAGCAGACCAGTAATGAAATGTGTACAAACAAACAAGAATTAATGTCAACTTCATTCGCATGTTAGTTTCCTAAGGTTCAGCCCACTGTTGTTTTTCCACATCCAAATATTTCACAGGGACCACACATGTTTCCACACATCATGGACTGATCATTTTCTGCTGCCATCACACGTGCTGTCCACTGTGATGAATATGGTCATTTTTACGTTATAGTAAAACAAACCTACCAATCCAAATCCTAAGTCCAAATGGTATTTTCCAATATCAGTATAATAAATTTATTTAATTTTAAAGCAATTAATAGTATATGTTGACTTAATTAAGAAAGTGAACTACAGCCATATTTGTATGTACACAAATATGACATCAAGACGGCCTAAAACAGAAAGCATAAAATGTTTTTTTTTCAAATTAATAAAAAAAAAAAATAACATGTTTATTGTAGTCAAAACTTCTGCCCAATAACGTGTTGATGCAACAATGCTTTTACTGTCAGCCTGGAGACAGGTGTCATCCAATTAGCTGAACAGGTGGAGTCCACTTCACGCTGGACGAAGGGCCTTAGCTCATTTGGAATATATTTTAGTTTTTTTTGTACACATGCAAAAATCTCTTGTTTATGTTTCTATTAAAATAAATGAACATAAACCTTTATAATATTGATTTTAAGATCAAACTGTGTTAAATGTGAAGCACTGTCAATTAGGGCCGGGAATCACTGGGTACCTTACGATACAATTTGCAATAGTTTGCTCACGATGACGCTCCTATCACGATATGACAATAATGTGATAATCGATATATATTGTCTCTTAACACCTCACGATATATCAAACTTTAAGAAAGAAGAACTTGAACTTGGTATTAACTTTTGAAAAACAAAACCATAGCTATTCATTATTAAAAAAAATAGCTGTAAATCAGATATTAATTCTGTGAACAAATTATAGTGTCTTTGTTAAAAATAAATGACACCATTTAGTGCAAATGTGGTGTAAACAAAAAGAAAATTGTCCCAGAATTTTTTTTTGTAAATAGCTAGGAACTTTCCTTTAAGTTATTTAAGACATAAACTGCTTTCAAAATAAATGACCAGGGATAAAATACATAAACTTAAAGTGCATCTAAAGTAAACTTCTTTGTGAACAAAACGTTTGGGGGAAAAAGCTACATGTGATGTATGTTTATATGTTCATGTTTTTCTTGAGAACCACAGACTTTTTAACGTCAAGACTTCGCCCGTCTATTGCTGCTTTGAGGAGAAGGGGGGTCTAAGGGCAGGGATGCCACTCTTTCTGCTGTTTTTAGCGTCATCTCAACCGTAGCTCTGGTCTGGGCGTACAGTGCAGGGATCATTTTTTTCAGTATTTCCTAGAGGGAATGTCAAAGCGTGGCTCTAATGCATTCAATAAAAAACGAAATCCCTCGTTCTCCACCAAGCTGCAGGGACGGAGCCCCTTTTACATTTAAACAGCAATCCCGTTTGTTATTGTTATTGCCTCTGCTCTCGCAGAAGACAGTGGTAGCTACTGTCAATGCTTTCTAATGCACTTTATCCGCTTAAAAAGCCATTGTATATCTGTAAAATGTTGGCTGATAAATCATTTGTCTTGTGTCCTTATAATAAGTTAATATAAATCAAAACTAGACAAAGATTTGTGTTAAGATTTGGTTTTAACAGTGCTTGAGGATGAGGTCAATTGGCCTGGAGACAAATGGTTTACATTTTTCTAACAGTAAAACAATTGGAGCCTGATATTTGCATAGTTTCTGTTCTGTTGGAGCATGTTTTGTTAAACAAACCCTGTGAGGCCTCTCCTCAAGGCTGAAATTATGCCACCCCCCCTTCCATCTTTTTTACCCTTTTCTTCTGTCGTCTTTCTATTTTTTTTAGCTTCTTCAGAGAAATTCTTTCAGTTTCCCTTTACAGATTCCTGCTTTTTAACAGTAAAACCAAAGAAAACATAAAGGACTTCAGACTTACAACAGTTACAGTACAGTACTTACAGTGTACTTAAGTGGTATTTACACGGTACTTTTTAATGGGACTTACTGGGTACTTTTTTGTGTCTACTCTGTACTTACATGGTACTTGCTGTGCATTTATGTGGTACTATTTGGTTCATACTTATGTGGTACATACTGGGTATTTATAATATTTTACTGGGTATTTTTGCATGTGGTGCAAAGGTGTCTTTAGTGGTACTTAACACATGTAAGAACAACATAAGTACAAATAAAGTACCTTGACCTTTAAGTCTGCACTCGTATGTTTCATGGTATTTACCATGAATTTATCAAAGAAACTACCCTTTAAGTACAATGAAACTGGACTGTAAAAGAAAGTCAGCCCTTATTCCGCTCAACTACATGGTAATTTCAGGACTAAATAAATGCTGGGTATGTTAACTTGAAATATAACTTGGAACTTACCCCTTAAGTACAATGAAACTGGACTGTAAAAGAAAGTCAGCCCTATTTCCACTCTATTACATGTTACTTTCAGTAGTAAATGCTGGGTATGTTCACGTATTACCTTCCCGTACAGTGTACATACACACTAAGTACCAAGTTATATTCAAGTGAACATACCCAGTATTTAGTACTAAAAATACCATGTAGTTGAGTGGAAATAGAGCTGACTTTCTTTTACAGTCCAGTTTCATTGTACTTAAAGGGTAGTTTCTGTGGTAAATTCATTGTAAATACCATGAAACATACGAGTGCAGACCTAAAGGTCAAAGTACTTTATTTGTACTTACCTTGTTCTTACATGTGGTAAGTACCACAAAAGACACCTTTGCACCACATGCAAAAATACCCAGTAAAATATTATAAATACCCAGTATGTACCACATAAGTATGAACAAAATAGTACCACATAAATACACAGCAAGTACCATGTAAGTACCAAGGAGACACATAAAAGTACCTTGTAAGTACCCAGTAAGTCCCATTAAAAAGTACCACCTAAATACCACTTAAGTACACTTTAAGTACTGTACTGTAAAAGAAAGCGTTACCAAGTATTCATTGTTTTGTCATGTCAATCTAAATTTACTCTTATTTCTAAGACATTTGCAGAGCCAAAAGAAGCCGTAAAGCTTTGACATTTCTTAGGTACAAAGCTAGGACAGTCTTTTTTTAGGACAGTCTTTTTTTTATTTTCAGTTTTTCTACAATCACATTACTAACAGTCGCATTTTTAAACTTCCCACATTCTTTGTGGGGTCAAGAACATTGACCTTCCACGTCAAATTGATTTCTTCAGCTTTGGCTTTTTAATCTTTTTTTAATGTAGTTTTTCATCATCTTTGGAAAAATCCATAGATTGGTTTAAAAACAATGTGACGTCCTCTGAAATCTTTATTGATACGTTCTTTTGCAGAGCACTGACTTCATTAATCACCACAGGATGGGTTACAAGTCCTTTTGACAACAGTGTGGGGGGATCTGTTATGAATTTGGTTTGCAGCACACTTGATTGATTTATTCTTAAAATCATATAAAACGGTGGTTTGTTATTGTGCAGTTTCATTCCAGTCTGGCCTAAGGCTGGAGAAAATTAACAGTTCTACTTTAACTGTAAACATTTAAGAAATATGTATGCATAGCATAGGTTTCCATGGTTAGCTCCTTGTCATGATCAAGAAGTATTTATAGTTTTATGAAGTTTATTGCTAAAAAATGTAAGATATTTAAAACGATTTACATACTGTTAAGTGATATCAATGTGACAGCTTTCTGTCTTTCTTCTGGTTGCTCCCCAGCTTTGAAGGTGATTCTGGGGAGCAACCAAGCTCCCATTTTTTATTTATGAATTTAAAGCAAGCCAAGAGGTAGCACATTTGCTCAAATGAATACTAGAAGTTGGTGCTAAAAAGGAGAAATTTACCGTTTGCTCCCATGTTAAAATTATTTAGTTTTTCTTTTTACAAAAAAAAAAAGAAAAACATATATAGATTACGTTGTCAAAACTTTTTGATGTTTATTTTCTACTTATAATACTATGCTGGGAGGTTTTTTTTTTAAACCAACTGACTCAATTTTATTAGAACTCAAAGCATGCATTCCTAGATGTTTTTTTTTTAATGGCAGGTAGTGAACCCAACCTTATCTTGCCAAATTGCTCTTTTTTTTAAACATCTCAAGGTCTTATTGTTATTCCACTTCAGACTTCATTTTGGCTGCTCAGAATCCCCATAGTTGGTCCATCCAGTGTGTCTGTCTGTGGGAGCAACATGCTACTACCTAAAGGAGGTGATCAAGATGACAGCAGTTCCCCAGCAGCTCAGATACCACGTTCTGGATGAGAGCAAATTAAAGTTGAAAAAAGCTACAGGGCGTGGCTGTAGCTCACTGGGTTAAGCAGCCTGTTTGCCAATTGGTTGATCAGGCGTTTAAATCTCAGGCTAGACAGTCATTGTGTCCTTGGGCAAGACTCCCAAGCCCTCACTGCCCCCTGTTGTAAAAAAAAATCTGTAATTTGCTTTGGATAAAAGGTTCTGCCAATTGCTATGCAATGTAACCTCTGTAAAGGGACCAACTGTCAGCTGATTAGAGAGGAAACAAGAAGTCCAAAGGCAAAGGAGGTATGAGTCCATGAACAGGAGTACAGAAAACTGGAATGCAGACCAAAGAAAGATGGGCTGCAGGTTTTACACCAAATGTCTGTAGGTAGCTGGAGAAACTACATTTAAAACTTACTGCAGTGGTTCAACAAAATTTGGAAATGTTGAAATGCATTTTAAAACAAAGTCTGTTTAAATCCTCCAAAAACAAGGAATCATCTTCTAAAGCTTGTGTAAGATTTTTTTTCGTTAACCGTGCATTTTTGGGCTTCCTGTCCACAGTTTTAGCTTGTCGCCATCATTAATCTTGAACCATCTTTTTGTTCTAGGACAGTAACCCTCCTTGCTTTTTTAAGAGGTCCAGACTACCTTTGACCCTGGTCTTTACAAAATGAATGACTCAAGGAGATATCCTCATTTTTGAAGAACATAGTTGAATATGTGATAATTCTTTTTCCATTAGATTTGCCTGATAACACACAGCCTCATTTATTGACTGCACATTGCCAAATTTACACTCCCCTCTGGAAAAGTCAGTAGCTGCTCCCTCATTGGAGTTTTTATGGTTCAGTTGGTTGTAAGTGTGTTTGATCTTATTGAGAGCTGAGATTGAAATTGTGTTGTCCCAATTCAACCCTGATGGACCCGAACCCACCTGAAGTTTATAATGAGACACTTCAGGGGACTTGAAATGCAAGAGCAAAATGTCAAGTTTCTTCATCTTTTATAAAAAAAAAGTTGTTTTAAATAGTTTGGTTAAGTGGTGAAACGTTTCAAGAATAGCAGGCAGATGCCATGATTCAGCTTCAAGATATGAGCATCTTTATCCAGAAGTGTCATGGTAGCTAAAAACGATATGCGTTTGCACAGCAAACAGCCTGGGAATTTTGAGCTTTTATTTCTGTAAAACCATACAGACACTCCAATTTATCAATTGGCACTTTCAGCAAACATCCAGTTGCTTCACCTACAGTCTGTTAAAAAGATATTTTGACCATTTTGAAATCATTTAATGTGATAGAAAACATTGGCATTTTTCTGATGTGTCAGGAATTGAGCTTATAGCAAAAATCCTCATACTAAGGTCTTGAGTGCAGAATAAAGCCATCATATATTTGGACAGGTGTTCAATTTACACTATAAATTCAAATTCAACTTTGTATTATATGTATTATAGCACTTTTGGTTCTAAAAATCACCTCAAAGTGCTTAACATAATTAAATAAATAACAGTAATAAAATATAAGGTAAAATAGGAATTGTTCAGAAGACAGGTTGAATGCAGAAGGCTGTTCTTTCAGAGGTTTGACCTGAATTAGAGCAGCAATTTTCTTAGTGTATGGCATTATTACAGATGAAATCCCTGAATGCTGAGGGAAATAACAATTCTTTACAGTTTTACTGTTTTTGCGTGCTCATACATTCAACAATTCAATACAATTCTACATTTTAAAGGGCCTAAACCATGCTATTTTTAAGCCATTTATAGCAAACCATATCCAAATATATGATAATATATTTCCTTTGGCACACAAAGGAATGTTTTTTAAAATTAAATATTAGTTATTTTTCTGAGCTCTTCAACCCAGAAGTAAGATAACTCGATCTCTGAGACATTGCCTTTTGCTCCTCGTGGGTGTCGCCCATTTCATGACGTCAACCATGGCCCTCGACAGCATGTCTGCGTCTCGCCCACAAAAAACAAAAAATATCCGAACTTTAGCAAAGATGGATGTGCATATAAAAGAAAATGCTGATCACTGCTAGGTCTGCGGAGAAAGTGGGTGTGTGTTAGCCTGGGGGCGATGCTGGCATGCAAGTTGTGTGCACTTGGAACTTCATCACGTACCTCTGGTTTTCCCTCATGTCTTACTAATAATAAAGCATGTTTTTATGGCACATTTTAGCAGCTTGTAATAGTTTAATTTAACTACACTCCACCTGTCAGGTTTTACCTCTTCTTCGATTAAAAAAAAAAAAAGTTGCTCATACTACGGTTTTCTTATGCCTGCAAAATGGATCAATTTTACATAATAACATAATTCAGGTAGCGGTCATAAAAGAAACAATTCTCCCCCTTAGTAGATGGGACTTTATGTCTGTAAGTGTGTGTGTCTGTGTGTGAAAATGTGCCATTTTTCTTTCATCTCTTCTTTTGTGGTTTTCACTTTTAAATTGGCCAAAGTGACTATCAGTCTGTGGGTGATGACATTTTTGCTTTGTGCATTAACTTTGACCTAGCATTTAGTAGTGGGTTTATGCAGTTACACATGACTGAAAGAGCCTAAAAATACTCGATCACAGGCATAATTAAATGGCATGAGATGGCAGCGCTGATATATTGGGTTGTTAAAATCTATGCAGGAAAAACTCTTCATAAAGTGTCATTGATTGGAGGAAGAGTAAACGATTACAAAACACGCTTAAACACTGACACACAGTTTGAATGTAATGCACTATGTTGAAGTTCAGATGATCTCTCTATAGATCTGATAACTCATAGCTTCCCCATTATTTAGAGTCAGTCAGGCAAAGTGTTAAATAACTTTTGCTGACACAAACAAACAGCATTTTTGTGTTTTGTTGCAGAGATTTCAAAATTCCAACACCCCAACATGGTCGGGTTTTTTGTAAGCATGGTGATGTGTTCACAGTCATCAACATTTCTGTTCTACTCAGTCTTAAAAGTAAAGTTCTCAGTAAAGTTTAAACTCCCAATAATCCAGGTTAGAAGGCATGAAATGTGAAGAGGCAGTCATGAATGCTTTCATGAGACACAGTGTGCATGTTTCTGCATGAATGGGGTAAGACCATACCTTGTCTATTTGTGTGTGTGTGTGTGTTTGCGCGTGTGTGTTTGTGCGCTGCAGTCTACAGAGACAAAGACAAGGGTCAGTTTTCTCATGATTTATTCATCCCATCAGACTGCGTTCCTTCAATCAAAGCATGTTTCTGTTTGGAGAGACTTGAAGGGTTTTCTTAGTGTTTGACATGAAGATGCAAAGTAATCTGGCTATTTAGTAACTCATTTATTTTTGTTTCATTTAAGTAACTATTGTAGCCGCAGATGTTGCAGTTTTGCAAACATGGCTTCTTCTCACTGATCTTTTTCCCCTCAAAGGCAACCTGACAAACTGGTGGTGGTTTGGACCCGCAGAAGTCGGCGGAAATCATCAAAGGTTTGCATTATAAAGTGCTTTTATCCAAGAAATACAAAAACTATACCTGTTTCCAACTACCAGGTGTCACCTTCTCATCATTGTTGTTGTGCAGTCTCACAGCTGGCAGCCTGGCATCAAAAACCCCTACAGAGGAGTCGTGGTGTGGCCCGTCCCAGAAAACATTGAGATCACCGTCACCCTCTTTAAGGTAACTTGTGGACCTCTCATAAAGAAATCCCTCGATTCTGGAAATATCCGGAGGAATGCTGATGCCTGTTAAGCCCACGCTTCATAAACAGCGCCGGACTTACTTAAACATGCTGGGCCTCTGCGCTGACAGAGCAGCTCAGTGTCCTGTTACCCAAGAAGCAGAACTCCTCCACAGGTGCACACATACCTGGGTGCTGGAAAGATGCTGATGGAAAAAGTGTCTGTGCGTCATTCCTGATCACCGACATACTGATAAATCCGGCTACAGACCTCTGCTGATCAGTGCACTTTCATGCTGGTTTTTTGTGTATCATTTCCATTAAATAATTGACTTTTTTTTTAAATTTGTCCAGTGTTTATTTGTAAACTCTGACCTAAACTTTCCTGGAAGGTCTGGATTCCAAGATAGGAATAATGGTGTCTTTGGCTACACTTAAGAATAAAAAACTGTAGTGTAGGGAGGGTGACCGTGAATTGATATATATTCTTATGATCCAACCAGATCCATCAGCCTGAGTTAAGTGGTTATTTGAATTAAATTGAGTCGACCTATACAGTACAGACCAAAAGTTTGGACACACCTTCTAAATCATTTGAATGAGAAGGTGTGTCCAAGCTTTTGGTCTGTACCACATACAGGGCTCCAGACTAACTTTTTTTAACTAGGAGCACTGTGGCCCCCAACTGAAAATTTTAGGGGCACAACCAAAAAATTTAGGGGCGCATACTGTAAAATCAACATGCTAACCAAATCTACTAATTTCCACTGTATTACTAATAAATACTTTAATAATAGATGCAGAAATTACAATGTGCTGTTTCAAATTTAGTGTCACATTTTATTCTGTACTTTTGAAGATGCAACAACAAGGTAAACTGACAGCACCATCGCTGTCATGACAGTACAAATAGTAAACAAAATACTATACAATTAGAATAAAAAAAAGTTTTTAGTAACAAAGTGATTACCGTAGTAACATTTTGGTCATTTCACAGTTTCATACAATACTTAAATGTATGTAAACATTAGGGGATGGAAATTCATGTTGGCGACACCAAATGGGTGCAGCCAAGATGCACAGTAATTTGAGATCATCCAGATGGACGCAACACTGCGCAGATCACCTGATGTGAGACGTATATTTGTTTTTGCTCTAACATCACCTGTCAATCAAAACAAAAATCACGAGAACTCAACTGACTGAAAGCTGCCCTACAGACTACAAAACAATGCAATATGGGACATGTGTCCTGATGGGTTTTTGTAGTTCTGTGATCTATTAAAATAATTTAAAATGCCAATTGATTAAAAAAAGGCTACATACATTACAAAACATTAAAATAAATATAAAATATATAATAACACAGATCAGACTAAGGGGGAGAGGAATATTAAAACTAAATTGAATGTTAAGGACTACAACTTCCTGTTCTCCTTCAGTCTCGCTTTAGCTTCGCCTTCATGTACCCCCCCCCCCCCCCCCCGGGCCTGGTCACCCAACGATCCAGGCGCGGCGCTGGTTCATCTCAAACACGTCTCTCGTTACATTTTCCCCACGTGTTTTAAGTGTGTCTAAGACTAAATCGTGTTGTTGCTCGCACGTGTTTAAAGTTCAAGCCCCCCCCGCATGTAGGTGTGGGACATTTATGCTCCTCAGCTGACCATCTCCCGCAGGAGCGGTGTGCTGCCGTAACAGCCGTGCATGAGAACCGCGGTTTGCTTCGCGAGTTTGAGACCCCTGCTGTACACTCTGGCACTTGTACACTGGCTGCAGGTCTTCTCACACGCATTGGCCGCCTCACAGACAAGCATCACTCAATGAAACGTGAGTGTGTACTCACGTTTCATGAGTATGTGTGCGAGTGTGTGTGTCTGTCTGCGTGTGTGCTCGTGTATAAAAAAAAAATACGGAGGGAGGGGGAGGCAAATTTACTGGTAGCACATGTGCGACTGGATGTAAAATTCAGTCGCACACTCTCAACTTTTGGTCGCAAAATGCGACCATTTGGTCGCAGTCTGGAGCCCTGACCACATACCAATATAAAATGGTTTCAAAATGAAACAAATCAAATGTAATCAATAGTGGAAAATACCATTTGGATTGAGACACAGTAGGTCTGTATTACTATTACTTTAAAATGACTAAGTGCATCACAGCGGACAAGACGTGTGGGATGGCAGCAGAAAATCATCAGTCCATCATTCCAGTCCAATGTGTGGAAACATTTAGAATTTAGTAAAGACATGTGACCATACAGTGTGGTAGAATGTTCTAATGTTTCCTTTGGATTATTTTGATGTGGAAAAACAAAAGTGGGCTGAACCTTAGGAAACTAAAATATGAATGGATTTGACATTATTTTCTTGTTTATGTAATATGTGTTTGTTTGTACACATATTTAATATACACTTGATTATCTAGAAAGAAATACAAGAAATCTGGAAAACTTCACCTGCACTGTTCAGTACCAGGTATTTCTCTCTGAGTCACACTGGCTGAAGTTTGGGCTAAAGATGTCCTGGATCTTATGATATGAATGGAACCATTGTTAAAATTAATCACTACACTACTACTGTAGTATCATCAATCTGAGAGCTTCTGAAGAATGAAACATGGAGCAAACTATAAAGAAGGAGCAGCTCTTTTTCAGAAATGTAAAAAAACAGCACATTTATGAAGTTAGTATAGCAATATTAATATTGAAAGAATGCACCTAGTAGATTTTCCATTATGTTCTGAGCATCTTTTATGCAAGCCATAAAGGTTGTCATTAATCTTGTGTGTTAATTTGTGTTTGTTAAGGTTTTTAATGGCGTCCAAAAATATATTTATGCAGCCATAAACATGGAATGTGTTGTAGACAGTCTTTTATGTACTGAGTATTGAATTTAAATCTATGTGTAAAGTACATATTTCTTATGGACTACTGTACTTCTACTCTGCAGAAACTGTTCCCGAGAAAACAAAAGATTGGTTTGATTTTGGCTAAAAATCATAATCATAATGAAGACCTCTAGGAACATTTTTAAAATGGATCAAAAGTGAAGAAGGTCTTTAAAATAAAATTTTCTTATTTTGTCTTTTTCTGTTGTTTTTTTTCAAAATTAATGAAATGGGGTGAAGCAAGTTCAAATGTGTCTTTCCTGTGCCCACAGGATCCCCATGCAGAGGAGTTTGAGGACAAAGAATGGACGTTTGTTATTGAAAATGTGAGTACAACATCCCAACTTAACTTCCTTGGTAAATTTTTAGAAACAGTTGTTCTTTTGAAAGCCTTTTTTTGTCCTCATCCTCAATCCTCAATCCTCATTGTAGCTTCAAAGCAGAAGTTTAGCATCTTGATGTGCAGCTTCTGCCCCTGTGTGGTTTATTTGTGGTACTACAGGCTACTCAGATGAAACTATTATCTTGGGGTTTGCATAAATACAAAGATAGGGGTCTCTGCACACTTTCCTGGTCATAGTTTTACAGTTTTAACCTTGTGGTGGGCTCAGACATTCACACAACACAGATGTTGCTAGAATGGTCTCTTGTCTGGGGAGGTGTTTGACTAAATCTTGACTTTTCTGTAGTAGTGCATGAGAGTGACAGTTTAGAGGGAGAATCAAACCTTTTTTTCTGAAAATGCTGATTTTTTTCTGTGTTTTAGTCAAATTGACATGTGGAACAAATGGGGCCCTTGTGTTTACACATTAGGCTTGTTTGTCTAAGTTGTTCAGGAACACTCAGCAGCCTCTCCGGCTCACACAGAGCAGCTCTGTTCATGAGCAAACAGCTCGCTCAGTGGTACTGCTGCGTGCCAGCTGCGACGTAGACCCCCTTTTTTTCCTCCTAACTGCTGTCAAAGCTGGCATTAGGGCCGCCCTCGCATGTTCCGTCCGCTCTGAGTGACATGCACTCAGAATGTTCTTTCATTCCCAGCTGCTCCAAGTCTCTAGTGCTCTTTAAAAAATAAAGCAAACACAGCCGTTGTCTTTTGAACGTAAAGTAGAAACCAGAGAACTTTGACATTTGTGAAAAGTCTATGGTCACAAAACAATTTCTAAGTTAAAATGCATCCATTTTAAAATTTCACGTTGAATCAGTCTGAGGGTATAAGTGCGTTGAAGTTATTCAAATTCAAATTCAACTTTATTTATATAGCGCTTTTCATGCTACAGAGCATCTCAAAGTGCTTCCCAAAAAATAGAAATATGATAAAAATATCGTAGTTATAATAATTAACATAGTAAAAATAAATGAATAATAATAAAAATTAATTAATAAAAACACATAAAAACCCAACACATACACATCTCACCATTACAATAAAAAAAATCTAATTGGTTGTTAAAATTTTATAAAATCAAATAAAAACATGTGGACAAGTAAAAACTATGTAAAAGCTTTACTAAAAAGATGTGTCTTAAGTTTCTTTTGAAAAACCTCCACAGTGGCGGAAGCCCTCTCGCCCTCAGGCAGGCTGTGCCACAGTGCTGAGGGAGGCCTCGCCGTGGGTTTGAGTTCTGACCTTTGGGACCCCCAGCAGACCTGCACCTGTGGACCTGAGGGCTCTGGGAGGGTCATAGACTAAAAGTTAATCTGACATAAACGAGGGTCCAGTTCCATTTAGACTTTTATAAAGTAATAAAATAACCTTAAAATCGATCCTAAAGCTGACTGGGAGCCAGTGCAAAGACTTCAAAATTGGAGTAATGTGCTCCTTTTTTCTGGTTCTAGTTAAAAGGCATGCAGCCGAATTTTGAACAAGCTGCAGCCAGTTGATAGTATTTTTCTTAATACTAGAAAGAAGAGCATTACAGTAATCTATCCTACATGCATGGATTAATATTTCAGCACAGGCTTTGGAGAGAAAGCGTCTCACTCGGGCAATATTTCTAAGATGATAAAATGCAGTCTTTGTAACTTGGTTTGCATGTGCTTCAAAGGTAAGATCTGCATCTAAAATCACACCGAGGTTTCTGACTTAACTGCAAACATTCAGATTAAGAGTTGATAAATAGGATTGGACCCTTTCTCTCTCAGCTTCAGGACCAACAATTAAAATGTCAGTTTTGTCTTGATTGAGCTTTAGGAAGTTAGGGTTAGGGTTAGTGCACAACTTAAAACCTCATCAGTGGGTCCCAATGTCATCAGGATACACAGCATAACTATGCTGATGACATAGTTATGCTGGATGGATGTCATCAAAATCCATAAATATGAATTTATGGATTTTTGCTGTTATGTAAGGAATAACAGACGGAGTCCTGCGGAGGGTCCTTGCTTGGTTAATGCTGAAGCTGTTCAGAGCTGTGCAGAGATTCCTGGGGATTTTTCTGCTCGTTTCATTCTGCTTTTTGTCTTTCTGTCTCTCTGTAATCACAGTTTCTGAAGCTACCAGGAGAGGATGCCGAGAGAAAGACTTTTCTCCTGCTCCAAATAACCAAAATGTCCTGTTATTCTAATCTTATAAAATAAGAAAAACAACAAAAACAAATTCCGTCTCGTATAAATCCTTACTCCTGAATCCCAGCAGATTCTATTCTTGTTTGTTTTGCTTTTTTGAACACATTTTGTTTTGTGCT
Organism: Oryzias sinensis; assembly: GCA_037389245.1. NCBI lineage: Eukaryota > Metazoa > Chordata > Actinopteri > Beloniformes > Adrianichthyidae > Oryzias > Oryzias sinensis. The sequence continues at coordinate 17,958,021 of CM074500.1, forward strand.
GGCGGAGCGGCTCAGACTTCTCACTGCAAGGTGATGGTCATGGAAAAGGTCATGTGACTTGCAGGAACAGTCTGAAAGTCCAGACAGAAGTGGACATCAATTTAAAAAATCAAAAGGGATAACGTTTTCTTTTGAAGGGAACTCATAATGCTTTGGATAATTCTGCCCTTGTTTTAATAACCAGATCGTAAACGCAATGACATCCTATGGGAATCCTGGTGGATTTACATAATGGGCTGGGATCTCAAAACATCACCTGATGATGCCTTTATTTTGTGCACACCGCCCCCGAACCCTTACATGTGGAGTGGAGCCCCTCACTTCAGACCACAGTGCATCTGTCTTAGGGTTTTCTGCACATAAATGAATATTTATTTAAATTTGAACAACTTCTATATCCTTTAATGTTTGCCCACATGAAGCTTTCTCACAAGCACAACAAACTGAAACACTCAAACCTGTTAAAGAATATTATCTTATCCATTGTGTTGTACACCCTGGACAGTTGGCCCTTGATCCTCATAGTTCCATATTTAAAAGAAGTTATTAGAAAGGGAACACTTAGAGGCAAATATGTATGATTTATAAAAAGCTCTTAAAAAACCCCTCAAATTGACACATGGATTAAATTCAAAGAGTAAAATCTTTGCCGAATTCAAACAACAAATTGTTGCTACAGATTTTTTAAAGATATTTCAAAACTAGATCACAGTTCTGGTCAGATCTTCTCTGTCAGAGCCTTAAAGCTGCTGAGGTTCCATTGCACAGTTTTCAATAATTATTATTAAAAAAGAGATGTTGCTAAGATGCTCTTGACTTAAGGAAACAATAAATTGTGGATTAGTTTTCATTATTTTTGATCTTTCATTGGCCTGAAAGCAGAGCTGTCCTGCAACTTCAAACAAATGTTCTTTCACGTTTTTGTGTGAAGGTTCCAGTTGGACTGTGACTGATCTCTGAACTAATCTGAAAGAATGAGCTTTAACTTTCTGCTGTTGTGCAGGAAGCCTGTGCTTCTGTCTTCAGTGAACGTGTCATCAGCAGATATGTTCTTCTGCAGAACACACTTCCTGCTTCCTTATTAGTATAATTATGGCATGTCCAGAAGGAAAAACCAGCAGATTCTTTTTAAAACAGTGAAACATTTGAAATCACTATAGTCTCAAACTAACATATGAGTGTCCTGATGTGGCCTTGGACAGAGAGGGGGTGATGCTGGCCCCAAGAAGGACCCCCAAGACCAAAATATATAGGTGTGGAGAAAATATTTGTAGTGAGCTGTCTGTTTGCAAAGACTTTGTCACTTTATGTATGTCAGACTGGAAAGAATGACGGTAGACGGGGCTCTGCCTCTGTGTGCCTTGATGAAGAGTGAAGAAGACGCACAGGTCAGCCGGCGGTTTCTGACCAGAGCGTGGGAGAGAGCAAGAAAGGCAGAGGAAAACGACAAGTTTGTGGGTTTGCCCGTGTTTCTGCATACCTGACTAATGAGAGAAGGATCAAAGGACCTTCTGACAGCAGGAATGAAGAAGAGGAAGGAATGATGGGAGGGGACCAGCAGCCCTCACACTCTCACACTCTTGCTCCTGCTTGATGATTACCAACTGAAACAGCTCACATCTGCTGGCACCTGATAAGAAGAAACCTCCAAACTATGGAGACATTTTCACTCTTGCTTGGTTGGTGCTGACATGGCTCTTTAAAACAAACACCATACTTTTCTTATGCTGGACACAAGTAGCATAGTAAATCTGTTTATTACATTTGTTGAAGTTTTTATTCGCAAACTTAATTCAGTTGACTATTTCGTTGTGAGAACATCAGAAAATAATTTTTAGATTCATTGGATCTTCTGATTCTTTGTTAGGTTCGTTCTCATCTGAGCTGGCATCTGACTCAAACCCTAACCCTGCTTCAGTCATTTGAACTACTGCTGCTCTGCAGAAACTAGGTCCTAGAAAGCGACTCAGGTTTTTGGATATTGTCTAAAAACGCCGTAATCATAAATAAAAGACAGCTGGGAAGGATTTTACAGTAGCTCAAAAGAGGATTGGTGTGGAACTTTAAGCCTTTTATAAGGTACTTTTCTGACACTGCTTCGTATGTGTCAAAAAGCTCAATAAAAGTATTGTTGAGATTGTGATTGCAGATTTGATTCCCACCCTGCATATCCATGTGTCTGAGTGTAGTCAGACTAGAAACTGAGCCCCAAATTTCTCCTAATGGTCTTTTTAATGCCTGGCGTGGCAATTCTGCCAGCATCTGTGAATGAACAGATGTGAATGGATGAATGGGAACAAGACTGTAAAGTGCTTTGGGCCTTGAATGTTTTTCTTTTTTTTAATGTATTTTTTATCCTGAGTTTGTTCTCACGCATACCAACTAGTGATGACCGAATAACTTGTTTTAAATTTGATCATTTTTTAGTTCTTTAACTAACTATAGCTGTTGGCATTTACTCATGCATTTGTGCTGAAAATCTGTTCATTTTCTGTCTTATTTGGAATGCTGATAATATTAGTGACCACTGGAGGGCAGTCTAGCACAAGAATGGGCATTCTTTCTAAGCAGCTGCTTCTGAATGCTGCTTACAAATGGGTTCTTCGTGTCAGCTTTATGTTTGTCTGCTTTTGAATGTCAGCGGTTGGGGGGCTCTGTCTACGTTTGTTTATGTTGAGACGTGTGGATGAAGTGCACCCGCATTGTAAAACTGAGACCAGTAGAGAAATTCAGGCCCTCTGCCATGCCTCCCCTTCTAGGGAAGTTAGTTTGAAGTCAGCACACACGAGTGCCGCTCTTTTCACAAGGACCAGAAGAAGAAGGAGAGGTGAGTTCTCCTGACCCCTCATCAGGCAGCGAAGGACAGAGGGGGAAGAATACGCCATTGTGCCCGAGCGCTGGAGATGATGAAATTCAAGATCCCAGAGCTGTGGCTGCGTCTTAATCTTAGGGCCCAACCTCGCTCAGCTCTAATCCCTCACTGTCAAATTACTGGCCCTGGCTAGATTGTATTTTGTCATTGAAAATGGCGGTGTCAAACACTACCTTTTTCTCTCCTCTATTTGTTCATCTGCCAGGGCGAATCACATAATCAGAAGATGGAGAGGGGGGTGAAGGCTGCAAACGGCTGCACAGTAGTATCTCCAAATTGCATGCTACCCTTGCCTTTCACCCTCTTTCAAACAGGCACATATTATCAAAAAGGTGGGCAAATTGAGAGTTAAGATTGGATGGCTACATTTAAAGGCATTGTGCAGACGGGCTCTTTTGTATATGCATGGTGCAGGGGGTTAATGTGTGTATGTATGGCCGCGTGTATTCTGACTCGGTTAGCATATCAGCCAAAGCTGGAGATTGGAGACCAACTTCCCTCATCTTCAAAGCTTTGTGGGAGGATTTAAATACCACACACAGAGGACAGTTGTATTAAAGTGAGAAGCTATCATGTCTGAATATATTGAATATACACAGCCATCCAGACTCCAAAGCCCCCATCTTTGTGCCCCTCCCCCATCGCTCAGAATTGAAGTCAACATTTTCCTCACTTGCATTACAGCAATGCCACTTAAGAGGGAGGACATTTCTGAGCTCTGCCTTTTGATTAAACCCATACCTTTATTGTGAAATTTCCATTGACAAGTTTTTTTAGCGCGCAACACTGCAGCAACTTTTCATCAAATTGATCAACACACAGAAAAAATGAATGAAGACTTTTATTTTTGTTTTCATAGATTTTCATTGAATAGATTTTAAGTTCATGCAAACATTAGTAAAACATTAATTATTTAAATTTGCTACTATAGATTCCTAAAAGAAAATTTGTGGTAGTTTTTGTTCAGGTAGTCCACTTTTACTGGTTTACTATAACTCTGTCTTTAATCTCAGCTTCAGGCATGTTCACAAATATAATCTTTTAAGGTGGCCAATCAAGGTGGGTTTACTAAATCAATTTATTGCAAACAAATGTATCTTTCCTAAGAAAAAAAACGATATTGATCCTTAAATTCACAAAATAAATTTTTGTCATGTTTCTCAGGCAACAGTTTTGTTTATTATAGACATAAGAAAGTTTGAACTTTTGTTTGGTTTAAGTATTTATTTATTTGAAAACAAAATATTTTAGAATAGAAACGTTACTAACAGATATTTAACTTGCAATCAAAAAAAAGTCTGAAACTTCACAGGTAGGTGGCACTAAATCCTCAAGTCTATGGTTGGTGTGACTTACCTTTAGCCTCCTACAGAATCATTTAAACACTTAAAGTCAGGCGGTTTTATTTTGTGGATGCAGATAGAGGGGCATGGTGGCCCCCTCCTCCGTTTGCCTGAAACATATTATGTAAGCCACTGGCTTGTGAGCGCTGACAGGGCCTCGGGGAAGAAACAATTATTTCAGCTCCTGGCTATTCACGCAAAGATGACAAAAGCTGGTATGAAGTATGAAATCCCAAAAGTGCCCCCCAGATGCAGCGGCCAACAAATTGGGATTAATTTGTGCTCTTGTTCACGGACGTGTCTCCAAAGTTTCACCTTTGCTCATTTTTCGTCTCCTAAATAGTTTTGTGGACGGGTCTCAGCGTTTGCTGCTGATGGTGACATGATTGACCGGGAACGCCGGAGGGAGGTGCAGCACTTCCTGTTGGTGTACGGTCCACACACTCACACATGCTTCCCACATTAATTCAATCTAATTAATTGTCATGTGGAGAGGGAACAGATGCTTGTGATCACCCCCCATGCTCAGACCCCTCCCTGAGTAGCCTTGCACACATTTATGACAAAGCTGCTTTTATTCACAGGCGTGAAGAAAATGGCTCTCTGTTACAAATTGAGGGAAACTGTGATGCAGGTTACTATCCCAGAAAAAAAAGAGAAAAATGTCATACTTGGATTTGTTTCTGCTTTGGTTTCCCCCAGAAACTGGATTCAATTCTGGAGGGGTATTTGTCTGGATGTCCGCTCAGTTATGTGTCAGGATGGGTTGTGTATTTGTGGACTGTAGGTGGCTGTGAGACCGGGTGGTCCCTCCTGTCGCCCTAATAGGCTTACAGGCCCCTAATCCACAGCACATCGCCCTGTCACATGACCAGCCCGCTGACTAACCGCCCCTGCTGCCATGAAAATTGTGTCTACGGTTGTGCGTGAGTCTGCTGCAGTGATGTTTGTGTGTCTGCAGTTGTGCAGGAGTCTGCTGCAGTGATGTTTGTGTGTCTACAGGTGTACATGAATCTGCTGCATTGATGTTTGTGTGTCTGCAGTTGTGCGTGAGTCTGTTACAGTGATGTTTGTGTGTCTGCAGTTGTGCAGGAGTCTGCTGCAGTGATGTTTGTGTGTCTGCAGTTGTGCAGGAGTCTGCTGCAGTGATGTTTGTGTGTCTGCAGTTGTGCGTGAGTCTGCTGCAGTGATGTTTGTGTGTCTACAGGTGTACATAAGTCTGCTGCAGTGATGTTTGTGGGTCTGCAGTTGTGCGTGAGTCTGCTGCAGTGATGTTTGTGTGTCTGCAGGTGTACATAAGTCTGCTGCAGTGATGTTTGTGTGTCTACAGGTGTACATAAGTCTGCTGCAGTGATGTTTGTGGGTCTGCAGTTGAAGACCTACTACAACGAAAATAATGGTTGTAATGGTTTTTCTGATGATGGACACATATACAAAGAAAATAAAGCTGCAAATTGCATTTCTAAGAGCTTCTTTATTCAAATTTCTGTGAACCAGGAGCAGATGAAAAAATTCCTTTGAAAAAATCTGTAGCTACTCTGTAGGTGCTACAATTGGGCCGCCACAAACTTCCTGTTGTGTTCCATTCCAATAGATCCAAGAACATCTTTATTTTCATAGACTGAGCTGGCATCAGACTCAAACAGTACAACTGGATAGCTCCAATATTGCTCACCATTTTTGTTGCACTGGTAATGTTGGGTTTGGGGTGTGATGGGCTGTAAGCTAGCGGGAGAACATGTAAACAGATGGATGATGGGAAAATGGAGTGGGCTTACTCCACAGTTCCGCCCACAACTCAGGGGTGAATTTTTAATGAACTTCTGCAGCTCTGCAAAAACTATGTCCTAGAAACGGACCGTTTTTTTATTTTAAATTTTGGCTAAAAACAGCACAATAATAGTTAAAGACAATCTTAAAATAGATCAAATATGATTGGAGTGGGACTTTTAAGGTACAGCTAATTTGTTCACACATGTTGGTGAAGCTCTGACACCTTTCTCCTGTTCTTTGTATATTTCCGCCAGTTATCTTTTGTGGACACACAAAAATCCCCGAAATCATACGACACACACACCCCAGCATATGACAAAGACGCGTGTGTGTGTCTGGTGACATCTGCCGTGCAGTTGGCTGGGAGCGGCCCGCAGCGGGATGCAGGAGCCTTAGAGTAAGCAGATGAAAGCCGAGGTCACAACCTGGACCGGTGGGACGAGTCCCACAGAAACAGATTCACATGCATGCACTGACTTTATGCACAGACTCTTCAGGACACAGACGCACAAGGTCAAAAGAAAAAACCGAGCAAGGATAAAAACCACCAAGGAGACAAGAGAAACAAACAAAGTACAAGAAGAAGAAGCTGCACACAAACAAGGACAAACATGCACGGATGCAGAGATGCTTAAAACAAAGAGAGGGATTCTGCTGGTTATTCACATGCTCTTTTCTCTAAATTAATATCTACACAGCACTGAACAGCAGAACTTTCCAACACATCATTCACTGACTCTTCGTAGACCTAAACAGGTTTTTGTTTAGCTGATCGAACCCAAAGAAAACATGAAAATGGGCAATAAACATGAAAAAGTAACTCTTGGGAAACATCAAACCCATCTATCAAAGCTCTTGCTTTGTTCCCTTCATCCATAGCAGTAGTAAAGAATTCTACAAACTGAAGTGGAGGCCCTGATGTCAACAAGTGTTCTTGAACTCTGCAGCTGCAGCCTGGGCCCTAAAAAAGAAACTGGTTGATCTGCAAAGACTCTGCAGGATGCTTGCTTAGTTTGCAGTCTTGTACTAATCTTAAGGGAGGAAAACAAGCTGTGCTGTCGTGTTCCTGCCTGTTGTCTCCAAACTAATCCAGAAAAATACACAATTCACAGAATTTCACTGACCAAGAAGCTCACATGCTGCTTAAGGCTCAGGTGACTCAAGTGAGAATTCACCTGAGGATGAGGGCTTTCACATGCAGTTGGCTTTTCTTTTTTATTTTCATGTGTGTGCTTGTTTTAAAATCCTGACGTCCCATCATGGATTGTTCGTACGCTGGTACTTTCCCATCAGTTGTCTCTGAGATGCCCTCTTTGCTTCATAGCCTCAAATGCAAAGCCCACCTTCCTCTTCGTCTCCCTCATCACTTGTTTTCATTGTCATGTGCGTTCTGCCGATGGGTGACCGGAGGTTTTCGTGGGATGTGAAGCTCAGCAGGGTGACGGCAGTGGAGCAGTTATTATCTCGCCCTTGATTATTTATTTTTTGTGTGATTTGAGATAGCAGCGTGTGATGAACACAGACGTATTAGACCCAAGCAGCACTGAGCCCCGCTAAATCCTTCTGTTTACCCACAAGCTTGACCCACCGGGCCTGAGTGGGCGGGGCTTTCGCTCTGCCACTAGTGTCTGTGTGTGGCTCGAGGCATTCACCATGAACTTGGGTTAAACTTGTGCGTAAGGCGACATCTTTTTCTTTTATAATCCGCTCAGCTCACAGTTGCTACGTGCTTGTATGTGTTTGTGTGTGAACATTTGATGCAGCAGACACACACACAGACACACACAGGCCGCTGTTCTGCTAAGTGACAATGAATGGGGTCTTGTGATGTGCTCTGATGCTGATGCTAAGCCAGTCACTGACAGTTCGGCTGATCTCTAACATGCTCTGTTTAGGACATAAGTCTGTTTGCAGAGCGCTGCACCCTGACAGTCGGGGGTCAGGAATTTGAGGTGGTTTGCAGTAAATGATTGCACACACATGTTGAGGAAATGTTTCTCTGCAACTGTTTCAGGAGGAGATACCCTAGACTCTGATTGTTTTCCGTCTTCTATGTATTTTAACTCCTGTATAACCGCTTGATTATAATTCACGTCGATAATTATGTAAGTGCTAAGAAACATCACAGTTGAGACCAAACCCTTTAAAACATTTAGAAGCATTTCACTACAAAAACTATTGCCTGTAGCCACTTCCTGCTTTTACCTTTCATCACATTTATGGGGCTAAATGTTTAATGAAAAATATTAGTCGAAAAGATCATTCAGGCTGAAGAATTTGGCAGAAACTGGGTATTGTATTTAAACTCTACTTTTAAAAACTATGTATGACTTTTGCAAAATCACAGATCAAGTTGTTTTTAAAGATTTTAGACAGTTTTTGAGTTTAAATTATGTTTGTAGTTATGAAATGTTCAGGAGCTTGGAGCTGATCAAATCATGCAGGTAATCATTTTACAATTCAGTTTTCTGCACAGTAAGTGGCCTAATTTTGGACTTTTTACATATGAAATATTTATATATTAAAGCTTCTTTAGGATGATAAGAGCTTCCTCTCCGCTACATCAAGTTATTTCATATCTTATTCAGTATTTTCAACATTGTTGAAGCCTTTTAAAGCATTTACAGCTTCTGCTCTCCAGCATTTCACTCATTATTTTTTTCTATTAATGGATGCTTTTGTTTTTGTCACATATAAGTGCACAAAAATAAAGTTTGAGAACCCCCTATTGTTCTCTTGTGAAGAATTTCTAAGAACATGATTTTGCTCACTCACACAAACAGACTCACACACACAGTAAAGACACACCAGCTCCTTATCCTATCCCTCCACTAATTCCCCCTTGGTAGAAGGTGCTCATTGTTTCTTTTCCATTCTAATCTCTACCTCTCCTTTTTTCCAAAATCCATATTAGATTCTCTTTGAGTTGGCCACAATCGGAGGCACTGAAGCAGAGCATCACCCAGCTAATGCTCTTTGTCTCCCTAGATTTGCCACTTAGCATGGAGAGTACACCTTTGTCATGGAGCAGGATGGGAGAGAAGCAGACTCTCACTTGGGGCAATTGTTTCTTGTCAGAGGCCATCTTACCCCCCCATCCCCCTGAAGCAAATCAGCTTTGCTTTGGATTAGAGCCCTATCATAGCTCTGTCAGATCTCTACTGCCTGCCAAAAATCCCTAAAACAAAACAGAAGCTGATTGTAGAATAACCCCCATCCAGACACACATAGTAATATTTTAGTGTCTTTTTATAAGATGTTTCTTTCTGAATTATACGTTATACTTTCTAGTCTATTTGTGTCTGTTTTCTGACGTAAACTTAATGTCCAATGGAGAATTTGGAGAATCAGAAACTTTGTTGAGAGCACAAAATATTTTTGTAGTTGTCACTAGTGTGAAAATGGAGCCCAGTTAGAACTAAAGGAGGGGGGTGGGGGATTTATTGGAAATCTCAACTGTTTTTTAGTTTTCTGGGATTTAATTTATCCAGAATCTTTTCAGAGCTCCTAATTGAGCCCCAAAGGTCCTTGGTTGGAGTCCTAGACTGAGGGTGGGGATGGTCAAAAGTTAATAGGTCCCATTAGTTGTCCCATACCTAGATGTGTGAAATTTGTTCTGTGAATTTGATCTATCCACTTGAAAGCGGTGAGGTGCAGACACAGCCGCACTCGGGAACCATTTAGTGGTTTAACCCCCCAATCCAACCCCTTAGTGCTGAGTGTCAAGAAGGGAGTGTAATATTTGAAGTCTGGTATGACTCGGACCTGGATTTGAACTCACCACCTTCCAAGACACTCTACCACAGAGCTACTGAGCCGGTCTCCTTGTAGAATCATTCCCCAATCATCCCTCATCTTGTTTAGCTCATTTTTACATGAACCAAACCTCACGCAGCTCTTTTGGGGGCACTATTGTCCAAAACAAGCTCTGATCAGGTCATAAGAAAGCCAGAAGAAGAATAGCAGCTAATCCTGCTAGTCTTCTGACTATCTCATATGATGAATAAGCTCCTGCAGCTCTCCAATACAACATGCTTACCCAGCAGTTACATCTCTGATCGAGCACAGTTTCCCCCCCCGCTTATTTGCGTTTCAACATTTGCAGATTTTTTTTCAGTCACATGGCTCCTCCAGGTTTATCAGAAAAACTCAGCTCAAGCTGCTTGTCTGAGACTTCTGTGTCCGAAGGAAGTGCTGTGGGAATTTCTGAAGAGGGGAGCGGAGATGAAGAGCATGCCGACCCGTTGGCTTCCTTGCCGGCTGCTAAAGAATATTCCACAGCGAGGAAGAGTTGGCTCCACCGGTTCCTCAACCGCTACCATCTGAAGTTTGTGCCCCTCTGGGCTTCAGACTGCGAGCAATTGGTCGCATTTTGCGACCAAAATTTGAGAGTGTGCGACTAAATTTTACGCCCAGTCGCACATGTGCGACCAGTAAATTTGCCTCCCCCACCCTCCGTATTTTTAATACATTTAACGTAGAAGGGGCACGTCGATGATCAATGAAATAATCAGTGACACGCGAGCCTGCACGCACGCACGCAGGCAGACACGCACACTCGCGCACATAGTCCTGAAACGCGAGCACACATTCGCGTGATGCCTAGGGGAAGGGGCCTAGAGATATTCGCGCCCGTAAACATCTGTGGGAAGGAAACTGAGACAAACATCATCACAACCTGATATGTGCGTCTGAGCTATGAGTAAGCGAACTATTGATTCGTTCTTCCAACCTGCGGCTTGTGTACCAGGGCCAGAGTGTACAGCAGGGGTCTCAAACTCGCGGCCCCCAAGATGATATTTTGCGGCCGCCGCCTTAATATCAAAGTTCAATTTTAATTCGGCCCGCCAGTTTGTATTGTAACGACCCGGCTGGTACGTCACCGTAGTGGGGAAGCAAGAGCTAAGCGCTGCTAATTAACTGGCTAAATTGGAGAGCTGTCCGTGCCCCATACACCTCACGACTCCGAACAGTCTCAGAAAGAGAAGCAAAGAGAAAGAGGCAGATTGCGTAATCTCCTTTCCGGCATTTAAGCCCATTTATTTACACACCCCCACACAGCCAAACAGCATGGAGGGTCACTTAAGTTCACAACCCTCTGACTCAAGGTTTCACCCAAAAGCTCCCCACTTCCCATGAGCCTTTGGGGCTGAAGGCGGAGCTAACCCCCAGATCGTCACACTGCCCCCACCTAAGAGGGTTAAGTGTCCCCACAACCCTCACTTAGCTGTGCACCAAAAACACATGAACACATAGTCCCTCAGCCAAACTGGCTGCCTCCGTGTCCGTGTCGGCCTTGCTGTTGAGGCAGCATCACCTTGTCCACCATTGTCCTGCTCAACATCCACAGCGGTTACAGAACTGTCCTCGTCTGCCTGTGCAGTAGGAGCTAAAGGGTGGTAAGGGGCCAGCCTATCCTTATGGAGCACCACCCTTCGACACCGACCTGGCAGCCGCACCCGATACACCACTTCTGAGATCTGTTCCAAGATCTCTCCAGGTCCTTGCCAGTGGCTCATGAGCTTGGGTGAGAGTCCCCGTTTCCTCACTGGGCAGTACACCCATACTCTGTCCCCCTGCCCAATAACCGGTCCGTGGGCACAGGTATCATACATCCCACTTCTGACACCAATATAACGAGCAAAGAGAAAGAGGCAGATTGCGTAATCTCCTTTCCGGCAATTAAGCCCATTTATTTACACACCCCCACACAGCCAAACAGCATGGAGGGTCACTTAAGTTCACAACCCTCTGACTCAAGGTTTCACCCAAAAGCTCCCCACTTCCCATGAGCCTTTGGGGCTGAAGGCGGAGCTAACCCCCAGATCGTCACACTATGAAAGACACTTTTTCATTGTCGTGCGCGGAGCTGACCAACCAATCACAGTGGGGTAAATGACTTGGGGGCGTTACAATGACAGGGCTTGAAAGCAGGACACCTGACCGCTCCCTCCCTCCCCGGACAACATTGAGGAGTTCCTTACTTTCCTTTAAACGTATTTTTTCGTTCGAAATTTTCTAAATACATGCAGTCCGTGCTGAACTTTTTTCTGGGTCCCACAGACCCGGAGGAAGGTTTAGGGTTTTGGTTAAGGGCGCGGCGGAGTGTCACCCCCGACCACAAACGGTTTATGCATGGCTGTTTGGGCAGCTCACCACTCCCGCGGGAGTCGGGTGAGCTGAGGAGAATAAATGCGAGTGACAAGATTTAGTTTTAGACACTGAAAACCCGTGGGGAAAATGCATCGATAGACGTGTAGATGATCCAGCACCGCGCCTGGATCGTTGGAGAGACCAGGCGGGGGGGGGGGGGGGGGGTTGAAGGTGAATGAAGGACAACAGGAAATTGGAGTTGTCCTTACCATTCAATTTAGTTTTAATATTCCTCTCCCCCTCAGTATGATCTGTGTTATTATATATTTTATACTTATTTGAATGTTTTGTAATGTATGTAGCCTTTTTTTAATCAATTGGTATTTTCAATTGTTTTGATTGATCACTGAACTACAAAAAAACCATCAGGACACATGTCCCATAATGCATTGTTTTGTAGTCATCGGGGCAGCTTTCAGTCAGTGCAGTACTACATTTCCAGCTGTGTTCACTCATGTTGGGGTCTTGCTCCCACCCCTTTCTCCTGATATTTTTGTTTTGATTGACAGGAGATGTTGGAGCAAAAACAAAAATATACGTCACACACCAGGTGATCTGTACAGCGTTGAGTCCACCTGGGTGATCTTAAACACGCTTTTGGTGTCACCAACACACATTTCCATCCGTTTTCTTTACTTATTTGTACTGTCATGACAGCGATGCTGCTGTCAGTTTACCTTGTTGTTGCATTTTCAAAAGCGCAGAATAAAATGTGACACTGAATTTGAAACGGCACATTGTAATTTTTGCATCCATTATTAAAGTATTTATTAGTAATACAGTGGAAATTAGTAGATTTGGTTAGCATGTTGATTTACGGTATGCGCCCCTTAGGGCTGGGCGATATGGCCTAAAAATAAAATCTCCGATTTTATTATTTTTAATTCGATTTCCGATTTTTTCCCGATTTTTTTTTTTTTTTTTTTTTTTTTTTTTTTTTTTTTCCCCCTCCACCCTACTTAAGGAAAGCAATAAGTACAAACGGCAAACAAGTTCAAGCAAATGTTGCTTTTATTTAATCAAACCCAAGACAAATGTAACAAATGGTATGAATAATAAATAAATGAACACGCTCTTGGAATCAAAGTTAAGTATAAAAATTTTCTTCTTACTCCCTTTTTGGACTTGTGTTTAAATAAGTTTGTGTTGTTTTATATAATTTTTTTCTTGTTTTTGTCTAATTTTGTTATTCTAAACTTGTTTTCACTTATCCAAAACAAAAAGGTTACTTCTTTACTTAAGTCCCAGCTGTGTTTAAGTCACACTTTGTAGTCTAGACTAAAAGGAGACAAACATTCACCTTGACAGTAGCACCATTTTCTAAAGGATTAACAATACAGCTCATATCTGGGCTCTAAGGTTTTAAATAAATTAATAAACCCCGTCTTCTCCACGGAGATGATGATGAAGAGGTCACCCCCCCCCCCCCCTCGCGGCCGCCTCCTCCGAAAACAAAATCCTACGCCGCCGCGTCGCAAATGAATATATCAGTAAAAGTAATAATTACAACGCAGTAACAACTAACCAACTATACAGGCGTTGTAGAATCAGTATGTGTGTGTGTCAGGGCGCGTTTGTGTTTAAGAGGACTGAGCGCGTGCCACGCGACAGCGCGCGTGACAGCCTTTGACTCCGACGGGCTTTAGGCAGCGTGGGGGGGGAGGGGGGTCTATTCCTCCACGTCTGTAGCAGTAAACCCAGACCAGTTCCAAACAAGAGATGATTTTATTCCTTTCTTGGGAACAAACGTCCCCGGTAGCCATGCTGTCGCTAGCTGCTTCCTGTGTCGATCGTTGCGTGTTGGCCGTGTGAAACTAACGCTACGGAAGCTCTAGGGGGCCAAAAATGCGCCACATAAAAACTCGATTTAGTTATTTTTGAAATCGCCCGTAACAAAAAATTCGAATTAATTCATTTGATCGATTTATCGCCCAGGCCTAGCGCCCCTAAATTTTCTGGTTGTGCCCCTAAAATTTTCAGTTGGGGGCCACAGTGCTCCTAGTGAAAAAAGTTAGTCTGGAGCCCTGCCCCTGCTTGGAGAGATGGCATCAGCTGACTCAGAAGCTGAGGAAGATAATCATGGAGAATAATCATCATCTGGAGCAGGTGTTTGATATGAATGAAACCAGATTCTTCTGGAAGATGACGACCTCTGAGAGTTAACTGATGAAGGAGGAAGCTCGGGCTCCTGGTTTTAAAGCACAGAGAAACAGAGTGACACTCCTAATGTGTGATATAAAGTATGCTACAGTACAGTCTATTAAAAACTAATGTTAAACAATAGTCTTTAATAAATGTTTTACAAAGCATCAGAAATGTTTCAGGAGGGTTTTTGATGACTAAGTATCGGTGACAGACATTCTTCGGCCGCAGGGGGGTTTTGGTGGTCTGGTGGTTCTCTGTATTGGCGGATTCTGCAGATTCGTGGTCCCTAACCCCCGTGAATGCTGGGGGAATACCGTAATGGTAACTGTAGCACTTTCAAGGAACCAAGATGTTTAGTGAGTACCTTTTCTAACTTTCTAACCTTTTCTACGTTTTTTGTTGTTTTTGTTTTTGTTTGGAAATGTCGTTTTCTTCACTAAGAGCAACGTTTCTCATGATTCTGTATGAACCTAATGGATGTGACACATCTTGGGTTTAAAAGTTTGTGATTGTTCGTGGCAGAGTTGTCCTTTGTGCACGTACGTGCACACACACCACTGGAGATTACTACCAGCATGGTGAATCTGCAGGCTTGATATGTGAACTGCAGCTTCATGCACAGCCAGTAATCAATCCCAGATATGGTAGCTTGGTATATTGGCTGAGTAAATGTGTGTGTGGCAATCTCATTGGTCATTTTAGGAACCTATGATGGTAAGAGATGGTTAAATGAAGAAAAAGTGATGAGCAGGCACTTCATAGACCTGCAATAAACTCTAGATAATCCCTTCAGCCTATCTTGCTCTCCTTCACCCTCCTGTTTTTCTAATTTTTCCATCATTTTCTCTTTCTTTCCATCAGTCCAACTCTGTCTTTCCCCATGTTGTCTTTACTCTCTTTCCCTCCATTCCTTGACCATGTCTCTTCATTTCACCCCCTTCATGCGTCCCTTTTTCTCCAGCAGAAGTGCAGAGCCAGGGCTTTTGCCTGCTGGTAATTTATTTTCCCATTAGCCTCCTGTGTGAAGTGCCTGCTCTGGATCTGAGTGTGTGTGTACGTACACTGGTGGTGGGGGTGTCACTGAGGGGCCACCCAAAAGAAAAACCCGGAGCAGAAAAGAGGAGGGCACCCTGGACATGCTGATAAGAAGAAAGAGGGGCTGGATGGAGGAGAAGCGGAAGAAACTATCCTGGTCTGAAGATTGTTTGAACTTTGATGCAGGCTACATAGAAACACTGAAGTGAAACGCTGATTTCTGGATGTGTTCTTGTTATGGATGGAAACAAATGTTATTCATTTAACCCAAATCTCTAATGTTTACTCATTTTTAACTTCCTGAATGTTGAATCTGTAACCCAAACACTCACAGCAACAGATTACACTTTACTGTCTGAGTTTAATGATTCCAAACCAAACATGTTTTTTTTTATTGGTATTGTCTTGGATTGTTTAGATTACAGTGGCTTTTTAACAAGATTTTTGTTAAGATGCTGGTGAAGCATTGATGAACACACTTCACTGTTGGCTAAAGGATTGCGCAGTGTTAACATTTTGAACAGAGAGTTTCCTTTTCTCATTTTTAATAAGGATAGTTTTTCTGCTTAAATCTGTGTTTTGTTATGATTTTTTAATTTTATGTTTGATATGATGTATTTTTCTAAAGCACTTGGTGAAGCAAGTTGTATATCAGTATATATATATATATAAGTTTAGAAACATGAAAGGAATACTTTGAGGAACTCCTGAATATGCTGGCACGCCTTCCACTAAGGGAGCAGAGGCTGAGGACACAGTAGGGGGTCAGTCCATCACCTAAGTGCTCTCCTCGGACGGGGACCCTGCGTTGTGTTTGGCAGCGGGGCGACCACCAGTGTGTGAATGTGTGAGTGAATGTGTGTGTGACTGGGTGAATGGGTCTGTGACTGTAAAGCGCTTTGTCCTTGTAGGAAGAAAGGCGCTATATAAGTATACGCCATTTACCATTACCATTTGTGGGCGGGGCCCCATCCTTTTACATTCCATCATCCACCCCAGAAGAACAGAAACACTCACTTGAGCACAGGTGCTGTCTCATTTTTGCACAAACTGTTTGCGTGACTAAATAAAAAGTTTCACATGTGTTGGTCTGAAGGCATAAGAATGCGTGTGTGAATGTTAGTTGTATTGTGTACATGTTGACATGTCTGTATGTGAACATTTTTGGAGCCAACAGGTATGTTTATAACTTTGAATGCGTGGACAGGCCCCGCCCCCCCTCTAGATTTTCTATTACTACTAAACCTGACTGTAATGATTATAAACACCCAGCAACTTGTTGCTTTATGCTGCTCCATGGTTTTACCCCCTCCTCCTTCTATAACCATCCGGAGAAGGCACTCAGGGAAGACAAAGGGAAGTCCTGGAGGGACTGGTGAATTGTAGTTCCTGAAAGAACATTACAGACTTGATCTGACCAGCTTTCACCTTGAGATTAAAATGTTTTGCTTGGGAAATAATTTCAATATCAACCAGTTTTGCTTATTTGGAATAATGTTCAATAACTTTGAATGAGGAATGTTTGAATTTTCCTACATATTTTATTTATGCTTCTGTCATAAAGGAGCAGAAAAGCTGAATCTTGCCACAAAAGTGTTAAGAAATGACACCAAAGGAAAACCAATCTGTAAATCTGATCAGTAAAATTTGTTTTTTTAGTCAATAAAACCCGTTTTTAATGTTTTTTGACCGCAGCTGTGCAGTAGCTGAACACAGATTATCAAACACTGTTGATGTTAGAGTGTACAAAGGCATAGAAACAGTTTAATCCCTCACTTTGACTCCGTCAGGATCCAACTCTGAGTTTTCTTTTCCAGCTGCTGATTGCGCAGTAGATGCGATTGTTTTGGATCTCAGCATGGAGTGTTTGTCCCATTGCCTCTTCTGCACTTGGCTGTAACCTGTCCCACATTCAGAGTCTTAGTCTCACAGAAAGCTCTGCCTCCATGTCTGCAGCTCTCTGTCGTTTTAAACCATGTTCACGCAGCGCCGTGGCTCACAGAGCTGGAGTCAGCCATCCTTCCCTTTAAAACTAGCCTAATCCTGCTCTTGTTGGGACTAATCGCTCTTCTGCAGCTTTCTTCTCTCACTTTGCTCCAAACTTCCTCATACTTTAGTTTTCCTCAGGATAGATGGTGATCAGCTACAATTTGTTCATTTGGACCTGAAATTTGACCTGTTGTCCCCAAACTATGCAGCTTCATAATTCTTTTATTAAAAATAATTGTATTGCTTATTTTTTTTTTTTTTTGTAATTTGCTTTTTAATGCACACAAACCCACTGCTTCAGGGAGAAAAACTAAATCCTCCATATATAACAGCTGTAGATGAATAAATTGGTTTTAATCCCATTCTGTCTGTGTGCTCCCTATAATGCTCCAGTGTGGCATTCATGGACAGTATGTAGAAACGGTTGTCTTATCAGTCATAGTGCGCGTGCCAGGCAGACAAAGGTATCGGCCCATTGTGTGTGTGTTCAAAGAGGGATGCGAGCACACTGGATGTCTCCATTTCCAATAACTTTGACCTTGAAGCAGCCGCGGCCCCACCCACAGTCTGCTGACTGTTGCACTCAGACAATCGGTGGATTTTTGGTGTGTATGTGTGTGGAGGGGGACTTGTCATTTCTTCCTCCAGATTGTCCTCTTCACTAAATTAAATCTGTTTTTTATTGTTACTGAACCTCAAGGACAAACTAAAAGCTCATCGTCTCCTTTCCAAGTTGAAACTTAAAGTTTTTTTATTTTGTTTTATTGCCTGTTTTACTTAGAAGGATTGATTGGAAAAGGAAATGGCAAAATGTGGAGTTGATTATTAAAGCAGTACAATGTTTTGTCTGTAAATATGGAGATGAACATTTCTTAACGTAAGCAGTTGACCTCGGGTTGTCCTGTCTCCATTTCAACATTGTTTTGTTTTATGGCAGCAGCTTAGATCCGATAGTCATCTGCTTGATGTGAAACCAGTGAATCATCTCTTATCTGTTTAATACCACATTTTAATCTCCTGTTTCTGTAAAACATAGGTGGGATATCCCTGCACAGTTCATGAACAGTGCAGTTCACAGAAGTTCATGTAGGAGAAATAAGGTCATGTTCACACCTGCAGTTTAGTCCTGCTCTGGTCTATAGCTGATTTTCTCTGACAGTCCTCTGGGTTTGGCAGATTTTAAAGACCCACTCTGACAAACATTGTGTTTTTGGTGTTTTTAAACAGTTCCTTTAAACATTTTCTGTTGGTGGAGGACATATATAAGGAAAATTAGGCTTAAAATAGCATTTCTTTGTTCAAATCGTTGTCAATGAGGAGCAGATGAAAAAATGCCATTTAGAAAAAGCTTGTGGCCTGCTCGCTCCGTAAACTGCTCCGTAAACAGATGGGTAATGGGAAATGGGGGTGGGGTTTCTCTGCACCTAAAGTCCCACCTGCGACTCAGAAGCAAATCTGATGAACTCCTGCTGCTCTGCAGAAACGACGTCCGATTAAATGACACAAGCTTTTTTATTTTGACTAAAAAGGACAAAACCATAATTAAAAGGCTAATGGGACTGCTTTTACAATAGAAGAAAAGATGATTGGAGTCGGGCTTTAAAGCTCCCCACTCCGGTTTGGACCAAACAAGAGAACTTTGGTCCATTTGTGAATGACTGCTCATTAGCAAATGAACTCTGGCATGGTTCACTTCAGTAGAATTGCAAACAGACTTGCCACAGTAAAGACGGGAAGCACACCAAAGGGAAGAAATGGTGCAAGCTCCATGTGTAAGGAGAAGAATAAAAAACCATCCACTCTGTAAATCTAAAGCAAGGAATCATGAAAAAGTTTGAAAATGTCTGCAGAGTAAACGTGGTGTAGTGAGACGTTGCAGAAGCCTATTCTTAAATAATAGTCAGATGACGAGCAGGACGATCTGCTTTTTCTGATCAGAGCTGTTTTTGACTAGAGCGCGCTAAATGAGCAGCTTTGCTCTGCTTCAGCTTTTGGTTAGCCCTTAAGAGCCCCGTGTGTGAAAGCCAACCAAATCAAGTAAAGTTGGGGACTCTTATTCGCAGTCCCAGCGCTAACCCAGTCCTGGGGACTGACCCAGGAAGAAAGGTTGAGTCCTGTGCTTGTGGAGCTTTCCTCTCCTCCACAGCTGTTAGTTTGACTCTCAACAAAGACGCCAGCTTCTTTTAGCTCAAAGCACCCCCCACCCCACCCCTTCTTTGGCCTGTCCCATTGGCATGTTAGGGTAGAGGGATTCAGCAGGACCCCAGGCAACCTCCTGCCCTGACCCATGCCCCCCCACCAAGAAAACATCTGTGGATCAATCCAAGGCCAGCTGGCAGCAGGCATGAGGGGCAGGTGTGGCACTCTGAAGAATAGCCCTCTCCTAGATTATGACCCCCCCCCCCCCCATCACTACCATTGCTCACACACATGCGGACGCACATTCACACAAAGACACACACCGACTCACATGGACTGGTGCTCGTACGCACATACATGAACACAGACGGGCATGAACTTGCACACACAAACAAACCTGTGCTCACACCCATACACAGTGAATTCTGCTGCAAAGTTTTGAGACTCAACTCCTGGTGATGAATTTGAGGCGCTGTAGGTGTGAACACTTGCAGGTAGGGGGCAGCATACAGCCATCACCCCCACCCCTTGTTCTATTGCAGCTAAACACACAGACACACTGGGCTCAGAAGAAGATAGTCGTGTCCCTTTTGTAATAAATTAAACTTCTGTATTGTCCTTCCCCTTCATTTCACACATTGTCACATCCAGCTAGTTTCCCTAATCCTAGGACCCCCCCCCCCCCCCGCAACACACTTTCTTTCATACATTGATTGACATGTTGCATCTGGGGGAAATGAAGCAGATTCCCATTGTTTTTCGCTGTTACTCAAATCTGCTGAAAGGCCTATTCCATTCTTTACTGGACTATTTGCATATCCTTAAATAACCCCCTCCTTTTTTTTTTTTTTTAGCCTTTACCCCCCCCCCCCCCCCCCACACACACACACACTTTCTCCAGTCTTCCTTTTGCTAAATCCTTCCTTCATAAGTGTTTTGGTGCGTTTAGCGAATTCATTCATCATAAAGTATCTACATGTGCTAATAGTGTAGCATAATAGGCACGGCATAATCTGCAGAGATAAGAGGTGCAGGGAGGGAGGGGCAGTAGCATTGCAGTGATACGTCATTATGTTTCCGAGCCATGTCGACAAGCCTCAAATGTCAGCGCCAAATGTCAAGTAGCCATTGCTAGTGCGTCTCTGGATTCCTTCTTTCTCTTTAATTATTGGTTTAAGCAGAGAGGGGTGCAAAAGAATAGACAAGGATGGGAGGGGGTGAGAGGATTTAGAAGCTAGATGAGTGGACGGTTGAGTGAGGTAAAAGAAAAAAAAAACAGAATTGAAATGTCGAGATGTAGCTTGTTTTTTTTTTGCACCTGCGGCAGCCACTTACACAGTTACGTTTAATGAATTCCATTGGTAGCTTTGGAGTCTTCAAACTGTTTAAAGACCCACTGGTGTTTTTTTTTTTGTATTTTTTAACACGTTCTTGTGGCATTTTTCTGATTATGGAGGACATATATAAAGAAAATTAAGCGTAAGATTGCATTTCTAAGTATTTCTTATTTTTTTAACTTGTGAAGGAATAGACGGAAAAATGCCCTTGGAAAAAGCTTGTAGCATTGATGTAGAAGCTACAATTGGCTGACCACAAGCTACCTGCTCCACTTCATTCTGATGCATCTAGTTGCAGACAAATAGACCCACGCCTGTCTTAGAGCTGGGGTTTGGCTGAAAACTGTACGGCTGGATAACTTCAATATTGCTCACCATCTTTGTTGCACCGCTAACGTTAGGTTGGGTGTGTGAGGAGCTGGAAGCTAACAGGAAAGAGTGTAAACAGAAGGATGTCTGTAAGTGGGTGGGTGGGGGTTACTCCGTGCCAAAACTATATTCAAGAAAGCAACAGTTGTTGTTTTTTAAAAACATTTTCTCTAAAAATAGCATAATCATTGATAAAAGATGACTGGGGATGCTTTGAAAATAGATTAAAACATGATTGGAGTGGGACTTCAAAGATTTTAACAAAAATCATTTTTAAAATGTTGTAAAATCTACTGCATGTTTCATTAAACGTCTACAATTCTGTTACTGTATCTGTGCCTCGGTTTAGTAACAGACTTTTGATAACAACTGACACATTTAAACATGAACAATAGAAGGTTTTGCTCCAGTAGTGCACCCATGCTTTTCTGGTGCCTTCAGTTTTTTCCTGCCTTGCTATGCTGTCCTCTTCCCTTTACACCGGCACTGTCAGATGAAAAATGTTCAGCTGGCCAGGAATTTTTACCTCCAGCCTTCTTTGTTTTGGTGAGTAACTTCTCATCATAGACTAAAAAGTTTCCATTCTCAATCTTTTTTTCATTAGATCCCACCTTCCTTATTTCTTGAAGCAGGGCCAAAACTTTTCAAAAACTGTTTTCAATATAATGGTTTCTTTAAAAAAAACTGAAATACATAAGCCTATAGCAACACCAGGTAAAAAAATAAAATAGATGAAAAATACTGACAAATTTAGCCATTTTATTTGGTTTGCTGGGAGCTGGGAGCCGGTTTAGCTCGTGGTGGTTTGCGGCGCCTTCCGTCCGTGAAACCTGGGTTCGAATCCGGCTGCTCCCTGTTCCCTTCTCTACCTCTGTGCCGGTCCAAAGCCCGGTTGCTTTGAGAAGGTTGTGTCAGGAAGGGCATCCGGCGTAAAACATTGCCAAGTTTACCATGTGACTTGTTCGCTGTGGTGACCCCTGATGGGAGAAGCCGAAAGAGGAAGAATTTGGTTTGCTTGGAGACTTGGTGACTAAAATAAGAAGGTTTTCTCATTCCTCTTCTTTTGGAGGAGCAGTCACGGCTGGGGCAGCTCGCAATCTTTACTGTTCAAAATTTAAATACATTTGTAGTTTTTTTCATCTCAAGTATTCCAAAAATACTTGCAAAAAAAGTGTTACTGAAACCTGCAAAATGAAGTTGTCAAGTACTTTCAGAACAGATTTGACCCCTTTTAATTTAAATATTCACGTTCTTTAGTGATTTTTTTTTTTGCGACTTGATAATTGAAGGCACTTCTTGGTCAGAGTCAGTTTTTGTGATTCTGTGTCTAACTTACATTTGTAATCTGTGTTTTGAGCCTGAATAGTTTTGAACCTGTTACTGAAGCTTTTCCGGCACTCTCTGTGGATTTGTGTTTGTGTGAATGAATGCCCCGCGGTCCTCAGTGATAAGGCTGAGATTGAGTTTTTGTCTGGGGTGCACGCATGTGTTGGTGTGTGAAGACATCAGGAAGCAGCCAACATAAAGAGCTGGTATCAGTTTATCTAGCATCCGCGCCAGCGTGTGTGTGTCTGTGTGTGTGTGTGTATATGTATATGGGCACTGGAGCCGCTGTGGTGTGAAAGAGGGCAGCAGCTCTGCTTTGTTCGACATTGTGCGCATGAGAGGACGAATCCTCAGGGCTCAATTCACTGCTGAGACAGAAGGTCTTTTTTTTTTAAACTGCTAAACCTCTGTGTAGGTGTGTGTGGCATTCATGTGTGAGAGGAAGTGAAATATTTGAGGAACGAAGATTTTTTTTTGCTGCTTTTTCCATCACTGCTTTGTTCGTGTAAATAAAACAGTATTATTTAACCTGGATTTGCGTCTGAGGATTTAAATCGAAGACAATAACACAAAATAGGACCTTCATATGTCAGCAATCCAACACAGTATGGTGGTAAGAAGGGCTGCCCAATATGAGGAAAGCTGCAGTGATCAAGACTGCAATAACGATTCATAAACAAACAGCAAAACAACAAGCAAATAATACATCATTTCCATTTCACAGAAATAGTTTTATTTAAATAAAAATAAATTTAAATCATTCTCCAAATGTCCCAGGTCTACATAGGAGGCAGGCATCTAACATAAATGGTGAACGGCCTATACTATTGTCCTTTTCTACCTTTCTTTAAGGCTGAAAGAACTTTACAGTCACAGTCCCATTCACCCGCGCACACATTCACACTTCCTTACCAGCCGATAGCTACCAGGAGCAATGTGGGGTTCAGTGTCATTTGACTCTTTCTGTCATTTGATTGGTCAACAATGTGAAGGGGTTCATCTGATTGCTCAAATGCGTATGAAGTTTCATTTGATTTGTTAAATTCTTCAAGCTGCCATGAGATTGTTTTAGCATGTGTGTAAACAGTAAGGTAACCATTTATCACAGTTTACAGCGTTTTTGCATATGTGTATTGCACAGGCTGTGGTGAAAACGAATATTGGAATGTGCAGGCTTAGGGGTAAGGCAGTCTGATATTCACTTCAAACATCAGGCCTCTTTATTCTTACTCACAATGCACAAAATCCGTCCAATCTGAACCACATTCCTAAATTTCTGTCATCCCAACAAGACGTGGGACAAAAGTGAGCACGAAGGAAACCATAACTAGAGTGGATGACAAACCAATGTCCATGTTTAAGACACAAATGTTCTCTGACGTATGTGATGCTGCTCTGGTTTTTATTAATACATAAAACAATAAATAATAATGGTTTGAGTTTATCTGCACCTTTCTAGACGCTCAAAGCGCTTACAGTGTGTCCACTATTCATTCACTCCTCATTCATAGTTGGTGATGGTGAGCTACTGTTGTAGCCACAGCTGCCCTGGGGCAGACTGACAGAGGCGTGGCTGCCAATACGCACTTACGGCCCCTCTGACCATCACCAGGTATTTCATACGCATTCACACATGCTGGAGGCAGGGAGGGTGAAGTGTCTTGCCCAAGAACACAGCCACAGTTGACTGGAAGGAGTGGGGATCGAACCGCTTACCCTTTGATCATTGGCCGACCTGCTCAACTGCTAGAGCCACTGCTGCCCATAAGCAAGGAAAAAAGATTTTACACCAAATGTTTGTACCGTCGACCCAAACTATAGTCTCATGCACACTGAATTGCACATTTATGAAGTAATCAGTTCGCCTCCCTTAATCTGCTGCTGTTGTTTTTGACCAAACTGTGTTTTTGTCTAAAGCAATGAAAAACGTGCAATAATTGTTTAGGATATTTATTATTGTGGTTAGTTTAACTTGTCTTGTCATTTTCTGCATCTGTAGGAGTCTCCGTCTGGGCGGAGGAAGGCCTTAGCCACCAGCAGCATAAACATGAAGCAGTACGCCAGTCCCATGCCCACACAGACGGACGTCAAGCTCAAGTTTAAGCCCCTGTCGAAGAAGGTGGTGTCAGCCACGCTACAGTTCTCCCTGTCCTGCATCTTCCTTCGCGAGGGCAAGGCCACGTAAGTCCTGACACCAGATTTGAGTTCTTTTGCTGCTCGAACTTCTGTCAGTTTCAGCAGCCGCAGCCTCTCTATCCCTGAGTTCAGTCGTCTCAACTCCAACTTTTATTTTGTGGAGACACACTTAAACCCTGTTTGTCCTTTTCTTATTCATCATTAGATGATAGCAGCAGCTTTAATTTAAACAACCCCCCCCCCGCCCCCCGCCGCCACACACACACACACAGAGCAGAGCATAAAAGCCTTTGTTGTGGCGTGGATGGCGAGGTCGATGGCGCGTAACCCTTGTTAACCCTTCAGGGAATGATGTCGGCCGCACACAAACAAACTCCATCACACCGGTTCAAATGAGCCCAAAGGCTGGGGAGACACCAAAAATAAAGGGGGGGGGGGGACAGGGGGAGGGGGAGCAGCATGAAAGACTAAGGCAAGCATGGCGGACGTGTGCCGTTTAAGAAACGATGGAGAAAGTGATGCATCTGTATGAAAGATGAGGGCTTAAAAGAACAGACACTCTTTGCATGTGCCCCCACCCCATTTTATCTGCTGCATAACATTACAGGACATATATTGGTTTTTACAGCCACAAACCCCCTCAGCTGACTTGATTTATTAATATAATGTATTTTGTACCCTAACATATTTTAAACATTTAATTTAGTCAATTTATTAGTATCTTTACTTTGATATATATAAGTGTATATATTAGAGCAATATAAAAGATATTTTTTTACATCATAGTAAAACCAGAACTTTGTTAGAGAACAGATTTAGGTGTAAAGCCAAATAACGGGCAACACTGAGAAGAGCTGAGAGACCAGGAGAAAGGTAAAAGAAAAGGAGGGAAGTGTGTTGCCACAGGTTTTGTGATGATGGGCACAACCTTTTCCAAGAAAGTAAAAGGAAGGTTCAAACATACATAAAGGATTTCTTGCTAATTCAGTGAAAGCCATTTGCATTTACAGCACCAAACTAATAGGAAAACCCATGCTGCATTTTAAATGTTTTAATAGAAAGAACGAGCAGACGTGCTTTCGTGTGTCTCATCAGAAAAAGGACCAATGCTTTGTCCCTTTAAAAAAAAAGATCTAAATTGACTCTTGAAAAGAGGAAGGAAAAATATTTGCATTTTTGAATAACAGGGAAAAACATACTTTTAAACACCTTCTCTTATTATATCACTAGAATAGTGATCTGGCAATACAATGATAATGGGAGAATAGCAGAAGTGGGCGCTGGCTATTTTGAGTCTGAACTGGATCGAAATTACAAAAATAATAGTTTGTCAAAATACAAAAATAATACTGAGTAAAGAAAGTTATTTCACTAATAATTCGTTTAAAAAATAGGGCAATTTTCTCTCTTTTTTAAACATTTTTTGTTTAGTCACAAGAATTATTTTTTCCTGTTTACGTGATAACAAAATAAATACATTTTAGGATATTAAAATCTACTGTTTTTTTTCTTCTTCTTTAGCCTTTACAGCTCTGCCACAGAGATTTTACAGTTTCTTCTCACAAACAAACAGGATTTAAGGTTACAGATGAAAATCCGGACATGATGAAAGCAGAGATCAGAGCGTGCACGCTGAGCAGATGACAGATCCCTAACAGGCCAGGCCTTACTGCTTATCATCATGGTCTGTGCATTCCAGAGACGAGGACATGCAAAGCCTGGCCAGCCTGATGAGCATGAAGCAGGCTGACATCGGGAACCTGGACGACTTTGAGGAGGAGAATGAGGAAGACGAGGAAAACCGCGTCAACCAGGAGGAAAAGGCTGCTAAGATCACAGGTATGAGTCTTTTTCAAGTTTTCCTGTCCTTGGTTCCCTCAAAAAACCGACATGGTCAGTTTCAAGAGCTTGGGAGCCTATTTTGTATAAATATGTCATTAAAAAGTAAAACGTCTGGATGTTTGTGAGGTGTCCTGTTGTAGTTTATGCAGTGCCTTCAGATGGTGGTGGTCCATGACAGCCTGGCAAGAAGGAGGCACCTATGTTTGGACTCTTTTGGAGTTCCTCCTGGAATCCCAATGAGGAATTTATTAGGAGTCTAAACTGGAAGAGGCAAAAGTGGGGTGGGGACTCATGGGCGCTTCCCTGATACTTTTCCAGCATACCCTGCTCTGTCACCTTCTGATTGGCTAGACACACCTGCTCTAGTTTAATTGGCCATGAGTAAGACCAGTGACACCTGGAAAAGATGGAGACCCACTGGGCCTAGAGGCCTGGCTGCTCCCGCCCAGGTGTGGACGAACCTTTGAGCATCGTGGAAGGGCTAAGCTTGGTTTTGTTTCTAATACCAATGAATGAATGCAGTTGTGCAGAGGTGGGACTTTGCTGTAAATGATAAATGGGCGCTCAAACTTGACCTCCAGATGGGTAATAGTTAGAATTGTTATGAACAGAAGAATTTTAAGGGAGCAAAGTTGGTGTACCTCTAAAAATTGACTCAAGTTATTTAAGTCCTGTGACATCCATACTCTCCTTTCCCACACATAAAGTCTTGTATGAGAAAAACAGAAAAGCAATGAGGGGAACCCTCTCAATTTTCAAAATAAAAGGTCACGTGTGGACATTACCTTCAATAACTGGTTTGAAAGCTTGTGTTTCAAAATAAAAGGCCAAAACTTTTGTAAAGGATGCTTTGTGTCCTGATGCCCTAAGTCTATGATATGATGTAGGTTTTTGTAAGACATTTATATGATGTGAAACCTATGAAACATTTTTTTTATAAAAATAAAATGCCTGAAATAATGATTTCAATCACAGCTTCATCTGGGGCATCAGCTCTGCGTCTGTTTTCATTTCCTGTGTTTCCTTCTTGCTTCTGTGAGCCATAAAAGGAACCCAGAATCTTTAAATGCATAAGCTTTGTTTTGCTGTCTTCATGGTTTTTTTCCTATTCTTTGGCTTTCACACCCCTGCTCCCCGTTCTTGTTTTGGTTGGTCTGCTGTGAGCTCCTTCCATACATTCACGTTCGGTGTTCTCGGGTTTTTGGGCCCTGCTGCTTCCTGCTTTGCTTAATCCAACTTTCAAAGCGGCACCTCTTCACATTACGCTTCATGCTTTCTCCTCTTCCTCCTCCCTTTTTCTGCTCTTCATCTCATTTATATGTATATGCATTGAGCGCTTTACAGCAAAGCCTGACTTGCACACATCTGTAAATCAAAGGCTGGATGGAGCTGCCAAACTTCCCCTCATCACATTCCTTTTTCCATCCTACCTAGAGCACAAGCTGCTCGAGCATCACAGACGCGTGCTTAACTGATGCACACTTCCTAAATCTTTTCTCTCTGGCTTTTTTTAAATTTAGTATGGAATGATTTAACCCTCTGTTGGAGTCAGTAAGTTCTTGTATTTGTGTATTTACTGAAAAAAAGGACTTTTAGAGTAAATGTATTTTTGAATTAATCCGGTTTGTTTTTTTATTGAAGTGTGTGAATATTCTGCAGAGGCTGTCTCTTTTCTTCCTCCACCGTGCTCACTGCTTCTCTTCCTCCCTTCCTGTTCGGACCTGTCATTTACAGAGATAGTAAACCAGTTGAATGCCCTGAGCTGCTTTCATGGGGATGATGATGGTGATGATGATGAAGGTGTTCACAAGCAAACGTGCAAAGCAAAAGCTAAGCCTGCTGCTTCCACCCAAGGTCTTCTTTTCTGACTTTCTTTTACCCCCTTTAGTTCCCTGACTTTTGTTTCATTGACTTGTGAACATCCTGTGACCTCTCCATCCCCATTCATGGTGGTTTTTTTCTTTATTTGGTGATACTTATACATAGGGGGACGTTTCATCCCCTACGTCCCCCTTTGACCCCTCCAGACATTGATTTTGTGTTTGTGCTCCAGCTGCTGTATTTTTGTTGTACTTGGTGTTGACCTACAGGTTGATGTTTTACATTTTTTCATGACCTCCCACCCCCACCCTTTCTTTTTGGTTAACTGCAACTGGAAGTGAACTGAACTCCAAATAATCTAGTTTCTTCTGAAAAGCCCCTTCTCAAGACTAAAGAATCAGAAATTCACAAGCTATGAGTTACCCACTGTTGTTGACACTTCCCCCAGTACCCAGGCTCACCTAAATACCTTGTTGGCATTCTTGGGCACTCCAGTATCAACCCCAGGGATTACCAAATTAAACAATTATGGCTGGTCTGTCTGTCTCAGCATTATAAATTTGGTAGGAAAGAGAGTTAAGTCCTAAGAAAAACATTTTATTCTACCAGTCTTTCTATTTCCCCCTCCTCCAATGACGTTGAGCTGTGGGCAGCAGATATGAGCCTCCTTCATAGTCCTTCAGAAATTGTCTTAGAAGTTTACCCCTTTAGGGGACAATTGGAGTGAAGCTGTTATTTCTCCATGGCTGCAACACCAGGAAGGAAGCAACAGTCCTCCGCGTCAGACGTTTAGGCCAGGGGTTCTCAAAGTTTTTGTAGCGGAGGGCCAAATTAGGAGCTCGACATTAGACTGGGGGCCGATTTTGGTGAAAAAATTGATAAACAGAAAAAGTTGTTTTGTAACTACGCCGGGCCATTTCCAAAGCCACAACGTAGCTAGCTTCTGTCACAGCTTCACTGGATTTAGCCGTTTTTGTAAACATCTGGTGTGCAGCATAGCCTCGTTGTAGTTATTGGAGCTTATTGTTGCGCCCCTCGCCGGTAAATTTGTCAACGTTTTTTTGATTTGTTTTTGATTTATATTGATTTCTGAGGGCATAGCATTTACCTGCTTGCAAACAAGAAACAGAACTTTATCCAGACCACGAGGTACGACAAAGTAAGCATTTATCCACTTAGCGCCTTTTCTCCACGCCATCAGAAAATTTTTCCTCAAAGGAAGCAGCTCTGGCTCTCTTATATTGAGGGCCATTAAAAATCTTCCCGCGGGCCGCCATTGGCCCCTGGGCCGCACTTTGAGAACCCCTGGTTTAGACTGTCCGTTACTTTCTGAGAATGCACACTTTGTCGGGCATTATTCCTCACTTATATTTTAAACATCCCACGTCTGCATAGGAGGTATCTAACAAAAAAGGGCTCCATTTGATTGGTCAATGATGTGAAAAGGGCCATGCGATTTGTCAAATGCATAAAAGTGCTTTATTTTCTTTATTAACTACTCCAAGCTACCATTAGATTGTTTTATCATGTGGGTAAACATTTAAGGCATTCATTGCAATTTACATCATCTTTTGCGATATGTGTATCACACAACCTGATATCGCGATGATGATCAATTTTTGATAGAGGCGCCTTCTTAGTGAGGTAATGCAGCCATGTCCAAGACGGAGCCCTGTTCATCTTAGCTAAGTCTGCTGTACACAACCTGGATAAATGTAAAAAAAATGCGGGGTCTGCTGGGGTTCTTCCATTTCAAGCGGGATTAAGCCAAACTGTTTGATTTGGAGACCTTTTTGAAATGGGTTTTGTTGTCTTGGACAAGCCTCCAATCTAAGTGCCAGTTCAGCACAATGTTGAAGGTTTGCAGATTTTTTATTTACATGAATGACCGTAAAACACCAAGCATATGCTTGGAACAGACGCATGAAGAAAACACCGGCTCATAAAGACTGGGCTTGTCAGCCACTCATGAGCCCAAACGATAAGGTAAACATTGAAGTAAGGCCAGACCATGTGACAAAAGTCACGACCTGAAATAGGCTATGAAGTCATAAACATGCAAAGAGGAAGAGAGTTGCTCCTCCCACTAGTAGCCAGCATGTCACATGATCACCCTCATGAACTCCTTACTATTCTTTTTTTGCTTCGACTCTCAGCAGAAACATTCAGTCTTTTCAGACTCTCCCGCACCCTGGCAGCGTGTGATTCAGTTTGAAGAAGATAAAGTGGATAGGTCTTATACAGCCACCATCTCCATAGCAACTCCATACTCCCACAGTAACACACAAATTTTCCCAGAATGCCTAGGTTGCAGAGTTTTGGGGTAGCCAGGAACACAGAGGGGTTTATTTAGACATTTGCACTCACGGTTCACTCCAAGTGCAGGTTTTTGTGAACGTCTTGTCATCCAGTTTTTAAGAAGTTAACCCTCCCTCAACATTGATTTAAACCCTTTTTTCTGGGACTGTTTGGAAACAGAACTGATCAACAAGCTAAACTTCTTGGAGGACGAGGATCGCGAAAGCGCTCCTGCCATGAGCAGCAATCCCTTTGATGAAACCGACGATGACCTACAGACCAACCATCTCAACCCGTTTGGTGATCCTGACGAGGAAGGTATGTGCAACAAGAATGTTGTCTTTGTTTTTTTAATGGTTTTAACATCGTCAGACAGACATGTTCTTCATTTTCTGTTGTTCATAGGTTGTGCTAAATTGATGAAGTTTGAATGTGTTTGAAGGAGCAGAATATATGGTAACATACATATCTGTATGTGTTAAAAAAAGACCCATCTAGTATCAGTAGAAGCTAAAAGAAAAGCACACAGACGGCAGAGGAGTTGAGTTGGCAGTTAAGTAACACTCAGCGACTTCCAGACACTGCCGTCACATTTATTTCCTTTTCGCTCTGCTGTCTGCAGCTTTATGCTTAAAGCTTTGACAGCTCGCAGTATCAGGTTCAGTAAGTGCATGTTGTTGATGAAGTCTGTACTCCTGCCTGCATCCATTAGAGCCCCCCGCTCAGCAGAGGCCTGCCGAGGATTCTTTGCATGAACACAGCTCTGCAAATCCGTTCAATGAGCTGGATGAACCCGAAACGTCGTCGGGAAACCCGTTCGAAGAGCCCGACCTGGACGCAGAGCTCCAGCCGGACCCAGAACCCCCCAAGCCCAAGCCAAGAAAGGGGGTGCGGCCTGTTGACATGAGCAAGTACCTGTATGCCGACACGTCCCACACCGAGGAGGACGAGCTTGACGAGTAAGACACCACCTATTAGATATTTTGTTTTTGCTTTTTATATTTCAGGGAACTTGGGGTTTGCTGTTTTATTAGTGACCATGCCCCCCCCCCCCCCACACACACACACACCCTAGAGCCTGCCTATAGCAGCAACACCACCACCCAGCCTCAAGCCCCCAAGCAGGCAAAGTGACGAGGCAGCTCTTTCAACAGGAACAAGGCCTCTGTTGTTTCCCTGCATTCTTCATCCGTGTCCCCGTCCTTCTTTAGTCTTGCCCCCCCTCCCACCTGTCAACATGTTGGCCCTTACTTTCCCTCTTTGTGATTTTCCTTACCCTCCCTTCCTAAGAGTCTTTTAATTAGTTTATTCCATTCTTCCTTATGCTGCTGTTCTTCAGTGCTTCTTTACTGCAAACTCTATTTTGGGGTGAAGTTCAATTTATAAAAATGCAGACGCTGACAGCAGAGGTTAACATTGATCTGGAAAGGTTCAGGACTTTAGACGGGTCCTCCTGCTGTCAGTCAGCTGTTGCTGAAGCTGCTGAGAAGTTCTCATACTGGAGCAGAGCTCTCCGACAGAGATCTGTCCACTTTGTTTTCTCATCTTTCTGTAAAACACTTAGCTGCCTTCTCAGCCAGGACTCCTTCAGAATAAGAGTGTTTTGTCTGCAGCTGTTTCAAATTTAGAGCCTCTCTTCAGATTTGTTTGTTCTTTTACAGCACTTTCTGTATTCTTCATTTCAAAGTTAGTGTGCCAGTTCTTCTGTTACACAAACATCCTCCTTAAGACTTTAAATGGGTTAAATTAGTTCTAAAGTGGTATAAAACATGTTTTCATCTTAAACAAAACTATAATCGATTAGATATTTATAAAAATAACATGGTGACATTAAAATGTGATTTAGTAGATACGTATATGAGAGTAGGCATCCCAGACTCAGTGTGTTGAACAATTGCTTCCAGCTTGCATGTGTGTCTTTATGTTTGTGTGTGTTTTCCTGTCTCTGTGTGCTCAGTGTCCTCAGACTCCTTCCCGTCTGTCAGTAGTCTTCCTTGGGTAGTGATGATATGAGGTCACATAGCCCTGACCTCTGTGCACCTGCATCCTTACCTTACCTCCAGTGTGTGCTTTTCATTGTGTTGCTCTAAACCTTTGTTTCCGTTTTTCTGTTCAATTAATCAGTGTTTGTTAAAAAGAAAAAAAGTAATCATTCTGAAAGGAGATTTCATCAGTTTTCCTCCTTTTGTTCTGAACCAATGAACCCAAAAGTCTTGACTTTAGGGAGTTGATATTCAGTTTTAAACCTTAGTTCTGTTAAACGCTAAAAGGAAAGAGACGCTGCTGGAAAATGTTGATTTCTTTTATAACAATAAGTCAAATCAGTATGTGAGCCAGGGTGTCCAAGATGTTCCCAGTATTGACACGTCACATCGAAGAGAGAACCATCTACCGGTACTTCACTTGTGATTTTTAAGAGACGAGTTTTAATAAAATTTTTTGTCAGTTTTAATGCAGAACTCAACATTTTTAATGGAAATTCCACTTAAAAAAATGTATTTAATCACATTTCAAGAATCGCCTCAGAAAACAAAAACAAAATTAAGTCCTTAATTTGTTGAATAATAACAAATCTGTTCTGATCTGTTGAGGAATTGCTATTTCCTGTTTGAAGAATAAAGTTCCCAATATCTCTTCTAGATCCAATCCATTTTACGAGCCAAAGACATCAGACCCAGCAGGACCTGCTGCTGCCGGCCCTTCCCATAATGTGGACAGCAGCCATAAGAGAATGGCCCCGGCGCCCCCCAGCACCACCACTGGTCCCAGCTTAAGTTCAACACCGGTTAAACCCAGCTGTGGCCCAGACAAGGAGAGAACTCAGCCGACCAGGCCGAGCCCTGTGGCAGCAGTGATGGGGAGGGAGCTGGCCTCCTCCTCCCCCAAGGTAAGCAAAGAAGAATCCTTCAAATATCAGCTCTTCAAAGTGTTTTTAACCTTTACAACATTTAGATTTAGTTGTCCTGCTGCTATTTAATCTGTTCATTGGCTGAAAACTACATTTAGGCATGGCTATTTTTTGTAGTGCATTTAGTTCTACTACCGTTTTTGTTTTAAGTCTATGTCAGGCAAAATGAAGTGAGCAGTGTTTGGTACTGCACCATTTATTCAGTCTTTAGTTGGCTTCTAGAAGTTCCGCTTCTGACAGCAAACCAAACCAGATAAAAGTGTCAAATTTAGCAGAGTTTGCTGCTCATTGGGACTTTTGTCGAGGGGTGGATACGGGCTATCTGTAGGTAAAAAAAATGGGCCAAGCTGTATGGGGCATGCAGGTGGCCCACACAGAATTTTAAGATCACAGTCCTCTCGTTTGAGCCTTTTAAGGTCGTACAGGATTTAGCCTGCACCTAAACAACACGTAAGGGTAAAGTAAGGGGAAGTAGGTGAAATGCAGGCGTACTGCACAGATTTTTCATTTTTCCACCCACCGCCAAAATCTGTGTGCAGCGCAAGGGGCCTGTTACTGCTGTTCTTCTGAATGTGTGCGCTCCTTGTGCGCATGTTGCGTACTCGATATTTGCAGTTTAACTGTTAGGATTGAGGAAATTAGACAATCAGAGTGTAGTTTGTGTACTCAAGCGTCCTACGGCAGCATTTGCATGCAGTCAGTAAGGAGCCAGTTCGCACACCTTACTAACAGCTACAATGCAGCGTCAGGACACTGTACGACAGTATCACCCGAACGTCATGAGTCCGTGGATCTTTACATTATCCTTACAAATATGCCACGATCCACGTTCCACACACATGACAATTGTGCGTTCCATTTTCGTGATGTCCCTTAAGGTGGCCGCACGAGCCCAAAGCCACGACACACCTATGCCCCCTCTAAGAGGCTCTACCTATCTACGACACCACACTGGCCAGAAACCCACATATGACTAAGGGATACATGTGTAGGACTGTTCTAATGTGTTCTAATGTGTTTGCTTAGAAGTCAGGTGAATTTGGGCCTTTGCTGTTTGGCGCCCACATCCAGAAGAGCATACAGGATTTAGTTTCTGCTCAGCAGCTCATTAGACTAAAAAGTTTAGTTTGGGGGAGGGCTTCTCAGTATTTTTAGTATTTCAAATCAGGTAAGTTCTTTATGGGTCTAATTAAACGGCTGATGGTCACACACACTCATGGCAGGAGTCAGACCATTGATGGGGAATGATTGGCTGGGGGGAGTGGAGGTTAAAACTGTTTGGCTGGGTGGGTGTGGGAGCTCATTGAACCTGTGTGGGGCTTAAACACAGGAGGCTTAACTACAGCAGAGTGATCACAAGGGGTTGTTGACCCCCTATGCACACACACACACACACACACACACACACACATGTACGCACAGTACAGTCACTTCCACACAGCCCCCCCCATCCCCATGAAGCTGACTGTTTTAGTGATGCTGGCCGTCCATGTAATTATGGCGCAGTGCCTTTATCGGCCGGCTGCAGTTGCCTGTAACCGTGGGTGACGGGGCCGTTACTACTTTAATTACCCCGAGCCAGTGGCCTGTGGTGGGCCTAACTTAACCAAGAGGTACCCCTGACTCTGGAGCTGGGAGGGAGAGAAAAACGGAGGAGTGTGAAGAAAGAAGTGAAAGGTGGAGGACGACAAACCAGCAGGAAGACTGGAGAGAAGAGGGGAGCTGCAGAGACAGATATGATGTTTGCAGCGACCAGGGAGGGGCCTGCAGCGTTTGTTTATACATACAGCAGATTTGTCATTCTTATTCGGGCCGTGCGCAGTGACACACAAACGCCGCAGACGACATACGGACTGTGCGATGACCTTTGAATGTTTGAAGTCAGGGCGGATTAAGAGGAGACATTCCCACTATGAGAGGCCTAGACCAAGCAGCACATGGCAGACGTGCACAGCCTCTTAATGCAAACTCATATCTGCTCTACGGTTTCTGAGTGCCCCGGGCTCAGTTCTGTGAATATATGCTGAGCTAGTTATGACCTTCCCTCCAAACACAGCCAACCTGCTTCATACAAGGTGTGCTCAAGGAGTCTCTTTTCCTCTGCATATATTTTTATGACCGTTTTTAAAGTTGCAGCAAAGACCAAAACTCTTTACATATCGGAAAACCCAAATAAAGCATTAACTACGTGAGCAGGAACATGGAAAACAGCCCTTAAGGTCCTAAAGACCATTTTAAGAACACCATCATTTGTTTCATCATTGTTTGAAGTCATTGAAAATAAATGTGTCCGTCATCTTCCTGTTGTCTGGGGTTTGGGTTGTGGGGACAGCCTCTCCCATCTCCTCCAGACCTTCCAGAAGGACGAAGTGTTCCATAAATGCAGATATAGAATCTCAAGTGTCTTGGATGCCCTGCCAGACCTCTTCGTGGTTGGACTTGTTGGTCTATGATTGCATCGGGGTGACACTCTCTTTGGAAGTCCAAACTTTCTCAGCCACTCTTGTTTCTCCTTGTACGTCTGAGCTTCACATACTTTTTTCTATACATATCCCAACCCCTCTTGAATAAAGCTAATTTCTGCCACCCGTACCTATGATTTTCACCGCTTGTTAAAACCCACAAGTCATGCTCAGAGATGGGGGAGGGGAGGGGGTACATGGATGGAGTGGTAAACTAAAATCTTTCTTTTCAGACCATTGGCTGGATTGAATGACCCCCTCCCCTGGCATTCCAAACAGGAACTACCCATTGGCTCCAAGAATCCAAAATCCCATAGACTTCTATAGAGAAATAAACCGCTGTTACTCATTCATTCATTCTATTTGTCAGAACAACTATTCTTGCTCGGAGACCATTTTTAACATGTTCTTGGTAATCCTAATATTTTATTTCACGATATTCTTTCTTTAGCGTAAGTTATTCATGTTATAAACTGACCAAGCATATGCCTCATAAAAGTATGCAGTCTCACGTCCAAAACCTTTGATTGACAGATTTTCCCTGATTCGATTTCAAGTGGTAGGGGTGTGGACGTCCAACAAGCTCACTCCTGATTTGCGAGAGTTGTTGCCATAGAAACAATGATCAGTCTGTTTTGCACCAATCACTGCTTACTGACGTTGTCTGGCTCCAACATGGCAGCGTCTTTTTTACAGAAAAATGGCAAATAAATTTATGTCAATACGTTGGAGCTGGAAATAATTCATTTTCTATGGGTAAGGTCACACTCACTCTGTCCAGTTCTCATATACATTCAAGGCTTCCGACTTAGATGTGTCAGAACAGACCAGAGCAAAGTCCACATCCTCGATCCCAAACTTTGTTTGCATCTCACACTATCTTTTTTCACTGACAGCAGAACAGATACTTAAACACCTCACACGAGAGGAGGCACCCTTGATGAGGCTTCCACATGTTTTCCAGCTGAGATCCATGGCCTCAGACTTGAAGATCCTTCCCCATTCCAGGTGCAAAACACTACAGAGAAAGCTAAGGCTAAAGATTCTGAGGCTCCAAAGTCAAACTCTCATCCGACCTACTGTAGGCCAAACAAACCAGGTCTCTGTTGTGATAAAGCAAGGATCAAACAGCCCCCAGCATCAAGCTCACACTCCCAAAGCCCCCCAAAGGTTTTCCCTAAAATATCTTCTCCAAGTCCTCAAAACTGAAACTGATTGGATTTTTAGTTTCTCTAAATTTGATCCTTCTCAGCATCGCATTAACTCTACCCGCCATGACAGTCTGTGGAAAATTGTTACATCAATTGAACATATGGCGTTCGTCCACTTATTCTATACACAGCTATTACACTTACCATTGATTTAAATGGATCTAATTTAACAATCTGTCTGTACCAGCCCTGAACCTCTCAAGTGTTTGAATGAAAGCATGAATAAACACATCATCTATGGGTTCACATTAGACACAAACTAATTCAAATATACGCTTTCTGTTCTTGTCTCTTTCTTTTGCATTTGAAAACAAAATCTCAACTATTTTCAATGTTTCTTTGAGTCTTTGTTTCTCCTCCAAAGTCATCAGGAGTGACACTTGAGTCATTTTTTCTTCTGACAGTCTGTCTGTCTGTCTGTCTGTTAGATATAGATCCTCAAATGTGTCAAGTCTGAAGTTTGGCATGTGTGAAGGAGCCGCAGGGATGAAAACGTCTGTGGGATTAATGTAAATGAACACAGGAGTTCCTGTTGGGCGGGCTGAGAGCTTCTGTCTGGTCGGATTCAGTCCATCTCTTCTCTCCGGAGCTGATTTTTGTGTCCCCCCCCCGTGACTCAGTGATCCCCGCTCCTCCTTTGTTTTATCTCGTCTCTATCCTGCAGTCAAACCGCTCTACACTTAGATGCTCTGATCTCTGGATTTTCATCAGGTTTCCGCTTCATGAATTATTTGCCTTATTTTCATATAAGGAAAAGTTGGAAGTTGGCATTCAGACAAAAGTTTCAGCAAAAACTTTGAATCTGACATATTATTTACTTCTTAAAAACAGGCCTTTTCTTGAATAGTTCTGCTTTCATTTAGTGGATCTGACAAAATGTTATCTTTAAATATTTGTCTGAACGCTTACTGACATTCAGGCTTCTTTTGAACTTGAACTTCTTCCAACTGTTTCAACCACTCTGGGCAGATGACATTCAGCTCCTTCAGGAGATCCTGTCTCTTCTTTTGGTTTTTCTCACTAATGTTGATAGTTTCAAGAACTTAATAGCATTTTTTCTATTTAACTTTTCAGCATTAAAGATTAATTGGTATATTTGCTGTTTCTAACATGTTGTTGTGGCATTTTTCTGATGATGGAGGACACATATTGAGAAATTTAAGCTCACATTTGCATTTCCGAGTAATTTTATATTTAAATTGTGAATCAGGAACAGGTGAAAAGATGCTGTTTGAAAAATGAAAATACACTAGGCAAACCACAAGCGGTGGGTGGTGTTTGCTCAGTGCCAACAATTCCAGCCTCAACTCAAGGTGAATTTTTAATGAACTTCAGGATCTATGTTCTAGAAAACGACATAGATATTTTGATTTTGGCTAAGAACGGCACAATCATACTTAAAAGACCATTGGAAACACAGTGAATCAAAAGATTAATTTTGATTTGTGCGTTCCTTTCGCACATTTTACTTTGTCCTTAAACTTTTTTTATTATGAACACTTACTTTCCAAATCAAATTTAAGTCAGATAAAATATCATATATCAGTATTTTTAGCATTTTTCTGGGTTTGTCACACAATTTGTGATTCTGTTATTTTGAAAATGGTTTTGTGGAACCATCTTAACCTCTACTGGTATTTTAGCATGAATCAGATTATGAATCAGCTATCTGCATGAAGCTATTCTTCATTTTTCTCATATAAAGAAATTTGAATCTGTTTTTTTCTTGTTAATAACCTTCATCAAAAGGTTCAGGTTAAAAAAAGTTTTAGGTTATTATTCCTCTCCCTGAAATTGTTTTTGCGGCACTCATCCCCTCAAACACACACCTCTTGAGTTTAAACATATTGAAATTAGAATAAATTAACATTATTTAATTGAGTTCGCAGAAGGCCGCGATATTTCTTAATTAGCTTGTCGGAGGTTGGTGACAGGAGAAGATCCCCCGCGTGCTGTGAGCTGTTTCTGTGGTTATAACCACAGACGTTTCTGGAGGACAGGAAGGAGCCCTGAGACGAGGACAGTCATCTCATCTTCTGATCTTTACCCGTTTGAAGGTCTCTTGTCTTTTTACGAAGTAATTTCATCTCCTTTGAAAACTTTGACATTTATACCGCTACGAAACTGGGTCATGAGAAAAACTAGGCCTTTTTTTTTAAAAAAAAAGCTCTTATTTTTACTAGAGCTTGGTTTGCTCGTGGAATTATAAAATGCTGTAAAAACTCAGTATTTTTTAATTTTGGATTCTTTCTTCATGTTGCAGAGAATCAGAGCTAAGTTAATACTTACAAAACGTTGATTTTCTTTGAAGGTTAATTGAATTTTTTCTCTTAGTTCAAGTTTTACTTGTGGACATTTTAGAACTATATGAAGAATACTAAACAGTGCTGTGGACGCTTTTTTTATGTTAAGAACTTTTTTACTCTCAAAGCTTTCTTTAAAGCTGCTAGAAACCTGCCTGGATTCCTGAATCTGGAGGGGTTCCCTCATATTTAATGATTTGCTCAATCTGCTTGGCCTAAAACCTTTATAAGGTAAATGAGCATCATAGCTGCATGTTTTTTTTAAGTTTAGTGCTTTTTTTAATCAATTTAGAGACCTTTCTTCACTTTTATCAGAAATTTGGGAGCAGCTTCAGATTCTTTGACTACTCTAGACTCAGTTGGCCTCTCCAAAAGCTTTGTAATATTAGATGAATAATCCTTGAGAGAAGTAAAGCTAAATCATTACCTCTCAATATCTCCTTTTTCCCAGCGACCCCCTCCCCCTCCCTCCACACCTTGTTGATTAGCAGTCAGTGAGTGTCATTGGATCTTGTGGGAGAGCAGGCACACAATTTCTGCTTCCACTCAGTTTCAGTCCAATCATTGGCGTGCTGTTGTGGTTTAGAGCTGCAGGGCATCTCTGTCATCAGGAACCGAATGGGAGAGTACGGCTCCTGACCCAACCCAGTCCACCTGCAGAGTTCTGCTGATGCTTTCAGATCCAATAAAACGAGAAATCTGTTGAATGTTTCGCAAATGAAACATTTGAATATTTGAATATTTTTTTAATGTTTACATTAGACATGTATCTGTATGTTAGGACGGATGTGTTTTTTGATCTAGTTACTGTAATGTGCCTATCGTTGTTCCACCCCCCCACTCGTCACGAGCTAAGCACCACAAAGAGCCCCTGCTCCTCAATACCCAGCTGACTGGTGTAAAAAGGCCTTCCGCAGAGTGCCTCTTGTAATCTGCCTTTGGTAAGTCCTCTTTAGTTTTATCTGCCAGGGATTACTGCTCGAGCTGTGAGCAGGAGAGAAGGAGGGAGATGCAGAGGAGCGAAGAGCGAGGCAAACAGAAAACGATGAAGATGGAATGAAATTAAAGCAAATCGCTGTGTAATCTCTAAGAAAAAGAGAGCTGCCTTTGAGTTGAAGGGAAGTTTACCTCCACACTCCTTCAGAGGGGGACTTGACTAATCCCCCCGTGATTGATGTCTGCTATGAGAGGCTCTATGGCAGACTAATAGGGCTTATGAGGATGACCAGAAAGCCTTTTGTGGGTCCGGGTCGGAGTGCGTGCAGGAATGAACCAGACCTTTTTGTCTTCCGTGTCCTTCCATCCAGCCGCCACAGAGGCCGTAGGTTTGAATGACATAGCAGTCGAAGAGGGGGTAACTTTATCTTAATCTGGTTTTAATCTGGCCAGGTCCTCTAGGTGTGTGTGGGCTTAAACCAAGCTGGATGCAGGATTCTGGGAGTAAGGCTGGAGGAGCCTTAAGGTGAAAAGAGAGGGCCCATGCTCTTGAAAACCCTTTGGACCTCCAATGTTTTGGAGACCCCCCGCACTCTTAGTCATTCCAGAACCCCCACCCTCTAGCCTCTGTAGTTTTAATTAAATTAAACCAATCGTCCTCTTTAATGCTAAGAGCAAGCCAGCATTTTTGGGAAACCTTGGAAAACTGGACTCTATCAAACAAATCTTCTTCGCAGGCTTGTTCATTTCTTGCGTTGTGTTGAACGTAGATCATGGGGCGAGGATAAGACAGGTGTCCAACTCAGAGCAGTGGGATGTTTTGGGACTTTGGGAGCTGCTTCTCTTCTAATCACTAGGGGTGTAGGGAAACAAAACTATTATGTGAAATAATAATTGCCATATTTCATTTGGCAATCCTTTTATCAATTTCAAATCATGCATAAACAATTTTAAATTAATTATGTATGAGCAAACATGTTGTTCAACCACTTTTGTCCCCTTGACCACTAGTTGGCAGCACACCACATCAAGCCTCTTTCAGCAGCTTTGCACCAAAACAACAACATGGGGCTTCCTTCAAAATGCCAAAGGTGAAGTTTGGCTGTATTTCATAGCAAAAGATTCTAATTAGGCGGCCTGATGGATAAGAGTGACATGTTCAGTGCTCCTAAAAAAGACTAAGGTTGTGGTGATGGACAGTAAAATACGTGTCTCGTTTGAAAATGAGAATGCAGTGCAGACTGTCAGAAAGACGGAAATAAAGGATCTTAAGCACATTCAAGCGCTCTCCTTCACTCTCTCACGCTACTTCGTCACACTTACATGTTTTTGGAAAGAATTGGTATAGGCACGTGTACAAGCACCGTTCAGGCACCCGAACCATTTTAAAAGTACCGGTTCGGCTCCAGCTCCAGATAAAAATCCAAATGGTGCCCTTCTCTAATTTTAACTGAAATAGGCACATATTTTTGGAGGTTGTTCATTGTGTCTTTGGTTAGCAGCCATTTACTAAATTCATAAAGTACACTCAAGCAGTGTTGAGAATAAATAACTCTTTATTTGCTTGAACACATTTAATGACCTTTTTTGCTAAAGCACGTTTAAGGTTTTTTTTTTGAATAATGAAAAATATCTTGTAGAAACCAGACAAAGTTGAGTGTTGAAAAAATATTTCTTAATTTACCAAAAGAAAATAATTTGGAAACTACTTAGGTAAAAGTAACTTGCATGTGAGAGACAAGGGCAGTGCTTACTGTTCTGATCATTAAATAAAATGTATTTTATACAATTTCATTCATGTAAAAGGTATTCATATCCTGACAAAGTTTTTTTGAAAGTCTTACTCTTTAAGAAAATTGTGATCTATGTCTCTGGTACAGTCTTGGTACATATGTATCTCCAGACTCTTGACAATACAGAGTCCTACTGACCACCCCTGATTTTACAGCCCCTGATGGGCTGAATAGGTCTGATCCGGGTCACCACAGATCTTCATCACACACACCTCATCATCAGCCCTTCTCTCTTTCTCAGTTTTTCAATCTGAATCCTGCCATATTTTCTCCCAACTGCACTGTTCCTGCCATGGCCACCCCCAACCCCCTACTTCAGGATGTGTGTATTGATGCATGTGTATTCTGATCAGGAGTCAAAGGGGTGACTTTGTAATTATGTTCATTTTAATTGGCTCTGCTATCACCCCTCTCATCACACCAGAGCCCCCGCTGCACTGGACAATGGCCGTCTGCGGTTGGTGTTGAGCAGCTGCTAACACATTCATCCTCTCTACCTGCGCTATATAATTCCTGAAGTGGCCTCCTTAATGAGATTTTCCCTGCCAAGGCTTAGATTAATTGATAAACAGTGTTGTTATCAGCACAGGCCATCTCTGAATCAGTGCACCACTAATTTGTTTGTTAAAGAAAGCAGTTAAAAGAGATGAAAACTTCCTAGATCTTAAACACCGGTCGCTCTTTCTCTTCCTCTTTCCTCGAGTCTTGTTCTGTAAAGTCTGAATAACATTAGATAACTGAACTGAACAGTAACAACTGTACATGTCAGACCATCAAAGGAGAGTATATGTCTTTTAATAATAGATTCCAAAATTGTTTGGAAGGCCAGACATTTTTTCATCATCCTTCATTTACTGGGCAGGTATTTTTTGGGTGGAGGCCATTCTCTGCTCATGTTGAGTTATTCCTCACCTCAAACCTCCATCTCCGTTCATACAAACCTCAGCAGATGCTCACAGAAAGTCTCCACGCTGCGGTTTCTTCATTTCCTCAGCCAAAGCTCATTTGCAGAGGCGTGAGGATGGGTAATGCTGCAGCTGTTTCCATGACAAGCTAAAGCCTGCGCTTACAACACATTATGCTGCTGCCTTACATGTGAGGCGAGCAGACAGGCTGCACGCTCACTCTTTGTCTGCAGTCTCCTTCAAAATGTTATTCCACCACGAGCATTCTCTTTTCCTTTTCAGTAAATGGCTCTTATTCCCATTTCAAAGCCTCGTCTTTCCTCTTCTGTTTAGCCTTGTTGTTTTTTACCGCTTTGCCAGGTTACGCCTTTGGATGAGTTGGCCCAGCTTGGAACAAGGATTTCCTGGAAGAGGGAGCAGCTTTTCCTGGTTGTTGCATTTTACATCTCTGCAGCCAACTGCCTGAAGGCACCTGCATCTTTTTCAGAGTGGAAGTTTACAATCAGTACATGCTCTAAAGTCTACTTGGTGTCTCATGCCTTAAGCAACTGCACATACTTATTTAGAATGTCTTCATTTTGAGAACAACTTTGTTTGATTTATTTTGGCCCCAACCCAGTTCTGTGTTGTGTTTTTGTCCTATCATAAACTTTATTTATACTTTTTTGCTTTGTTTGTTTTTGTCATGTAGAGCTTGTGTGGGGCTCAGGGTTTTGGGGACTACAGTTTAAGTAAAGGTCGTCTTAGCTTCACTCTTTTCTCTAAAGAGATCCGAGGTCTTCCCGAAGGCAGCTCAACAGC
Source organism: Oryzias sinensis (assembly GCA_037389245.1). Taxonomy (NCBI): domain Eukaryota; kingdom Metazoa; phylum Chordata; class Actinopteri; order Beloniformes; family Adrianichthyidae; genus Oryzias; species Oryzias sinensis. The sequence continues at coordinate 18,001,918 of CM074500.1, forward strand.
TGCCTGTGACTGTGGTTCTACCTGCTTCTAAATTCCTGCAGCATATGATCAAAGGTGTGGGGTAGGTGGCCAGGATGGAGCAGTGAATTGAGATCTTTTTCTTCAGACTCATATTTATCTGAACCACAACAGTCCAGAACAAAGTCCACATTTCTGCAGACCCTCCGATTGGTGATCCCACTCTCCAGCCTTTATCACTTACAGGTATTTAAACTCCTCCCACTGGGGGAGGGGCTCATTCCTAATCTGCTGGGAGTTGTTCCTTTCTTTTTGTCAGAGAACCATGGTAGGTGCTCATTACCATTCTAGCAAAAAGCACCACATCATCTGCAAACAGTAAAGATGAGACTGAAATGTTCTCAAATTTGAACCTTTCGAACCATTAGAGTTCTGTCTGTTGTGTAAGGGATAAGGCTCTTCGCGTTGGACAGTTGCTTCAGAGAAGTCCATTCATTTCTGATAATGGATACCTCAAAGGGCATTATCTCGTTTATACAATGGGCAGTTATGAAAGAAAGAAACATTCATTCAGTTATTAGTACTTTATCTGTTATTTTTAATATTCCAATTGTTTTACACAAGAAGTAGAATATTTGATACGCGCTGTGATGCATTGTCATGGTAAGTGGTCATGTATATGCTGAACGTCATATTAACTGATACAAAGCACCATTTCAGAGGGAAAGTTCACCTCTTACTGCTTGTTTTTGACAAGATGAGGAAACAAAAGGTTTCTTAACCAATAAGCAAGCAATACAGAAAGAGAGGCAACGAACTGTTTGAAATTGTAGGCAACATTTATGTTTATCGTAAAATTTGATAGAGATACTGGCCATCTCGATCATAGTGCCATTTGAACGACAAAACGTTTGTCAACCTATGTCCCAAATTTCTTGTTTTTTCTGGTTATTGACTGGCCGTTAGACTAGTACAGGGGTCGGCAACCTGTACCTCTCAAAGAGCCCTTCTGATCAGTTTCCCACAGAACTGAAAGCACAGGGAGCCGCAACACTTGGTGTGTTAGAAAACATGTTATGCGAAATATCGCGATAGTTCATTTGGCAATACTTGTATTGATTCAAAATGTTGTCAGGATATTTATCCAATTATTTATTTTAATTCTTTATGAGCGTGATGTTTCCTTTGATCTTTTGTCCATTTTCCACAACCTTGAATAGACTTTTCCGTCTGTCAAACACCCAGAGTTAAGATGAATGAGATGATGGAAAAAAATTCACTTTGATGCAGACTTGTTTCTTTAACGGGGGGAGAAGGGAGGTACCCAGGCGCAGAGAGGAGAGGAGGCAGGAGGTTGCAGGGGAACAGGAGCTTTAATAACTAAACTAAAGATACAAAACCACTGCAGACGGCAGGCTAGAAACTCGAAACACTCGAAACACAGAACCAGGGAACAACACAATATGGAGCAGCACAGGAGGAAGGGAAAGACAGGACTTAAATACATACAAGGCAACAAGACACAGGTTGAAACACTCAGGACTGATGGGGCAAGGTAAAACTCAAAACAGCGAAACAGGAAACCCTACAAAATAAAACAGGAAGTGAAACTCAAAACATCACAGAACAAAAGGAAACAAACCACAAGGGCAAAGAAACAGAAACCGTAACAGTTTCTATTTATTTATTTTTTCTTTTAATCCAGTAAACCCAATAAATTATATTTATTTTATGGATGACAACTATGTTTAATAGGAAGCAGCTGTTAGTTTGTTGCGGGTCTGGAATCATAAGCGGTAAGTCTAAGCCCCGCCTCTGCCTCCCTTCCTGTTCGTTGTTTACCCCCGTGTGCAACCCCCCCTCTAGTGTGTTCTACGCAGACAGCGCAACATTGTAGCATCATTGTAGCATCAAGGTGACAGGATCGTAGGGGGCGCCCCAATGCAAATTTAATTCATTTTACGCGGAAATGGGTGGTTTTAGTCTAGGGGGGAAAATGCTTTTTTTTTGGCATTCATGTGTCCCCTACGAGATCACCACTGACTGTCTTTCCAGAAAAACTTTCCATCCCACAACAGACTCTGGTCGGCGTTCACAGCTGCAGACACGCCCCCTCCGCACGTTCACGCTTCTCTCTTCCTCCTGCCTGTTCGCCCTACCTGACGGTGTTAAAGGCACCATGACAATCTTAGAACATGACAGTTATTTTACAAAAATCACAGAGAGCCGCAGCACAAGGAGGAAAGAGCCGCATGCGGCTCCTGACCTGCCGGTTGCCGACCCCTGGGCTAGTTAGAGGAACTTCTTTTTATGGTATCCATTATCCTTTTTTAATGGGCACCCTGCAGCCAATCAGAATTGAGTATTTACTTAGACCATGTTATAAAAAATGTGAAATTCTGCTGGGTATTTGAACCAATCTCCTGCTTTGTTTGTATAAAACCAGAATGGCCCTATTTGTTGGTTTGGCACCCCCATACAATGTCCTGTGGGACACAATCTGAAGCCTTCTCCAAATCCACAAACATGTGAAGTGGATGTGCAAACCTCCAGGATCCCCTGAGGATCATAGGGAGGGTAAAGAGCTGGTCTAGTGCTCCACTGCCAGGACATCATAATGTATTCATGACTTTGGTGTTTGTGCTGAGGGGACTTCTTTAGGCTCAAATAGGACGTAAAGCTGATTTTGACTTCAAAATAAGAGCGGTCCAGCTAAAACATTTGTGGTGTTAGGATCTGATGTCTCTGCTGTTCCCACACAAGGTAAAGTTCCACTTTACGGAACAGGAGCTTCCCCACGTTTTCACTCAGCCTCTTCAGGCGCCCCTCAGTGCTATCTCACCTTTGTATGTTAATGTGTGTTATTTTTCACGCTACATTTACTCCCTTCTCGAGTTCTGTCCATTTGTTCCCCCACCACGCTCTCATTTTCTTTTTGTTTCATGCACTTCACATTCCCATTTACATAATTGAACTTTTGATTGGACGCCGCCCCATCGTGTCCGCCGTCGTGAAATCAGAAACATAATTTCACGGGTTTGATGACGCGAGGAGATGGCCCTCCTCTCCTCTCCGTATTTTCCTAATGTGGGACATGAGGCTTGGATTAAACCAATTACTTGTTTTGACTGCATGCACAATTAAATAACTGAACATCTGGGTATTTGGAGAATAACCAATCGGACGACTTCTCCAGCAGAACGAGGGGAGGAATGAGGCGTATCTGTTTAGCTGCATCCTCCTTAATGTGAAAAATTTCCGGTTTACATTGAGGATCAGTGTGTGTGCACGCTGCACCTCTTCCAGCTGCTGTCATATAAAGTGCTCTTCTCTCAGTCTGTTTGTATGCATGCATGGGATTTCTTTCCCTCCTTTTTTTTTTGCTCCAGGCTCTCTTGAGCGGATTACAAGTTTTAAAGAGTAGGAGATTCAGCACCTTCTCAAATCTGACACTGACACCACTTTGAAGCCTCCAAAGTGCGATTGGAGACACATCGAAGCCCTTCTCTCTGCACAGAGTTGTGGGTTCATGTCATGGGGTCGAGCCCAGTTAAGTTTCCATCCAAGCGTCTCGCCCCAGAGCCAGAGACGGAGCTGCCACTCAGAACGCGCAACTTGTCCCTTCTCTGGAACTTGACAGCGGTCAGAATGTCTTCAACCTTTTGGGCTTAATGAATGTTTACTTTTCAATCTTCATGTGAACCAAGCAAGAATCCTGATGAGGATTTTCTCAGCAGCCTCTGACATCTTGTAATGTGATGTTTCATTAATGTAAACGTCGCTTCTGCAGTAGTTTGACTCGTCTGTGGCAGTGATGGAGAGATGGACATTAGCAGTCAGGCTGTAAAACACAGATGGGACCAAAGTTTTGTTTTACCTCAAGTTGAAAATTTACTGACACAGTTTTACTGAACACATCCAAAAAGCTGATTCTTTGTTTTGTATTTTTTACAGTCTGAAAAGACCCAAGCGGATCCTGGTCTAGGACCAGGAACCGTTCTCTGACCAATCTTTGGAGGTTGCCTCGGTTCATTTCCAACCATACTGAGCTTGGGTTTGCTCTGAGAATCCACAGTCTGAATCCAATCCGTCCTCGGAGCGTAACAACTGGACAGTAGCTGACATAAACAGAGTAGGAATGAAGCAGACAAATATAATACAAATATAAAGCAGCGATTATGAGACAGAAAAAAAAGAGTCCAACTCCTTTTTCAGAACGTTTATTTTAACACAGCTGAAAAAGCTTCTTACATGCTCTTCTGTGTCTTGTTACGCAGCACGCATGTGACGCTGCTGTGACCTCACCCTAATAGCTTCATTGTAGTTTTCTTAAAATGATGAGACACAGTAACTCGTTGAAATGTGGTCAGGTGAATGCAGGCTCATTAAAACAACTTTAAGCATGATATGCATTGCTTCTGACACTGTTTTCCAGACAATCTATACGTCAAAAACACTTCCCCGGACGTCTCCTCATTACTGCACGTGCTAGCATCCTCTGAGTAAAGCACACACGGCACGTCTCCTTGCAAGTATGCCTCCGCCGTACCAAAGTAAAAAGTGTTGTTCCCGAATTTCAAAACCGGTAACCCACATATAAAGTTTTAATATGTTAACTATCCCGATCAGAATCATGAAGCGCAGCACTTCCTACCTTCTCTTGTTGTTTTGATCCACCCTCGTAGTTCCTGGCCAATGACTGAAGAGATCTTTAGTTACATGGTTTTGTTTTCAAGCTTTGGTCAGAAACAGAATTGTCACTTGATGCCAGTCTGAATAAAGCCCAAACACAAGGTTCAGGACCGGAACAAATAAGTGGATTCGATCCGATTCAAAGGAATTTTCCATTCTGAATACACCCTTAGAGATCTGGTTTCCTCTGATATTCCCTTTGGTTTGGAAGGTTTTAAAGTTTACCCGACTTTTGGTTTGGGCCAAACTAGGGAACTCTTGTCCTCTTGAAATTGAAGGTCTGTTTTTACTTGCAGATGAACTCTGATGTGATTCTGTTTGGTGTGAATGCAAACAGACTTTTCATGGACCAGAGAGATGAAAAGAACCAAAGGGAAAAAATGACATCAACTATTTGTATCTAGAGTAGAAAAAAACAGCCACAACTGGAATACAAAAAAGCAGGAATCATTAAAAAGTTTGAAAATATATGCTGGGTAAATGTGGTCTAGTGAGGAGCTGCCAGCACTTTTTCAAGTATTAGTCAGAGGACTAGCAGGACAAGGTCCTTTTTTCTTCTTCCTGGCTGCTTTTCCTGCTCTTATTATAACGCCCCCAAATGAGCAGCTTTTGAAACTGCGTGACTTTTCTGGCAGTTTGATCTGCTTCAGTCTTAGATTCTCCTGGGAAAGCTAACCAAACCAGATGAAGAAGGGGGCATTTGTCTGCATTCTCACCCGTTTATGCCAAGTATCAGTAAAGTATCACTACTGCTGCTTTTGTTTTATTCAAACCTACAGCAGCTATTTCTCAGATTTACAGAAAATGTTCGGAAACAGTTTTGAGCGTCACCCTGATACACTTTTTCATTTTCAATGTAATTTCTTCTCATCCTTCAGCTGTAATTCTGGATCTTAACTCACCTTTCATCCTCTCAAATTCCCATTTCAGACACCAGAAAACCTGCATGCTTCCATTACCAGGTTTCCTCCTATCTTCTCATTCAGGTGCTATAGTGAGCTTAACCCCCCCACGCCCCCTCCGCTCTCACATCCACTCCCTCTTTTTCCGTTTTTTGCTTTTCTTTACCCTGTTAGATGTATGTTGTTGACACGGAGGCATCAGGAATAATGGGATCTCTTGTCGGTGGCTTGTATTTTCAGCCCAGCCTTTTAGGCTTGTGTATAATAGCAGGCGAGGAGGAGGAAGAGGGGAGGTTATGTGCCACTGATAGTAATGAAGGTTGCCTTTTCATTTTTTAATATGGACTGTTTGTGGGCCGAGGCTGTGCTCCCTGCTAATCCCACCCTGGAGCTGAGCTAGCTACATGGCTGTGTCCCACACACACTCACGGTGACATTCACACGGCTGATAAAAGACACACACACACAAGCACACCTGCCTTTAAGCGAGACACTTTGATAAGTCAGGCTGCATTTATGCGCCCCATGGAAATTTTCGCTGCTCTGTTTGTTTCTCCAGGAAAGCTGCTTCTGTTAAAGGTGATATGTTTTTGTTTAATATTTCATTTATGTGCAGGCCTGACTGACTGCATGTATTTGTTTCTGTTTATCAGGAAGCCATGTAATAACACAGACTGGGAGGCAGATGATGCACAATGTTTTTTCTCTTGATTTTTTTAAACCCTGTTAAAGTGCAAATCGTGCTGCATTTTCTGTTTTTGTGTGCCTCAAAGACTTGTATTTACATGTAGGCGTCATTGTTCAGGTGTGTGTGTGTGTGTTTCCGTCTGGCTCTGCAGTGAAGGAGTGTGCTGTGCGTCTAATTGCTTTAATAGCACCTGGTCTTTAATCCTGGGTAATTAGAGCGCTCAAATTAGACAGCTACTTCCAACCGTCACTTGAAAGAGCAGAAAAAAAGAGAGAATGGTGGCCTGCAGGAAGACTCATCCAAACTCATTCTTCCACACAAGTGATGGCAAACACACTTTATGTGTTTCTGTAAGTTTAGCAGTTTGTTCAAAATGAAGTAAAATGTCAGATTTTTTTCTTCTAGTTCTAAAGAAATAACACTTAAAGACACCTTTCCGACATCTGGGACCTTTTGTTTTTGCGTATTGACTTTCCGAGTCTTCCTTTGCCTTCCTCGCCTCTTTCCCTCCATGTCTCTGAGAGGCACGAACTTAATGTGAAGCGTCCTAAAACGTGTCTGAAGAAACCGCGAGGAAAGGTTAAGGCCCTCTTTTAAAGATGAGCCGGAAATGTCAAGTGTCTGCCCCTCTGGCCCCACATCGCTGTGTCGACGCTGCTGCCGGGGAGTACGGACTCACACAAGTGCACACATTTTGCGGTCCAAAGGTCAGGAGCTGATGTTGGAGATGTCCCCCAGACTGTCACCGGTGTCTGCCCCTGTGGCCTCTCAGCCGGCTTCAGGCTCTTTCTGCGCCCCCCCCCCCATTATATCACAACTGCAAATATTGTTAAATGCTTCTGGGATTGTTCGAAGTCCAATATTCACCTTTAATTGTTCATTTAGAGGTGAATATAATGTCTTTGTTCTCATTGTTCTGTTTGGATTGATGCCATTAAACCACATCCTTCAAAAGTTTTTAATTTTCATGTCAAACATGGTCTCTTTGCCTCCTGCGGTCCCATCCAAACGTTCTTTAAGCTGTCATATGTTCTTCAGAAGGATTAATCAAGCTCAAGCTCCCTCATTCGGTAATTCTTCCTCTCCAATTTCCACCAACAAATGGGTCTTCATCTCCTCCTCCCGTGACTTGTCATTATTTTCCCTGCGTGCAGCAGCAGGCAGCTGCCAACAGAGGGGGCTGGTTGGCCATCCTTGAGCAGAGGTTGTTGAGCTTTTGAGCCACCTAAACCAGGGTTAACTGGTTAAGCTGCAGTTGAAGGTTTGAATCCAGCTTTGTGCTATTAAGTTTACTCAAGAAAGAAACATTCCTCTGCTTGTTACTGGAGATTTTAAAAAAAATTGAAGTGAAAAGGAAGCAAATGACCGTGCTCTTTAAAAAAGTAATTAGGGGATTTGATCCTATGTGTCAAATTGAAACTTCTTTTTATAGAAGGAATGATTTCTGTCATTTTGGTCAGCGTAAATCTCAGGCAGTCTTCCCCTAAAATGACAACAATCTGGGACCACAACACATTATGCTGTGTGAACATGCGTGCACGCTCATTGTGTTTTATTGTGACATGCTAACTGGATCAACTTCAGTTTATAGGTAACATTAATTTTACAATGTTTATGTTTGAATCTTGCTTCCAGTGGACACTCTAATGTGAGTCAGAAAATTGAAGAGTCTGTCTGAGTCTGTCTGTCTGTCTGTCTGTCCTCCTCACCTACAGCTCAGCCCCGTCCCAAGCCCGGTTCTTGGAGGGAAACCCAACGCTAGCCAGTCCCTGTTGGCCTGGTGTCGCGAGGTCACCAAGAACTACCGTGGGGTAAAGATCACCAACTTCACCACCTCCTGGAGGAATGGGCTGGCCTTCTGCGCCCTCCTGCACCATTTCAGACCTGACCTGATGTGAGCATCACACAGCCACCAGCATGTGTCACTTTGTCTCCACTTTACACTCTAGTTATTGACCACAGGCACATCAACCAGACGCGCAAATTTGCTGTATCAAAAATAGATGAGATGGAGAAAAAAATCACAAAGATATCCCAATTATGCACAAACTGCAACGTTTGGCTCTTCCAGGCTTCCAGATGAACTTTAAATTTGGAATTTTATTGGTTAAATTAAGAAGTTCTTTTAAATTCAGCATTTATGAAAATGTTATAGTTCAGCACCAGTATTGAGTTCGCTAAAGTTGTTATCGTAGTTTTGTCTAATCTTGAAACTACATGTAATTTTAATTTTATATATGTGTATTAAATTATCAGAAAAATACATTGAATGAATACAATTTAAAATAAAATAAGACAAATAATAATAACACTTAAATTAGAAAATCCTAAATTTAAGGCTGTCTGGGTGGGAAAGGGATTAGGACTTTCAAATAAGCACCATTACGAGTTGACTGGTCCACCAGGATCCTTCAAGATAACTGTGTTGGGTGGGGTTTAAAGAAAAAACATTGTTTTACTGGATGTGGACCAGTTTAGACCCTGTTTCTCTGGTAATTGTGTCATCATCCACAGTGTTCTGGTCCACCTCTGCTTTCTGCATATTTTCTCTTTATGTTGTTGATGCTCAGCTCTACCTTTTTGTCCAAAACTCTTAAAGTCCCACTCCAGTCATTTCTTTCAGCTATTTTCAAAGTGTTCCCAGCAGTCCTTTAATTATATTCATACAGGTTTCAGCCGAAGACAAAACAACCCGTGTTGTTTTCCAGGACATAGTTTCTGCAGAGTGGCAGTAGTTCATTAGGAATTCACCTCAGAGTTGTGGGCAGGACTGTTGGTGCAGAGTAAGCCACCTTGTTTCCCATCAGGGAGCACATCATCATTTTTGGGGCAGAGCATTCCCCCCCACCCCTATTACTGAGAGCTTGGAGCAGAGAACTTGAAGTGCATCTTCTACATAACAAATAATCTTTGTTTAAAACATTTTTTGTCTTCTGCTGATTCACAAAGGTTTAAATAAAGAAACATATGCAATTTTGAGCTTAATTAATATATGTCCTCCATCATCAAAAAAATGCTGAAAGAACATGTCAACTACACCAAAAAATGAATTTCATTGGAGTGGATCTTTTAAGCTACTAAGAAAAAGTTTTTACTCTTACTGTAAAAGTTTGATGTACTTTGAAAACACTGATATCGTTGAATGCTGCAGCAGAGACCCAAGGCAACACTGCTAGAAAATGATTCTACTTCCAAAAGAAGTGGTTCTTTTCTGTCATTTCCTGCATAATGCATAATATCTTATAAATTGCTGTTTTTTTAGCTGACCAGCATCCCTTAAACAACCCAGTGATTGTTATCTGCAACACTTTTAAAAAGGCAGATAATACCCTAAGCAATGTTATGTCTAACTTTTAAAAAAAAATCTGTTTTTCAAAACAAAATAAACACTTAAATACTATAAATGCAAAAGTGTAATTTCTATTTGCAGAATAATGTAGAAATCAAATGCATACATTTTAATCTGACATTTTACGTCATTTCTTCTATTTCTCTCTCCATTCACACTCAAAGTCTCTCTCTGATCATCTATAGATTTATTGTAAAAGCTTCTCAGTGGTCTTTCAATTATGATTATGCCTTTTTTTTAGGCAAAACCAAACAACCTGTGTCGTTTCCTAGAACATAGTTTCTGCAGAGCGTCAGGAGTTCATCAGAAATTCACCTTTGGGTTGTGGGCATGACTGTTGGTGCGGAGTAAGCCAGCTTATTTCCCATCATCCCTTTGTTTAAAAGCCCCTCACAACCCTAACTCAACATTTACAGTGCAACAAAAATGGCGACCAATATTGAAGTCGTACAGTTTTGAGCCAAATGTCAGCTCAGACGAGGAAAACAAAAACGTACGTGAATCTATTAAGTAAATATATTGGAATGGAGCGGAACGTTGAACTTGTGGCCTGCCGATTGTAGTTTGTACGTAACAATTACAAGCTTTTTCAAATTACTTTTTTTCATCTGCACAGTTTTAAACTTGATTTTCTTTATATATGTCCTCCATCATGAGAGCAGTTCAAGGCCTTGGCTCTATCCTTTTTTTTAACTCTTTTTTTGTGGGTAGATATTAAGAACTAAGACAACTGTCTTTTGTTTTTGTGTTTTTGGTAGGCCAAAGTTATGCTTAATTTGTGTGTTGGTCATTTGACTGGGTGTGTTTCAACAGCAGCGATTTACCGACAACCTGTGTGGGATCACTCCGTCTTCCTGTGAATTACCTTAAACCCAAATCTGCCCTTTCTATCCCACATTGAGTGTCATTCTCCTACTACTTCAGTTAATAAAAAGCAGGACTATGTTAGCACAGTGAACCTGTCAGCATGTCACCACCATCACTTCAACTGGTCTGTGGGATTAATGTGACTGATCAGTTTACATTTATGCACACACACACCGTCAGTCAAATGTGGAGTTCCATGTTTGCCGCCCACACTAATCTTGTTGTTCATGGTTTCATGTTGTTTTAAGGGTGATTTCTTAAACGTCAAATGTGCAAAAACAGGCAGACAAACAGAGCTGTTGTGATCTCTGAAACTGTGTGTGTTTATGCCGCCTGCCTTCGCACTCCTCTGTGATTTTTACATATTTTCCACCCTATTAGTTCTGTTGATTGCACTGCTCTGAAATTGCATGTTACAGTTCTAATACCATTACATGTGACGCATATTTAAACACATTTTCCCCTCCACTGTTTCTCTCTGTGTCTGACCCCCCCTCCGCCCTCTCCTCCGCCTCTTTTAGAGACTACAAGTCGCTCGGCCCTCAGGATATTAAAGAAAACAACAAAAAGGTAAGAGGCAGCCCCCGCTGGGCCCTTCTCACCACTTACCTCCCCACCCCCCGTCCACGTCTCCATTTGGCCTTATTTTAGAGACCTGCCTGTAATCCCTGGATGTTTGTGTGTTTTTACTGTTGGGGGGGGGGGGGGGGGTGTAAAAGGTAAAAGGACACACACACAAATGTAGGATGACAGTGTACGTGTTAGTGTGCGCTTAAGGCATGAGTTCACAACTGAGGTGTCAGGGATCAGACCGCAGCTCTTCCATCTATCAGGTTTTCTGCAGGGCGTTCAATTACAAAAGTCATTACATTTCAAATTAAGACTTTAAGGACCATTTAGAAAAGCATTAAGCAACTTTTTGGGGTATTCAAATTTATTTTTAAACTTTTCACAAGAAATAAGTGAGGCTTTGAAACATACATCCTCACAGACTGACAACTCAGATTTTCCAAAATGAAGAAAGCGCATGTTTGGACTGAATTCAAAGCTGTGATCTGAACTCTGCTGTTCCACTCAGACACATTTCAAAATTAATGTTTACAGAAATGGTTGAAAATGAGCAATTTATCCATCATTGATCTGGGGAAAAAAACACTTTGAGCTACAGTTTAACTCGTAAGTTAAAAGCTTTACAAAGAAATAGGAATCGTTTTTTGGTGCTAATGTTAATATTATAGATATGTTCTTTTCATTCACTATGCCATTTTAATTCTTCTTTTTTTCATGTTCTCTCCTTACAGTTTTTATTTTTTGGCATCATTTTACTTGATGTTTCTAAATGTCTTTGGGTATAAATTCAATTTCCCTCAGATATAATAGGAAAGAGATTTTAGTAGTGGAACATAAATGGCCTAAAATATAATTGAACTTAAAAATTTACAGTCAGAAGTAGTAAAAACAAAATCTGTACCGGAATAAAAACACAAAATAAATGTTAAAAAGTAAAGTTTTTCTGACCAACAATGCAGGAACAGAGAGTGTGTAGAAGATACAGGGGCTGTGTCAAAAGCTAGCAAAAAGATTCTATTAAATTTCTCTCATTAATACAACCTGTAAAAATTAGATTCCACTTATTTTGATATTTGTTTTTGCAATGACTCTTTAATGCAGTGGTCCTCAGCCTTTTTCAAGCTGCAGTCTGATTTCATGTCAGACAATATTTTCATGGACCGGTCCGAATTGGTCAAAGTTTACGCCTCATATTTTTAAGCTTCCAGTTTCTAAAAAACAAACAAACAAACAAACATATTTTTCTAATTAAAATGCTACTTCAAGAAATTTTGTTTAAATAAAATTTAAAACTTTAAAACTAATGAAAACATTAGTCTATCAATTTTTTTTACATATGATAAAGATTCAATAAAACAAAGTTGTTGATTTGTAGAAGTAGTTTCTGATTTGAAAATAATTGAATAAAAGCGGCATTATAGTTTTTTAGTGTTGTTTTGTATAGAATGCTATTATAACACTGAAAACTCATCCAGTCTTTCCAGTTACAGACAAAACTCCTGGTTTTGCCTGTAAATAACGGCTTTACTTTCTTTAAAGTCGAGGTTCTTCTTCTGTTTCTTCACCGGCTCTTTTCTCCCCGAAGAAACTTTCCAAATATGTTTTTAAACTGTTTTGGTTTTTCATCAGCTTTTTAGCTTTAGGCTACTAACTTAGCAGCTGCTTAGTCACGTTACACGTCAAGACTGATGGATGTGGTGAACAGAATCCGGTAGTTTTCCAAAATAAAACTGCCGTCAGTTTGAGAAAATAAACAAAATGGAAATAATCTAAGTTAGTGTTTGCATTTTCTTCTGTCTGCGGCCCGGTACCAAGTGGCACACGGACCGTACCGGTCTGCTGCCCAGGGGTCAGGAACCACGGATTTAATGGATTAACAATGTAAAAAAACTGTCAATTTGAGAAGGAATTGGCCTGCTTGCGTTTTTCCCTCTGCCTGGACTGAAAATACAACTCAGTGGTGTTATCGTGTCCCTTCCTTGCATTTTTCCTCCGTGCACATCTTCCTCCCTCTCCGTGCACGCTGCAGTCTGGTCCCTTCATGCAGGCCGTGCACACAGACGCCCTCTCTTTGGCCCGAGGGTTACACAGAACGATACGCGTCAGGTTTCCTGCAGCTTGATTTTCTCTGCTCATACACACTCGGGCTCAGCGATAACCTCTGGTGGCCCTGTTAGGCATGAATGCTGCCTTGTTGACAATAACCAGAGTGGAGGGAAAGGTATAGACCCAATCCCATATCTGCTAACTGCCCTCACCTTCCTCCAGGTGCTCAAGTAGCCCTGAAGAAATTGGTCAGATATAAGTAATATGAGAATATGCCGCTGAAGGTGATAGCTGCTGAATAGCTGCAGCTGTAGTAAACGTGCTGCCACCAGCTTGTCTGCAGATCCACATCTGCTGCTGATGTGCACGAGGCCAAGCAGGCCTTTCAGTGCAGGGAACGGAGTGGAATGATAATCCAGGGTCTGCTTCACATTCTCTGTGTAAAAACATTTGAAAAACCATCCTGATCTTTGTGCTTTTTAGGTGAAAACAACCCAACAGCATTACATTTTCTCACAGCTCTAACATTTATGTAGCAAAAATCAATCTAGAATATAAAAATAACAGTAAAATGGATAATTTTACAAATCAATTTGCTTCAATCAGCAGACGTATTTTATCAGCAAACAGGTCATGGCGGTCTGATAATTTCTTGCCCCCCCCCCCCACACACACACACACTCACACACATGCACACTAGAGAGGAATGATAAGACGCTTCATAGATATTTTTGAGAACGTATGAAAACATTTCTATTTCAATATGAAATCCAAATAAGTGAACTCTCAAAAATCATAATGAATAGACCCACACTTCTAACACAGTCCATACCATAAAGAGTTGTTGGAACCTATAGAGTTTTTTGGACGGACAGACATGGAAATGTATAGAAACAACGACTATCTCTGCTTTTCATGGCTGCTTGATGGACACCCCCCTTCCTTCATCACACACCCACAAACACACACGGTCTGTCTGCAGGATGATTGGAGCGAGCTCAGTCTGAATTATGACAGATAAGGATAATCAATATCAGGGTGTGTAGTTAGGAAAAAAGGCAGAAAGTGAATATTTGAAAGATTCCAGCCTCAGAGACGGACATCATTACAGACGTTTGGAAATGAATCCAGTTTGAGGTGGTTTGCATGTTTGGATGCTTCCATTCTGTTTGAGCACCTTCTTTTCTACATTTGTTTTGTGTGTGTGTATCTGTGTGTGTGTGTGCGTTTATGTAATGAGGCCAAGGAGAAGTAATTTGTCATGCCATCTGATAGTGTTGCACCAAGCATGGGGCTGAATCGCCCTGAGGGGCTGGGCTGGTGGGAGGAGGTGCTGATGATTGACAACGATAGATAGCTGTCAGTCAGTGAGAGTAAGCGAAAGGGAGGGGAGGGTGCAGGGAGTAGCAGCCCGGGGCCGGCGGAGGTGACATTTAGTCCAGACAGAGCCAGGTAGATTGAGGGAAAACGTCACGGTTTTTAAGGCTTCTATAGTGCTAGTGCAGAAAAATGTCAGACTGAGTTCATGCAGTTCAGCCGATGCAGCCTCATCACTTTTTTAATCGATCAACTGCAGGCCGGACTTGTGGAAAGAAGATGATTGGGAGAGGTTTATGATATTTGATTTTTGCAAACAAATATGGATATTCTGATAACAATAGCCAAATTTGAAGCTTTTTAATTTATTGAAGATTTACCACAAAGTCTTTATACAGTTGTCATAAAGAGTGATATTGCGGGGGGTTACGTTCTAAGAGTTATCTGTGATGGGTGAAATGTACAAAGTTGGAATACAGATGTTTTAAGTCTTAAAAGCTCTCATTACACACTACATACACTTTTCTGAGACAGACATTACATTGTTTTACACTTTTATCTCTTGTTAAAACTCTCAAAGTTCAAACCTTTATAGAAAAATGAGTTCAGGATTATAGAATTAAAATAAAGATCTGATCATAATCCAAGATTTTTGTAGATGTGGCAAACTGAACGCATGCACTAAAAAAAAAAAAAGCGAAAAATCTGTTCACCACAAGAGGTAACCGTAATATGGCAAAGAAACACTGTATAACACTTTTTCCCTGTCATAAAGGCCTGAAGTGTGTTACAGTCACAAGTTGCGTTTATCTGTAAACACAAACGGTGCTAACCAGACCATTAGGAAGAATACTAGTTAGTAAGGTTTTTCTTTTCTGTCTGCCATCCCAGAGGGCAAGGGAAATTTTATAACTGCTGGTAACATTTGAACACGCTGTACACAGAGGTCATTCCTTTAAATCCAATGCACAATAATGGTGAATACTTGTGGTGTTTATTTTTGCCACGCCCGGAAAAAACATGAATCAAATAGTGGATTTTAATACCTGCAGTCATCAGGGAGAAACAACCAAAAAATAGTTGATTGAGTGACGACAGGAATGGGTGGCTAGACTAAATCGGAAGGACACGACTCAAACAGTTCTGGCTAATCTGCGAGTTTCCTCAACTCAGACGTCAGTTAGAATTTGTAAACTTTTGCTAATGTTATTTTTGCCAAGTATTGTTTGCTTACAAGTTTATCTGCTAGGCTTTAGTCATGTTAGAGTGGCTGATGCGCTTGTTTACATACACTGTGTACTGGAGTGTGTAGTGTTGCATGCATGGTGAGCAGCAGTACTAATTTTTTGTATCAATTTCTGTGTACAAAACACAACTCACCCTGGCTTTGAATACATTAACGTCCAGTTTGGGGATCACCGTAGAAACATCACAAACCCATCCTATGTCACATGATTATGCGCCTTTAGTCCCTTGTCTGCACGCATTTCCTGCATTTTGTCAACCAGGTTTGGTGACAGAAGCAAAAAACCACCAACTCAAGATAGGTCACCTCTGGCAAAGCAGCTAGTTCCACTGTGAACTGGTTTTGTAAGGATCTATCCTGTCATTGTATCGTCATTTTTGCTGATAGGTTACAAGATCTGGGGGCCGTAACTGCCACTGATCTTCCCTCATCACGTTCATTATTTCAAACTGTTGAAACTACATATGAAAAAGTTCTAATAGGTCCTTGGTGCAATGATTCTTCTACCACTTACTGACACTTTTGTTCAGAACAAACCCATCATCTTCAGATCTTCATGGTGTTGAACTCTTACAAAAAAATGACAGAATGAAAATGTGAAGAGATGTGAAAACAACAATAATAGCATTGATTAGTGGGAAAAACTGATGGAATACTTTGTTACAGTCCAGAAAGGACAACAAGTTGCAGGAAAACCCTGAAGACACGGATCTCATAAAGACGGCAGCACAAGATCAGCATGAACTCTGAAACAAAGGCCGGCTCAAGAGCCTCCCTGTCCGCCTCCTCCTGCTTTTACTTTCCCTCTTTCTCCTGTTCTTTCTTTTTTGTCCCTTTTGAGCAGAAAAGTTGTCGCTCCCTTTCACAGCTGGGTGAGAGCGGAACAATACAGCACACCGCTGCCCTGAATACGCATTAGAAACCCAATCAGGCCCTCTTATTCCTCATATTCCTTTTTCTTCTTCTTTCACACGGTTTCTGACAGAGAGGAAGGGGGCCTTAAAGAAGCTGATGTAAAGGCAAACTCCTGTGTTCTCCATTCTTTCTTCCCTTTTGTCACGCCTTTGCTCCTGCTTTGTCTTTACAAATAGAACAAACGCTCCCATACACCAGTCTGCTCTATGCAAGTACAGATTTTTCCTGCAAATTGTTACCTTTTCCATAAAAAAGCGCACAAAACGGGTCAGAAGAAAGGAGGTGGAACATGGAGGAACAGTTCTAAATTAAATGAACCACCCTTTTGTTTTGCTCTCATGTTTCCTTATTGCAGAAACAAATGTAGTTGGAAAAATAAGGTTATGGGTGATGAAAAAGGATTTATTTTTTTGGGAGAAGACTTCAAACCCTTTAGTGTCATGTCTCTCAGAGGAAGAACATTGCAGCATTGCATTATGAGGACACACTTCTCAGATAATAATTTAGGAAAACATCTAACATCGTCTGTCGTCTGTCTGCTTCCTGAATCCAAGTGCTGTAACCTTCAGATTTACCAAAGGCTGAAGATCATTGACAAAATCCTCATTTGATTTCTTTTAGAACTGTTTTGATTCTTAATATAAGGGAATCGGAGGACTTTCTAAATTATGACTTTAATGAATGAATGATTCCATTTGATTATGTATTTGACATCCAAGCTGCCACAACATCAGTGAGAATTTAGTTTATTTTATTTGCAAAGCACCAAATGACAACCAGACATCCTAAGGTACCTAACAAAGATTGCTACAGAAACATCAAATCATTTTGTTCTGTTCGAAGCATTTTGAAAGGCCATATTATCTTAGCAGAATTCCTAAAGACCCAAATGAGAAGTACCGTAATTTCCGGACTACAAGCCGCTACTTTTTTCCTGCGCTTACAGCCCTGCGGCTTCTTAGGTGACGCGGCCAATTTGTGGATTTAATTGGCGGCCGCCATGTACGTACTTTCAGGCTTGGTGAATGGTTTAAATTCTCCATCTCACATCAAACACAAGTCATTTGATTTGTAACACACTTCTAAGCAGCCAAACAGCATGGACGTCACTTCAGGTCTTAGACACTTCAGTCATGGTTCAACAAAAAGAAACACGCATGCCCGGCCGCATCCCAGAATCCTTTGGTGCCATTAGACCCAACGTGCACGTGATCGCCGCTACAATATAATGAAGCTTTCAAGTTAAAAGCAATCGTTAAAAGCAGCGTGAAAAAATCCCCCATCAGTAAATGGAAATGCCGGTCAGCTGCGTGACGGAGGGAACAGCGCATGCTCAGAAGTGTATTTATCTCTGAGTCATAGTGACTCGGCTGGCTGCACGTAAATATGTGTGCATAACATCAGCCTTTATTTTGTCGGGACACGACTGGAAACACAAATCCATGTGCGGAATTTTGCATTGAAAAGCTCACAGCCGCCGAGTGAGCTTTTCGGAGAGGAAGGGGGGGGAAAGGAGCCCGCTTGGCGAGCGCGGAGCGCAGAGGCGTTGTTGTGAAGGGAAACTTCTGACGAACGCGCCGTGCTGAGGCGCGCGTATCGCGCTGAGGCGCGCTGAGGCGCGCGCTTTTCAGTCGCCGATGCTTTATTTTACTGGTTTTTTAACCAGCCCCGTTAGTACCATAATGCTGCCGCGACACAAGCGGAAGGAGAGCTGTTCCCGTTCACCCCTCCATGCACTGCTGCTCCTTGCTCATTCTTAAACACGTACAACAGTGTGGCGAGCCGGTCGCTGGCCCCGCCTTTAGCCCCTAAGACTCATGGGAAATGGGGGATCGCGGATGTAAATTTCCTCATCATAACTGAGGGATGTAATGTTGATTATATGGTTACTGTTTGTAATTTTATGTATGATACCTAGATTGTCAATAAGTAAAAAAAAAAAAAAAAAAAAAAAAAAACCATAACTGAGGAACTTGTGAACAGAATAGAGCTCCATGCTGTTTCAGACGTGGGTGCACTTGGATACATGAGCTTGAGCTAAGACAGTACCCCCCCATGCTGGGAATCAGGATGAGCTTTGTCGAGACAGCGGCTTGTATTCTGATGCGGCTTGTGTATGTATAAAAATAAATAAGCACGTGAAAACAGGTGGGTGCGGCTTGAAATCGGGTGCGCTTTGTAACCCTGAATTTACGGTATTCTTTTACAGTTTTTTTTCCTCCACAAAGAAAATGGCGCTAGTTTGGAGCTCTGTTCCTTCAAAGAAGTCAGCACTCCGCCATTACGCCTTCAAAAACGTCTTTACTCAACCTCTTTACTGAGTTAAAAAGGAGCAGTCCTCAAGCAGCGATGGTAAACATTGAGTTTATTGTAAATGTACAAGTTCTGTTGTTGATTTTCCAAACGTACACAGATGGACAATCATCTTTTTATTTCTGTTGATAAACATTTAAGCATCAGGCAGAAAGAATTGCGACTTCATTTAAGGAGAAAATGAGAATGAGAGCAGATCATTTTTCATAAAGAAAGCAAAATAAAGGGCTGAAGGTCTGAACGAGGCTAAAAACCGTTAATGAAACAAACATTTGGGTTCAATCTGAGTGAGAGACTGACAGAAGGAGGAGATCTGCAAAGGCAGTGAAACAAACGGCTCTGCAACAAGTTAGAATTAGATCAACACTATCAAGCAGACCAGATACAAGCTGTGATACCTGCAAGGAGGCCATGTGTGTGCAGGCTGTGTGTGTGTTCACTTAATCTATTTATTTACCTGTCATTGGCAGCGATAATGGTTTTCATCCCTTCTCTCTGTCTCAGTCTATCTTGTGATGGGGGATTGGGTCCCGTGTCTCGCTTGATAATCACACCTGTATTTTCTCATCAAACTCTAATCAGACCAATTACACGCGTGACAGAGAGCGCGGGTGTGTTGATGTGGCGGTGGGGGACGATAAGGACACACACTCACACACACTTTGGGATTAAGCGCTCTGTCTCTGGATATCTGCGTCTCTTATCGGGGACAGCCATTCCTGACATGATCTGTCAGCAGTCATGCCAAACTAACTAAGTGCAGATCACGCTTGGATCATGCATGCAGCCTCAACACAACCAATGTCTTCAAAAGATCCAAACTTCTACTTTTCATCTGCAATTTTAAATGTTTTTAACCTTCGGGGTACAGCATTTTTTAAGATAAAAAAAGTTAAAGTCCCACTCCATCATCTTTTGATATAAGGAGCGGCCGTGTTGCAGCGGTAGGGCGGGCGACCCTGATCGTAATGTTCCAGGTTTGATTCCCGCCTTGCACACCCATGTGTTGAAGTGTCCTTGGGTAACACACTGAAGCCCACCTTGCCTCTGGTGGAAGGTTGGCGCCCATGTCCGGCAGCGGAGGCGCCACCAGTGTGTGAATTTGGTTGTGAATGGGTTTGTGACTGTAATGTGCTTTGGGCCTTCGAGGAAGGTACAAAATTGCTATACGAGTATATGCCATTTTCCATTTATGGTGGTTATGCTGTTTGTAGGTAAAAAAAACTGCTTGGTTTTCTAGGACATAGTTTCTGCTGGGCGGCAGAAGTTCATTAGAAATGTGCCTCTTAATTGATGTAAGTGGAGTATGGCCACCCTTACTTCCTGTCATCATTCTGTTGACATGCTTTCCCACTAGCATACAGCCCTTATAACCTCAACCTAACATTAATGGTGCAACAAAAATGGTTAACTTTATTGGACAGCCGTACAGTTTTGAGCCAGATGCCAGCTCAGACATGGAAAACAAAGATGTACATAAATCTGGCTGTCTACAAGTCCTCCATTGTTAAAAAGATGATGTTAAAAACGCCACAAACACAATTTTCATCTGAGTAGATCTTTAAAAAAATACTCTGAATTACAAAGTATATACATATTTATCAAAGTGGGTGCTTACTAATAATAAGAAACGCAAATATTGCGATCTGCCACATTTAAGCAACACAATACGACTAAAAACTGATACGTCAAATTGAATAACCTAATAGAACTTTATTATTTTTTAAGCTCCAGTTTATAACTTAAGTTGTTTCAAAATAGACAAAAGTGACAAAAAAAAGAGTACAAGTTATAATTATTATTTTAAAAGGAATAAAAGTTTTCAGCGCTAAGGTTTATTGCCAGGAAATAGAAAAATGGGCGACAGTGGCTCAGGTGGTTGAGCGGGTCGTCCAATGATCGAAGGGTTGCCGGTTCGATTCCCCGCTCCCACCAGCCAAAATGTCGTTGTGTCCTTGGGCAAGACACTTCACCCTGCTTGTCTCCAGTGTGGCTCCACTGGTGTGTGAATGTGCATGGGTGATCCCGGTGATGGTCAGAGGGGCCGTAGGCGCAAAATGGCAGCCACGCCTCTGTCAGTCTGCAAATGAAGGGATTGTGTTTAAAAAATGCTTTAGTTTTTCACATTTTTATGCAATCTTTTTGTTTAACCCATGGAATAAAAGCTGAAAGTCTGCATGTCAATGGCATCTGAGTTGTTTTATTTAAAATTCACTGTGGTAATGTACAGAAACTAAATTAGAGAGAATGTGTCTCTGTCCAAATATTTATGGTCCTGACTGTTTTTCTACCACAAAATTATCACAATTGCACAAACTCGATTGCCTTTTTAGCTATGTTTAGTTTTAATGTCATTGTAGTTAGTTATTCTAGAAGCCCTTATCTTAATAATAACCACAAATAAAAGGGACCAAAAATAAAGTTCTGAACAGGTATCTAAAAATGAGGCAAGCTAAGATCTGTCCCAACCAGCAGAGGGTTATGTCCACCATACGCAGATATCCGTACATTTCTAAGAGGTTACTCCTGCTCCTTTGCCGTTTTATTTTTGTTAATCATTTTTGTTTATGAGTCTGTCATTTAAAGATGGTTGCTCTTGTTTTGCAGGCATATGACGGCTTTGCGAGCCTCGGGATCTCCCGCCTCTTGGAGCCATCAGACATGGTGCTGCTAGCCATTCCAGACAAGTTGACTGTGATGACCTACCTGTACCAGATCCGGGCTCACTTCTCGGGCGAAGAGCTCAACGTGGTGCAGATTGAGGCCAACAGCAGCCGCAGCACCTACAAAGTTGGTGACTTTGAAACTGACACCAATGCCTCCGTTGACCAGGATAAGTTTTATGCTGAGTTGAATGACGTTCAGCACCGGCAGGCTGAGCCTCAGCCTGCTGCTCCTGGTACAAGCACTGAGGCCAACGGGGCTGAAGTTGAGCCTCAGGAGGGTCTAAGCTTGACAACGGGGTCTTTGCAGCCCTCCCCTACTGTCCCATCACAGATCTCAGTACCACACACCAATGCTACAAACTCTAGTAACCTAACAGCAACTGGCTCTGAGGACCGGGGGGTGTTGCTCAAAGCCAAGACTTTAGACCTGAGCGAGATCAGTGCGGAGAAGGAAATGGAAAAGGAAACGCAGCAATTAGAAGAGGCAGGACAAGACGGAGGGGAGGGAGACGTCGAACCAGCACCCTCAACCAGGAGAGGAACTTCCTCCTCGCCTCCTCATCAGAAACTGGGCTTCTCCTACAACAGAGACGCAGACCTGATTAAGAAGAAGAGAGCCAGCCTTCGTCACTCAGAGTCAGAACCTGCCTCCGAACCCAGAACCTCTCTGGTCAACCATGCAGATGGCAAACAGGTAAACACACATCACTCCTCGACTTATAACTTTTTTTATGCTTACTGTGTAAAAAAAAAAGTGTGAAACAACACAAACACACAGTGGTCAGAGGTGAAAAAGCGGAGAAATTACATAAAATTGGGAGAAAAAGGATAGCAGTGAAACTCCATCCAAAGAAAGGACTGGCTTTTATTTTCTGCTGTTTTATCCCTTTCGGGGTCTGCCGGAGCCTATCCCGGCCAGGGAGGGCAACAATCACACACCCATTCACACTCACATCCATAAAGCATGTTTTTGGACGGTGGGAGGAAGCCCGAGACCCTGGAGAGAACCCACAGGGGAGAACATGCAAACTCCACACAAAAAGGTCCCCCACTGGTGTTCTGTTTCTGTTTCAAGTCCCCAGCCGGGACTTGAACCGGGGGCCTTCTTGCTGTGAGGCAAGAGTGCTAACCACTGCCCCACCGTGCAGCCTTCAAGCAAGCAATATCTAGTTTTAGAGAACGTTTACTTAAAAAAAATCAATAAATCCTTAACAATACAGGTCACAACTACATAAAACATGAGACAAGATAAAACTAAATGTTTTTGTAAAATTGTGAAATCTCACCTAAAAAGTAACAAAGTAACTAAAAACTCTTAGTAACAACAGGTTAACTTTGTGCTTTGAGAGTCCTCAGATGTGATGATTTTAAACTCTATAAACCTTCAAAAATATGGAACAATAATCTCCATGGCTTCAAAGGTATAATGACTGAAAAACGATTCATTTTAATTTACATCTTAGTGAAAGCATTAAGTCACAATGTTCTAGTCAGAATGAGAAACCGCTGTCATTGTTTCCTTTAAAGATGATCAGAAACACAGAAACAGTCCAGTCGCTGCGACACAAGTAAAGACATTATTCAGAATGTTATCCAGGCTGTGCTCTTTGTTTGTGAAAATGTGTTTTTCTGGATTTTATTTCTTCTCATTTTGTCTCATAGTTGAGGTATAACTGATGAAAATTCTCTCATCATTTTAAGCGGGGGAACTTGCACAATTAGTGGCTGACTAAATACTTTTTTGGCCTACTGTATGTTTCCATCAGAGTTTATTTAGAATAACACTGGAATAAAGGCGTAATTAGTCTAAGTCAGTGTTTTTCAACCAGTGTGCCGCGGCACACTAGGAGATGGTCAAGTGTGCCGTGGGAAATTGCCCTCATTAACTGATCTAAAAACATTTCCCATCTCCAGGATATCAGCTCTTTGTTCACCCAAACAAACCATGATAAAACACTGAGTTAGTAATATAAAAGATCATAAAATTGATTTTTTTTTGTGTTTATTTGATTCTATTAAAGACATTTTGATAAGAATGACGGTACCGCGATTAAGCTGCAGCTATAACTGTTTTTGGAAAAGTCCCGCCCCTTTAACTGTCTCCACCAATCATTCTTGAAGGCTTGATCACATGTCATCAGTCTGACCAATCAGAAGTGGTTAAAGTCCTTACTTCCTTGTTTCCATTAAGCTCAAAAAGTCGCTCAGTTCTAAGAAAATAACCAGCTAAAGCTCGTCTTTAGGGGTGTAGCTTTCCACAGAATCCGGTGTCAGACCGTGGAACAAGTGAACACAACAATGAAGCTCAGAGACGCTAGTCTTTCTGCGGTCGGCGGATTTTCGGCACTACATCTCCCATGATGCATTGGGTTAAAGTGACTGTTTTAGCGCACAATGAGTCTCTCCTCTTAACGCCTTAAAACAACGAACAGACATCAAACAGTTTTTGAATCTTTTAACTTAACTTTTAATATATCTTTTAGAAAAAACAACTGCAGCTTCCAGCGTTTTCTGCAACAATTATCACAAAAATGCTTGTGAGATCGCAGAGGGATTGTAGATCAATACAGCCTATGAGCTTTTCCTTTTTTTTGGGGGGGATGCTGGTGTGCTGCGGGATTTTTGTCAAGGTTAAAGTGTGCCGTGGCTCAAAAAAGGTTGAAAAACACTGGTCTAAGTGGTCTGTAGTAGAGAACATCAAGGCTCTTAGAGGTCCACACACTTCCTGTTTAGATTCAATCCTTTCAGTTCAAACTCACAAAAACCAGAATGTCACAGTTCAGGTTTTCCTTCCTCATTTTAGAGACCATACCCTTTAGATTTTATTCCATGATGATATTCATTTTACAATAGAGGAGGTGCTTTCTCACTGGACAACCTGAATGTTTTTGGATGTGAAATCGTCATACATCGGCCCCTCCAGTTACGGTGGGAACGTCGCTGCAGAAGCTGCTTATGTTGCAGATTTATTCCTACAGCTTAATTCAATCATTAGGATTCTGAGTGCAGGTGTCTGCAGGCTTCTGCCTCCAAACGCTTTTATCCTCGCACCCTGGCTCTGATTGAAGCTTTCAGTCATGAGACAGAGGATGCTCCTGACGCTGATTCCCCCCTACCCCCCGGCACTCGCTAAGCTCCACACCTCGGAAATGACCGTTCAGAAACGCTCCCGTCCTGCATGAGATGTTGTCGTCACCGTGTCGTTTTTCAGGAATCAGACGCGTCCGAGCCGAGCCCGCATGAACCCCCTGCTTTGACATTTCATTACACTTTCCATTATAGTTTCCATCCCTGCAGTTGATGACAGTTGAGGCCGTGAGCGCTCAGGCATGGAGGGGTGCGTCTCGCACACACCTGTGTGCTTGTGCACAGTCACTCGTCCACAAACACGGGATGCCTGCTCTGCTTAACCCCAGATTACTGTTTCTTGTTTACGAGCAGAAAGGTCACAGGATGGAGGGGGGCAGGTTTGACAGACACGGCACCCCATTTTTGATCTGCTCTTATCTAGTTAGTGGGATTCACCCCAGCCTGCATGCAGGCCAGTGTGAAAGTGTTGGACAGATAACACGTTTCAGTGTTCAGGTTTGTTCATTCTGTTTGCTTCTGCGCTTAGAATTCAATTCTTTGACAGCTTTAATTTGTTGTGAACATTTTCACACTCTCCACTGGACCAGACAGTGTCCAGCATTTAGACTGATCCCACTAACACACATCCAAATCCTGCTGTGCATCCGCTCGCCGACTGTTGTGATGCAGGATTGCCTCATTGTAAAAATCCCTCCTGACCATTCTAATGAATTTTTCTTTTAGGAGCCGTCACCCACCTCTGCAACGAGTCCTGCAGAGAAGGTGGGTAAAACCTGCATTTGAGGAATGACGCCTCCAGATGAATATTCAGCATTTGTCTCAGTCTGACAACAGGTTTTGTTTTTGCGTACAGAGAGTGCTGTCCCGCCAGGAGGAGCTGAAGGAGAGGGCCCGCCTCCTGCTGGAGCAGGCACGCAGAGACGCCGCCATAAAAGCTGGGAGCAAGAACGCCCCCGCCACTACCGCCAGGTCCAGCTCTGTCTCCGACGTAAGTGACACGTGCCAGTATCTCCTCCTTCAAAGCTCTGACACCATTTTTAAAGAAAGCCAGGTCTTTGGATATCACAAGGGGTTTAACTGGAAATTTAGTTTGTTTCAGTAAAATTCACTCAGAAATGTCAGAACTCTCTTTTCAAGAAGCTGTTTTCATCCTTTGACTTCTTTATGAAGTTCAAACCACTGCGCCACCGTGCAGCCGATTAAAAACAAAAAAAAAAAAAAAAAGATTAAAAACATCAGGACAGTTAAAGACACTCTGATAAAAAAAATTGTTTTTTGGTTTTTTTTCTCATGATGAAGGACATATACTGAGAAAATTAGGATTAAAATAGCATTTCTGTGTATTTCGTTTTTCAAATTGTGCAGATGAGAAAATGCAGTTTAAAAATGAGATTATTTTTAAAATAGGGTGGGGCAATAAAACGATAATTGAATATATCTCGATAAAACCTTCTGGATGGAAGAATGAGTCTACAGCAATAGGTTTTTATTTTGAAGGGGTCTGCTTTAATGTAAAGGACATATAATAACAATAATCAAAATCATTATCGATATCACCTGACAAGAAAAATAATCTATATCATGATATAAAAAGTTCCCTATCGCCCAGCCCTATTGTGATGTAGAAAATACTCTGGGCGGGGCTTAAGCTCCCTGCTCCCTGCTTGTGGACGACTAGATCCGTCTTTGTTTTCCTCGTCTGAGCTGGAATCTGGCTCAGAACTGTACAGCTGGATAGCTCCAATGTTGCTCACCATTTTTGATGCACCGCTAATGTTAGCTTAGAGTTGGGAGGGGCTGTAAGCTAGCAGGAGAGAGTGCAAATAGATGGATGGGAAATGGGGCGGACTCACTACATGCCAACAGTCCCGCCCTCAGACTTGGGCCCCCTTGTTGCTACACAGTTAGGCAGTAGTTAATTAATTAGCCGGCTAATGAATGATAATGATAGTTAATTAATAATGTGCACCGCATTCTCTGTTAGTCTAACTAAAAGCACATCTTTATGCTTTTGTATAGGTCTTTTTTTTTAGGTCATTTGTCGTGTAGATCCCATACGGGATAATTCTGGAAAAATGTGATGCTTCATGGTTTAAAAAAAAAAAAAATGTTGAAATACTTTGTGTAAAAAAGATTCAGATAGATCGAAAGTTTTCCTTTTTAAACTGGGCTTCCTTTTCTACACTGCAGTGTGACTCCCCCTCCAACATGTCACTTCCACTCTCCTCCATGTGCTGCTTGTTGCACCTCTAATTCTCTGGAAAGGCCCGTCTGAATGGTTTCATGCTGGGTCGCTCACTTCCTCCAACACCGAGGGAGCTTCAGAAGGACAGAAGTTTGACCCTAATGAGTTCTGCTGAAACTCTCTCGTCTTTCTCTCATTGGTCATCTTGACTGGGCACCATTTTCATGACACCCCCAACCGTATGTCCTGCCCCTCCATCTGCACAAAAACAGCTGTCAGCAGAGTACATTCATGCTGAAAGGAGGTGAAGAATCGCCGCGCTGAAGCTAACTAAACTAGAAATGACTCTCCGCTCTGAACTGAGCACGCTCCACTGAACATAATATGCTGTGAGGAGGGGGCGCGCTGATGAACCGGGAACTACCCTGAGAAAGCGCAGTGGTCAAATCTGCCGTTTCCAAATATTTCAGAGAAAGTGAAGGGGTGTAAGAAGAAAATAAGGTCTTATGAGAATTCTGACAACAAGGGATTTGAGGGAAAAATGAAATAAATACCTTTTGGTAATGAAATATCTAAAAAGCAGCAGCCGCCTGAATCCTTAAAGAGAAACGCGGTCTTGAGTTAGACGGCTGTTAAAAGTGTGTGTGTTGGTGTTTGTGTGGCGGCGCAGGAATAACCATTTCAGAGTAATCTGTGCAAATAAATGAGGACCTTCCAAGGACCGCCAGTATTAACGCCTTCAGAGGGCCACAGCAAATTAAAGCAGTTTTCCAAGGCTGTCACAGCACAGATATATTCCAGCAGCAACAAAAAGAGAGGTCCTCCTCTGTCCCTCGCTGTGCGCCAAGATGGCTGACTTCACTCAGATTAGCTCCTTCAAGTAGCCAGACTCTCCCTCTCCTCCTGATTTCTTCACTTAATTCCAAGGACAATCGGTTAAGATCCCCTTCAAACATCCACGCTTGTGCTTAAGGAAGCAGGGGGGAGTGATTGAATTGTTTACACTTTTTTAATAGAAATCATTGATCAATGGAATGAAGCTGGCCTTCAGGCCAACGCGCTGATAATTGTCAGCCATTCAGATTAGATTACCTGATGCCTTGCTTTGATTAGCTAGTGTGTGTGTCTGTTATTAGCTGCAGAGACACGAACCTCTCCCATTTACCTCCATTTGTCTAAGTAGGTGCTTTAGCGTTTAGCGTCAACAAGCTATAATTTAATTTTGTTAAAGCCAGCCTCTTTCTTAAGGCTAAGTGGCTAATTTGGAAGATGGGAGGGGCCAGCATTATGTACTTTAGGGGTGTAGCCCTCAAAGTAAAGGTGGTGGTCTTTATACATCAATCATGAGCCTGAACCTCCCAGTTTTCTCTTTTGAAAGTCATTGGAACAGTCAGTAAACTGTCTATATGAATTTCTTTTTTAAACCTATTGATGAGTTTCCATCTATTCCTGATGTGTCCTGTGTGGGGGTCCAAAAGGCTATTGGAGCCAAACCCAGCTAGATTCTCTGGAACATGGAAACACCAACCTCAGAATACTGTCCAGAATACAGCCAATGCAGAAGATGTAACCAAAACAGTCATGTGAAATGTGGAGTTCGGACCAGACTTTTCTTCATCTGGAACGTGTGTTTGTGCATATGTGACTGTATGAGTGTGCGTATGTGTTTGTGTCGACATGCGTGTGTAAGGGCATGTGCATGTCTGTGCGTGTTCCTATTTGTTTTCACGTGTTTCTGTCTGTTAGTGAACATGTATGTGCATGTGCCTGTTCATGTGGATGTGCAGATGTGTGTTCTTGGTTGTGTGCATGTCTCTGTGCAGGCATGTATATCTATTTGTAATATGTATGTGTTTGGTTGTGTTTGTGCATGTGTGTCTGCGCGTGTATTAGGCCTGGGCGAAAAATCAATTGAATGAATTAATTAAAATTTTTTGTTGCGGGCGATTTAAAAAATAAGAAAATCGAGCTTTTGTGTAATGGCGCATTATTGTAGCGTTAGTTTCACACTGCAGTATGGCAAGCGACAAACAACAACATCACAGCACACACGAAACAGCAAGCGACAGCATGGCTACCGGTGAGAGTGGGAAGTTTGTTCCCAAGAAAGGAATCAAATCATCTGTTGTTTGGAACTGGTATGGGTTTGCTGCCACAGACGCAGCGTGCTGACACACATACACATACTCATTCTACAACACCTATATAGTTAGTTCATTTGTTAGATAGTTAGTTGTTACTGTTATTTGTTAATAAAGAATACTGCGTTGTAATTATAAATTGTATTCATTTGCGATGCGGTGCCGGGGGATTTTGTGTTCGGCGGGGCAACGGTGATCAAAAATCCCACACCGTCACCGCTCTAGTTTATATCTTGTGGGACACAAAAATGCGACTTCTCCAGTACCAATATCAGAATTGGATACTGTGGTCTTGAAGAATGTTGCCCCGGGCTCGTTGAATACCGGGGCTCGGTACCCATCCCTAGGAAAGGGGCACGGTGGAGTACAATCACTGATCGCGGCCGCTTTGCATATAGCCAAAGACATGGTACCCATATATACCATGGAGAAGACGGGGTTTATTAATGTAATTAAAACCTTAGACCCCAGATTTGAGCTGTATTGTTGATCCTTTAGAAAATGGTGCTACTCTCAAGGTGAATGTTTGTCTCCTTTTAGTCTAGACTGAAAAGTGTGACATAAAACACAGCTGGGACTTTGATTCTGAGAGTGTGTTCATTTATTTATTATTCATACCAGAAATTGGAGTTACATTTGTCTTGCGTTTGATTAAATAAAAGCAAAATTTGCTTTAAATTGTCTGCCGTTTGTACTTATTCCTTTCCTTAAGTAGGGGGAAAAAATCAAAAATCGAATTTTAAAAAATCGTGAGATTTTATTTTTATGCCATATCGCCCAGCCCTAGCGTGTATGTACAGCTGTGTACCTTTTTGTATACATGTATATGTTTATGTCTGGGCGTGTTTGTGCATGTGTGTGTATGTGCACGTGTAGGTGTGTATATCTATTTGTACACATGTATGTGGATGGGTCTGGGCATGTGTGTGTACCTGTTTGTGTGTGCCTGTGTGTACCTCTGCCCCATCTTGCCATCTTCAGCGGCGTCCCTCAGTGATTGCCGCTTTCATCTTCTGTTTATGAAAACTTTTCCCTTCTCTTTCCCTTTTCCCTTTTCGCCTTGTCCCTTATTTTCTTTCTTCTGGTGTAAAAGTCTTCATTCGATGTTTTCCTCTCATGTGTTTGTGATCTCTGTCAGCTTCTCACTCAGAGCTGCTCCTCCTCTCATTGGTCCAGTGTTGTTGTCCTTAACTCCTTCAGTCAATATGTATTCTTGTTCCTGCAGAAACATCCGATTTTTGCGTTTGCTGTGCCCTTTCCCGCTCTTTTTGTGTTTGGAGTGAGGCGTGTGTGCCTGCATGTGTGTGTGTGTGTGTGTGTCTGTTCGCTTCAGGTCTCCTCATCTATTAGCAGATGAAACTGTAATTTCACAGCGGCCTGGCCAGGCTAATTATCAGGATTCACACCAGGATTGGGATGAGTGTGTGCACGTAGACACCCAATCACATGCACGATAAGCACACAGCAGAGTTGTGTGTACTTTGTGCACTTTTTATTTTTGCCCGTTTGTGTGCCGGTGTGTGTCAGAGAGCGCACGCACATGCCTCAGTGTTTTCCAGGTAACAGCGTTCCCTGCTCACTGACTCGTTGTGATTCCTATAATTGGGTCCTGTTTGATTTTTGCCGACCCTGGCCCCCCCCTCGTCCTCCTCCTCAGCAGTGGAGAGGACTCCTTGCTTCCTGCTGTTGTGACCTGTAGGTGTTGTCACCCCTGGATTTCTGCTTCTTTATTTTGAGCTTCCTGACTTAAGAGACCCTCTTCTGAACGTTCGTCGGCTCCTTTAAACTCCGTCATGCTTTCAGTAGATCATTATGGTCCGAAAACGCTCAGGTCCCCGTAGGAGACCCTGTTTCATCTTTAGTTTTTTTCATTTTGTTTTTAATAAATCTGATTTATGGTAATTGAAAATGAATGGGAAAAACTTTAAGAGCTTCAGCTAACTTTCCGACAAAATATTTATATTTTTTTAAATTATTCAGCAGATCAAGTTCAAATTCAAACGTACTTTATTAAACCGTCACGGGAAAATTTAGTTCCAGTACATCTCGAACAAGATCAGACAAACAACAAATACACATACATTTCGAGAACTGAGGTCATGCTGCTGTGACCCAGGCCGGGATTCCCGAACCCAGCGCAGAAAAACCCAATACAGGAAGCTCAGGAGGATAGAGGGAGGGGGGGCCCCCATGTATCTGTCCTTCAGGTGAGTCTGTATCTCCGTGAGATACAGGGAATTTATTTAGGTATTTATTTATTTGTTTCTTTGTTTTGTGGAATTATCTAATAATTCAAACTTTATAGAAATAATTAAGAATCAAGTATTTGCCCTGGAAAATAATTTATAACAATTTTTCAGCTATGTTTACATCTTTTAGTTTTGCACAAATTTTTTTTTTCAACTTTTTAGTGATTATTGAATTTTTTTATAAACAATGTTGAAACGTATTAAGCTTTCTTAGCATTTATCCGAATGTTTTAAAAACACCTTTGATCACCATTATTATGTTTTTCTTTCCTCGTTTAAAAACTTTTGAATTTTTTTGGAAAATATATAAGCCATCATTTACCTTTCAACCTCCCGTAGTTCATGTCAGGGTTTTGCATTTGACTTTATATCCTCAGGCTTTTATGGTTGTGAAAGACCCACTCCAATGAAAATGGTGTTTGGGGGTGTTTTCAACATGTTTTTGTCGCATTTTTCTGATGGAGAACATAGATTATAGACTAAAGTGTCATTTCTGAGTATTTCTCTATTCAAATCCTTGTCTGGAGCAGATGAAAATGCTGTTGAAAAAGCACTTATTTGTGAGATATTTCACAACAGCTGCTGCTCTGCAGAAACTATGTCCTAGAAAACGTCAGGTGTTTTGATTTGGGCTAAGAACAGCACGTTCATAATTTAAAGACCAATGGGAACATTTTTACAAAATATTGAAAGATGATTGTCTATGAGTTCCTCTGTCTTCATAATTGAGCATGGTTATGGGAGGTGACATTCTTATTGGTTCTTCTTTTATTTGTCAATGGGCGTGGACAGAAACATCCGCTATGGATCTGATCAGCTTTCCAAACTCCTCAGGTTCTAACTTGATCTAAGGACACTGAATGGAGAGGTGCATTTCAGAAATCAGCAGCATGAGAGAGAAGTTCAGTGTTTGTATCAAAGGAACTTATTTACAGTATTTATAAAGGTGCTTCGCATTTAAAATGATCATGTCGTGAAATGAATTTATTGACACGTTCTTCCTACCTCCTGGTCTCATTTAGATGTGCTTCTTTCTCTCTTCATCCCCTCCTCTCCCTCGTTCCCTCGCTCTTCTCCTGGTCTGTCCTTAATGAAAGTTTGCAGCAGAGATCCTTTGGGCCGTGTGCGTTCCGTGATGGGATGTGTTGTGGCTGAATTGGCAGAAGTGGAGATCAAAGGCAGCCTCTAAAGTGTGTGCATGTGTGCGTGTGCATGTGTTAAGGAGTCGGTTTAAAGCATCTCCCTGAATTGCATCACAAGAGCTGATCAAGCCATCAGAGAGGAAAGTCCCTGCACTACTGAAAGTTTTGGACAAAAAAGAAACTCGGAGACATTTAATGCTGAATTTTCATGTTTTGCAGAAGTTCGACTTCCCAGAGGGAAATGTGTGGCTGTTTTCCTATAACAACAGTCTTATCTTGTTCTTTGTCATGTTGCTTTTTATGTTTTAATGGAGCTTCAAAGGAAGACACTCACTGAACTTTTACTTTGAAATCTTGTTTTGCTTCTTTTGTTCTTAAACTGATAAACAGGAAAATAAAGTTTACCTTTTTCCACAGACTTAAGCGTCAAACATGCTTTTTAGGGATTATTGTGACAAAACCAGCAGCTGATTGCAGAATTACCAAAAGCTCAAAGCATGATTTGATTTAGACTCCCCTACCTGTTCTCAACTCTATTCATAGCAGCTGGTTCGGGAGGTAAGAACTTAGGTGGACCACTTCCTTTAAAAGCAGTAGTTCATGCTGATGACTATAATCCAGTTCAGTCCAGATCATTCAAGGGAGGCCAGATTATTTTTAGTGTATAATAACAGCTAATAAACAGTAAGTAACCCAGAGGTTACATTTTCAGTGTAACTGATTAAGCAAAAGTTCCTCAGTAGAGAGGAAAAATCCCTCTAAATAGAAGATTAGGAAGAAACTTTCCACAGATCTAGACTCGGTAAACAAGGAGGTGGCTATTCTGTGATTTGTTGGAGTCTGAGATTACCTGCACCTTTTAGAAAACGTCGGAGCCCCTAAAGACTCTCACTGGTATCCTTAAATAGTCCTCAAAGTGTTCAGAGACATAAAAAGGAGCATAATTATGGTAATTCTCTTAATTCAAAACTGGGCCAATACTTCAAAAGTCCTCATAAACGTGAAACCAGTAATCTGGATAATCTGTGCAATGTTGATAATCTCAGATCATCTTGACTCTAAAGCTGCCTATAGTTTGATTCAGTGTTCATCTGTGTCTCATCATCTGTGCTGCTTCTCATTCATTCTGCTGCTAAAACATTGTCAGAAAAGCTGCTCCAGTTTGTTCCTGTCTTATAATCGTTTATAAAACAATCACTGACAACTCATTGACAACTAAAATCTTATTTGCCGTTTGTGAGAACCTTTTCTGGAAAAAGAAAGATGGCCTCTTGGAGAAGGATTCAAGAACTTCATTTAGGCCAAATCCTAATTCTTCCCCTATCCCTACGGCTTCTCCCTGCCTCTCCAATTGTAGGGCCATTTGGAGACGCGGTGGAGGGACGCCGAGCCCTCAGCCACGAGGGTGTTAGGAGAAGCGTTTTTCTTCACATGGGTGTGCTCTGAAGCACAGAAGTTTACACTTAAATATAAATAATGACATTTTGTTTTAGCACGATCTTTTTAAAGTTCTAAAACCGATTTTTTAAGTTATTTGCCAGCGCTAGCAGCTCTGCGCTAACGTAGCTAACCGGCGACTATTGATGATGTCATCGAGTGGGAGTAATGTCCGAATTCGAAGACACAATTTTTTTTTAGAACTCTCCATTTGGATGGCTAAATGTAAGGGTAGGGGAAGAATTCCAAATCAGGCTTACTGGGGAGATTTTTGAAAATAAGGTAAAAATTTCCATTTTCACAGTTTAATTTTACTTCTTATTTAAGTCCAACTCTGGTGGGAGCTGGTTTAGCTCGTGCTGGTTTGCGGCGCCTTCCGTCCGTGAAACCAGGGTTCGAATCCGGGCTGCTCCCTCTTCCCTTCTCTACTTCTATGCTGGTCCCAATCCCGGTTGCTTTGAGAAGGTTGCGTCAGGAAGGGCATCCGGTGTAAAACATTGCCAAATTTACCATGCGACTTGTTCGCTGTGGCGACCCCTGATGGGTAAAGCCGAAAGAGAAACAACATTTAAGTCCAAATCTGATTAACTTTTGATAAATTGTAAAAACTTTCCCAGCGGTCTTTTAATTATGATTTCGTCATTTTTTACCCAAAATCTCAAAACCTGAATCATTTTCTAGAACATAGTTTCTGCAGAGCGGCAGGAGTTCATTAGAAATTGACCTCTGAGCTGTGGGCGTGACTGCTGGCACAGAGTAGCCCTGCCCCTACGTCCTTTCATCCATCTCCTGTCATTACACTCTCTCCTGCTAGCTTACACCCCTCATACAACCCAACCTAACATTACTGGTGCAATAAAAATGGCGGGCAATATTGGAGCCATCCAGCAGTACAGTTTAGATCCAGATACCAACTCAGATGAGAAAAACAAATACATGGATCTATTTGTCTGCAAGTGGATGCATCAGAATTAAGCAAAAAGGTGGGGCTTGTAGCCCGTCTGGCATATTTTCTACGTTAAAAATATTATCTTTTTCAAAGTGCATCTTTTTTGTCAGTTGCTGGTTCACAACGATTTGAATAAATGAATATTCAGAAGCAAAATTATAATCTTAAATTTCTTTGTATGTGTTCTCCATCATGAGAAAAATGCCACAGAACGTGTTAAAAACACAATTTTTCATCAGAAAGGGTCTTTAATATTTTTATGGATTGCTAAACAACTGTGGTTTATTTTTTTTATTAACATTTCACTTTTTTATCCTTATATTTTTGAAAAATATTTCTGTGATGATATTTTATTGTTAAGTAATTATTGTTTATATTATATAGAGTCATCTGTCGATTGGCGATACACATTCCTTGTGCTCTCCCAAACAGTTAGCAAACCAAAACCTTCTTATCTCTGGTCTGTTGTAGTGAAGAGCTTCTCCAGCTCTGATCCTCTCCACCTGCTCACCTGTCCTGATGTCAGAGTTAAAACTCCTACAGATCACAAACATGCAGGTTTTACTGCCTCAAATATGACAGACATGCACGCGCGAAGCGTGCATTTAGTCACAAGTCCGTCCTGACATCTCAGATTCATATTTCTGTACAATAACTCGCTCGCAGACCCCTATCATGCGCACACACCCGTCGAATCATAATTAGGCCGTGTCCTGGTGCTTTGATAGCCATGTACAGTGGGTCTCCTTTAATTCTTTATCAAATGCATTGATCGCTGTGGGCCTTGCGTGCCCATTGATCCACGCGCTCCGTCTGGAGCCAGCCGATAAGCTCCACACTCGTCTTCTTCCCTTCTCTCCGCTCGTTTTCTTCCCATCTTTACCTAAATTTGAGCAACAGAAAGGGTTTGGGTGAGTTCGTTCTTGAATGTGTTTGTCATTTTAGCAGAGGAAACAGAAGATTTCAGAAGCTAAATGTTTCTTAGATTTCACATAATTAAGGTACTAAAACAAACAGCTTCTTTTATGATCAGAATTTGTCTTAATTTTCTTTTATTGCATTTCTGTCTAAATATATTTACATTTATTACTGTTTTTTAAACAGTCCAGTTGTGTCCTTTAAGTTTAACAGCAGCATATGTGTGTGTGTGTCCTGATAGAGACCTAAAGCCCCTCCTCTCTGTGAATTATCCCATCATGACAAATGTCTGGATCATTCAGGCTTGCTGTCTGGGAGGTTGGCAGACTCCTTCAATTGTGATTGTGTGCACACACGTGTGTGTGTGTTTGTGTCTGTTTGTGTAGCATCACTCTGTGCCCATGCCAGGTCTCTGTACATGACCGGTGGTGCGTGCCCTCCCACCCTCTTTCTTCTGCCCAGAAAAGAGCAACCAAGGCGACAACCTTCTCCCGTCTTGCTCCAAAGGAGCTTCCAGGGCGGAGAGGCCTCCTCAGCCTGTGCCGAGCCTCCGGAGCAGGCCTCTGTTTCTGCCTCCCACTCAAGCGTTCAGCCTCTCCTCTCCCGGAGCTCCCAGCAGTTGGTGGAATAGACAGAAGCTGATTGTTCTTGCTGTCGCCATTTGGGGAAAAAACGTCTGTCTTCTTTCCGCCGCTTTCATCCCAGCTGTGACCATGTCCTCATGGGATGGGTGGGATTTTTGGTTTGGTGAATTTTTGGGTTTCATGTCATCTCACCAGAAAAAGATTTTGTTTTTTTGTCAACTTTTTAAATGAAGCAGCAGTTTTCTCTGTGGTCTATCTTGTTTCTGTTGAACACAGGCTCTTACTACAACATATACATGTGGCTGACAGGGAGCAGCCTGACAATGAATTGAAACTTCTAAAGTCCCTCTCTGATCATCTTTTGATCTTTTGCAAAAGCGTTCCCTGTGGTCTTTTAATTATGATTATGCCATTTTTGGCCAGTATAATAAACCTGTGTTTAGTGTTTAACCTGTGTTAAACTGCATAGTTTCTGCAGAGCGGCAGTTTATTAGCAGTTTGCTTCTGAATTGTGTGCGGGACACGGTGCAGAGCAACCCTGTTGAGAGCTCAGAGCAACGTCACAAATACATTGTTTTTCCAACTGTATTTTTTTCGTCTGCCCCTGATTCACAGCTATATGAATTAAGAAATACTCAGAAATGCAATTTTAAGCTTAGTTTTCTTTCAATATGTCCCACATCATTAGAAAAATGTTACAAGAACATGTTAAAAACACCAAATACATCATTTTTATTGTGTGTGTTTTATCGGAATTCAGAAATGACCAAAAGTTCGCTCATTCAGGTCAAAGTTGAACAGTTTTATCAACTTAAGGCCTTTCTGCTCTGAAATTAAAGGAGGCCTGTTTTTTTCCGTTTCAGCCGCATGACTTAGAGCTTTTTCTGTATCTGGGAAGTTTGTGATGCAAACCTTCAAGGCTAGCTCTTCGTTCCTTACTTTTTGTAAAATGTGCGTCTGCGTTTTAGCATCATATAACCTTTTTTTTTTTTTTTTTGCCTTCCGCTCACTCGACTGCTGATGGAGGAAGGCACCAGCCTGATGCTTTTCCTCCATCCTGATAATCCTAGCCTCTGGATAGGCAAAGTCAATTTCCCATTTGCTGCCCCCAAAATGACGAGCAACAATAAAGAGATGGGATGTTTTGGATTGTGTCGGCGCCTGAGCTTTATGTTTATGTATACAGATACAAGACATGACTGTTTCCATATCTGCAAAGGCCAGATTTGATATCAGAAGCAGCTCTTAGCCAGAAGGCCAGCAGTTACAGTGTTTATCATGACATTACATTACAGGAGGTATGGGGGTGGGTGGGGGTTAAAAATAACAGGATAAATACAAAGGAAGAAAGGAAATAATAAGTTGTATATTGAGACTTAAATGAGAGTTCTGTTCTGCTGTACCAGGCATACCCCCTCACCTCCCCCTAAAGTTTGTTTGATAGGTTTGAACGGCCTTGTAGAGTTTCTTCAAACATTTACAAATGTGGACACAAATGTGAGTTTACTCTGTTTTTTTTTTGTACATTAAAAAGTCCTATGACCCAACTACTAGACAACTAAACTGACAAACCAATCTAACCCCAGTAGCAAGTTAGATGGTCAATATGACTGATTTCAAACTTCAACTCCAGGAGCTGCGTGTCTTTTAAGACCCACCCTTATGCTTTTGCTGTTCTTAAAGACCCTCTCTGATCATCTTTTGATTTATTGTAAAAGCGTTCCCAGTGGTCTTTTAATTATGATAATGCCGTTTTTAGCCAAAATGAAAAAATGTGTGTGATTTTCAAGTACATAGTTTCTGCAGAGCGATGGTAGTTTTTAAAAATTCACCTCTGAGTTGTGGTGGGGACCTTTTGTTGGGAGTAAGCCTGCGCTCATTTCCCGTCATCCCTTTGTTTACACTCTCCAACCTAACGTTACTGGTGTAACAAAAATAGTGAGCTATATTGGAGCTAGCCAGTTGTACAGTTTTGAGCCAGACTCCAGCTCAGACGTGGAAAACAAATACATACGTGGATCAAGTCGTCTTCAAGTGGATGCATCAGAATGGAATGGAGCTTGTGACTATTGTAGTTTCTACCCCGCTTCAGTGGGAATTGTACTGTGTTCACACTAAATGTCATTTGTGTGTCAAATTCGCATCTGCCGCCTCTTTTTTAATGCGTGTCAAATTCACTTCTCGCCGCTTGTACAAAGATGTGTTCAGAAAACTGACATTCCTGCCGCATGTGGGAGGAGCCACTGTTTACAGCCTCATCGCTACACGGAAACATTGACTGGACATCTGTGTATTTCATTTGCAGTGGATGAAGGAAACGGATAATGTTGAGGTATATATATTTTTTAAAGCAAAACATTGGTAAGCACGTCTCCATGAGATCATTCAGAGACTCTCCCAGTGCAGTGAGCTGCAGACTGCAGACAGAAGACTTTAGCGGTACTTCTGTCTTTGGCTGAGACCCGATAAGATGACTCGCTGTCCCGCATTAATCTAAGCAGAGAGAAAATAAGATTAAATTTAGAGGACCTTTTTATTGTTGTCTCGATACAAATGAAAAACTATCATAAAGTTCAGGAGGAGAACGATCAGATTTTCCTCAATGTTGGTTTTGGACTCCACCCACTGATCACATCATCAACAAGTCAAGGACCAAAGCAGTCCCTGATTGGTTGATGCGACAAGAATTCTCTGCCAAAGTTCAGATATTTGAGCTCTGGATGCGCTGTGATGCCCAAAACCCGCTGCTGCAAGACTGCTGCAGCTAACCTTTGAAAAGTGCAGCAGGACCCGTGTTACGTCTGTCCATTGACTTACAATTGAAACCAGACGCCCTGATGTGGGTCTAGTGTTGGGTAGGACTGTTGCTTCAGATCTGTGGAGAATTCAGGTGAAGCCCTTGATCAAACTGGACTCTTTTTAATTCCTTTTAATTTTGAAAGCTCAGATCATGACTGCAGGGTCAGGAAAAAGCCATTCTGCCAGTTGTGGTCCTGGTCTGATCCAGATCTTGTTTTTCCGCTGGCGGTCCTATTGGTCCGGCAGCTATGAAAGCTCAAATTAAACAAACAAGAGACCTCTGGTTGTCTTGAAAGCAAGAGTCTCTGTTCAATTGCAGATGAACTCTGGTACGGTTCACTACAAACAGACTTTCCACAGAGTGAAGAGAGTAGAAGAATGTAAAGTAGCAGGAATTAAGAAAGTTTTAGTGAATTTAGAGCAAACTAAAAAGCAAACTTTATTAGTTTCTTCAAAGTCTCTGCAGACCAGGCTGGTCTGTATGTTCTCCCGCTAAAAGAGGGTGAACTTTCTTTTTTCCTGTTTGAATTCCTGGCACATCCCGGCTGGAGCGTTTGGAGCCGACACTTCTCCTCAGACATTTTCCGCACTCGTTCCTCCTCTCACTCCTTATCTCTCCTGCTGTCTCTCTCCTTCCCCATCCCCTCTTTTTTTTTTTATCTCTCTCCCTGTGGACGTCCCCTTGGGCGCGCTCACACACACGTGCACACACTCACAGGGTGCATTAGAGTTGCTGTCATTTACAATGCAGCCCCATTGTCCCCCCCAGACAAAAGCTACAAACAAACAATTGACATGGAAATGGAGAGATGTTGCTCATTAGCGGGCGCTGCTTGTTTTGTTAATGGCTTCAATAAAACCTCGGCCTCAATATGGAGCAGCCTGATTAACAGGAAACCACAGGGAGGGGGGCGCTGTCAGAATGCAGCTTCGCCCTCCCTTGGGTCGTATGAGATGCTGTGTTTGGGGGGGGGGGCAGCTAAGGGTGGAGTTCACGCGTACAAATGCAGGGTGGGGTTTGTGCAAATATTTAAATAAAGCATACGTTTTTTTTTTTTGAAATACTCTATAGAAAAATGCTGACTTTTCTGCTCATAGAACTTGCTTTAGGAATCTTTTTGCCTCTTTACGTTTTGTTTAACAAAATAAGGAGAAGTGCAGAATGTTAGGCTCCGCCCCCCTCACACACAGTGATTGTATTTCATTCAAACTTCTAGTGATTTTAAAACTAAAGAAACATTTGAGGTGTGTTTAGTCCCCAGCATGCTCTGTGCACACACTCAGGTCATCACCAGTTGTGTCAGTTATTGTCCTCAAGTCTGGCTTGCTCTGGGGGAGTGTGCATGTGAGTGTGCACGTGTGTTATCAGTTAAATCACATTGGATGGACCTGAAAATGGCATTTCTGCCATTCGTTTGATGCTGACGGCTCAATACTGCATCTGTCTGCCGAGGCGGCTGCAGACTCCATGATGTGAACATGCAGTTTGATCAAACCTCCCTCTGAATCACCAGAAGATAACATTACTTATGCTGTGTGTGTTTACTGTAAACAAGCACTCATGATTCTCCTAAAGTTCATTTGTCCAACTCTGCCGCAATCTTATGAAATCTTTTGGACTGGACAGGTTTCTGCAGATGATTTTATTTTTGTTCATTATTGTTTTTGAGAATGAAGAACTATCACACTTTATAAATTATCAAATAAAGATCAGTAGGTAAATAATAAGAATGCTAAACAAAAACATATTGATGATTCAAAAGGACATTTATAGTTTCTTAATGTTCATATAAGCAACAAAAAATCATAATAATTTCATTGGAAAAGAAAAATAGTTTATAGCATTTTAGACAAAACAATACATTATTTAAGCATTTATCTGGGAATTTCTGAAAACAGTAAGATAAACACATGTAGAACATATTTTGTAAGAAGTTTATAAAAGTTTTAACCATCTTGGGTGAAAGTGTGCCAAAATTAGACTTAAACATTGGACAAAAAGAACAAAAACTTAATGTAAAAGAAATTATAACAGAATACATTAAAACATTTACTTTTGAATGTTTAATTAAAACAAAATAAATCTTAAGCGATGCCAAGAAAACAAAAAAAAAACACATTTAAATGTCAACATGTTATAGTAAAATAATTATTTAAAAAGAACATTTTTTATTAAAAAACTCTGACATCTAATAAATAATTCAAATAAAAAAAAAAAAAATAAAGGCATTAAATAACTATTATAAAAACAGTTCTAGACTAAAAACTAAACTTTATTTTACCAATAAAATCCTTGCACATTTTAACTGTTTTTTTATTTATTTTTAATTTTTTTTTATTTTTTCCCGCCAATAGTGTTTGGAATCAAAAACAATTTTGAGATAAAGTTTGAAAATA
Source organism: Oryzias sinensis (assembly GCA_037389245.1). NCBI lineage: Eukaryota > Metazoa > Chordata > Actinopteri > Beloniformes > Adrianichthyidae > Oryzias > Oryzias sinensis. The sequence continues at coordinate 18,043,338 of CM074500.1, forward strand.
TAAAAAACATAATGAAATCTTTTTTATTATATTTTGACCATTTCAGTGATTTATTTTAATTTTTAAGCAGAAAAAATCTTTTATACCAAAGAATGCTTTTTTGTTTACAAAGCAGTCTTCTTATTTGTACACTTGTGCTGACTTTTCACTTGAATAATACTAAAACTTGTTTCTCTTTGTTGGTTTCAAAAAATACAAAAGATGAGTGAGAACCAACTTTTTTAAAAAGGTGCATTTACACAAATCTGCTTTTCCATTGAAAACTCCTCTGTAAGTTGTCTTCAGAATTTGACGGTCTTCAAACGTCATCGTGAGGTGTGAGTTCAGTTAAGTGCTGCTCTTCCTCTGTCGTAATGTCTGTGTTTGCAGCTCAGACTGTTGTGTTTCTGTGTGCAGGAGCGGGATGCAGAGCGGCGGAAGCAGCTGCGAGAGCGCGCCCGGCAGCTGATCGCCGAGGCCCGGTCCGGAGTCAAGATATCCGACATGAGCTTGCTGGACACAGCGAGAGGCACCAGGGGAGCACCTGCAGGAGGTCAGGACACACCTGAGCACCCATCTATCTGCAGAACAGACTACAGTAAAGTCCTCCTTTGTCACCGCAGCTGTTTTGGCCTCTTCTTCACTTCTACATGTTTCAGTCTCTAAAGGGACTAAAGAAAAACTAAGGTGGCATTTGTCAGCTTCTGTAGGTCTGAGCGAGCCGCCCCCACATCCCCCCCAAGTATTTCTTAATCAACCTGACCGTAGGAACAGAATTACACCCAAAACCCTGAAGTCATCTGTTACCAGCAAACGTGTCTCCCACTGTTTTCCATTTCCTTCAAACTGAGGTCATTATTCTAATAACCATCATCAGGCCTCGCATTCCTCCACATTTCTCCCCTCCATCACTCCTCTGTTCAGGAGCTTCACTCCATCCTAATGAGGCGACAAAGAGCCTCTTCGCTGCGATTATGGGATGTTTGAGCCTCACCAAACTCCATTTTTGCAGGATTTTTCCACAAATCTTCTGCTTGAATGGGACTTTGAGCTTGTTCTACCCTCAGCTTCAGAGTTTGTGTAGAGAAACTTCACTGATGCTCCACAGGAGGTGCAGAAGAGGTTTTTTTTATTAAAATTCTGCTCTTTGTGGAAGTAATGTTAAAGCTTCTGACCTTCTGTTCGTCCAACAAAGACATTTTCTGTTAGATCTGACCAAAGGAAGGAGAGGGAACTTTAGAGGACAGAGCTGACCCAAAGGAGGAGAAGCATCCGCCCAGCAGGCAGACGGACGGATGTTCCGGGTTTATTTGCTCTTTCAGCTTTTCTGAACGGACTAATTGTTGATCTTATTAAAATTGGAGTCAGAGGGAAGAAGAGAGCAAACGGAGGAGGAGAGAAATGCTGTGGGCTGTGATACACAAGGCCTGCCGAGCAGAACGGCTAATCCCAGCCCCCGCTCCCCCGCTCCTTCTCTCCTAGCACTGCTCACAGTTCTTTAAATGCAGCTCGGGCTGCCCCCTCCAAGTGCCTGCCCGCAAACAAACTTTCCCAACTCCATCACCATGGCCTCTCCTTAATTAGGCCCCGACCAGCCACGCAGGGACGGCGCTTGCTAGCACGCTCCACATCGCAGCTAGCAAATTAGAAGAGAAAAATCAGGAAGCGGTGTTATTTCCCCCCTCTCCTTCTGTCTTTGTTCTCTGTCTGAAGTAATAAAGAGCAGAGGAGGGAGCTCGCAATGTCTGACACTGTTTACTGATTGTTTTCTTTTAATCCGTGCTGGTTATCCATGCAGCTAGAGCCGTTTGAGTTTCTTCTAACATGCTTTCTGTTTGCTTCCTAATGTGGAGACGGCATTGTTTCTGTCGAACCCCTCAGGAGACTTAATGGAAAATGTGCTTTCATGTTTCTGAGCTTTTTGTTCGCCTTACTTCTTTTATCCGGAAAAGAAAGGCAGGAGGCAGACTTGCCAATGAGAGGGACTGAAACAAAGAACACACACTCTGGACTCTTTTACCCCACTGATTTTTAAGGCCTGAGCCCCTCAAAAAAAACACGAGGATGAATATTCTTCTGCTTTTTTAAGTCTCATAAAACTATGGGGTAAAAATAAAAATATTTTAAGCAAAAGTTACCCAAAAATTTAGAATTAGAAAAAAAATCATCCTGATGGACGCACTGTTTTAGACCAACAAGAAACTGCGATAATAAAGTTGTACGTAAATTCCTTCCATCGCGAACGACGGCCTCCATCTTGCCTCACCTTGTAACAAAACCAAATTTTGCTGTTATCCTATCCAAATATGAACATGTTTACCTGAGGTTTGGTGTTTCTTCTAGACATGTTTTAATTAGAAGGAAAACAGAAACCAAATCAAATGGTGGTCTTTGAGAAAACAGGAACGAAACTGGTTATATGACATGAGCATGTGTCCACTGAGTGGGGCAAATGTAAACAATTCGCAGCTACAGCTACCTTTAACACCGGAGCTGTAGCTGGCGACATCTAAATAACACATTATGACTCCTTGACTGTTCACGTAGTCGTACTGCTGATTCTAGCGCCAAGACAAGCATCTTTACATATTGGCTTTGCATCATTACGCAACACTTTATGAACAAAAAGTGCTGCAAAGCCGCTTTTCTCCACAGCAGAATACGCCATGTAAACACTTCACTACTGTGAAGTCTAACATATCAGCGCTACGTTGCTACGTTATCCACTGGAATTACATTATCTATGTAAGGGGTTGAAGAGTTACGGGAGTCAAGAGAATAAAGTATACACACAGGTGCCAAAGCAGAGCGGATACTCGTTCATCAGAAAAGCATACCTGCCCCATCCACCGGAGCCATTTTAACTCTAAAGGCTAATTGGAAGCACCAGTGCTGTTTTCTGAATGTTATAGCATAAAAATGTGCTCTGTCAGATTTTCAGGGCTTTAAAGTGGTGCCAGGGTGCCGTGGGGAACTGCAAAGGGTTATGCCATTTGCTGCACCAATTTTGGATTGTTTGAATTTTTTTTATGTTGATCTTTTTCCAGAAAACCTAACCTGCTCTGACTCTTCCCTCTTTTTATCTTTTGCACACCTAACTTCCTCTTTAACGTCTTCTTTTTTCCTGCTGTCCATCTTTTTTCCCTAATGCCCTCAGATGTTGTGGACAGTGGGAGGAGTCAAGACGAGGATGAGGAGGGTGGGGTTTTGGAGGAGCAGGTCATCTTTGGTGGCTATGGTTCTGTCCTCGCTGGCTCCTCTGCTTCTGCTACTGCTTTGGTTACTAACCCACCGCCACCGGAGGCCCTTCCAGCTGCCTCCAGACCACCAGAGCTTACTAACCCCGCCCCTGAGCTGACCTCTCCGGGTAAAAGCACCTGCTGCAGGCATTCTTCATCTTCTGCTTCTGTTTCACTGCTGAGGATCTCTTGTTGCTTCTTTTTATCTGACTCTCTGGCAAATGTCCGCTCTTCATCTTCATCCTCCTCACAAACCTGCATTTTTCTGCAGCCCTGCTGTTTGTAAACTCAAACACAAATATATCTTCAAAAGCATTTTCTTAAATCTTCTAGAAACTAATTGCTTTGTTTTGTAGTTAATTAATTCTGGGAACGACACAAGAAATACGAAGAAACAAAAATGAAAACAGGCAAATGTGTTTTTGCAGCTTTGATGTGTCTTATCATGTCACTTTTTCAAATTTGTGCTGGAATTTCTGTCTTTATTGGTGCCCATTTTTATGTCCTTGATGGATGTGAAAGGATCAAACCCGGTTTTCCTCTGAAATGTTCATGGGTTTTGGTCTGCAGGTAGGAAATTGTTTTAATGGCAAAGTTCAAGAGCACCGGCCTGAGTTTAGTCACCAAGGGAGGGAGCACATGAAACGTTCGCCCTCCTGCTCTTTCATCCTCCCCAGCGCCGTCTCTGACCTGGCAGGGGGCCGTGCCCAGCAGTCCCTGTAAAATAGAGCTGTTTGCAGCTGCTGGCAGGAACAGAGGATGAAAAAAAGAAGAGGGAAAAAAGAGAAGTTGAAGCAAATAAGGGAAGTCTTGGAGAAAGCAAAATATTAGAGGATGAGTCAGAAAAATATTTGTGCATAAAAGTGTAAAACATGAGAAAAACTCTTAAAAGAAAAATATGAGATGGTCTCTGTATACAGTTACCATGGTAACAGTCAGTCCCACTGGGAACAAACAGTTAAAAGTGTTTGAAAATTAGTTGACTATGAAGCCGATTGATAAGAAGTAGCTGCAAAAATGGAGGTTAAATACATTTCTGACAATTTGAAAAACCAATCGTCTAATTTTTTATGACAGAATAATATAATTTTATAATATTTAAATTGAATGTTGTTAATTCAGATTTAAAACTTTAGTGAAAGTGAACTGAAAGGAAGTGAAGTGCTTATAGGATGCTCGTAGGATTCCCACACAAACGACTCTCTGATTTTTTAATTTGCTAATTTGTAACAGTTATGATTCACATAACATATCACTTGAACAGCACTAACGGGCTCTGTGCGCAGGGTTTGAAGGGGGAAGCTGTTTTAAACTTTAGTCTTCTTCATCTTTTTTCATTTCGGTTACTGACCTTCAAACCTGGTATAGAAAACTCAGCAGCTCTCTGAAATAAACATGAAAAACACTCACACAGGTTGTCTCACACAACCTCCTCCTCTTCCTCTCCAGGTGCCAACAGCAAAAATGTGGATTTGAAGCTGAAGAAGATGGTGGAGGTGGGCCCCAGAGGAGTCACTTCTCCCACGTCTCCTTCCTCCACTTCCTCCTCTTCCTCGCCCTCTGCCTCCTCCTCCTCCCCCTCCCCCCTCAGCCCCACAGAAGAACTAGAGGTAACACAACATTCACTTTTTCCTTTTTGACGCCTTTTTTCTTTCTCTGTGTATCACCAGAAGTTCAGTCGAATCCTTGAGAGGCAGATTGTCTAGGTTTGTCAGTTTGGCGCTCCGCCGTCTTCATGTGGGCCGCTTCCAGTGTCCTTCAGAAAACCCTCCTCTGTCACTGCAGCCCGCTGCAGTGACCTTTTCAGACAGCCTGCTGTGTGTGCACGCACATCTATGTGAGCACATGCGTGTATAAGTGTGAGTGTGAAAGTTACAGCTGCGTGTCTGAACCCTCTGATATGAGTACTGAATCAATGAGGCAGACTGCAAATCTGAACACCTGTTGAATTGATTCAGTCATAAGTAAACAGTGAGTGAGGCCTGTGTGCACATGTGTGTGTGTGTGTGTGTGTGTGTGTGTGTGTGTGTTCAGTTCTGAAGCCTAAAAGGCTCATTCCTTCATGCCTACAGGGGTGCACATACATGTCTGTGTACATGCTTTAGTGCGCCTTGCAGTTCTAGAGTTTCTCCTAAGTTGACCTCTAACCTGAAAAGCGATGATTCTTTGACTTTAATATAAACAGATCTGACCCATAGATGTGCAGACACACCTTTTTGTACCAAACTGAGAACATATTTGGTCTGCCTCCTTCTGCCTTAAATACATCGATAAATATTTTAATATGTTTTAGTGTCCCAACATTTTCTTCCATCCAAAGTTTTGCTATTTTTTCTTAAAGATTGTGTTGATGTTTCGCCACTTTTCTCCAACACCTCAGAGATTCTCTCTCACCTCCTTTCTAAGCCTTTCTGGCTCCAGATTGTTGCTTATCTGGAAACTGGATTGCTGTGTCATCACATCATCCAAACGCTAAAAGGCAGTTGTAAACCAGCAACCCTACAAGCCACAGCAGTCTATATGTGGGACAGTGTATGTGCCAGTTAGATTTTAAACGTAAACATTTGCTACAAATCTTACTGGAGTTTAAAAGCATGAAAAATCTGTTTTTGTGTGGATTTTTTCTCCTTATTGTTTGGTAACAATACATTTTCCGTTTTACTTTTAAATGGAAGGAAAGGTGGATTTTCCTATTGCCTGTCACATGGGACAGGTGAAGTGACCACACCCCCTTGTCACGATAGGAGTGGGCTACGTTCAGCGGACTGCGGTTTTAGCCGGGGCAATGATGCAACACTGAGGGGAAGCGGGGTGGCATCCCAAAATCAAACAGAGGGTCGGCTGAGGGAGCTGCTGCTCCGCCTGTGACGAACAAATGTTTATGTTTTGTCTTTGGTTTAAGTGCCTTTCAAAAATAAAATCCTTCTTTGGGATCGGAATCATTCTTCTCATCAGAGGCTCACTCTGAGGAAGGAAACTCGTCTGCAGTTCGTGCAAGGACGTCCTACTTTAGCAAACCACTTTAGGACAAATGTTTGAAATCCTCATGAAAATATGACAAGGACAGGAGAGCTAATCCAACAAATCCGCCGACATCCAATTACCTTTGATTGTTTCTCTTTTCTTTAAGCAAACATATGCATTATTCATAGATGAATGCAGGTCTGAAACTTTGTGTCGACCTCGGATTAACATTACCATTTGGTCTGTGAAACATTTGTTTGAAGGCCTGCCGCTTTCTGCAGCTGAACTTTCTGATGAAATGACACTCATGGCACTTATTTTACCTCTCCAGCACAATCAGTGATTTAAACATCACATTGTTGTCTCATGTCCCTTCCTGCTTTAAATTGCGCAAAAGCCCAGAGCGCTCCATAAATAAATTTGCTTCAATTTTCACTTGACACAGAGTTTTAAGTGGCTACAGAAGCTGACAGACTAATAGAGCAAACAATGTAGGACCAGGCTAATTGCTGACTTTGTTTTTGAGAGTCAATAATCTGAAGCGATGCTAACATCTCCCCCCCTCCTCCACTGCCTCTATTAGCTGGCTGTGCCCACCCCGCTTGACTATCTCCCTCCGTCTATTCCCGCCGTGGAGGGCGTTTGTCCTAATTGTCGACTTTATTACACGTTTGTTGGTCTCATTAGCATCGCCGCCGTGTCAGTCGTAACTGGAGACTGCTTGTTTTCGCTCGACTGTGATGGCTCCGTAATGAAGCCCCGTCTCGTGCTGCAACACCGTGGCTTTCCAAACACTTTGAAAACAATAGCGTTTGTGGCGTTTTGCATAATCTGAATATATTTTCTGGCTCGAGGTTCGGCTGAAAGTCGAGTTAATTGCCTCGTTTTTTGTCTCTCTCACGATTGAGCAAATGAATGTGCATTTCCAAACAAACCACAGAGAGGTTTATACATCAACTTTCACCAGTGTTGTGTCTGCAGGTGTATCTTTGTTCGGATGTGAACTGCATATGAGTGAGGTTTTGCTCTCAAAATCAAAAGCTCCAAATAAAGTGAATTAAACTCTGTGGAGCAGGTCTTCCATGTTTTAACTGTGGGAATATGAGACGGAGGGTTGAGCTGGACTAAAGTGCAGCTTCTATTACTGCAGATGAAATAGCTTGACTTTTGTCCTGAAATTACATTTTGGAAAATGTAAAGCAGAAGACAGTAGGCAGATTATTAGAAACCAGGCTGGAAGAGGAGGCCCTTAGAGGAGCACGCATACACAAAGTCAGACAAAGACAGAAACCGTCATCCGAGGGCGGCCGTGGTGCAGCGCTAGGGCGGTCCACCTCTGATCGGAAGATTGCAGGTTCTATTCCCACATTGCACGCTCATATGTTGAAGTGTCCTTGGGCAAGACTGAACCCCACGTTGCCTCTGGTGGAAGGTTGGGACCAGTGTTTGACAGTGGAGCCGCCATCAGTGTGTGGATGTGTGTGTGAATGGGACTGGGACTGTAAAGCGCTTTGGGACTGCGATGAAGGTAGAAAAGCACTATATAAGTATACGCCATTTACCCTCTGGGCTGCCCCCTCCATTCAATTAGAAGAAGTGTATTTAGGGGCTGCACAGTGGCGCAGCTCGTCCCTTATACTAAGTAGGGGTGTGTATTGGCAAGAGTCTGGCGATACAATACGTATCCTGATACCCGTCTCACGATACGATATGTATCCCAATATTGTACCGGAAGACATTTCCTTTTTCTTTTTTAAAGAGTATGACTTAGAAAAAAACTGCATCTGAATATTAACATGCCTTTCATTGTAATAATTGTGACATTCATTTTATTTGATGATTACAATGTATATGATGTACTGCAACTGTACCTCATATACAAGTTGCTATTACCCAAGCAAATTCATAGTGCTTTTATTATGGGAAATTAGGAAATATTTGTTCTTAAAGCGAAAAGTCAACACTGTAAATAATTTTCAGTATAAGAAAAAAAATAGAATGAATGTAGAAAATAAGAGTCAGACGCTGAAGGACACTTATAAATAAATAAATATCGTTTTGACAGCATTTTGAATCGATACTAGTATCGCCAAATGAAATATTGCGATACATCGCAAATCGATCTTTTCCTACACCCCTAATACTAAGATGGTCATGGTTTCTCTTTGGAGTTTGAACGTTCTCCTCATTCATGGGTTTTCTCCACCTACAGTCCAAAAACATGCTTCATAGGTTAATTGGTGTTGGACTGACTGACTGAGGACCTGTTCAGGGTGTAGCTCCCATTCACCCAACAGTAGCTGGGTTGGGAACCCCATGACCCCAAAACGGATTCAGAGGGTTTAGAAGATGGATGGGGAGGTGGAAGTGAACTTAGAATTCACTGAAGCACCTCAAAGCAGTACAATCAAACTACAATCCCATAAAATCAGGTTCATAGAGCAGTCTTACAATTTTTGATTGGAATAATTAATTAAACATTGGATGGGCTGTGATGAGTGCAGAGGTAACGTATTATAACAAGAATACAGTTACTGAACTTTGAGGGAAACCAAGCAAGCAATAAATACAAAGACAAAAAAATTAGGTTGTAGAATTGGTCCATTCTTCTGTCATAGAACATAACTTTAAAGTGCAGGTAAGAGGGGACGCAGTGAAAAACAGCTTCAGAAAAAATACCCCCTAATCACAGCACTCAAACTCCAGACCTCGAGGGCCAGTAGTATCCTACATGTTTTCCAACTAACCTGCCATTGAAGCTAATAGCTAAACACACTTGATCCTGTTCATCAGCAGTAGACAAGGCAGAATTTCTTAAAAAGCAGCAGGATGCCAGTCCTCAACACCTGGAGCCTGAAACCCCTGCCCTAAATAAAAACCCTTTCAATCCCAAAGCTGGAGGATCTAACATAGAGCAACAGAATTTAACGTCCTGAATACTTCCAGAGAACCAGATAAAACTGAAAGTGTTGAAGCGATTATTAACAAAAACTAGGTGTTACATGAAGCAACTAATCAAAACCTGAGCAAAGAAAACAGCACAAAAAGGCACACTGCATTGGATGGATCCTCACAGATGCAGTACATTCTGGTGACATCCAGCTGCACTTCTTCAGACTGACTTTCTGTTTCTATTCGACAGGAAAATGCAGAGGAGCTGCGAGGAGAGCGTCTGCGCAGAGCCACAGAGAGGTTACGCAGCCCGGTCGTGTTTAACGCAGATTCTGCAGTCAGGAAAACTCAGCTGAAGTCCTTTAGCCAGTATGTGGAGAACAGACCGGGTAAGACGAATGCAGTCTGCTGGTCATCAGGCTGGGGTACGGGGGTGGGGTGCTGTGGCTGAGACCCAACTGTAAAGGTTTTACTGTGAACAAAGCTTTCTTCACGCTAACATCCATGCCTGCACACATGTGTAACCATGACACAATCCAAACTGTGAGTTGTGTGATCCATTTCACCCCTAATCTGTGATCGTGTTCCTGCAGAGGTGAAGAGGCAGAAGTCTGTTCCTGAAGACCTGAGGAGGATGGAGGAGGACAGAGGTTCACCAGCAGAGCTGGAGGTTCACAGACAGATTGAAGACGAGGTTTGTCCACATTTCCTTGTTTTTATATAATCAATTCAAGCTGAAACAAAAATAAATAAATAATGGCACAATGCTTTTTGAATTGATCTTCTGAGTAATACAGATCACCTTCTGGCTCATCTGTCTGATATTAGAATGATTTAAATCTAACAAGTTCAGCCTGTTTTGGATGCCTGATCAATTTTACTCTGCAACTGAACTCCAATCCACAATCATAAGGACAGAAGAACACAGAATGTTGATTTCTAAGGATAAAGGCACAGTCAAGCTTGCTGTAAACTTTTCCCACCAGAGTCGATAAATGCTGGATGATCTGCCCTCAGCAGTGTGTCTGGAGGCAGACCTTTTATGAAATGAAAAGGACTCAGATGCTTGGATGAAAATTAGTTTGACTGTCTTTATTCAGGACTTGAATTAAACACAAGCACATCAACTGCACCCCAGGATTAAATCAAAAATGATTAGAGAAGTTTTTAAAAAAGCTTCTCACAATATTGAAATTAAATCCAAATCTTTGAAAACTGATTCAAATAAACCTTAGATTTTTTTTCATTCGCACACTCTTGAGATTGGATCCTCCCGCCCCCATTTGCCCCCACCTCCAGCCATTAAGAAGTTTCCATCCTTCCTGGTTTATACATATATTTGTGAAAAGTGAAGCTTTTAGTTGATCAAACTGTAACTCTGCCGTGGAGAGGGCAGGGCAGGGGGCTGACCCTGATGGTCGCCTTTAGATGTGCAGAATCAGGCGCCAGGATGAAGAAGAGCTGAGCTTTTTTTTGTTTTTTTCAGTGCTTCTCCTGGCATGTTTCAGTTTACCCTTGTCCCCTTCACCTCTGTGGCCCCACTCTCTCCACCGTCGCTCTGTGCCACAAAGACTCAAGTATTGATCTAACAGACTGCCATGTTAATTATAACAATGTAGATATCAAGAGCTGCCGTGTTTGCGATGCCGCCCTTCTAGGTTACGCCGCATGTACGCGTCCTTTTGGCTCGCGTTGAACATGCGAGCCAAAAAACGATACACATCTTCGGCGTCCGCTCTTTCTATGTGCCATGCACTTCTGCAGAGCCTCCTGCCCTCAACCCTCCAACCTGTCCCACACACACCCCCACGTGCACGCGCCTCGTCCGGTGCGCAGGCCCCAGGGTTAATGGGTGTTCAACCTTTCCATTATCGATCGGCCAGGTACCTGCTGGAATGATGTTTGCATTAATATAATATATATATGTTATTTCCCTGCTCCCCAATTACAGCGGCGCTGGGCCGGCGGCGGCGGGGGCGATCGTAGTAAAATTGATTTGCCAAGGAAAAAATATGGTGATAGGCGAGCGCGCAAAGGGGAGTTGAAGTGCAGGGCATAATTACACACACAAGCACATGTGTGCGCAGCCACACAGGCTCGATGGAAAGAGTTGAAGGAAAAGTGCTGGCCTGGGTGGAAAGCAGGAAAAAAAACTTTCCCTCACTGGATCTCCTTCCCATTAAAAAAAAAAAAAAAAGGAAGTGCATCAGCAATAAACCGCAGATACTTTTGGGATGCATCCTCGGCAGCAGATTTGAATAAACATTTTCCTCACTCTGAGAGTCCCTGAAAGAATAATAACCAAACAGCTGAAGACAGAGGTGAAGAGGTCAGCACTACTGTTGTTGGTTGGTGGTAATTACCTGATGTGTGTGTGTTTTTGCGCGAAGGAAAAGCTGGAAGAAGCAGTTTGTGAGCACAACCAAATTAAAAAAGTCAAGTTTTATCTGCAAGATAAAGTGTAAACATAGTCAGAATGACACTTGATGATTTCCTGCAGCCTCAACAAACAAAGAGCATCACTCTTTACAAATAAAACATAAAAAAATGACAAAGGTCATTATTCTCTAAATTTTATTTCTGATATTAATTAATGTTGCAACGACATGAAGATGCTAATATGATAATATGATCTATAGCAGCGGTCTGCAACCTTTAACATTCAAAAAGTGCCAGTTTCTTACTGATTATAAATCCTATTAAAGACACCAAGCATAATTGACCAATTAAGGTAAAATTTAATACCGCTTTACATTTTCTGCCCTCCAGAACGCTTGACATCATTACATCTTTAATTTTAATATAAATTATTATTAAATGTTTTTTTCATAAAGCTTAAATAACAAGAAAAAAGTAAGAAAGTACCTTTTTTTCTTTTTTTTAAATAGCATTTTTTCTCTTATTGGGGTCTACTTCATGATCCATCATCCTTTTCTAGTTACACTATTCCTAGTTGCTGTTTACCAGAACATAATCATAAGCATTATGGGTTACAGATCCCAGTAGAAAGTATGGTAAAGTTTTTATATATATATATATATATATATATATATATATATATATATATATATATATATATATATATATGTTTTTATACTAATAAAATTAATTGAGAAATCTGAAGAGATCAAACTTTTTATTTTATTTTAATTTTTACCAGTTTTTCTTGTGTTGAAATCTAATCTATATTCAATCAGTGCCAGTCTTGAGGGTAAAAGAGCCACATGTGTCTCTGGAGCCACAGGCTTCAGACGCCTGATCTATAGAGTCTTTCTGTTTCACTACCTAATTTATATTTAATCCCCCCCCAAAAATATTTTTTTATTAATATTTTGTTCAACTTAAGGGGTTTTCTATTATTTAAATGTATTAATTTTTTTTTTTGTTTGTTTAATTAGCTATTTTTATACTACCTTTAGGCTCAACATATTCCAACATTTTTCACTCATCTATTTTTTCATTTTCATTTTTGATTGCAGCTTCAGTGATCATTTGATTTCAACAAATTTGAGACTTTCTGTGTGGTTATGATCTTTTTATAAAAATATAAAGAAACTTGGACAAAAAATTGTTACATAGAATCTTAATATTAGAATTTGCCACCTATCTTTCAAGTAACTGTTTCGGTATTTCATTTAAAAACAATGATACATTTCATATACTTGAAAGTGCATTGTTTAAACGCGGTAAACCTAGAATGACATTTAAAGTTTCACCGATATCAATTATTATTAAGTTTATTTTTTAAATCAGACTCTTCAGTTTATGAGGGTTTGTATTAACTTAGTCATGTATGCATGAATTATGCGTACCATTTAATCCAGGACCCAAATGGAAAAAAACATTCAGAAGAATCTCCTTTTTTCTTAAAACGGAAAGTCGAACGCCAGAGGAGCTTTGAATCTGAATTCCTTCTGTTTCAAATCTTTTAGGATCAAACTATTATTAGCTTCTCTGTTTACTGTGCATCAGTTTTCCAGAAACTCTCTGCTCCTAAGGTTAATTTCAGAATCTCTTCTATGTTTTGTTGAAATAGCAGCTTTCAGAAGCTGACAGGCAACAACAGTTGCTTTAGTTTTTTCATATAATGGAGGATTTGTGCTCCTCAAACACGTGTTCATGTAGTTTAAATCCATTTTCATTTTCTCGCTCTTTCTTTTTCATTTCTTGTTCACTTTTTCCTACTTTTCCTCCGTTCTCTTTGTATTCCATCCCTCCATCCTTTGCCCCTGTGTTTAACGCCGTCTCTCTGCTCCTCCTCCCCTCTTTTCTCTGCCTCTCTTGCGGTCGACAGAAGGCGTTCAAAGACACCAGTCAGTACGTGGTCGGGGAGCTGTCTGCGCTGGAGAGCGAGCAGAGGCACATCGACGCGCGAGCGGCGCGCGTGGAGAAGAGGCTGCGCTATCTCATGGACACAGGTACCCCGAGCCCAATTACACTGGAAAAACTGTTTTGGCAAATTGAGTGTACGCACACACGTGCACACTTCCGTGCACACTCGGAGAGTTGGTGTGTTTCCGTGAGAGAATCTTTGAAGCCCCCTCCCTGCCTCTTGGTTGAATGTTGCTCAACGTAGCGCTGGGTGGATATGAAAGGAGGGAATTGGGGGGGTGGAAGAGGAGGAGGGGGGGGTGTAACGGGGATGGGAGAAGAAGGGAGACCTCTCTGGGCCGGGGTGATAAGGGAACCCTTCATGGGGGAAACGATAACTGGGTGCGATAGCCGAATACGCCGCTGCAGCCGTTTGCCAGTCGCGGTCCCCGTCAGCCAGCCAGCACACTATTGAACAGTGCGCTCAGCCATGCACGGCTGCATCCCCCAAACCCCCTCCCTCCCTCTAGTACATATCTGGCCTTCATTGATATGCTGTGGGGGGGGGGGCAAGGGAGGGGGGGAATGTAGAGGAAAAGACACAACATGACACACACACTTAAATGTTCACACACTAACGTTCACACGGACCCATTTTTCACACACTCAGAAATTCACGTAAATAGACTTTATTCACACACTAATGTTCACACACACTTTTATGTTCATACAAACAAATTATTTACACACACTGTTTACACACTTAAACTTTCACAAATACATGCAATTTTCACACACTTGAGGCACAACATGCGTTTACACTCACAAACCTTCATAAAAAACATGTCCACCTACACACAAAAGTGTAGACATACACACAAATGTTTACACACATAAAGTGTAGACAATACACACAAATAAAGTTTCATTCACACTAATGTTCAAACATACACATTCACAAACACTATTATCTCACATGTAAATTTGTTTGCTTAAAGAAATAAACTCCTTCAAGTTCACAAACGGACACACAGATAAATGTTTAACACATGAATGTTTAGACACAAATGTAAACTCTGTTTGCAAACACAAAATTATCCACAGATACAACTGTTCACACACAAAAATGTTCACACCTGCACACAGTTTTCACACACACATTTTTATAAACACACAAGCATACACAAATGTTTGCAATCACAAATGTTTTTGTACACAAACATTTACACACATTCACAGAAACACACAGTTTAAACACACACACAAAAATCACAGACATTCACACAGAAATGTTCAAACACAAACACACACACTCGCAGTCAGACACACAAGCCTTCCCTCACACAGAGAGCCGTTGTTTTCACACGTGTGCTCGGGGAATTTGGCCGTAGTTTTAGTGTTGTTGACTTTTAAAAATAGAATTGATGCAGGATTCATTTAGGAGCGTAAATCAGAAAAGCTGCAGGGAAACATTCATGTTAGCAGGCATTCCTATGGTGAAGGTTTGTTGCTCCTTCCTCTGTTTTCACATTGCTGTCTGACTGTGATTTTCCTCCCAAAATCCTGGAAAAGCAACTTGGGGAATGAAATAGGTGGGAGTCTATAGAAATAGACACTCAGGTGGGGAGATTAGAGCTCACCTTTCCCATCCCATTTGGATGCTGATATGGAGGCTATCTTAATGCTGTTTGTTAGCTTTGGGGTTCCCCCCTGCCTGAGTGCCCTCTCCCCCCGTCCAAACATATACCATTGTGTCAGTCTGAAGGGCTGTTCTTCCTCCTCCTGTAAAGCAGCTGGCCAGCTAGACGCCAGGTTATTTACTTTCAAACGCCTTCAGCCAGAAAGATTTCTCTTTCATAAAGGTCCCCTCCTGAAAATAGAATTCACTAGAGAAGGGTTAGAGCAACACATATCACATCTACAAATCCACCTTTGCTGGCTTTTACTTTCCTGTTCACCTGATGCACCCCCCCCATTTTCCCTGTTGTGGATATTTTGAGACCAAAATCAGTTAATAAGATACATTTGTCAGCTAGAGTAATCATTACAAAACATCTTTTGAAACAGGTCAGAATATCACATGGAGCTAAATCTGTATTTTTTAGTGGAGCAACAAAAAAAGCTCTGAAGAAAATCAGCATTTGTTCAGCATCCCTTCTTTGTGTCTCTATTTCTGATAGCTGTAAAGGCTAACGGAAACTTTCAGCTTCTGATCACAGTGAAAAAGTTACCATGACTCAGCTTTTAGTTATAACTTTTATTTACAGTTACAGTTACAAAAATGTAGTAATAGAACAGAAACAATAAAACAACAAGCCAGATGACGATCCAGTCAGCTAACTGGTCTGGATCCTTTCATGCTGATTTCCTGGATGTTTATTTGTCTTTTATTCATCCAAATGAATCAGGTCGATCATACTCTAGAAAAAATTGGGATAATCTTCTGTGTCTACTGTCTTGTCCAATCAAATGACCCGATTGAGAACCTGAGTTACCATTGCCTTTTTTTCATCCACATATTAGTCTAAAGTTCTGACTCTAAACTAAATCCAAGCTGTCACTGATGTATCTCATTGACAGGGTCGTACAAAAAGATAAATGTGTTCCATATGTTTAGTATGTCTCTCCAAAGCATCCAATGCTCTTTGTTTCCCGGTGCTTTTCTTCGATGTGAGAGGACAAATTTAGAGGATGGTTGCATGTGGTCATGTGACCTGGCCTCTCAAGTAAAGTTTTAGATTCTGCACATCTTACTGCTGCGAATGCACCTCACTGCTGTGCACTTGCACAGCACTACAGGGCAGATGTGGAGATGTGAGCTGACAGAGCGAGCGACCCATGAGCAATTGTTCATCTGTCCGCTCCAGCAACAGAAAGCCTGGGAAGATCCTTCCAGCTCTGCTGTGTCTGTGTCTTTGATGTGGCCCTCTATAGTTTTCCATGTTCATATATTTACTGTTTTCTTTTTGTTCAAAGACTCACTGGTTGTGTGTCTCCTTGAGAGTTAGTTTTTGTCATTTTAATTGTTAGCCACGTCTGCTCTCCTGAAACAGATCTGCTCTTTTTGTTGTTGTTTATTACACTTTATTTCACTTAAATGCATCACTTTTGTTTGCCCAGCTTCCTCTCATCTGCTGCATCCCTGCATCCCCTCCTCCCCCGTCTCTCCCCGGTTTGGGCTCAGTGCTGCTTTCAGCAGCATTTTCTATTACGCGGCGGCCCTCCCCAGATGAGTCAAAGTAATTGGGGTGGTTAATTTATTTACTCAGAGGCAGTTCACAGCACATTAAATAATAGAGATAATTGAACAAGAATTGTCAAGTGTCTTCTGATATCAGACACATTACAGGAGGGAGAGTGCATAAAACTCCGTTCCTCTGCCCCCATTGTTTATGGTAATTAAGTACACAGATTTATTCCTTGGTTGCCTTCCAAGCTTATGGCAGGCACCATTGTTGTCTTCTATTAATATGTAATCAGTAAATAGTTTAATTTTCTAATCTGCGGTTGGAGAATTCACTTTCTAACAACTCTTAATTACTGCTGGGCTCTAATGAGTCTCACAGTGCTGCTGCAGGCAGCCAATCAGAGGCCGGACCTGCGTCGGGGGAGAGTTTGAATTCCTGTGGTGCCCCCTCTTGACTAATGAACTTGTTATTCTTGCAGCACTGGGCACACTGTCCTTCAGATATGCTGTTTTTAACTCCTGCAAATTTTAGAGTTGTTTTTTTAAAGGTATACGAAGAAACTAAATTCCATTTCAGGTTTTTTAATAATCAGGATCCATGTTTGCTTTTCAACCACAATGCAGCTTTATTGATAATGCAAAATAAACAGTATTTTTAAAATTTTACTGAGGGCATACCATACTATACTATACTATACTATACTATACTATACTATACTATACTATACTATACTATACTATACTATAATGCTGGATCACCATCATTCTCCAACTCAAACACTGCAATACCAGGTAGCCTAAAACTAGGAAAAGAACACTAATCTAAATCATAAAATCACTAGAATGTAGTACAATTATCTGTCCATGCAGCACGTTATTTTCATTAAACAGGAAATCTAATAATAAGGGAAAATTATTTTAACATTAAAGCAGGGCCATCGGAAAATTAAGGTGATGAAAAGGTAAATGTTTTATAGAATTACTTAAAATTGAATGTCTGTTAGCCCAATAAAAAGTTTTTTTTCCTGTTCTAAGCAAATGTTGTCGTACTTGTTGTTCGTTTTGATTTATAGTCACAAAATGCTAGTGCAATAAGTGGAAATTACTCATTTTAGAAACACAAACTAAATGAGAATACCATCTTAGTGCAATTTGGCCATCCTATTAAATCCTCATAAAGTTTAAAACTTCCACTTATTATTAGAACATAAACCAAAATTTTTGTTCCCAAAATAAAAACAACGAATGCCAGTCTAACATTTACTGAACTTTAAAATAACATCCCTAAAATTGAACCAAACACTACAGTGCAATTTGAGTTTTTTTAGCCTAAATCCAGTTTTTCTATTGTCAAGAGTTTGAAGCATAAATGATTTAGAATCATTTTAATAATTTCCGTGTTTAGAGAATCATGCCTCTTAATAAGACAAAAAATTCTCAACTGTACTGATTTTGAGAAAATTGTGGATAGGTGTATAGCAAAGATAAGGTAAGATGTCTTAAAACCTAGTAAAATATCTTGAATGTCTACAAACAAGGTTGTAAATCTTTGTATTAACTCTTTTGCAGTGAACTTCTGTCCAGCCTCTTATTCTTCATAAGAATCCATATCTGAGTGAATAAGTCTTTTGCGGCTAAAATTGTGTTTTATATCTCAATGTTGTTCGCCCGTTTGGTTTATGTTGTGGTCTTACATTTTAACATGTGGTGTTATGCAATCAGTGCCTTGGGTTTGGAGAATTGACCCGTTCAGTGATCACAGCAGATCCGTACGGAACCAGAGTTCTCAGAACCGTGATCTGGACCACCTCTAAAACCCGACACAGATATGGTTCACATTCGAGCACAGAATGGAACAGTCACAACATACAAACCAACTATACTGTGGGCTCAAACGGATTAGGGTGTATGGATTCCGTGGTGTGTTTGCATGCAGAGCCTAGTTCTGTTGGGTGTTTCTGCCTGTCAGGCCACTTCTTCTCTGGTACACTCCCATAGATTTGGCTGAATTGGGTGGTAAAGCTAGTTGGTTTGGTTTAGTTTACTTTCACCCACACTGCTCCCGATCCAAAAATTGTATCAGACCAAACTGTAGCTGCTCATTTGGGGGCCCTGTTGTTTGAAACGAGCTATGACCAGAACACTTGGAGAAAACAAACATAGGCAGAATAAAAGCAGCTACATTTCTGGCTATCAAATAAGAATACATTTACTTAGCAGACATTTTTAAGCGCCAACCTTTTTATGATTCCTGCTTCTTCAGCTTTACACTGTAGACTAGTTTTTTTATCTCTAACACACAGAGCTTATGTCATTTCCTGGTTGGTTCTCTTTTTCTTTTGTCCACAAAAACCAGAATGAATGAATGTCTCAGTAGAGAAATTTCTTTCCATAGTCTCCAGGTTTCTTCCTTCATGAGAGAGTCACACTGAAACTCTTCACCGTAATCTGTTGGCCCATTATAAATGACGTTTTTGAAATACAGTTAGGAGGATTTTGGTCTATAAGAATAAACTGCACCCAATTGGTTATTTCCAATCTTGAAATATTTGGGAGGAATATGAATTTAAAAATCTTTACCAATTTGAGTTTTCAACCCGGTTTGTATTCACTTTAAGATGACCTGAATGAATGACTTATCAATACACTGAATTGATGTAATCTGAATCCAGCGTTTATTGCTTGTGAGCGTGGACGCTTCTCACAGAAGAACTTACCAAACACTCATTGAAAATTCAGCTGCAGGTATAAAGGGGCGTTCAGATGCTTCCTGTCGCCTTTGTAGAAAATCCCCTGGCTTCTGTTTGATATCCGTTAACATCCCGCTACCTGGACCTGCGCCTATTTACACACGTTTCAGATCACTGTATAAGCTGCAACAATGGATGCAATTATCCAAATAATGCCACTTAGCTCTGCGGCAGAGCTGCCCCTCACCTACTGTGCCCTCGATAAGAGATAAACAAGCAGAGAAAGAAGAGAATGAGTTTGTGCTGTCCCAGATTAACATATGTTTAAAAATGGCTCCCCAAGAAGATAAGATTGACACGTGGTGTTTGGTGGTGCGCTGCTTTAATCTGCCTTTGTGTCTGCAAGCAGATGAGAGGAAAATGGCACAAGGAGAATTCCTGATGTACCTTATTCATGCAGTCTATCTGACAAAGAATCTGAGCAAAGGCTGATGATGGCCTCACCGTGAAGACGTTTAACCTTCCCTCTAAGAATCTGACTAAAAACCTCAATAATTCAAAGACTATATTAGATCGTTATCTACCTTTTTGTTTGTATCAGTCAAACTACTTGGAATAAAGTAGACCACACTCCACAGGGTTGTTTGGGTATTTTATCTTCAAGGACATCATGATACCATTATTATCTCAATGGGGTTATAATACCCTATAATAACTGCCATGTCTTTTACTCAAATATTGCTGAAAAATATGAAATGTGACACATTAAGAATTGTACAAAAACTCAAAGCGGTGGTTGGACATTGGTTAAAAAATTATGTAGTCTTTTGTCTCCACTCTCATCCCTATTTAGACCAAAAACAAATGGAGGGCTTACAATCAAGCTGACAGTTGTTGGAATACGTTTGTCAGGTCAAAAGACAAAGCCCCCATCTGAGCTCATTTTTACTCTCAAAAATAAAACAAAGTACTTCTTAAAAACAAGCCTCCGTTGCAATTAAAATTAATAATAAATTAAAACAATGACCCTGCCACATGTTAAAATCATCTTGGGGTTTTCAAGCACAAATTCACAACTGAGGTTCCATTGAGGTGCAACGCAAAGACAATCAAACCAAGTCAAAATAAGTTTTTGTCCAGTGTAGTCCAGATAATCTTAAAAAGGCCAAATTAGCTAAAAAAAAACTCAAACCTTTCTTTTGTGGAGGGCTTACAAAGATGTCCCATAGAAACCATTATAATTCTCCCATGCTTGTATTTTGTACTGGTAAAGATGTAGGTGTGGCAAATAAACACTGGTTCTAAAGAAAAATGAAACATTCGCTGTGGTAGGGATACAAAATCACCCCATACAATGAAAAGCCAGACATTTTATGGTTGTTTTGCCATGGGTAGATTCTAATTAAAATGGTAAAAGTTGCCCTGAAAGCACCAACTACTGCACACAAAACCTGTTTTGATGCTTTTTTTTATTATTAAATCAGCTCAAATTTCTGATTTACTTTTAAAGTATTGTGGGAGAGAGAACTGCTTAGCAAGGGCTTAGAATCAAAAACATGAAACTGCTTTGAATGCGAAAAAAGTCTTAATCTAAAAAAATCAGTTTTTCTAATTATATTTTTGTAATAAAATATGGTAATGTTCACATTTTGGTATATCTGTACAGGGCTCATCGCAGCGATGCAGCTTGCACAGGTGGTTTGGCAGAGACTTTTACCTCTGATCCCCTTCCTGACACTACCCTGTATTTTAACCAAGCTGGGGACCAGCACAGGGACACCCAGTCTTGGGCCCATCTTGTGGTCTTATGGCTACATAGCTCTTCCTCAAGAGCACTTCCCCCACAAACATGTTGGTGACAAAGGTGAACATTTACAGTCATAACTTTGGACAGGTTACATCCACACGGTGTGTAAGCAATGCCAGAGACATTGTGATCTGCTAGATGTGCTTAAAGGCACATTAAAAACACTTTACAAACTTGAATGGTTCAGCAAGTTTAACCAGGGATCAGAAAAGAAGCAGGTTGAGTTTACAGAAGCCAAGAAGAGAAAAGTGAAGCCAAGGTAGCATCATTTGACAGGTAGCGTCTTAGTCACTTTCTTGTTGTCAAGCTAACAGAGGAGTTTCTCCATTTAGGTTTTCTTCAAGAGCAACTGGTGGAAGGAAAACATCAGGAAAGATTACATTTTCCTACTTCGAACAAAAATAATTAGGATTTTTAGTTTTTGTTTCATTTGGATCTCTGAGCTCCAGCTGGGTCAGAACTCAGGTGAGGACCATCTCCACACAATAACCTTCTTCTTCTAAGTGTTTAAGCAAAAAAAAGCACTTAATACTCAGCCTCCCCTCCAAATCCAGTACAGTGGTACCTCCCTCACACTCAGATGTCTTTCAAACATTCTTTAACAGTGGGGATGAAGTGGGGGGGGGTAGGAAGATTAGGGATCAGGATCCTCTCAGCATTCTCTGAGAATCTTCAGATAAAACAAACTGAGTGGATGGAGTCAAGAAGAGAGAAGTAAGGAGGTGCTTGTGAGGGTGTAGTTTCTTTTGCATCATTAAGATGAAGAGTTCAGATTTGTAAAGTGCCTCCCACATTGCTGCATAACAGTGTTCATGTGTCTGGTTGTCTTTTCCTTCTCAGGTTTTTACATCCTTGTGCAGTTTTCCAAACTGATTCAGAAGCAGTCAAAGTTGCACTCTGTGGGTTGAACACTGCCACATTTACAGGCTGCCAGTGAGTAAATGTGACATGGAGGGGTTTTATTGGGGACAACTGGGGGGCTGCCTATGGTAATCTGCTCTTTATTGGAGCATCCCGCCAACACTTTCATCAGCTGCCCCTCTGCCTCAGACCTCATGCAGCTGCTAGTCCGAATCAAGCTGCGGATTGCCAAACACATCATTACTAATAAGGAAATTGCAGAAAAGAGCCACACAACCCCTATCATAAAAGCCCCAGAGAGACTTTTTAGCAACTAAGATCTACCAAACACAGACACAGAGGCCAAAGGCACACCCAGGAGCAACACATCCTCAAGGGGGCTGGCTTGTAAAAGAAAAAATAAATTCTTCTTACTAGAATTTAGGGGTGCAACAGATCACAAGATTCATAGTTCGGATCGTGTCACGGTTTTAGAGTCACGGTTCTATGGATCAGTAAAAAGGAAAAATAGGAAAAGACAACAAAGTAAAGCCTACAATTAATTTTTAAAAATCTTTGAGTACTTCAAAAACATATATATTTAT
Source organism: Oryzias sinensis (assembly GCA_037389245.1). Taxonomy (NCBI): domain Eukaryota; kingdom Metazoa; phylum Chordata; class Actinopteri; order Beloniformes; family Adrianichthyidae; genus Oryzias; species Oryzias sinensis. Next base: position 18,065,852 of record CM074500.1, read on the forward strand.
ATACCAATAAATACACATCATATCAAATATTTGCTCATAGAAGCCTAATAAAAACAAAACATTAATTAATGACATCTTTCAATATCTGAAGATATTCCTTTTTATAAAACTCAGGATGCCCATATAATAAATCATCACATATACATTTAGAAAAAAAGCCCAAATTATATGAAAGAAATTAGTAAAAGATTTCAGAATTTACTAGTTAACATTCTTATGATCCCTATGTCCCCTGCTGCTATAAATAATTATGGTTACAGAGGAGCAGTGGCTTTCTCCTGTTATAGTGCGGGGCGGATGCTGCTCCTCACTGGGAGAGTCTGAACCATTTCAGGAATGACTTTTGAATGATTTCATGGAGACATGCACTGCTCGTAAACGCTTTTGTTCTTCAAAATAAATAAACCTGATATCTGATCATTCACATCCTCATGGTGAGGTCAGTTATTGGATTATTATTGATTTTTTTTAATTATCATTTGAATATTAAAAATCTGATTACTGGTACTCCCAATTACTCCAAATTTTGTGTGCATGTAACATGAATTAATAATGTGAAACAGAGTTTATGATCATGTGAATTTCATTGTCAGGCCACCAAGGGTTAACGTGTTCGGCCACTTTCCCTCCTCCAGAATGCAGAATGAATTGGTGCAGACCAAACAGGGCAGTGTGAAAACACCCTTACTTTTCTCCTAACGTTTTCATAGATTGCTTTTAAAGGAAAAGAGTCGCTCAAGTATACCGGGACATGTTTCATTGTTTGTTTTAATACAGTTGATATTATTCAATTAGAAACCACAGCTTGACCACATCATTGAATTTCTGCCTTGCAGTCAATTAAAAGGGCTTTCTTATGGTAACAGATGTGGTGGCACTCAACAATGCAGGTTAATGATGAAGGTTTGGTCAGTAATTACGGCATTCACGTGCTAACACAGCTGCTTACCGTGCTGCTGTTGACATGCCCCCTCCCCACACACACTCCTGACTATTTCCTATTGTAATGAGCACTCCAGGCTACAACTGCCAGCAGCTGTTTGTCCCCATTTATTTCCATTTAAATGTCTATTTAAACACAGCGGCTCTTCATCTGCTTGTCAAATGAGGGACATCATGATCCACTCTGTTAGTGTCGAAACTAACTATGATTGTCATATTATAATTAAATCATGTAATGAATACAATAAATGTAACAACGTTTTGATTGAGAAGATAATTTGTCGACCATGAAATCAGACTTTAGTTGGAAGAAATGGCGCAGAGACGATCGCTCATTAATTTGTCACATAAAATCATTGTTCACCTTCCTGTCACACTGCGTGTAATGGGACACCACTCACATTTGTTCCAACATCTCACCCCGGGGGAGTTTGAACCCTTTATACACACACGCACACACACTGTCCCTGCTTTGGGGACAGGCAGAGCCACTTATGCTAAAGGACTGCAGCTGTCTGTTAACTAGGCGGGTGGTGTGGTTTTTCTTGGGGGGGCAATGAATGTTTTTGCTGACCAAATCCATCATTCATACATGTCTTCATAAGTAAATATAATAAATAATAATAAAATAAGTATTTGCTGATGCAGCTAGTGACTCAGCTCGTCCCACAGACAGCTAAATCAAGCTCAATGTCCTCATTCGTTCTCTTAGCAGCAGGCAGAGAAAAGAGAAGTTTGTTCTGGATATTTACACTCTTGAAACTTAAAAGTATGAAAAATGTAAATGACACCAACAAGCCCACTTCTTCGAAGCACCGGTCTGTTTTTGGTTCAGGAATTAATCCTTTAACATCAAAGCTTTAGCTCCAGTGTTGAGGTTCTATGAACTACTATAACTCTTCAGTCGTTTACACAATTAACGTCTTTCCAATGGATTCTGAAGTAGAGAAAAGCAGCCTTGAGCTGATATGAAACACTGTACAGTAGTGAAGTAATCAGCTGATTGTGTAGTGAAGAAAAGGGGTTGTGGATCAACATCCAACACTTTTCAAACATAAAGTGTTGCATATTGATGTAAAGCTGGTATGAAACGCTGCTTTTTGAATCATCTGACTCATGGTTATTGTGTGAACAGTCAAAGATTTCTGTATGTCTAAATGTTCGTATTATTTAGGCTTCATAGACAACATCTCTGGTGTTAGCAGAATTTCTTGCATGTCCTTTTAGACTGTTATACTGAATTTTGATTGACTTTTAATGACTGTGATGATACTGATATGATGATATTGATATTAGGTGCTTTTAATATTTTTAAACTTGATTGAGACATAGTTTTAAGGTATAAAAGATGAAAAGATTCTCTTTAGGAAAGGAGACCTCAGTCGCTCTGAGACGCTGGTAAGGCTTTAGATTTAGAAGTCAAGTGATGTTCTTAAAGCTTCTGATGTTTTTCTGCTGATCCGGAGTCCAAAACTCAAGTCATGTACACCAAGAGTCTAAACCTTTTCAATGTCAAGATGGTCTGCAGGATTGCTGGTTTAGGAATTTCTTGAGTCTCCCTCTGTTTTGTGATGCAGATAGGGGTGTGTTTCCTCTCTGCAGATATATGCTGTTTGTTTTTCAAACTCACCTGCTGATAGTTACCACCATCAGCAGGTTGTGGTTTTAAACAGTCAACGTGTGTTTCTCCTCCCTGAACAGCTCCCACCGTGGGAGGGGGCAGATTTTAACATGTTTCACATAGATACATCAGAGAATGCCTCACATAAATAGCATTGTTGACCCCACCACCCCACGCACACATACTCCTCCATGTGAGTTTTCAGCAAGCTGTTGTGATGATATAAACCCCCCCCCCCCCCCCAGCCAGGCCACACTGAAGCAGAGGAGCCATCAGAGAGAACGAACCCACAGCCTGACAAACACACCAGGTTTGGTTTAGCTAAATCCTACAGATAATGGCCACTGTGTCAAAGACTTAAGATAGCAGGAGGGGAGAGGGTGGTTTATGGGGGGGTTACTTTGGGGTTTTGCATCACTTGCTTTCTGCTGGGTGGCCCTGCTTGTCAGAGAAAAAGAAGGCAAACGGATGGAAAAGGAGAGAAAAGCATTTAATGTGGCGCATTGAGAAGAAGAGGCTCTTAATGCCTTCAAAGGCAGCCATTCATTTATTCTGACACACGCACATGCGTGCACGCGCATGTGCACAGCCCCCTTTGTCATCTTTCAGCTGTTTTTAACATCTGTCCGGCCCACCAGCATCCACCCACCCACCACCTTACTGTCTGCAGCAAATTATTAGATTCTTGATGTGAGGAGAAAATTTCCCACTAAGATTCAGGAGGAGAAGATGACTGTGCTGTTCGGGGGCTGATAAGAACTAGTGGGGAGGGGGTTAATAAGCTACACGCTCAGGTCATCAGGCTTTTCAATGGACCAGTGGAAGAGTGAAGCCAAGGGGAGGAGATGAAGCAGATCCAGCTTCAGTCACTGAATCACCATCATCAAACAAAAGAATTTATCAGAAAAGCCTGAAAGAATAAAAACAATTTTTAATTTTGACTTTTTCCTAACACCACCCCCCCCCATACACACATACAGAGATACACATTTTCATTCATTTTTGTTTAAAATGATTTTCAAATCCACAGGTTTGGTTTTTATATACTCATCAAGTAGTTTATCATGTTTATGTTCATTTATCTACAAACACCTGTTGACTTTAGAGGAACACATTAAAAAAGGTAAATATTACTGTATTTCTAATATTCATTTTAGGTTGTTGTTTTTTTTATTCTTAGATTTTCTGCACATTAAAGAAGCATCACCATTGTAGGAGGTGGTGGTACTTCAGGTTTTGGGCTGGGAAACTGTCCCCTTAAAGCTGGGGTGTCAAACCCAAATCCACAGAAGTCCAGGACTGGACTGGTTCAACTTGAAATTGACCCTGTAGCATGAATTCTACCTGAACTCAATAGCAGCTGCAAAATATTTAAAGTTTTTCCTAAAATAAATCTTAAAAAACAGTGATTTTCCCTTTTTTATCCACACCTTTCCATTTTACTTTTTCAATAAATCTTACCACTAATCAAAACGGGAAAAATTAAAAATAAAAATGAAGTAGCAAGAAAAATGGTGCAACAATGAAGTTCGTATGAAGTTCAGTTTGCCACTTTGTGAGGCCCAAATAGATTATACTTGAAACTGGAAAAATCTGTTGCACTTATTTCCTAAAGTTCTCTCCAGAGTTTTTATGCATTTGTTTTTAACAGGCCACATATTTCTACAGCTAGAATGTAAAATAAAAATGTCCTATAGTTGCAATAAGAAACAAACCTGCATTACAACTCAGTTTACTCCTCTGCTGGCTGCTCTCCTCTTGGATAAAAGTTTATCAATGAGATCAATCCAGGCTTTGAGCTGAAGAAACCCTCAGTACTAAATGATGGTGTAAGATGACTCAAAGAGGCAAGAACCTCCAATCGAGGGCTTTTGACAGGCTTTCAGCACGCAAACATTCTAGCATTGTGGGATTTGTAGTGTAGCGGGCAAGCTAACATGCAGTGTCCAGCTCATGGAATTTGAGTTTGACAAGCCGCTGAGCAAACAGATTAGAACTGAAATCCTCTTGTATTGGACAGATTTTACTGTTCCAAAAGGGGGCTATGAATCTTCTGACACACGAGGTGTATGTTTGTATAAACCCCTTTTGGATTTGAGGCTACACTTAATTTATAATAATTATGTTTGGATGCATTTCTTGTTGGACCAGACGGAAAAAAAGAATAGTGATGGAGAGAGTAGGGTGTTAGAGATGGGAGACCTGGGTATAAGGGTTCATCCCCTTGTTTTTCTTTTGAATTTAACATTTTATCACTTTTGACTTCAGGATTAGAGGAACCGCCCAATGTTTTGGTGTATCTTTACAGTCACAGTTTAAACAACTGGACAGTTTATTTTCAGAGAAAGACTACACTTTCTCTTTCTCTTCAGATCTTCATGCCCCCCCAGGTGTGCAGCAGGCAGTTTTCATGAGAAAAAAAATCATTTTTGTAAACTTTTATTATGCAACTTGTTTCTTGAAAATGCCCGTACAGTTCAAAACTGAAGATATTTGTCCAGCCGTCATTCACAGCTGGACAAATTTCCTACGATTCCCCTGATGCTTGTTGTTGTGGATACACAAAAATGGCGCAACCCTTCTGGTTTGAGCTGCTGTTGTGGAGCTGAAGAGTTCAGAGTCATTGTGACTTTACCATGGGGTGGGGGCTGTCATTGTTTGCCTGAGGCGTAAAGCAGACTCTTTCTATAAACTAAAAAATAAAAAAGGTACAAAAAACTCCAAGCAGCACCTTGGCATGAGGTCTGTGTGCCCCCCCCCCCCACACACACACACACACACACCTTGTCTCACAGCTAATAAGGGGCGCTTTGGCTGCTCCCACTCACCTCCATAATGGAAGAGAGCCCCCTGTGGAAAGGAGCTGGTGAAGATCAGGCTGTGATAGGAGGATGGCTTTTTGCCTTTTGTCATGAGATGATGAACGGGGACCCCCCCCCCTTTCTCTCTCTGCTGCTCTGCTCTGGGGGGGCAATGGAGATGGGGGTGCTGAGGCTTTGTGGCTGTGTTTGTATGCTAAAGGAGTCCTTTATGAAATCTTTCAGAGTACATCAGCAGGTGACTCCCCCCCCCTCCACTCTAGCATTTCAGCCAAAAAAGAGAGGCAGCTCATATGTTCTTGCCCCCCCCTCCAGTTTATTAATTACCTGAAGTCCTCTGGCCCTTCAGAAGGCTCTCAGCTGTGTCCCCCCATTGAAACACCACAAGCTGGTCCGGGGGGGGGGGGGGTAAAAACAGTGTTGATGAACATCTTCCAGCTCAGAGCTGATGAAGGTGAGCTCATCTGAAAAGCCATGTGTGGGGGGGGGGGGGGGAGTTCTTCAGAGACTGAGAACATCTTCCTCATCCTTTCCTGATAGAATTGCTGGTTCTGTCAGACTGAAGTCTGAAATACTGCAGTTTTCTGCAGGATTTTATTAGAAATGTTCTAAAAGATGTTCAGAGAACAAAAGACTGGTTCCACACAGCTCGGATATGCATCACAGCCGGACCACACATGCGCACCCCAGCTGCTGAGAAAACTTTTCCAGCTTCTGGAAATCTGTCCTCTTCTCTCTTTTTTTTTTTTTTTAAACTTTCTTTTTATTGCTTTTTAAACACAGTTTAACATACAACAAAAAGCAGAGGGAACAGTAAAAATAAGTTGAAAAAGCAAAACAACAAAAGAAACAAGTAGTGCCTTGGGTTGCCTTGACTCTATAGATTTTTTACAGCATTGTCCATGTATAAGTTCTTATAATGTCGCTTTGTAGTTAGTCCATTTTTCCCATCTTTTTTGACAAAGATCTTCTTGAGTTCTTATCCTATGGTTCAACACTTCCATCACATATATTTCTTCCACAATTTTTCCCCATTGCTGCTGTGTTGGTGAATCTGTTGTGTACCATTGTCTCGTGATTGTTTTCTTGCCTGCAGCAAGAAGAATTTTGACTAAATATCTGTCATTTTTTAGAACATTTTCTGATATATTGCCCAGATACAAAAACAAACATGTATTTGGTATATTGTAGCCCAGGACCTTGGTTATGATCTGGTGAATATTCTTCCAAAAGGGATTAGCTTTGGGACAAGACCAAAAAATGTGGGAATGATCTACATTTATGTCTCCACATTTTCTCCAACATGGCTGGGGTAGCGCAGTGTGCTTGTTTGTGATTTTTGGTGTTATAAAATATCTGATTATGTTTTTCCAACAATGCAGTCTCCATGTCCGTGATGAAGTGGATGTATTCTGTGTTTGCCAAATTTGGAGCCAATCATCATTTGATATTTTTATATCCATTTCCCTTTCCCATTTCTTTTTAATATACATGGTGTTTTTCCTTTTTTTTTCCATTAGATTTTTATAGAGCGTTGATATAATTCTGTGTTTTTTAGAATTGTAAGTTTCAACAATAGTTCTAATTATTCCATCTTCATCTAAATTTATATTATTTCTAATTTCTTTGTCAAAGTAATCTTTTATCTGTAAAAATCTAAAGTGGTCATGATTAGTCAAGTTAAATTTCTGTTTCAAAGTTTCAAAATTTAGGAAATTTTTATTTTTTAGCAATGTGCACATCACTGTTATGCCCTTTCGGTTCCATTCTAAAAAAAATTTGTCGTGAGAGCCTGGAATGAAGTCCTTATCATAGGTTATCCACCGGAGAATCCTAAGCTCTTTCTCTAGTTTCTGTTTTCTCACAACCTTGTACCACAATTTTATCGTAAATTTTGTAACTTTTCCCATTTGGCTAAATATATTCAGGGCTCATTGTCTATCTCCAATAAAACTATGAGTTTTCCTGTCCTTTATGAATTGCTCCACATTTTTCCATTTTGATACAAACTTGTCATCACACCAACAGATTACCGGTCTAAGTTGTGCAGCATTGAAGTATTCCCTAAGATTTGGTAGTGCCATGCCTCCTTTATCTTTACTTATTTGTAAAGTATCAAATTTAATTCTTGGTCTACGTCCACTCCAAATGTATCTGGAAATAATTGTGTCCCACAATCTATATTGCTTCTCTGGTATTTCAACGGGCAGGGATTGGAATAAGTACAAAAGTCGGGGCAGGACACTCATCTTTATGGTTTCTATCCTTGAACCCATATCCAATGAAAGAACATTCCACCTGTCCAGATCATTTTTTATTTCCCTATTTAATTTGGTGTAGTTGGCATCATATAGATCTTCCAGTGTTCTTGTTAATGTCACTCCAAGATAAGTCAATTTGTTTTTTTTCCAATTCAGATTGTATCTCAGTTGTAAGTTGTTGGATGGTGAGAAATTAAATGTTAAAACTTGTGTCTTTGCCAAGTTAAGTTTATACCCAGAGCAAAAACCAAAGGCTTCTAACTGATCAATCAAGACTGGGATTTCTGTCTCTGGCTGTTCTAGAAAACAAATTACATCATCGGCAAAAAGTCCAATAATGTGTTCCTTTTCCCCAATCCTAACTCCTTTGAGGTCTTGATTTTCCCTGATTGCTTGTGCTAAGGGTTCGATAAATAATCAAACAGTGTTGGGGACAGACAGCAGCCTTGTCTTGTAGATCGTTCTAAATGTATACTTTCAGTGAGGCTCCCATTTATTTTGATTCTCGCAGTGGGATTTTGGTAAAGTGTTTTAATACATTTAACAGCTTTTGTACTGAAACCAAATTTTTCGAGTACTAGATATAAAAATGTCCAATTCACGCTATCAAATGCTTTTTCTGCATCGAGACCTATGAGGACTGCACTTGTGTTGTTTCTTTGGATATGGTCAATAACATGTAGCGTTCTTCTTATACTATCTTGGGTTTGACGCCCCTTGATGAAACCTGTTTGGTCTTCGTCAATAATGTCACCAATAAAGATTCATATCGTTTGGAAATAATGGAGGTATAAAGTTTATAATCTACATTAAGAAGGGATATGGGACGGTAGTCCGAGCAGGTTTGGCTATTGCTTTTTTTGGGGATTACTGTTATCACCGCTTCTTTCCACGACGGAGGAATTTCTCCATGTTCAAGTGTATGATTAAATGTTCGTTCCAGAAGTGGGATAAGATGTTCGCTAAAGGTTTTATACCATTCTGTTGGTAAGCCATCACTACCAGGAGATTTGTTAGATTTGAGTCTCCCCAATGCTTTCTCTATTTCCAGCTTTGTGATTGGGGAGGTTAATTTTTCATTCTGTATTTCTCCAATTGTTGGCAGATCTAGTTTTTCCAGAAAAACTTTCATTTGATTTAGATTTGCACAGTTTGGTTGCTTATACAGCTGTTTATAATAATTTATAAACTTATTTTCAATCTTCTTGGGGTCATTTACGTATTGATTTGTATCTGGGTCTAATATCTTGTGAATTGTCCGATCCACTTGCTGTTTTCTCAATCTTTTTGCTAATAATTTACTTGCTCGTGGACCTACTTCATTATAAGATTGTTTCAAAAGTCTGGTCTTTTTTTCCACGTCCTCCATTAGTTGTTTATCTAAATTAGCTCTGATTTCTTTCATTCTTTGGAGCAGCTGGGGATCTTGTGTGGCTTTATGTTGTTGTTCGATTTCTAATAATTTATTTTTCTCCTCTTTATATTTTTGTTCTTTAGCTTTTTTATTGGCAGACATTTTTGTTATAAGTTTTCCTCTCATTACTGCTTTGAGTGCATCCCACAGAATTACAGGTGTGACTTCTCCATTGTCATTATCTTCTAAATAGAGGCTTATGTCTTTCTTCAACTCCTCAACTGTGTTTTTGTTATCCAATATTCCTGTGTTTAGTCGCCATTGTGTCTTCTTTGTTTGTCTAGTTATCTCTACTTCCAGATATATTGCAGCATGGTCTGAAAATTCTGCTCCTTGAATTTCACATTTTTTTACCCGATATGCTTCTTCACTGTTAATAAAGAAATAATCGATTCTTGAATAAGTGTTATGAGGAGCAGAGTAGTATGTGTAGTCTCTTTTGAGCGGATGTAGTGACCTCCATATATCAACAAACCCCAATTCTCTAAGTGTTTTTTAACAGTTCTAGTGCTACGGTCAGTATGTTTCTTTCTATTTGTTGTGTCTAATTTACTATCCAAGACAATATTAAAATCACCACCACATATTAGTACACCTTCTATTTCCTGGGTTATAATGTCAAACAGAGATTTAAAAAATTGTTTTCCACTATTGGGAGGAGCATAGACATTAACCATCGTGACCATTTCGTTTTCCAGCCTTCCTTTTACAATAATAAATCTCCCTTCTTTATCTGAGATGTGGTTGAAATATTCAAACTTTATCATATTGGGGATAAGTATAGCCACCCCTCTTCTGCACCCGTGTTGAAATGAACTATAAAATGATTCAGTATATCCAAATTTCTTTAGTTCCTTATTTTTTTGTCTTGATAGGTGGGTTTCCTGGAGGTATAAAATTTGTGTTTTATCCTTCCTCAAAGCAGTCATAATTTTTTTCTGTTTTATTGGGTTATTCAGACCGTTAACATTTAACGACAGTATCTTAATTCCTACCATACCATGGATATTGAGTTTTTTGAAAGGCAATCCAATACAGAACATAAACCTGAACTATTTTACAACAAGCAAACACTGAACATGGTGGCTTCCATACAAAGGATATACATTTCCATCCTTTTGGGTCCCTGTTGGTGGGTAGAGGGTAAAGTGCCAATTTCTGTTTGGGCCCCTCCCTAGTGAAACCTACACAAGAATTGTCCAACATTTAGTGTCTTAATGTGGATCACTCCGTATCCTCGGCCTGAACAAAAAACGAGGGGTGTTGAGCCAGAAAAAAATAATAATGAAATAAATAAAGGAAATACTAAAGATATATATAATTGAAATAAAAATAAAAAGGGAAAGCAGGTCCCCATTTTTCTCTTCCCCTCTCTTTTCTTCAGTTAATGAACATCATCCATTTAAGAAATTAAAAGACCACTCATCTCTGTGTCTTCACTCTGAAGCTCTTCTGAACTTTGTCAGCTTCTCCTTAGCGCGGTGTGTTGTGTTGACCCGTCTCCATGGTGACGCGGCTTCCAGCCGCTCCGCCGCTGTCACGCTGGTGTTCGCGCTTGCCGACACTGCTGCTTGAATTCCCCGCCTTGTCAGATCCTCCATTGCCTCCTCCGCTGTTTCGTAGATCCGCAGACCCGTTTCCCAGTGCACTAGCATCTTCGTGTACGGCGTTTGGAACCGAATTCCTTTTCCTTTTGACAGGACCATACGCCTTACGTTTCTCCATGATTTCAGTCGCATAGTCATTGTCAAAATAGAGTCGTCTGCCGTTTATTTGGATCTTCTGCTGCCAGGCTTTGCGAAGAACCAGCTCTTTGACGTGGAACTGTAGAAAGTTCACTATTATTGATCTTGGAGTGGCCGTGGCGGCGGGTTTGGGGAGCAGTGCCCTGTGCGCTCGTTGGATTTGCAGCTCTGTTCCTCCGGCAGGGACAGGTGTTTCTTAAAAAGTTCTTTCACAAAGTCAGTGACAGACCCCCCTTCTTTGTCTTCAGGAACACCGTAAATCCGAATGTTGTTTCTTCTGGAGCGACTTTCCAAATCAACGATTTTGTCGCGCTTTTTGGCATTTTCTTTCACCACCGTCAAAAGCGTCTCTTTCATCTCCGAGCAGACTGACTCCAGATCAGTTATTCGCGTTTGTGCCTCTGCTATCTCCGTGTTTTGATTTTGCAGTTTTTGAAGAATATCTTCTTTAAAATCCGCAAGGTCGTCTTTCAGATTCTTCATGACTTTGTTCTTGAATTCGGCAAGCTCTTGTTTGATGTCATGTTTGAAGTCTTTCAGGTCTTTCGAGAGTGAGGTTAGCGCTTGGAGCAGGACCTGTTGATCGGGGCTAGCTGCTGCATTTTTTGCTAACATGGCTTTTTGTCCGTGGTCTTCCTCGTTTTCACAGTTTTGGCGTGTTTTGTCTGTATTTTTCCGACTCTTTGAGGTTTTGCCTCCTGACATAGTCGATTTAAAGGAGTTTTGTCTTATAATTACTGAATAGGAAGCCCTTTCTCTCCGCCGAGTAGTCGGAGCTCACCACTGTGCGTCCATCTTATTTCGTTTCTCCCGGAAGTCTCTGTCCTCTTCTCTCTTGATTGCTTCGGTCACGCTTGGCCTCACAGGTGGATACGGGCTGTATGCAGGCAAATAATGGTCAAACCTTGGGTGGAAGGCCATAGACCGCTCCATGAACCCGTAGAGCAAAAATGTTTGTGCAGGATTTTCTGCAGGGGTACTGCGGGCGACAGGTCGACAGATCGAAGCGAAAACTTCAACAACACGTAAGGTTGAAGTCGGTGAGGCACAAGCATGTCTTAGGGATTTTTTTATGTTTTTAACGCCCGTAACCTGCGCACTGTTTAAGTAGCCTGTAGGTAGTGTTCAAGTGATAAGTGCGTACTCCATGCATGCAGCCTGACTGTTAGAAATGATGGAATTACACAACAAGAGTGTTGTAATCCTACAGACACTTCTGTATCAACCCTGCATGCAGCTAATGACTAGTGTCATTAGTAAGGGCACCGTACGACAGCATCACCTTTACATCGTGTGTAACTTACATTAGCTTCACGATACACTTCCCACAGTGACAATAGTACGTCCCGTTTTAGTGACGTCTCAACAGAACCACAAAACACACCTGCACTTTCTTTAAGATGCAGCCGCTCCTGTCTGCAGGGGCTGGACAACCCAAAAGCCCCCATCACCCGTACGGGTCAACCCCTCATACTGGTGCATGTAACTAAGGCTTTAGTTAGATCAAGACTTGAGGACCCCCCCACTGCATGAAGCCAGCCCCCGTCACATATGTTGTCTGCGTTGGCCTTCTAACAAGCTCTAACCCAATCACAAAACACAGCCATCCTCTCCTCCTCTTGTTTCTTCTGCTTCTTCCTGATGTCTGAGGAAACACTGCAGAGAGATGAGCCAGAAAACAAGTTCAGCTCCTTCTTCTCCTCCTTATATTAACATGTCAGATGGACAAATTGGATGAGCAGTTATTGGATTAGATGACAGAGCGATGGAATAAAAAATGAGACGCAGAAGACACAAGAAAGGAGTCATTTGGTTTTACAGCAATAAACCTGAGATTTGAGAAAATGAAACAATTGCAGGATTCTATTATGATATCAGAGAAACTATTCTTCTGATTTACTGATTTGTAAAAAGTGAAAAATTTAATCTCCAATCTGCAGTTTTAAGATAAGAAAATAAAACTTTATTTTGTCACTTGTTGGAAGTTGAAATGACAGAAAATAAGAGCATGCTCAGTGAAACCCAGTACTGCAGCACATCTCAAAACCAACATCATGTGAGTTTTAATATTCCTATGGCTCTTGAATGCAGCACTGGGATCTTCTGGGATCTTGATTTTGTTTGCTTTCATACTTTTTGTGGCGTATTTCCTGTTCCTCTGTCTCTGACCATCTTCTGCTCTCCATCCAACCTTCTTAATGCCTGGAGGACCTTGGTGCTGCTGGACACGCGTCTTTGTGCGCTTGTGTTTTGGTCGTGTTTGTGTGTGAGGCTGAAACCAGAGAGCAGCAGACAGTAATCAGATAGATGGCTGCCTGGAACAGGTGAATCAGTTCTATCTTTACTGTGCGGGTCTCAGCTGATGCTATCGCGCGCCCTCTCTCGTGTAACACTGATTTTAATGACGGGAAGGTTTCCCGTTTGCTTCAGCCACGACTCCTCGCCTTTTGATGTCCTGATCAAACACATGTCAGTGCCAGGTCCGCTGCCTCAGCCCGCCAGAGTTTGGCCCAATCCTGCTTGGTGTTGCGCCGTGTAAGGCGAGCAGCAAGACCCAGAATGCAACTTGCCAAACTGCCAGATGCTTTGATCCAAGATGGCCCCCCTGAGAGCCAGCAGGGATCCGCAGCACCTTTGAGCCAAGGCTGCACTGAGAAAGATGGCGCTGCCTGCCAGCCGCATCCGCTCGTCTTTGTGCAGCGCAGTCATCAGCAGTTTTTCTGTCAGTTTCAGTCTGAAGACAAGGAAGCCGTCAGCACACTTTGTCAATTCTGCCTTTATTTACGCCCATTCACTTACACTTTAGAATGGGGTTCTAGAGCCTTGGTCACCAACACTCAGTCCGTGGACCAGTGGATACAGAGAACAAAAACCTGAACTACGTTTTTCTGTTTTATTTATAATCTGATTCTGAAGGAAGTTTTCTTTTTGAAAACTACTCGATTCTCTCCACCACATCTGACTCATTCTTATTGCATGTCAAGTCGCTCGGTCACGTGTCAAAAATACACCCGCTACTTTCTTAATAGGTTGTACCGAATGCTAAATTAAAATCAGCAAACTAGCAAAGTTAACAAAAACAAACGGAAAAGAACCAGTGAGCTAACAGAAAAAAAATCTGTTTTAACAGACAAAAACAGGAGTCTTTACTCCAAATATGGATTTATTAATTTAATAATATATAATATCATAATAATAATAATGTAAAATATACCTTAACCCACTGTCTGTTACAAAGATGCTGCTAATAAAGTTGCTCAAACAGAGGATTCACGTTTTTTTAATCATATTTAGAAAATACCTGTTTTAGTAACTGTATTTTTTTATTATTTAACCATTGCCCTTTAGAGGTCAAATGCGGCTGGAGTTGGCTCGCGATTTTCTTTTTTTTTTTTTTAGTTTTCACTTTGACACTTATGGGTTCAAATTGATATTATATTTGAATGGTTCCTACACAAAATCTGGTGTACGAATAAAGTTTATAGCAGCTGCAGATATTATAAAGAGGATGAAGATAAACTTTATCCTCAAAGGTTCAGAGAAACTGGAAGCTAAAAAAGAAAAAATCGGACGCCCACGTCAGCCTTGTACAGGCCGGTCTGTGAAAATATCATCTGAAAAAGGTTGGGGACCGCTGATCTGCAGGATTCAGAATCAGGGATTCACCAGTCTAACTTTGTTCTATTAATTTTTAATATCTTATAGATTTTCCCATTTTTAAACAACATTTGAAGCAGTTTATTATTATTTCCTTAAATTTGCAGCTTTTGCAGTTCAAACATTTAACCCACTGTACCTTTTTTCTGCAGATACTTCAGCATATTCAAAGTTAATTCCACATTTATCAAGTATTTTTTAGTTCTTAGAGTTTTGTAGGTTTTTTGTAAGCTAGCAGGTGAGCATTTAAACAGAGAGTTATGGGTGGGGGGAAGGGGGGCAGAGTTCAATTTCTAATGAACTACTGCTGCACCGTAGAAACTATGTCCTAGAAAACCACACAGGTTTTTACATTGTGACTGAAAACAGCATAATCATAATTCAGACCATTGGGAATGCTGTGAAAATAGATCAAAAGATGATTGGAGTGGGTCCTTAAGCTGCTGTTTCCTGTGTCAGCATCCTTCATCCTGCCTCCATCCTCCTCTCTGAGGTGGTCAGAGCATCTGTTGGATCTGAAACATCTGCTCCTGGAGAAGGAACCTGTGATTTGTGGAACAGAAACATGGAGATCATTGCTTTTACCTAAAATGTTGTGACTGAAAGTGCTCTGAAAGTAGCAAACCTCTCATTTATAAAGATATTGATCACCATACCTGTGGTCAAAACCTAGCTTGGGGTGGGGGGGGGGGGGGGGTTCCTGACTGTGGTCCTGCTCTCTCTGCATCAGCTGTGGCTGGCAGCAGAGCTTCAGCCATGCACCAAAGTGGAGCAGGTGTTACAGCAAAGAGGTGTGCTGGGTGGGAGGGGCTCCACTCTGTGCTGTGTGTGAGATGCTGAAATGTTTGTTTGCTTCTTCACAGGCAACAACAAGGAGGAGGAGGAGGCCATGATGCAAGAGTGGTTCATGCTGGTCAACAAGAAGAACGCTCTGATCCGGAGGCAGAACCAGCTGTCTCTGCTGTACGTGAGCTCTTCCTGTTTGCCTCCACATTTAGCTCTGAAGCCGACCAAGCCGTCAGGAAAATCATGCAGCTCCAGTCGCTGCTGACTGGGGGCGCTAGTCCCCGAACTGAGCTGTGGCCAGTGAAGAAGCGGCGTGACACGTTTGT
The DNA here is from genome assembly GCA_037389245.1 of Oryzias sinensis. Taxonomy (NCBI): domain Eukaryota; kingdom Metazoa; phylum Chordata; class Actinopteri; order Beloniformes; family Adrianichthyidae; genus Oryzias; species Oryzias sinensis. The sequence goes on from CM074500.1 coordinate 18,081,423, forward strand.
GCTTCTGAGAGTGAATCAGCGTAAAGCTGAGCCGTTGGGGTCTGACTGAACGACTCTATTCTCCAATTGATTTACATTTGAAGGACATGAAATCAATAGAAACGTGGAGATCGCTGCGCTGGCTCTTTATGTGGTCAGCTGCGACAGGTGAACACTCACACACGCGCTCGCATACTCCCTGCCTTTTTCTTCATTTGTGCTCGTCGGGATTTCAAAGTGGAGCGGAGATTGCAGTATTCATAATCACATTATATCGTGGGAAAGGGGGGGGCTCTTAAAGTGGCCAATTGACAGAAGGGCTGATTATGAGCCCTTCCTGCTCCTCTTTGTGGAGGCGAGCAGAAAAGGCGCCTGTGAAGGACAAATTCTATTAAGGGCCAAATTAGCTCATTTTTTTTAATATGACTGAAAGAGGAAAGAATTCAATTTGACCTCAAACACACACGTGCACGCTCACATACACACTGCTTTATTGCAGCTCCTCTCTGACAGACACGTGCACACAGTATCAGTTATGGGCAGTAGATTAATGCGTGGTGGGAGAAGTGGTGGAATCGATGTTTATTGCAGGTTTCTTTAAGTACTTAATGATTTAGTCATTAACATATTGATGAAGTTTGTGTGTTCTTCTGTGCTGCAGGGAGAAAGAGCACGATCTGGAGAGACGCTTCGAACTGCTGAACAGAGAGCTGAGGGCCATGCTGGCCATTGAGGGTGAGTCAGACCCACCCACACACACACACACACACACACACACTTATGCACTGAGGCTTCGGCCAGGTTCTTCCCAAAACACCTCATTGCTAGAAATGCTTTTTCCCACTGACAGTCAGGAAGGCAGGAGCTCGGTTTTCCTCACAAACGTTCTCCGGACTGGATGGAGGACCTGCAGATTAAAATTCTGCGTCTGTTTCCCGATCCGGATTAAGATGCAGGATTTCACCCTGTGATACTTGATCAATGCTATCAGCCTGAAATGCGCCCAGAGAGGCGTTGTGTGCAGAGCAGCAGCTTCATTCTTACAGCTCGTTAGGACAGCCGCACAGCAGCCATTGTGTCGTATCAAAGTTGTCAGGGGGGGGGACAGTTTAATCCCTTTCGACTGCGTCCTCTTTGAAAAAATGAACCTTTTGCCAGTCAATGCTAATTGATTTTACTTTTCGACATTGACCCCCCCCCCCTCCCCCCCCCTCCCATTTGACAGCCATTGTAATTTCTCCGGCACCTGATAAGCTGCTACCTGCTCCATAATAAATCAATTGTACTCAGCTAAATGGAGTGGGAGGGGGCAGAGCTGGCACACCCAATCAGTGCCTTTATGTATAAGGATTTCTGCTGTAAATGTGTGTTGTTGTTGTTGTTGTTGTTGATGTGTGACCGATGGGGAGGGGCAGGAGGGGGGCGGTCATCCTTCATGCAGACTTGTTGGGATTTGCTGCTGACTAACTTATCAGCTGGCCTTTTTTCCTCCCTGAGGGGGGCACTTAACATCCACAGCCCTCTTTTCTGCTGCAGCGACAGAGCTTGTGTGTGTGTGTGTGTGTGTGTGTGTGTGTGTGTGTGTGTGTGTGTGTGTGTGTGTGTGTGTGTGTGTGTGTGTGTGTGTGTGTGTGTGTGTGTGTGTGTGTGTGTGTGTGTGTGTGTGTGTGTGCGCATGTGTGAGCGAGCAGGTGTGCAGCCCTTATTTGGTGCTTGGGCAGGTCTATTGAGCGATGGCCGGGCCGGCGGGTAATTGCTGATTTGGTTGGTCAGTCAGTGACACAGACAGACAGAGATGGGAGAAAGAAGCCCTGCCCTGCTGAGAGCATGTATAGCTGCAGGCTACACACACCTGTCCATCTGCGGCCTTTCATCCGCCTGCAGTCACACACTGATGACGCCTGAACAGAGTCCTGTTCAAAAGGAAAAGGGGCAGAAAGGCAGTCTGAACTCCCACACCTCCGAACTGAAATGAATATAAAATCCATGCCCCCACATCACCATAATAGACACAAAGAAAAAATGTAGGTTTTAGTAAAATTCTTGTTGTAAATCCTGCTCTGACTCATCATCAGATGCTGTAGCTTCACCTACAGTTTCTACTCAAAATCAGGATCAATTTTAAGATTTTATTAAGCCAAACAGACTTGTGTACACTTTGGCTAAAACTCCGCCCCTCTCATGTTGATCCCTTAAATATTTCTGTCATGGACTTAATTAAATAAAATCAAACTCTTCTGTAAAGGCACTGCTGAGGGAAATGTCATTTTGAAAAAAAAGTCAAAGAATCTCAACCATCTAAAGCTGGCATGTTGGACAACTGTAGCTATCTTTAGTAGCGACACTCAATCAGGGAGCGTCCACTCTGACCAGTTTGGTTCTGTTCCTGTCTAATCCAGATTTGGTTTCTTTTGATGCTGCTTTTGGTTTAGCAGGTGTGAAAACTGAACGTTGGTTTGGACCAAACAGGAGAGTCTAACAGCTGAAACGAATAGAAATCAAAGTAGAGGACGGGTTCATCCTGTTAAATCACGGCTTACTGTCGTTTCCATGGCAATGCACTTTGAAAAATAAAGGCATCAGGCGGAGCTGAAGTTTATAGAGCTGGATGGAAATGATCACTGAAGGTGCTGATGTCATCTGTGAGCATGCTCAGAGACAAACCAACACCACGTTGGTTTGATGCCAGGTGGGAGAACGCCGTCATCTGTAACGCCACAAAATTGATGCACCCTGCCCTCTGTATCTGCTTACAGAGTGACACCTACGTGCACGCACACACAAGTCTTAAAGGCTGTGTGTGCACGCCCGTGTTTGAAAGTGAACGCCCTCTCAGCGTCTAAAAGGGATTTCTGCATAAACGGGGCCCAGAGTTTTCCTGTTATATGATAAGCTTTTTTATGTTTTAGATCAATATGTAATCCTATGCAGGAGCTTATCCCTTCTCACACACACAAACACACACACACACACATGTGCGTGCATGTCATTTGTAAGTCTATTTGGACCTTGTGACACATCGGGCCACTGCACCACAGACACCGATTGATTGGGGGCCGGTGCAATCCAATCACACAGGAAACTTGCCGCAGACTTTGTTAGATTACGTGGACTGACGGTAACATTCACTACAGAAAAGCGCTCCATGTTCTCGCACTCGCCATGTCCTCTGAAGCTAACAGGAAGCTCCCAGCTGGCAGCACATCAGCATCTGATCACTCTCCTTCTGGAAGTTAAGTCTTCAGTTTGATTGAAATTATTTATTTTTTCTATTTTTAGTCTCCAACCTGCTTCTCAATTTGGTTATTTAATTATTTTTAAAGAAAGTAATAACAGGTGGAGGTGAAGAATATTGCTCATCTTGTCACTGATAAGAGTAAAGTTAGTGAATTTATCATCTGAAGGACGACTTCCACGACCCTTCTATTGTTCTAATCCACTGTAGTTAACCATGATATAGTTTGAAGCTCCTACAAGCATTCCTGAAGCTACATTCACAGCGTCCTCATCAACCATCTTTATGCAGCTACTCCCAATGAAAAGTCAGTGTAAAGGTGCATTTCAAGGGTCCACCTTTAAAACTATTTTTGGATTCTAAGTATAAAAGGCTTGGCTATTGAACGCTTGTTGAAAGTCAAACTAGCTTAAACTTGGACCAAGCAGGGACTTGGATTTGGTAGTGCCATATGGTTGGCGTCCCTTTAAAGTCACGGCAGTCCAAGCCGTTTGAAAATTGATCATGGAGGAGAAATTCATTATTACAGTTTTTGCCCGGCCGGAATTCTGTGACACCAAGTTTTTCATTCATCAGAATAGAAGTGTGGAAGAAAAAAGCTAGAGCAAGATTCACCAGATCTGCACCGCTTGGACATTTCACACTAAGCCTCTTCCAACTGGAGGTGTTGGACATGTGCTAGTAAACAGTAGAAAAAGAACCCCCCCCCCCCCACACACACACACACACACACACACTTGTTTGTGGTGAACACCATGGGCCAAGTGAGTTCTTGAACGCCCGGCGTACGGAGCTGAATCGGTACAGATCCCTGAGAGTACCAGATCCACCTGAGTCCTTTATGTGAAACCAGATGAGGGTTTTCTGTGAAACTTTCCTCCAAAGAAGATTATATATCTGATGGTTGCCCTTCGTCTCTGTCCATCCTCTTCCTCAGTTTTTGTGTCTGAGTGACAAAGAACATCTGAGGTGGGGGGAGTGTCGCCGCCGCCGCCGGCTTTCTTCTCTGCTGAGACTTTTGTTTTTGGGATTAACTTGGACTTCAGCCAGGATCAGCTTTGAGGAACCGTTTGGGGGGTTTGAGGATGTTGAGGAGGAGAAACAAAGAAAGGATGAAGAGTGGTTTTTTAATTTCTGTTCAAACTCTTTAACGTGTTGATTTTGTTTGAAACAGGAAGTAAAGCGGAGGGTGTTGGATCAGTTTGATTCAACAGGGGGGTGTCCCTGTGGACAATGAAGGAGGCGTCTGTAGGGATTTGAACCAGCGCATTCTTGTGTTCCTCGTGCAGACTCACATGGTTACCGTCTGCCTGCGGAGCTTTATCTGAATGCTGACGGTCACACTCTTCCAAGTCTGTAACCTCTCTGCTGATGGAGGGGGTGGGGCTTGTGTGTTAAGGAGTAGGAGGGGCCTGTGAGAGGCTGCAGGGTGTTTTGTTTGTTTGTTCCTGCATCTCTGGTTACTCAGCCTGCCCCCCCCCGGTGTTGCCTGGTCATGTCTTTTATCTGCTTTTTTATTGTTTACCTTCCTAATGAGGGGGGCGGGACTGTGTGACATGTGATTGACAGCATTGTGCTCCCACTCCTCCCTCATCCCCAGATGGAGAGGAGGGCCGGTTCACAGAGGAGGAGTTAGGACACACTCTTCCTACAAACATTCAGACATTCTTACTCTTAAAACAAGGGGCGGAGCCACAGTTCAGAGAATGGAGACGACCAATGAGGACAGAGCTAAACTCAGAGAAAGTCTGAGACTTGGCAAATGATAGATACTGTAAAGACTTTTATTTGGAAAAAAATCCCTTTAACATTCCAAAATTAGAGATGGGGGTGTAGTTATGTTGGTGATGGTGGGGGGGGTTAATGCTGTCAAAGTTTACTCAGTACAACCTTCATGAATACACTTCCTGACTACAGTGAAATACTCCGATTTGTTATTTTCATTTGAGCACAAATCCTTGGGGGGGGGGGGGGGATCCGTCTCTGCACTGGCTGGATGTGGAGCTGGGGGCGCCAAGCGGATATTTGAGCCCCAGGCGGAGTGAGGGCTCTCCTGTGGGCAGCCCCCCCTCCTCCAGGGGGAGGCTCAGGGATTTGGATCAGGGTCCCACCTGGACCCTGTGGGGCCCCTTCCTGGAAAAACCCTGGAAAGCTGAGAGGCTCCAGCTCACCTGCTTGTTTGTTTGTTTGTTTGTTTATCTATCGAGTGTGTTTGGGGGGGGGGGGGTCAAACACACAAAAATAAAGATTACACAGAAAACCTTAAAAATTGCTAAATGTTCTTAGTTTATAAGTTGAATAAAAATGAATTTGAATGAAGCTCTCTCCCACACACATACACAGAAACACTCACACAGAATTACATCAGACACACAAACAACACACAAAAACCACAGTCACCTACACTCGCACACACAGAAACACACTCACATTTGTAGTGTCAGCAGCAGATTGACAGATTCTCTGCATTTCCTCCAGACTGGCAGAAAACAGAGGCCCAAAAGAGGCGGGAGCAGCTGCTGCTGGATGAACTGGTCATACTGGTCAACAAACGGGACGCACTGGTCAGAGACCTGGACGCTCAGGAGAAGCAGTAAGTCTCTCTGTGGGGGGGTTGGTTCTTCTGCTGATCCCAACGTCCCTCCTAAAATGAACACAGGTCCTTTTGCACTCATGGAAGCTCCCCCGGTTGGTGGGTGTGATCAGTGCCGCCTGGCAGGTGAAAGTTCACAGTTCTGGCCCCTGGCCGCTCCACAGGTGCCACGGCAACTGTCAAGAGTGGCCCCGACCGCTTCACCTGTGTCCCTCCGTCTGTATTCCCGCCCCTCCCTGCATGACACCTGACCTTTGCCGTCCGCAGGGCCGAGGAGGAGGACGAGCACCTGGAGAGGACGCTGGAGCAGAACAAAGGCAAGATGGCCAAGAAAGAAGAGAAGTGTGTCCTTCAGTGACCGTCCGGAAAAAACCCTGTCATCCAGATGTTCAGTTACTGGACTCCAGATTAAGGCAGAGACTAACTGAACTAATCCTCTTTCAGTGTAGCGTGTTCATGTGACGTGTGTGTGATGCTGCTGCGGTGTGAGGTACGGCACAGCACTCCAGCTTTTGAAAGATCTTTTCCAGCTGCTCCACTCTTATCACTTTTTACTTGTAAAATAACCTACCTGCATATATAATTATGTTCATAAATCTTTACTATTGCTTTTTGTATTGTCTGGGCTGAAAGCATTTTACCAAAACAAAGATAGTGTTGTATATTTCCACCTCTCTGCTCTGGCCAATAGCTTCCAGAATTCCTGTTTATGTCACAGCCAGAAACAACAAATGTGGATTTTATTTATTGCCTTTTGCTGCTTGTAAGTCCATCTACCTTCCCATGTCATGCACCCTGCTCCACTTTTGGTTTGTATTTATTGTATTCAGAGGACAAACATGCTTCCACGTGCGTCTTTTAGAGCTCCACAGCTGTCCATCACGTGTGAACATTTATCTGATTATTTATTCCAATGTCATAATCCAAGTCTGCAAAAATAAAGTCCTGATCATTTCATACTGCAGGAGCCCTGAGCCTGTTTGTCCCTGTTTGGCGGACTTAATGTTCACTTTTAGAATTCTAAGCTTTTATTTAATTTCACTTTCTAAACTTGCAGAATTGTTCGTTTGTTGCAACTTAATCGTGCATTTTTCAAAATGATTATTTCTGCGTGTTTTAAACAGAAGTTTTCTCTCTGGTGCGGAGCGGGGATCGCTGTTTTCCGGGCCGTCCGCTGCGCGTGCACGACGCATCTTTTTCCATTCAAAAAGCAGAGAGCGAACGGAATTCAAACCGAGCGAAATAACTTAAAACGTCTCGTTCAGAAAGAATGCGCGCGCTCTCACCCTCCACTCCGGCGCAGCGGGAAGCGTCCTTCCACGATTGACGCAGCAGAAACGGTTCTGACAGCGGACGTCCTCCCGGCCTTCCAAACCATCGAACGCGCTGTTACGTCTCCTGTTTTGCGCGCGCTATGTCCCCCGAGGCGAAACCAAACGCAAAAAGTAAAATGATTTTGTCTGGGAGCTCCTTCAAAGTTTGCAGCTTTATATAGATTTTGTCTGGTCTTAAATTCAAATTTTTTGTGCCAAATCCATAAAGTTTGTTCTGGCCTAAAATGTTAAAATGTATTAGATTGTTCTCGGTGGAAGATGTCATTCTTTAAAGTCGATAGAAATTAAAACACCCTTATCTTACCTCTCCTTCGTCCTACTCTTTTCTGTAATGGTCCAGCAGAAAAGGGAAAATGAGGAAAAAAAGAGCAGGATGAGAGTGGCGCGCTGCGTGAACGCGGCCGCGCAGTTGAGGATCCTCAAATGAATGGATTATCTCCTGCGCTTTGATGTCTTCTGGCCTCACCTCTCAGGTGCCGCGCGGCCTCTGCGCGCAGGCGGCGCACCCCGCAGGTGCGGCTCTGCGCGCGCCGCGGCTCCAACCAACTCCGCGTTTTCTGCATCGTGGTTTTAATAAGCGCCGGCAGCATCCCCGCAGATCCCCGCGCCAATCCCGCCGCCGAGGCAACAAAACTTTCCCCCTCCTCTCCTCAGCGCCTAATCCCAGGCTTTAGCAGATCAGCGTTAGGAAAAATTCAACTGCAGTGTGGGATTAGACAAAATACTCCGATTACAAAAGGTTTGTGCAACTTGATAACTTGATACTTGTTCGGCTTTAAATGCGGCTCTCACATCAGAGGCAGAAAAGCAAAAATGTCAGAAAAGAGCGTCTCTTTTGTGTGGCGAGGGCAGATTTGATGAATGGCCTTTTTGCATAATTTAACGGAGCCTGTGTGGGAGTGGGAGCGGGGGGTAGGGGGGGGTCTGCGCCGGCTTCTGATCTGCGAGAATTTAAAATATAAAAAAAGCTGCAACCGTGTTTGACCTCTCTTTTCATTTCCTCCTCACCTCACACATGCTTTCATTCATGCGGGCGCGTGCGCGCACAGAAGCGTTCAGGTGTTTCATCTCGAGTCTTCATCACCGCAGGCCTCGCGCGCAGACTGCATCCTCGTGCAGCGCGGCTTTTAAGTAAATGTGTCATTTCCTCCTGCGCGTCCTCGAAATATTCATTTACTGAAGTTTGTTACATTTTTAAAACGGGAAAAAATGCTTTTTGCTTCATCTCGATTTATCATTTTAAACAAAACATTTAAAAGTTTCTCTAAGTAACTTTAACAAAAATAAACTTAAATTTAAACCGAACGAGGGCGCGTGCGCTGATGTTTCCTTTGCTCCCAGCAGACTCGGAGGTCTTTCCTGTTGGATTTTCCGTGCACCAGCCTCAAATGTAATTCTAAATGAGGATTAAACATCATTAATATTCATGTGATGTGCGCGCGTGCGTGCGTGTGGGGAAAGCGAGGTTGGTCGTGAAACTTTAAAACGGAAAAGTTCAACTTCTGTTTTCAACCATAACAAAGAAAAATAAGATTTTTGAAGGGAAAATTAATTATTAAAAAAAAAGAAATATATGAAAAATGTATTAATTTTCTTCAGAAATCCCAAATCCAGATTTGTGTGAAGTCTTTTCGAGGCGTCTTTGGGTTCAAAGTTTCGCGTTAAGTCTCGATGAGAAGTCCGGACGTTTTACTAAAATTTCCCCAAAGCCGCTCTTCTTTTGTGGGTCAGAACCGGTGCCGTGCTCGGCTAGTTCAGGCCTCTGAAGGGTTTCCATGTTTTCCTTAGCTTCTTCAGGTCTCGGGATCGAGAGGAAAGGGGGGAGGCCCTTTGAGTGGGAGACCCCCTCCCCGTCTGCTTCCACGCGCTGATTGGCCGCCTCCTTTGTCCATCCACCACTGGAGCACTGTGATTGGCTGCAGGAGGCGGATCCGCAGGTGATGGTCCGCTCATAGAGGCGCGGGGCGGAGAGAAGGTGATCAATCTCCATCCGTCCACATCAGAAATCATCTTCACTGTGTGACAGACGAGGACGAGCCCCCGAGAGCAAATGAGTCTGATGACTCGGGCTGGAAAAGCGTCCGCGGCCGCACAGAGGACGCGCCGCCTTTGAGCTGCAGACCCGCGCGCGCGCTTACCCGTGATGCCGCTCGCTCCGCGCGCCGGTGTTTGATCCCGAAACTCCACCCGCTGCTGGATAACTTTAGCGGCTTCAACTGACCGGAGGCTCGGAGCAGAGAAGGAGAGGAACCAGGTAAAGAAAACAAAAAGTTGCTTCAATTTATCTCCGTGAAGTGTGGCCTCGTTTCTCTTTTTCTGCTCCACTCCTTTCTATTTTTGTTCCTGGACGGACATATCAATTAATCCGCGCGCGAGCTCCAACCCTTGAAACGACTAAATTGAAGAACTTCCTCGCGAGTAGATAATTTCCACATTTCTATTCCCATTCATCAGTTTCAGTCAGAGCAATTGGCCATTAGAGCGTTGGGAGCTCTTGGTGGATAATTGGAGAGGCGTGTTTTGGTTTTTGTTAATTTCTTTCGCCGATAAGGGCCCTTCTGAAACGTCCTCTCCCCGGAGGTCTAATCTGAATTCTAATGGAGTTCATTTGCACCCAGATCTGCCTCTTCACTGCGGCCTGCGGAGCCGCTACGCGCCGCTCTGCTCTTTGTTCAAATAAAAACCACTAATGTCATTCTGGATCCTCACTTCCGGCACATTTTTGTTTTATTTTTAATTTCGAAGCTTCAACAGAATAAAACAAAAAAGTTTTGCGTTTTAAAACAGGGGATAAAGCGAATTTAAAACACTTTAATATGTGATAAACCTGTTTCCTGTAGCTTTAAAATAAAGCAAATAAACGCACTTGTGAGTTAAATTTATGGAAAACCGTATACTATATACTGATATAACTATAATATTCGCAGAAATAGAAGCAGAAGCTGAAAGCCCGGGCGGACTCTGAATGCATCTTAGATCTACGGCTTTCAGCCTTAAATCCACAAAACACAAAATACAGTTTCCATAATTTAGATCATTTTACGTGTCTGTTGGAGAACAAACACGCTCGAAGGCCTGCACATTTGTTTACAACAAATTAATTTTTAAAACATAAATATGAATAAAAACGGTCTTAAAGTAAAAATAATTTGTCTAAAATATTATTCCTATGTAAATATGTATGTAATCTTAGGTTAAATGTGATTATAGATTACGAAATAACTGCTAGTTTTGAATTAATTTAGTTTATACATTTATTCTTGTTTGTGAAAAGTTTTGCAGTTTTAACCAAAAAGTCAAAATAGTATAGAAGCTGCTCAGTTTTTTATACAAGCAATATTTCTAAATATTTTTAATGTACTTATTTTAATGATATATATATATATTTCTTTTTTTTTTTTTTTTTTTTTTTTTTTTTTTTTTGCTAATCCAAAAGTCTTTTACATGAATTTGAGGCGCGTCTTTTTCATCCGCTTGGGCTCGTTCATTCGCTGCAAATCAACAACGGATCAAACAAACACTATAAAATGCTGATTATAATTTGTAATCATGGTCTGTTTGTTTGTTTTAATCTGGCGTTCTTGGTGCGATCTTCCGGTTCCGCAGAGACCCGGATCGGTCCCCGCGTCCCGTCAAGCTGCAGCATCGGGGGAAACCGAACCACTGGCCTGAGCTGGGGGGAGCAGTGACCGCCTGTAGCATGATGTCCTACCTCAAACAGCCCCCCTATGGCGTCAACGGCCTGGGGCTGAGCGGCGCTGCCATGGACCTGCTGCACCCGTCGGTGGGCTACCCAGGTACGCATGCGTACTCGCTGGCAAACACACTGAAGGTGAACCCACCTGCGAAGAAAAGGCCGCAGGTTGAATTAAAAATCACAGTTCGACGCTTTTTCTTTTAATGGAACCAAACGATTTGTTGCTTTAAAACGAAAAAGCTGCACGTTACGGAACCGCCAGCGCCATTAGCTTGTTATTTGTCAACTTCCCTGCGAGGCTTTTCATTAACGGACCGCGCCTGCGCGGCTCTGTGTTCCGCAGCGACTCCCCGGAAGCAGCGGCGGGAGCGGACCACCTTCACGCGCTCGCAGCTGGACGTCCTGGAGGCTCTGTTTGCCAAAACCCGGTACCCGGACATCTTCATGCGGGAGGAGGTGGCGCTGAAGATCAACCTGCCGGAGTCCAGAGTGCAGGTGAACACGCGGGGATCAAAAACACCCCGAAAACAGAACGTAGTCTTGTTTTTCTTTTATTTACAACTTTTTTATTATTATTATTTTTTAATTGCTGCTATATTTTGACAATTTTTATTTATTTATTATTTTAAAAATATCTTTGTAATTTAAATGTCAAACCTTACGTAACTCTCTAAACTCTTTGCTAGCTAGCAGGCTACTCCAGATTTAAACAGTGAAGCCTCGTGTTTGTTTTCAAATTTACTGAGGCTAATTTAATGAAGTGATTTAAAAGTGAGGGTTTCTTCTCATAATGTCAGATTAATCCGCTGATTTGCGCCTCTTTGAAGGGGCCAGTAATGGCTGCTTAAATTGATAAATGTGTAATTAATAGGAGGCGCCGCTGCTTCTGAACAGCGGAGTGCTGCTGGCTGATGATGCGTTCAAGTGTTCAAGCTTTTCTCCTGGAAAAACTGCTCTTTGGTTTAATTCATTTCAGATCTTATTTAAATATCACACATAGAACTTTAAATGTAGGTGTTTTTAAGGAGTTTTTTTATATATACATTTCAGATTTGGATGATTTATTTTGAAATTCTCCTTGTCCTCTTTGAAGAGCAGAATGGCGGGGAAACTTTCGCAGGCCTCGCTCCCACTTTGGAGTTATTTTCTGCAAGTGTGTGAAACAAAACGCTCTACACAATCTCACCCTCTTGGCGCTCTAGAGTTTCCTCACTGTGTGGTGAAACTCAATAGCCTGCTATCTTAGAGCCGTCTCCAGGAATGAAATTGGACCCTGGGCTGATCCGAGCCAAGGGGCCGCGTGGAAATGAACTTGGATGGATAATAACCTTCAATTTTGCGCCATAATGTACTCCCAGGCCTGGGAGTTTTCTGTTGTGTTCTCCTGTTCTGTGGGAGAAGCGGGCTTGGTTGTTAACTCCTGCCTGACGCTTCTGCTCATAGGTGTGGTTCAAGAACCGGAGGGCCAAGTGTCGCCAGCAGCAGCAGAGCGGCAGCACCGCTAAAGCCAGGCCGCCCAAGAAGAAGTCGTCTCCGGCCCGCGAGAGCACCGGCTCTGAGAGCAGCGGCCAGTTCACTCCCCCCGCCGTCTCCAGCACCGGCTCATCCTCCTCCTCGTCTTCGTCCACCAACCACACAGGCCCGGCTGCCCTGAGCAGCACCTCTACCTCCATCAGCACCGTGTCCTCCATCTGGAGCCCGGCAATCTCCCCTGGCAATGCCCCGACTGCCGCCGTGGCCCCGCTCCCTGAGCCCGGCCCCCCCTCCAACGCCTCCTGCATGCAGCGTTCCATGACGGGCTCAGCCACTGCCGCCACCTCCTACCCCATGTCCTACAACCAGACGCCAGGCTATGGCCAGAGCTATCCCGCCCCCTCCAGCTCCTACTTTAGCGGCGTGGACTGCGGCTCCTACCTGGCCCCCATGCACTCCCACCACCACCCCCACCAGCTCAGCCCCATGACGGCCTCGTCCATGTCCGGCCACCCGCACCACCACATCAGCCAGTCGTCGGGGCACCACCACCACCACCACCAGGCCTACGGGGGGGCCGGCCTGGCCTTCAACTCCTCTGACTGCCTGGATTACAAAGAGCAGACTGCAGCCTCCTCATGGAAGCTCAACTTTAACGCCACGGACTGCTTGGACTACAAAGACCAGGCTTCCTGGAGGTTCCAAGTCTTGTGATCTGCCTTCTTTGCCCCCACCCACCCCCTCCCTGCCTGCTCCCCGATTCTTTTATTGCCCCGATTAGCCTGTTGCTTGTTTTGAAAGGCAAAGAGTTTATGAACCCTAACTGGACTGAAGCAGGAAGGATCAGAAGTCTGACTCTTTTTATTATTTTTATTTTTTTCTGGTCCTCCTCAGTCTAAATGAGGAGACAAACAGCGACTCCTTGGTCAGAGGTTTCCTGATGAGGAGCGGCTTTTCAAAGAGGCCCCTTCCTGGATGAGATTCTTTCTTCTTCTCTGGTGTTTTTTTTTTAACATCTGAAGGTCATGTACGCCAAACCCCTTGGAGCACCAGCTCTCTGGATGGGAGGAATATTTTCCCCTCCGGCGCACTCACAGGAACTGCCCCCGTGGGGGGGCTTTTACCTCCAATCCCAACAAAACCTGTACAGCTTTTTATTTTTGTTTTCTGGAATCTGTTCTTTTAGGATGACAAAGATTTTTAGTCAGCTACACAGAGCAGCTGAAACGTGTAAATATGTATTTGGGTCAGTTACAGTGACCATGTTTAGTTGGTGGTTTTATTTTATTTGACTAAATTTCAAATTGTTTATTACCATTTTTTGGAAGAAATAAAAAAGATGTATGTAAATCTCCACAAATATTCCAAAGAAAACAATTTGGCCGTTAAACATGAGCTTTTAATAGCATTTTATAGAAATAAGAAAAAAAGTTTGGGTGATTTGGAATGTCTCTTGGGCTCCAGGAATCCGGTCAGACCTGCTCTGATGAAACTCAGCACTTGACTCGATATTGAAGTCAAAGCTTTTTTATTATTAATATTATTTTCTCCAGAGAGATTTTGTGGATTTAGAGCTCCCAAATGACAGTGAGATGTTGAATGTATCTTTAAGGCGACCACCCTCCATATATGTTCATCCAATAAAGTCAAGTCAAACGTGGATTCTGTCTGTTTGAGTCCCCGCGGCGGCGCTGCTCCTCATCATCACTTTTATCTGCGTGTTCCACAGCAAATGACAAATCCACGGCGCCTGTTTCCTCCCATCTGAAGGAGTCACACTTTTATTCCGGAGCTTGTTGATTCGTTTTCTCTAATTATAGCTCGGTGGGGAGGTGGAGGGTTGGGGGGGATGCAAATGAGGGCGTAATTAAAAGGCGGCGTGAACGCGTGGAGGCCCCGCATTTCCATTTGAGAGCGCGGCTTCTAATCCTCCGCCGCTTCGGGGAGGCCGGCTCCCGTTTATGCGCCGTTTCTGCGGCCGAGCCGGGAGACATTTGATCGAGCCGTAATTGAAAGCAGCGCTGTAATGGCGTGATAATTACTGCTGCGCCGCGAGCCGCTTTCTCCCAAATAACCTGCAGGAATTTCACCGCCTCTGATGCGGTAATTACGTGGGTGGGGCCAGGTTAGCGGGTCACGTGTAAGTGTGTGTGTCTTCATGCGCTCGCGGGCACAAACGCATTAAATGGGGCAGGCATATTCACCCCCCTCGCGTGCATATGTACGCACGCGGAGAAGAGGAAACTTAAATTAAAGCTGCGTTTATGCAGCCTTTTTTACCCCCCTTTCTTTTGAAGAAATTAGAAACGTGTTTGTGTTCAAAATCCCCGCGCGCGCCTTTAATCCCGATGCGCGTGCTTAATCCACAGTCAAACGGAAATGTGACAAACGTGCACGTGGGGTTCAGTGAAAATTTACACAGCAAAAATGTGAACTAATTTAAAAAAAGGCTTTTAAAAAAGTATTTTGAAATTAAATATAAATAATTTCAACCTTTAAAGAAACTGAGGCCTTGCTGGCAAAAATCCCTGCGGACAGAAACGCAAACATTTGCGGCCGGGCTCGCGCGTTTTATGTTTTTTTCTCCTCTTTTTCTTTCTAAAGAGGGGGGTCTCTGCGAAGGTGAAGGGTCCGCGGTTGAATGTTTTCCTGCAGAGCTTCAGGAGACGTTTTATTTAAAGACAGAAAGTTAATCCGAGGCCCAAACGGACAAAGGGCGGATTAAAATCCGGGTGAGAAAGTTGAGGCCCGCAGGAGAGTTTCTTTCAGCTCCGCAAAAATGTTGTGCAAAAGTTCAGCGACTTAGTGCGATATGAAAGTCGCGCACGAGCATCCCCCCCCCCCCCCAATAAACCGTTTAGGCTGGATGTCGAATTCTCTCAAAAAGTGCGTGCTAAGTTTTCACTTGAATTCAATTATTTTGTTCTAAATGAAAGACAATAATTTTAAAAATTAAATAAAAAAATGTTTTTACACTAAATTTAAATAAATGTTTAAAATGTCAACAAACTAAAGTTGAGAAGAAGACAGAAATGAAAGATATTTTAATATAGTCAAAACACTTAATATGAAAACTCCAATATTAATGTTTTAGCAAACTTTTAAATAAATATACGTTTTTGAAACTGCAAAAGCACAAAGAAATGGTTGCTTTGAAGCATTCAACTGTTTCTTTGAGGGGCCATAAAGTTTTTTTCAAAGCGTCTTCCAAAAAAGAAAGTTGGATGGAATATTAACGCTGAGGCCTCTTGCAGGTTTCTTTCGTTTGTTGGCCAGAGCTTCCCTTTTGTAAAAACGTCACAAAATAAAAGCTGCATGCAGAGACAAGTGATCGTAGCTTTAACCTGAGCAGAGGATCAGAGCTTTTTTTCCTCTGTTCAATAATCGGATCGATTGAGCTGCTGTGTCGCCCGCTGCGACTGGTTTGACCTCCTGACCTCTGGTCTGCGGCGTGGGACTGGGGTTGAACTGGAAACTGTCGACGTTTTGATCACACTTTGTCCAGGAAATGAACTGGAACCACAGCGGACTGCAGGTTTTTTTTGTTTTTTTTTTTTGCATGAGTGCTTGTGATTTGTATCTGGGGGAGGGAGATAAAAGGCCGGAACCAGACTGATCCTCACAGGCCTCCGTACCTCAGCACTGAGTGAGAAAAAAGAGATGCGGCGATAGCAGCCGACATGCTGGGACCATTTTCTTCTATTTCCACACAGGACAAGAAAATATAAATAAATAGGGGCCTCTGATTGGCTGTCAGCTCTGGCGTCCTGGTATGTTCATGGGCTGGTTTGAGCAGAGAGGAGATACAGGAGAGGATTATATTAAACTGGAAGGTTAACTTTGGGTCAACCATTCAGGGAAATGGGTGCAGTCCGGCCCCTGGCTCCAATTTCTCTGCTTTGTCTTCGGTTTCCTCATTTTTCTTGGCACGTTGGTTGAAAACGGCCAAGTTTTCTTCACGGTTGTGTTTCTGCGATCCTCCGCAGAAGACGAGAGCAGCAGAGCTCTTTGGAGATTTCTCAGCTGATCCTCATGAAGGTGCAGGTTTGGATTCTGAGACGATGTTCCAGAAGGACACCTCGTCCCTCTGCGGTGCTCGGTTTAACACTACATTTTCGTCAGTTGGGTGAAATTACAGGAGCGCAGCAATTACCTGATCCCGAAGACAACCAGGAGGTTTGGTTTCTTCCCCTTAAAGCTGCAAATGGGGCACTTTCTGCAACTCTGCTTCACTGCCTTTACATCACACAAACCTGCTAATTTACAACGTCTTTGACCCAGAAGAAAACATTTGAAACTTTTCAACAAACCATATTTAAACTCCATTGAAAATGACTGCAGGAAGGTACAAATCGTCTGAAACCAACCGAAAACTTTCTGCTTTTCAAAATGTAAAATCTTCAGCAAAATTTTAGCTAGAAAGATCATTCAACCTCTAAACAACTCAAATGACTTTGCGCTTTTTCCTTCACGGGGTTTGAAAAAAAACCAAAGCTGTCATGTTTGGGCCATTTTTCAGCTCCCACTGACTTTGAATAGGGATTTGGTGTCAGCCAGACAGACCAAAGTCACACGGGCAAAATTCAGGAATCCTCTGGTTTGGTTTAGCTCCATCTGAGGCGTCGTCACTTCTACCGGAAAAAGGTTTTTCCTGCCTTCCAGAATATCTAGGTCTAAAAGCCCAGAGACATCCAGGTTTATCCCAAGAGTTAGTCGGGGCTGGATTTTCTCATAACATTAATTTGAGAGAAAAATTCTCTTTCAATTCATAGAGATTCCTGAGTTTAAAAACACAAAGAATGCAGCATGGTAGTCTAATCATATCTGGATTCTGATGGTATGATTTTCCAGAGGGCAATGATTTACAGATACAAGCTTCACTTGGAGCATTGTTTTGAATAGAAAACAAGGATCACACAGAGAAAGTTCTCAAACTTCTTCATTCTGATGAATTTAAAACAAAAATTCACAATGGAGCAAATAGAATTTGCAGTCTTCTGACCCATTCTTGTCTTTTGTGCAGATTTCTTTGTGAGTGCACTTTATGAAACTTCACTGTTGGGCTTATTCTGTCACTGACACTGCAGCTGCATTGTCCCTGCACTGTGGCTCTCCTGCCATGACAGTAAGGAGAAAGATGAGCATCAGCTAATTGTTTGTTTTTCTTATTTTATATTTCAGAAAATTTGTTTCTGCTGGGTTTCAGCATTTATTAGCTCTTAACCCTTGTGCTATCTTAGATGACCCCACCCTTACTTTGACGTGTTCTCCCTACCATGACAAAGGTGGATAAAGGTGGAAAGATTTCCTGTAATCCATGGACACCAGTGAAGATCACAAATCATTGAAGAAAAAGGTTCAGAGCACTGTCTAGTGGGTCTAGATGACCCAACTCCCAATGGTAAATGTCTAGGATAGCACAAGGGTTAATACAGTCCATTTAGGGTTCTGATTGGGTCTGATGCAGCTCTGCTGCTCCAAAGTTCTGATGTCTGCAGGTCCCAATCTGAGTCCATTCAGAAGTTTCCTTAGCTCACCCAACTTTACCATGTAGGCTATCGTCTTCTGCAGTTTTTCAGATAGGAACGTCATTTCAAGTTGAAAGTGGAGTTGAGGCAGTGAACTATAAAAAAATGTGTTTCGTTTTAATGATTTTTATATGGTCTGCAGCTTTTTGGACATTCTCATTTACTGTCCAGTTATCCAGGATTGGAGACCTATACACACCAAACCCTTTAAAACTCAATTAGGCATCGCAAAGACTTTTGAATGTTACCGTTACAAACGCCATTCAGATTAAAATCTGTTTAGATTTAGAGTAACCAATTAACCTATGATGTTTTTGGATGGTGGGGGGAGGCTGGGGTCCCCAGGGAGGGCGGGGTGATTCTGTTTCCCCTGCCAGGAGTTGAGCTGGGGTTTTCTTGCTGTGAGGCAAGAGTGCTAACCACTGCACCACCATGCGTAAATTTAGCACATCTTAGCATTTTAATAGCTTGTGTGGCTAACGTTAGCCTTCTTACAGTTTGTTAAGCCAGTCTTTCTTTTGTAAGTTTTAAGTTAACTCTTTTATCCCGTTGTTAAATGTGCCAAATCATGGAACTAATTCTACTGATTTTAGTGTGATAGGAGTTCCACTAATTCTACTGTAGTCAGGGTTGTACAGTGGTGGAGTGGTTACTGTTCCCACCTCACAGCAAGAGGGCACTGGTTCAAATCCCCAATGGATCCTCTCTGTCTGGTATTGCTTCTTCTCCACCTGCAATCATGGGTTTTCTCTGGGTGGGTGCAGCATGCCTTTGCCGTACCAAAGTAAAAAGTGTTGTACCTGCCGTTGATAATTGGTCAGCGAAATATAAAGTATGAATAGGGGAACTATCCCAACAAGAATTACAAAGTGCACAACTTTCATTATTCTTTCCTTTGTCCTTTGCTTTGCCCTCATAATTTCTGGCCAATGACTGAAGAGATCTTTATTCACATAGATTTGTTTATAGACTTTAGTTGGAAACAGAAATCTAGACAAAAGTCTATATTCAGACCAAATGCAAGGTTCAGGACTTCATCCAGAACCAAAATAAGTGGACATGTTCTGAATCATGGTACTTTTCCAGTCTGAATACTCCCGTAACCCTTGTGCTATCCTAGGCACTTTAACTTTGGGAGTTGGGTCGTCTAGACCCACTAGACAGTGCTCTGAACCTTATTTCTTCAATGATTTGTGATCTTCACTGGTGTCCATGGATTACATGAAATCTTTCCACCTTTATCCACCTTTGTCATGGTAGGGATAACACGTTAATGTAAGGGTGGGGTCATCTTGACCCCATAGCGTAGCACAACGGTTACGCTTCCTCCAAAAACAAGCTTCATAGGTTATTTAATGGTTCTTTAGATGTGAGTGTGTGGTTGTTTGTCTCTGTGCGCCCTGTGATGGACTGGTGAACCCTGAGTAGCTCAGTAGATCCAAAACCCTCTGACCCTCAACAGGACTAAACAGGTATAGAAAATAAATGGATGAATCTGTTAATCCTTTTTTTTTTTTTTTTACATTATTCTTAAATGAATTTATGTTGAGGTAATCAAAACATATATTAGGGCTGTAAATAATAGGAATGTTTATACAAAAGACAAAATGACATTTATATAAATTTGTGCCATGACTTAGTTTTCTCTGAATTGTAACGAGGCAACACTGTTGTGCACAGAGAGGACAGACTTTGTGTTTTTTTCCCTTTAGTTCATTTTCCATCACAGAAAATAGACAATTGCTAAATAGACAAAGAGAACACTAAACTTTACCATCTCTAAAATGACAAAAAAACAATAACTATCAAATAAAATTTGGTGAGAAACTATAGTCTTACCCATCCAAATCACAAAAATAAAGTCTAGGTGTTTGTACCAACAGAGAAAGAAAAAAAACCTAATAAAATCCAAACTCCAGCAAGATCAAAGTGACTAAAACTATCAGAATAAGCTTGCAGGTCTCTATTGTGTGGCAGCAGAAAGTAATCTGTTACTGTAATGCAATACTTTTTTAACCTCTTACTCCCAACACTGGTGAAAAACGGGTTTTACATGTTAACCAAGATTAACAAAAGTGATCCACCAAATAAAAAGAACTTGGGTTAAAGCAGATGTTCTATTTTCACAAAATCTAATCTAACTGGAATTTGGAAAAAAAGGCAAGAATAAAAAATAAAAAACAATCAAATAAATAAAAATGTTTCACACATTCAGCGGTCAGAACTCACACAAAAACACTTTCAGCTGATAAAAAAGTGTCACAAAAATGCTTTAAATGGACCAACAATGTTTTGCATTTGCCTACATTCATTCTAAACAACGCTGCTTACCTTACAGCATGCCCACATAGTCAAAGCTTTTTTCAGTGACCTGAAGGCACTTTAACGTTGGGAGTTGGGTCATTTAGACCCACTAGACCGTGCTCTGAACCTTTTTTCTTCAATGATTTGTGATCTTCACTAGTGTTCATGGATTACATGAAATCTTTCCACCTTTATCCACCTTTGTCATGGTAGGGAGAACACGTCAGTGGTCATCTTGACCTCATAAGATAGCACAAAGGTTATGGACATTTTTTACACACCTTAGTCATAAATTAAATCAAATCCAAGTTTATATATCATTTTCAAAATATCCACAAAAGCAAACTTTTTCATATTTTCTAATTCTTGAGACTCTGGAATTGCAAAGATGAACTTTGCTGCTCCCCACCAGTTACTTCAAGTCCCACTGTGCTCATCTTTTGATCTATTGTAAAAGTCTTCACAGAGGTCTTTTGATTATGATTATGCTGTTTTTAGACAGAAAACAAAAATCCAGTCGTTGTCCAGGACATAGTTTCTGCAGAGCAGCAATAGCTCATTGGAAATTTATCTCACAGTGGCGGGCGGGACTATTGGCGCAGAGCAATCCCACCTCCCTTCCCTTCCCCGTTGCCACAAACAAGGTCGTTTTCCAACCGCATTTTTTCGTCTGCTCCTGATTCACAACGATTTGAATAAAGAAATACTCAGGAATGGATTTTCAACTTTAATTTTCTTTATAGATGTCCTCCATCATTAAAAATGCCACAAGAACATTTAAAAAACACCAAAAACATGATTTTCATCTGAGAGAGTCTTTAATTTAAAAGTTATTCAACATTTCCTTTTTTTTTCTTGATGTATGTCAAAATACTTCAAGAAGGTAAATGAGAAACAGCAAAATATCCCAGGTATATCATCCTTTCAAAATTTATGGAGAACAGCATACGTGTCATTTTATTGGTATTTTCAAAATAAAAGCAGAAATGGTAAGTTTAAAGCCTTGGATAGCTTATCCATGGGTCATGACTACATAGACTTGACACGGATCAGGGTTTTTTTTGTGTGCGGCTTTTAACAACTCTTTACCTGGTAACAAATGACAACAGTAAAACTATGACTGATTGGATTGATCCATCATCAACACCTTTGATTTTTCATGAAAACCTAAGAAAAAAAAGTATAATTTCATATTTTGAGTGTCTGTACCTAAAGCACAAATCAGAGATGCTCCCATTCAGCTGTTTCCAGTTTTAGTGAGGACTGCAGCAGCTTTTTTTACCGAAACCTTCATCACAGGTGACAGTCGATCCCTAAACAAGCTGATTTCAGCTTTGCTGATGTTCTTCTCTTGTGAACAAAGCTTGTATGAAGTCGGAGGTTCAGTTAACAACTTCCTCCCACATTTCCTTCCTCGTCTGATGGGAAAACAGACAAGACTGGAGCGGCGGCGGCTGCAGCAGCTCAGTCTGCGGTTTGTCACTCACATAACCTGTCCCGACGACATCCTCACTTGAGTGTTAGTTGTGTAACAAGGATTAGGAGGTATTTGTGGGGAGTTATGTCATTCAGAGAGGATGCAGCAGAGCCTCGTCCTGACTTGTCTTCTAACCTCATTACTCTCCAGATCTGGGAGATCCTGATGGACACTCGGCCTGCAGGCTTCAACGTTTACAGCCACAGTGGTCGTCTCCCTGTGACTGAATTTGATCTAAACCCAAACCCTCTCAAGACATTTTTGAAAATAAAACTTGAATAAATGTCCGCATCTATGAAAAGATCTACCTCTACAGATACTTTCCCACCTGTTAATGGAGTGACGTGTCGTGAGAGCAGCTGGATTCTTTTTCTCATTTTTGAGATCATTATTTTTTTGATAAATTAGACTTATTTTCAGGTTAAATTTTGGCACTTTTAAGGTTCAGTTTCTACTGAATCGGATTTTGTGATGTATAAGGTTAGAAATAGTAAAAAAGGCTAAAAATGTTGTCGTTCTTTGGACATTCCTTAACTTTCCCTGTTCTTGAAGATATTGTTGACATCAGACTGTTTCATTCAGGCTCTGATCCTTTTTTTTTCAAATCACTGGACAAAAAAAAGAAGAAGGTAAGAGGAAATCTGCAGGTAAAAGAGGAGCTGACATTGATTTCATTGACTGACTTAGAGGGCAACTCAAACTTCAGTGGGAACGAATGAAGCAGGACTCTGTCCATAAAACACTGAAACAGATCGACGCTCAAACCCTGCAGACATCAGACTAAGAGCATCATGAAGGACTTCGGATGCTCTTCTGAAACCGGAATTTAAAAAAAACCAAATCAATTCACTCAGCAAATTTTTGATAATTTGCTTTCATTTCAGCCTTTTGGGAAAACGGACTCATTTACAGACAGGAGGATGCTTTTCTTGTCACAGTTAAATCCTGAGGAAGATATCAGGGAGAATCTCCACGTTTTCAGGACTCTCTCAGGGGAATTAGACCCACCTGAAAGACTGTTCTTACTGAGTTTAAAGTCTGAGACAGTCCTGATTCATTTCCGTCAGGTCTAAAGGGTTTGCTTTATGCAGATCAGAGACAAAGGTGGGAATCTTGGCTCCTCTGTGGCAGAGGCGGCGGTCCAATCAGGCCGCTAAAAGTCTGCACAGTTGTTGCACCGAGGTTGGAAAACGGCAGACAACCTGGATAATGATGAGTGCTGGAGGCTCGACTCATTTCCAAAATGTTAACAAGGCCGTTCGGCGGCTCCAGCGCCTCGCGCAGCCTGTTAATGCCACTAATAAGCCTGATTTTGGATGGCAGAGATTGCAGTTGTTGAACAAAGCTGCTGGCTGTTTTAAATGAAGCGTTTGTGCTTCACAAAGCAGCATAATTGCTGAAAGGGGGAGAGAAACAGGCGCTCTGTCTCACACTTTGTTTGGTGGGTTGTGAAACTGCATTATGAGCTCGCTCCTGATTAAAAGGCGACTGATCGGGGCATCTGGGAGGGACCCGCTCTTACCTTTTGGGCAATTTCTGATGCTTTTCTTGGAGCTGTCAATTCAAACAATCAGGAGATGATGCAGTCTTGGTTTGGAAATTATGAACGTGTCAAGAGATGCCACTTATCTGGAGCTGTCTCTGCTGTGACTGTATCATCGCCTGCAAATACAGCGTTCCGATGTATGCATAAGAGAAGCATTAGTATCAGTCTGAAATGTAATTCCTTTCAGCCGTCCTCTCGCAGAGGATTGACTGCCCAAAAAACACACAATGATTTTTTTTTAAAGCTATCAAAACAACAACAACAACCACAAAAAAGAGCAGGAAAGCATCCTCGCTGATCTGCTGTCCATTTCCAGCGTTGCTTCTTGTATATTTTGTGGTGGAAATCCTCTTAGAATGCAAAGTAAATAGATTAGGATACAGTCAGGGATTAGGGCTCGTGCGGCGCTGTCAGATTAGTCGGTGAGCGTCGACAGCTCTGACATGGCGATGGCTGCTGTTCAGGAAAGGGGCTCCGCTCGGTGCTTTAAAGTCGCTGGTTGGCTCCTGTTCATGAATAAAACCGTGGCTCGTAATCTCGGCCAGCGTGCACGCACATGCCGTGCACGTACGTGCAGAGGAAGCCTTGCAGCATCCAATAGCGGCATAATAGAAATCAGGCTGATTAATGGCAGGTCTGCGGGCTTTTCTGTCAGCATCTTAACGGCAGAAGCAGGTGGAACCGCTTCCTTTGAGGCTCGTTCTGTTCAGCTGTCATGAAGCTGAATTCACATCCAAGGAAATTCACAGATAAACTGTGACAGGTAAGAAAAATGAAGCTTTGATTCATATTCACACCTGAGCCTGTGCAGAGGAGGCCTTTTGGATCCTTTCACAAAGAAACATTTCAGCAAAGTTTGGACAGAAACATCCATTAACCAGCTCAGTCGTATGCAGTGGTACCTCCAGCTTTCCTTTGGAGTTCATTAAGGTTGAAGTTTTTCTCTTAAATCATTCCTAAATGAACGACATGCAGCATTTCGGGATCTTCCTCCTCCTGAAACACATACATAACAAGTATTATTATAAAACCACATCCTCTGTTGATCGTAAAAACATATAACAAATAAAGAAAGAAGCAGAGATTAAAGAAAGATTACAAATACAATTTAAAAAAAGTTCTGAAAATGTTTAAATGTTGAAACTATAGAAGCTTTTAGAAACTTTGTCAGTCTGCTCTAGATAAAGAAACATTAACTTTTAGGAACTTTACTTAAAAGCAGCTTCTACAAAACATGTGGGTTAAAAGAAAACAGTAAATTAACCCAAACTCTGCCACTGAAAACTTTTTCTACACAAATAACTTAACAATCACATATTCAGATGAACACAAAGCGAAAAAGAAAACATGTAGGGACACTAGATCACCATCCACAGCTTCACAGGGTTTCTGAGGACAGCTGCAGCCAAAATAATTAGCCTTTAAAATTCAGATTTTTTCTAGAGTTTGTTATTGTTATGGATGGAGGATAAATTAGGCCATCACACTTAATCCCAAATTTATCGTCATCGCGATTTCGAGCTGTGCAATATCCATATAACAAAAGTCAGCAAAATCTTAACCTTAAATGTGCTAAAACAATCTTATGGCAACTTGAAGTATTTAATAAATTGAATAAATCCCTTTATGCATTAGACCAATCAGATGGAGCCCTTTACGTTGTTGACCAATCGGAGCATTTAGACGAGGGTGATTTGGAGAATAATTTAAGGTATTTTGATTCTTATTTAAATTAAACTTCTGCAGTGAAATGGAAATGTTTTTGTTGTTTTTGCTATTTGCTCATTTATCGCAAGCTATATCGTCATCGCAATATTGATCACTAATATTGCTTATCGCGGGTTTTCCTCATATCGTACAGCCCTAGATGATATCTTTAAATCCTGTTTGTTTCTTCATGAAGACTGTTTTTAGCTCTGTATTTGACTCATATTTACCTTTAAAGACCCAATCAGATGAAAGTTGTGCTTTAACATGTTTTTGTGGCACTTTTCTCACGATGGAGGATATTTGTAAGGAAAACAAGGAAAAAATTGTATTTCTTTTTTCAAATCGCTGTGAATAAGGAGCAGATGAGAAAATGCCATTTAACAAAGAGTTTGTTTGTGACGTAGAAAATACACTCCACTCCACTCTGATGGCTAAAAAACTACATAATCGTAATCATTAATTTTACTATACGCAGATCAAAAAGAGATCGGAGCGGGACTTTAACTCGATTCTTGACAAATAAAGTTTGAACTCTACAGGAAGTGTATTTTTACTTCACTTGTGATCATTTAAACGGTTTCAAACATTGGTTTGTTCAGATCAACTTTTTTCTTTGCATCTTTTCCCATTTTTCCTGGTGTTTTTCAGTCTAGAATCCAAACTGTTCCCTTCTGCTGTTTCTGCACCACAACACGATTGAGTCTTCCATCTGATCAACTTACGTTCTCGCCGTCTGCGTGGCGTCCAAAGCTTCCTGCAAAACACAACCAGACGGCAGAATGATGCTCCTGTTCATCCGCTGTGACACTTGAAATGCACAAGCGCCCCCCCCCCCCCCCCACCCCCAGGAGAGGGAGATGGGCGGCTGTACGTCCCGTCAGGTTTTAGGCTCGCTCAGGCGGTCGGGCACGTCGCCTCTCCTGGGTTTAAACCATCGTAAACCATTGTCACTCATGGCGATCTTCCTTGCTCTGAGCTCTGCGTTAATGAGGTTGTGATTGACATTAAAACCTCGGCATGCCTTTACAGATATTTAAGACGCGGATGTAAATTCTTCTCTATAGCCTAAAGTCCGGATTAATAAATGACAGTGATTTGCTGTCGAGACAATTGTTAATAACAGAGGAAAATGGAAATATTATAGAGGCAGGGAGGAGAACAGGAAGTACAGAAGAAGGCAAGTGTCGTTTTTTCTAAACTGAGGATTTCCTTAATGACCAGCTAGTCATGTTAGACATTTGAGAAGGAGGGTGGGGTGGGGGTGGGGGGTGCTCAGTGATTAACCGAATATTGCCTGAGATTTACTGCAGGATTCTATGAAAATAGAAAACCAGCTTGTTGTATTTTCTTATGACGGATCTTCACTAAGCTGCTGTCAACAATCTGAAGAAGCTGGAATCACCGTGGTGAGTGAGAAGCCACCAAATTCATATTTGCTGCTTTTCTTCTTCCTACTTTTTTCTGTCCTGGTCAGAGCTCGTTTTGGACAATGGCGCTCCCAAAAAAGCAGGTAGTGGAACTGCAGGATTTCTTTCAGGAGCTTTAGTCCACGTCCGTCAGTGTACAGTTCTCGTGTTAGAGTGCTGAATGTCAAGAATGTGAATCCAATAAAACCAGTTGGGGGATGGGTGTCATTTATCAGTCTAGTCTAAATCTGACCTTTCAGCATCATTTGAGGGCTCAAACCAAAAATAGGAGAAACAGAGTTTGAGTTTTGATCAAAGCCACACAACAATAAAGGCTGAAGCTCCACCAGACTCACCTGTTTGCTTTAGAGTCCTGAGCATGTCTGGGCTGATGGTCACGTGAAGACCCTCTGACAGCGTCCTCCTCTGATTGGTTCTTCCATCGATGCTGATGAACAAAAAGGAACAGCAGATGAGAACTGTGATGGAGTGGTGACATGTCCAGAGTGGGCCCCATCTCTGCCCAGCAGTTGCTAGGATAGGCTCCAGCAACCCAGTGATCCCAATAGAAATGAAACAAGTTTAGAAAATGGATGGATGGATGGATGGATGGATGGATGGATGGATGGATGGATGGATGGATGGATGGACAGCCAGATGATGCAGATCAAAACCAAAGCAGAGGATGGTGAAAACTCCTGACAGCAGCGTCCAGTCATCAGACGTTCTCTCAAAAGGTCACATGAATAACTACAAGGTCAAACATGCAGAAACTTTTTAACATCTTTATCTCGTGGCATAAAAGAAACAAATGAAAACAGAAACCTATTTAGGGTTTTTAAATTAACTTCTTTATGTCTGGATTTGACCTGCCTGCAAATAAAACTTTTAGCAAAGCATTCCCACACCATCACACTCCCACCTCTATGGCTGTCCCTTTTGCTGAACGCGTGTGTGGGTTTGAGTCTAGATGTTTGTGGACGTTTCCATCTAATCAGAATATTTGTCCAAAGGTTTTGGGGATAATCCGGAAGTTTCTTAGTGATCTTTTTCTCTCAGCAGTGTTTTTCTTTAAAATCTCCCATGGATTCAGTTTTGTCCAAAAGTTTCTTTTTGATAGTTGAATCCTGAATCTGACCTTATATTGGTCAAGTGGGGCCTGCACTTCTTTCCATCTTCTACTTCTACGATGTCCTCCTGGATGACTCCATCTGTAGTTGTTAGACTCATTTTAGATGCTTGAATAATAAATAACTAGCGAAGCCCGATGTGATGACACAACGCTGCCTTTTCCATGAATTTTGGTTGAACTTGTGTAACAGCAAAACATGTTTCGTGTCAAACAAATTACAGTACAAAAGTTTGAGGATTACAAAAGTGCAGCTTTTATGATTTGGGAGATGAGCCAGTAAGTAGTGTGATGTAGAAGCTACAGCATGCACACATGCAGCTGTTGTTTTACTGGCTCATTGAAATTCTCTGTGTCTGTCATATCATGTTTGGCATGATGATGGTGTAATAAAATCTCAGAGTTTACAATATCTGGAAAAAAATTAATAAAAAATTCCAAGCTTAAACTTAAAACATCCTCTTGTTGTTTCTGAGCTTCATCAGCTTCATCAGCTTCTGTCTCATTCAGGGACAGAACCTCGCCTTCCTCCTTGCGCAGCGGCAAAGGAGGACGTGATGAGCAAGGAAGGCCAACTGCCATCAAAGGTTGGGATGCTTCCCAAATTTCCGTCTCGTTGTCTCTGCGCGCAGATTTGGATTTGGAGGATGCAGGAATCTGCGAGGAGCCCCCGAACCGCCATTGTGCTCGCCTCCCTGTCTGTCTCTGCTCTTTTCTCGGCGAGCCAAACGGGAAAACGCCCGCGCTATAATGCCTCCCCTGCTCCATCTCGGCTAAGCTGCCATTGGCTTCACACGAGGAACAATGACACTTCATCGGAGACCAGATTACGAAAAAGGGAGGGGGGTTCCGTCTAAAAAACAGTGAAATAATAATCGGTGGCTTTGTCTTTTCCTCTCTGTGGCCTTCATCTTTGGGGAGGCTGTCTTAGCCTGCGTTGGCGCTGCAGAGTAAGACCCGGGCCGGTCGGGCCGGCCTTTCTGCTGCCAAATCTTCCTCTTTAGCCTTCGGTCTTTCCCTTCTCCTTCATTCTAGTGTTTTTAAAAAGGCTAAGCATCTCCCCCCTTCTGGACCCAGCTTGTTTAAATTGGCCTATTGGAAGGGATTTGGGGTGGATGGAAGGGGCTTAGAAGGGCATGGGGGGTGGGGGTGGGGTGCAGAGAGTCATCAATGTTACAGTCAAACAGCCATGAAAAGCCTGTGAGGATGAAGAGAACAGGGGCGCCGTTTGATCTAATGCTCAAAATATGCTATATAAATGCACCAAAATGATTTTGGGGTGAAACCCCCCCCCCCCCCCCCCCCCCCCCCCCCAACACACCACACCACCACCGCCACCACAAAACATTGATGACTACAAAGGGAGCAATGCTCCCGAAGCCTTTGCCTTCAACAGGTCGCCTAGCTGAGTGAAACGGTGGCTCAGCTCTCCAGCGCCGGGTCCAGAGCTGGGAATGTAAGACCCGGAACTGATGTGGCTTTGACATTTGAAGCGCTGCATCACATTTGTTCACAGACAATGATGGACTGTTTTGGGAGACAATGTGACGCACAGAAACTGAAGCTTTGCATCAAACAAGGCCCTGATTGTGGGAAACCTAAAGACTTTCTCTAAATTAAACAGAGCTGCAGGGCCTTCAACATAAAAATGTTCTTCCGTGATCCACAAATGTATTGTTCTAGTTAATTTCTGCTGTCTTCTTAAGCTGTAACGATTCTCTTTAGATACTTCATCTCGTTTTATAGATGATGCAATTTTTTTCTTTCAGATATTTACCAAGATGCAAGAAAAATAACCCACAGAATGAGCCCAATAAACGAAACATTACTAAAGCATGATAGTTCCACCACCATGCTTAACAGCTGCATAAATTAAATTCTGCCCCCATATATTATGCTCTTCTCCGGAAGGCGAAGAATTACTCTAAACTGCAAATTCTACTGAATCCTCATGAAAGTCAGATTTTCGGGATTCTTCAATGTAATATTTGGAAATTCTCAGCACATGAAACAATCAGACCTGGATCAGACCAAGACCAAACCTGGATCCGCCCAGGCCAAACCTGGATCAGACCAAGACCAAACCTGGATCAGGTCAAGACCAAACCTGGATCAGGTCAAGACCAAACCTGGATCAGGCCAAGACCAAACCTGGATCGGTAGAACCAAACCTGGATCAGGCCAAGACCAAACCTGCTGGATCAGACCAAGACCAAACCTGGATCAGATCAAACCACGGCCTTCGAAGTTGGCTTCGATTCACAGCTTCGATTAGCGAAAGAGGCACTAAAGAGCGTTCCACTGCATTTTCGCACTAAGATCACCTAAAACCGGGTCCTGTTCAAAAACCGCTGGACCTGGACTGCTCAAATCTGGACTATATTATGCATTGAATAATAAAGAACACATTAAACACAGTTTCTGATTTGTGAAACCTTCCTCTGATTTGTGAAATGTGAAATGGATTGGTTTTATACCAGCATTTCTGTGTGAGTCCATTAGACCAGGTCCATGTTCAAAACCGCTGGACCTGGACTGCTCAAACCTGGATTAAATTATAATTTTGACACTAAAGACACATTAAACACAGTTTCTGATTTGTGAAACCTTCCTCTGATTTGTGAAAATGTGAAATAGGTTGATTTTATCGCATTTTTGCAGTGGAGTCCACCTTAGACCAGGTCCTGTTCAAAACCACAGGACCTGGACTGCTCAAACCTGGATTAAATTATAATTTTGACACTAAAGAACACATTAAACACAGTTTCTGATTTGTGAAACCTTCCTCTGATTTGTGAAAATGTGAAATGAGTTGATTTTATAGCATTTTTGCATTGAGTCCACCTTAGACCAGGTCCTGTTCAAAAACCACAGGACTTGGACTGCTCAAACCTGGATTAAATTATGCATTAGATAGTAAAGAATACATTGAACACAGTTTGTGACTTGTGAAACCTTCCTCTGATTTGTGAAAATGTGAAATAAGTTGATTTTTATCGCATTATATGGGTACCTCAAGACCAGGTCCTGTTCATGAATTTTGGGTGGAAATGTAATTTTTAGTCCTTAACATTTTTATTTTTATACTGGATTGTTCCATTGTGTTTGTTCACAGAGTGCGAGCAGGTGGCCTAACATGTATCACCTGGGTGCGCAAAATCACTTTGTTGCATTCCACAGACTGGGCACAGACAAACGCTGGCACTATAGGAATCCAAGAAGGCTGGATGAGGCGACATCAAAATCTCAACATCACAAAGAAACTGGGAAACAGATGTCAGATTGGACACATAGTCATGGTCACAGTTAGCATGTACCCCTGACTTAAGTTTTGTTTTTATTTCAATATTTCTTAGTTTGTTTTTTCTGATTTACTTTAAAGTTCCTGTTTTGGTGTTTTGCTTTAAAAATGTCCTTCCATTGTCCTTATTATCCTTAAATTGCATAAAAATCAGATCACATTTTCCTGGAAATCCGGCCCATATTCCAGAATTTTTAACTGAGTTTTTCCGACTTCCCTGGAAGCTATTTGTCTTAGATTCTGATCAAATTTTAATATTAGGGGATTTTAATATTCATGTTGATGACCCCAGTGACTGCCTAGGAAAGGCTTTGCAGCTTTATTAAGATGATGTTGGTTTCACCCAAGTGTGAATGAACCACTCCTGTCATAAGCACACCCTGGACCTTTGTTCTAACCCATGGGATAGAGATCAGCCAGCTAGTGTCCTTCCTCTTAACCCCCATCATTTCTGATCACTTTATGAT
Organism: Oryzias sinensis; assembly: GCA_037389245.1. NCBI lineage: Eukaryota > Metazoa > Chordata > Actinopteri > Beloniformes > Adrianichthyidae > Oryzias > Oryzias sinensis. Next base: position 18,112,602 of record CM074500.1, read on the forward strand.
TACCTTCCAGTTTACACTGGACCATCCTTCTGCCCCAGTGAATAAGAAACGGCTTAGAAGAACCTTAACTGGCCGTTCTGTGTCTGAGTTTAAACACACAGTTCAGCCAGTACTTAGTGATATTCTGAAACTACTCTTCCAGGTCCAGCTCCCATAGTATCAGTCCTAGTATAAATGACCACTTTGTTAATGATGCCTTCAGGCCCTCAAGTACACTCGATGTTGTTGCCCCCTTGAAACCTAAGTTAAGTCAGACAAAACAGAGTAGCACACGTGGTTTGCGCTAGGCTTCGTTCTCTTAAACAAGAAACCGTAAGTTGGAAGAGAATGGCGCGCTCGGTTCAGAGCAGTCTCTGGATATCTGGAAACATAGCCTATTAAATTATAAAAAGCTCCTGCGTGAGCACAAGCCAGTACTATTCAACCTTAATATCCAGAGAATGCAGGAAACAATCCAAGATTTTCTTTTTTAGCACTACTGCTAAATTAACTCGAAGTCAGAGCTCAGTAGAACCACATGTTCCTGTTTCTCTCAGATCTGATGATTTTCTTACATTTTTCATAGTAAAATCTCAAATATTAGGCGTAAGTTAAATCAAGTTATTCCTACAATCAGCCCAGAACAGGCTGAAGTGGTAGAAATGGAGGCATCCATAGAAACTTCTGTAACATTAGACTGCTTTACTGCTGTGGATCAAGCGGAAATAACATCAATTATTACGTCCTCCAAATCCTCAAGCGTGTCTGTTAGACCCAATTCCCACTAGACTTTTAAAGAAACTTTTCCCTAATTAATGGTAATGATAAATGCCTCTCTGGAGAAGCAGATTCACGTGCCACAGTCTTTTAAATATGCAGTTGTTAAACCTCTTCTGAAAAGCCCAGTTTGGATCTAGCGTGTTGGCCAACTATGGGCCGATATCAAACCTGCCTTTATTCTAAAATCCTAGAAAGAGTTGTAGTTAAGCAGCTTTACTGCCACCTACAGGATAACTGCCTCTTTGGGCTTTCAGTCGAGTTTAGACCCCACCACCTGTCTGAAACTGCACTAGTTAAGTCTCTGTGTGACTTGTTGGCCTCAGAAAGGGAGTCTGCTTTCTATTCTTGTCCTGTTGGACCTCAGTGCAGCCTTTGACACTATCGACCACAGTATTTTACTCCATAGACTAGAGCAGGACATAGGGATCGGAGGATCTGCTCTCCAGTGGTTTAAATCCTATCTGTCCGATAGGTATCAGTTCGTTAATGTAAATGGACATTCCTCTCAGTGCACTCGAGTCAACTATGAAGTCCTGCAGGGCTTGATCTTGGGACCCGATCCTGTTTACGCTTTATAATAGCTACCTAGGAAACATAATCAGGAAACACAGCATTAATTTTCATTGTTATGCGGCGATCACGCAGTTATGATTATCCATGAAGCCTGACCAGAATGACCAGATAAGAAACTGAGCAGCTTGCATCAGTGACATCAAGACCTGGATGACAATTAATTACCTCCTCTTGAACCCAAAAAAAACTGAGTCATTATACTTGGACCTAAAAACCTCAGAGATGCTCTGTCTGCTCAGATAGTCTCCCTGGATAATAAGTATAGCCCCAATTCCACAGTTAGAAACAGCAGGGTTTATTTGACCAGGATTTATCATTTAAGGCTCACATATCTCAGGCGTGTAGAACTGCCTTTCATCTGCAGAATATTGCTAAGATCAGAAATATACTTTCTAAGAGTGATGCTGAAAAACTCATTCATGCATTTTTATTCACGTCGAGGCTGGATTACTGTAACTCCTTGTTAGCAGCGTGTCCTAAGAGTTCCTTGAAGTCTCAGCTTGTTCAGAAACGCCCAGCAGCTAGATTGTTAGCTGGAACTAGCAGAAGAGAGATCCACATCACTCCTGTGTTAGTTTAGCTCCATTGGATCCCAGTTGATTCAGAATCCAAAGTTCAAGATCCTCCTGTTAACCTGTAGGCCTTACATGGAATGGCCCGTCTATATTAAGGACCTCACCAGACCCTTACCATCCAATGAGAACACTTCGCTATAAAATGCAGGACTGCTTGTAGTTTCCTAGAATTAGTAAGAAATCTGCAGTTGGAGGTAGAGCGTTTAGCCACCAAGCCCCTGTCTTATGGAATAAGCTCCCAGCTCATGTAAGAGAGGCCGACTCAGTTTCTACATTTAAAGTTAGACTGAAAACATTCCTCTTTGGACAGGCTTATTGTCAGACTAGTTAGTATTCAGAGATTATTTAGCAATGTTAAGTTGTTTCAATTAAACTTAACTATTTATTTTAAAAAAGGAAGCTGCTAGAAGTTGAAGCTGGGATAACTATGGTGCACTGGGGTTCTGTCTTCTTTTCTTTTCTACTTCTACCCTTCCTCTCCTCCATTCCTGATCATAATTTATCATTTTAGTTCTCCATGCCTCTGTCACCAGTGCAGTCACGATTCATGTATTGTCCACTCTTTTCCTCTCCTCCTGGGGAAGTAGAGTCTTCAGACTCAGTTGGCTCATCGTGCTCCAGTTACTGACCCCGTCTACATAAATACTGCTCCTGCTCCTACACCTGGCTGTGGTTCCTGTCTCTGGCTCATCTCTGGCTCGTCTCTGCTCTGTACCTGACCGTCTACCTCGTCTCTGCTCCTGCTCCTGGCTGTGGTTCCTGTCTCCGGCTCGACTCGCCCCTGACTGTCCCCACAACCACGACTGGATGAAGCTCGTCTGTTGGACTTTAAATATGTAGTTATAGATTTAGATAAGTTAATTCTTCTCTAGAGTTCTGGTACATCGCCTGTCCGTCCTGGGGAGGATCCTCCTTGTGTAGGCACCCTGAAGTTTTCGCCGTTTTTTCGAATCCGGTTTTTGGGAGTTTTTCCTTACGCGAAGGGGTCTAAAGGGCAGGGATGCGAGTATGAAAGCAGTCAGTTTGTTAGTTCGTTTTGTATTTTCCTATTGAACTCTTTGTATTCACTTGATCCTTTTGAGTTCATGTTTTACTTGAAGCCCATCAGAGGCGACTGTTGTTGTGATTTTGGGCTATACAAAATAAAATTGAATTAGATTGAATTGAAATCAGAGGAAGGTTTCACAAGTCACAAACTGTGTTCAATGTATTCTTTACTATCTAATGCATAATTTAATCCAGGTTTGAGCAGTCCAGGTCCTGTGGTTTGAACAGGTGGTCTAAGATGGACTCAGTCTCGCGTAAAATGCGATAAAATCAACCTATTTCACATTTTCACAAATCAGAGGAAGGTTTCACAAATAAGAAACTGTGTTTAATGTGTTCTTTAGTATCAAGGTATAATTTAATCCAGGTTTACGCAGTCCAGGTCCTGTGGTTTTGAACAGGACCTGGTCTAAAATGGACTCAAAATGCAAAAATCACCGATAAAATCAGCCTATTTCACATTTTCACAAATCAGAGGAAGGTTTCACAAATCCAGAAGCTGTGTTTAATGTGTTCTTTGAGTGTCAAAATTATAATTTAATCCAGAGTTTGAGCAGTCAGGTCAGCGGTTTTGAACAGGACCTGGTCTAATGTCAGACTCAATCGTAAAATCACGATAAAATCAACCTATTCACATTTCCACAAATCAGAGGAGGTTTCACAAATCCAGAAACAGTGTTTAATGTGTTCTTTATTATCAATGCATAATATAATCCAGATTTGAGCAGTCAAGGTCAGCGGTTTGAACAGGACCGGTTTGGAGTGATCTTAGTGCGAAAAAATGCAGTGAGCATTCCTTTAGTGCCCTCGCCGAATCGAGAAGCTGTGAATCGGAAGCCAACTTCAGCGTCGTATTCAAACCTGGATCAGGCCAAGACCAAACCTGGATCAGGCCAAGACCAAACCTGGATCAGGCCAAAATTATACCTTTTTGGGTTTCAGGGATTCAGGATCATGTTAGGAAATTCTCAACACCAGAACTAGACCAGGACCAAACCTGGAATAAACCGAGACCAATCCTGGATCAGTCAAACACTAGTTGTGGATCAGCCCGAGACCAAACTTGGATCAGGCCAGGATCAGACCAGAACCAAACTTGGATTAGACCAGAACCAAACTTAGTTCAGATCAGGACTAAATTGTCAGGAAGGATGTTCCTTTAACTTTACGATTGTATGAACTCCCCCACAAAAATGCATTTCTACCACTTAAAAAAAGGAATCAAGGATTTGCTTTAATAAATTCCACTAAATGAAACCGTAATTCTGCTCCTCCTGAGGAAAAACAGATACAAGCGAATGTCCCCTGCTTGTATTGCAGTTCTGTTCCTTTGGTTTGTTTCAGCATCTCTTGGCTGAGGGTTGGAATGTGGATCAGCTGGAAAATCTCTGTTTAGCTTCTGCCACTCCATCAGAGAGGTTTGCACCTTTGAGGATGAGATCTTACGCTACGCTCCACCGCCACCCATTGTCTTGACTGCAGTGTGTCTGAATAAAAGACTTTAACCCATCAGTGATGTAGTGATCCTGAGAGCTTTTTGCAGAAAGTCAGATTCAGACGGGGTGTTTAACTCACCGTGGTTTGGATGGGGGTTCTGTGACAGTCAGAGTCCTCTCTGTTCGCCCATCGCTGAGACCAGACGGGATGCTTCTGCTCCTCAAGATGACCTCTAAGACACAAACAAGAAGGATGAGATCATTTGGTGCTAAAGACACTCCAAACATATTTCCAAATTCAGGAGAGAAAAAAGCTGGCGGATGCAAAATGCTTTTGATCCCACTCAAAATTCTTATTTAAAGAAAACAATTGTAGTCTCATCAGACGCCACACAAACGTGAGGTTTTCCGGCATTTTGCAGTAGTTTCTTCAATTTGCGTTTTTGTGAAGCTTCAAGGACTTTTAGGGAAACTGATCTGAGGTGTCTCTATGTCCAACAACTTCTCGTGCAGCAAAGGAGTGAGTTTCCACTTGATGACATTTCTGAATTGAGACAAGAAGTCAAACAGAAACAGAGGACGTGCTCACAAAGCAGCCAGCAGTTGATAAAGGAGCGAAACAAAGGAGCACGGGTAACAGGCTTTCACGCGTCCACAAAGAAAAGATAGAAAAAGCAGAGACGGTGGAAAGTGGATCTCCAGATAAAGCCCTCGTTCTGAGCTGAAGGCCCTGCAGTCACATGGTCTTTGTGAGGACACTGGCCATCAGCAAACCAAGAGTTGGCTTCTCCTTGGCACTCAAAAAAAGAGATAGAGAGGCGGAGAAAGAGGCCTTCCCTCGCACTTGTTCGCCGCTCTGCCTCTCACAGCGCCGTATCAATCCAAATCAGCACACTTGTCAGTCTGACAGCTATAAGCAATTTCCAACGCTGGCATGAAAGGACCATTTCTAAGCTGAGATCTGTGTTCTCTATTGTGCGTTTGTGTGCGTACAAGCGGCATCAGAATCTCCGCTCATTGGGATTTATAATGGAAGCACACAAATATGAGATGCATAGAAAAAAACAGAAGCATCCTGGCCTGATCTCAACATTCACCTAAAGTACATCCAAACCACAGGAACAGCGGTGTTCTCGTCAGTGCTGCTTCTTTCAGATGTAAATCAGCTCTCTTTTATATCTCAGTTCTTGGTTTTAGGCAGAAGGAAGCGGCGCTGCGCTCAATGTCCCTGAGGGAAGGAAACTCGGGTCTGTCTCCTGTCTGACCAGTCAGGTAAATCCAGGTGTTAATCTGCCTCAGGCTGCAACTTGTATGCAAGCTGGAAACAAGCAATTTAAACCATTAGGGTCAACCCCGAGGCTCAGTTTAAACTATAAAAACAGGAGTTAATAACACTAAAACCTTCAGTTTCTTGACTCTTGAAGTGAAAGACTTGATCAAAACCAGACCTTTGCTCTGACTGGTGATCATCAACTTCTTTCAGTCTATGTGACCCCCCCCCCCCCACTGCCTTAGCTTAGCCTTGGCATAAGCTTGTTAAAGTGTCTTCTTTTGCATCTGTCCTCTTTCTCGCCCCCAGATGTTCCTAAAAACGTGCAATATCGTCCCCTTTTTCCTCTGAATCCAAACAAGCTGCTCAGAGCTTCCTCTTTAACCGATCGGTTTTACTTTTCTCGGAATCTGAGGAGAAATGATACTCCTGTGAAGGAACATGCAAATATTTGGTGAAGGCGTGTCATGGTGAAGTCTCAGCCGAGCCAGAGTGCACCAAAAACACGACTGCAGACCCCCGCACCGATTTACGAGCACGGCTGTGCCAACGTTTCCCACCGCTGGCGGAGCAGAAGAGATGAGAAACATCACATTCACTGTCTTCACTTCTTCTTAGAAAAACTGAGTAAGTAAAATGGTTTTAATTACAAGTTTGTGCCTGAAATCAATACACAATTGCCTGCACACACACACATGCACACGCAGGGTCAGTCTTGCTTTTGAACTGGTGAGAGTTTGGGCTGCAGGTTGGTGTGGTGGTCAGCACGGTCGCCTCATGAGAAGTTCCTGGTTCAAATTCTCAGCTGGGTCCTTTCTGTGTGGATTTCATGAGCTAGTGAGAGATTTCTCCAGGCACTCTGGCCCCCGCCCTCAGTCAATATACATGCTTCATAGGTTAAATGGTGACTCTAAATGAACATTTAGGTGAGTGTGACCTGTGCTGACCAGCAAAACTGTCCAGGGTCAACATCACCTTTTCCCTGAAACAGACCAGCAAACCCCCCAACCCTACACAGGAGCTCTAGAAGATATTATTATTAATGCTCAAATTTGAATGTGTTTTGCAGGGCGTGTTTTTTTTTGTTTTGTTTCCGTTTTTTATCGCTTTGCAGAATCCAACAGGTGACATCACAGATTGTTTGTCCACTGTGTACAGTCAGTGTATGTCTATTTTCACAATGGAGATTGTTTCAAAACATCAAACTATGCTTGACCGACATAAGTGACCAACAAACTACCTGGAAAGGTTAGATGTAATCCCAAGGATTGATCATAAAACCGTACAGCTTCCAAGTAACGGATAAACAGGGAGAAACCAGAACCAGACAGTGAATTTCAAAAATGTTTGTTTTGCTAATATTATGAATTTATCACATTCTCCAATGGAGCTTTAACGTCCACAGGCTTAAATCAAAGGTTTCATTAGTGTTGTGATTGTTTTGTAATTTTTTCTACTGCATTTTGTTAACATTTGATCCATTTAAAATATTGATATCAATTACTGCTGTTCTTTTCTATATAAATGATGTTTTCACCCATTAAAGACTCACTCCAGTCATCTTTTATTTTGTTGTAAACATAATCCTAGTGGTCTTTTAATTATTATTGTACAGTTTCTTTGCCCAAAAAAAAAATCTGTGTTGTTTTCTAGACCATCATCTCACCTGGACAGGTGGGAAACTACCGGTAGTCTCCTTTAAAACAAAGTGAGATTAACAGCAGAAATACAACATGAACATAAATGTTAATTAGAAGCATATATCCACGTTGTAAAATAATAAAAAACAATGTCAATAAAAATAGAATTATATAGAATTATTAGAGGCCCACTCTATAAAAATTTAGTTTTGGGTGTTTTCAACATGTTCCTGTAACAAATTAAGCTAAAATTTTATTTTTCGGTATTCCTTTATTCAAATTGTCGTGAATCAGGAGGAGATGCAAAAATGCCGTTTTAAAAAGCTTGTAGCTGTGACGTAGAAGCTACAGTAGGCGGGCCACAAGCTCCCTGCTCTGCTCCATTCTGATGCATCCTTGTCGACAAATAGATCCATGTACGTCTTTGTTTCCCTCGTCTGAGCTGAAATCTGACTCAAAACTGCACAGCTCCAATATTGCTCGTCATTTTTGTTGCACTGCTAATGTTAGGCTGGTGTTGTGAATGACTGTAAGATAGCAGATGAGAGTATAAACAAAGGGATGATGGGAAATGAAGGCAGGCCTACAGTCCTGCCTACGACTCAGAGGCAAATTTCTAATGAACTCCTGCTGCTCTGCAGAAAATATGTCCAAGAAAACAACACAGATTTTTAAATTTAGGCTAAAAATGTATTAATTCTAATCAAAAGACCACTGGGAACACTTTGAAAATACATCAAAATATGATCTTAGTTAGGCTTTAAGAGCGTCCAAAAAATCTTAAAGGTTTAAAGTGATAAATGCAAAGCAATAAATGCTATTTCACTTCTTCAAAATCATGTAAAACTGTTTAAAAAAAAAAAAGAATTTTTCAAAGTATGACGAAAGATGCTTAACCAAATGCTAAACGTTGTGTTTATAATAAAAACATTGCTTTTGAATAAGGAGTCCATTGTTGCTCATTGAATACAGTTTAAAGTTCAAATCATCGAGGTGTGCAAAACTGTTTAGCACTAAATTTGGTGGGAAGATGTTGCTTTAATAAGATTTCCGTTAGAACGTAAAATGAAATATAAATCAGCTAAATTGTCCAACATTGGAAGAGGTTAGTGTTAAAGGCAAAAGATGCTTGATGGCAAAATAATAGACAAGTACTAAAAAGTTCAGTGTTTTACATCTATATAGAAATGAACTAAATCGTTTTTTCTTTAGTCTCTCTTTTCCTGCTGTCATCCCTCCTTTTCTGTCTCTCTGCTGTCCCATCGCTACAGTTTCTGGCAGCGCTGTTGTCCAAGGATAGGATGTGCTGCAGGTGATAGAGGGAAACCATGGAGGACATAATTAAGGAGCTTATGAGCAGAGAGCGCCTGATATGACTCACATTAGGAATTTAAAAAAAAAAGAAGAAAATACAAACAGCCTCACAGTAACTCCAACGCTCATTTTCATTTGGAGCCACACACAACTACACACACACACACAGACTCACAGCCTGGAGCTCTGACCTTATACAGTGAAGTTAAATAGCTCTCCTGCCTCATTTGGTTGTCTGTGAACACACAAACAGCCGCGCTCAGCCTCTGGTGCTTTTTAAACACCAATGAAGGTCTCATTGGACATGTTCATCTAGTTCCCTCACAAATCTGAATGTTTTTTGCTCACCCATTAGCCCTTGAAGCCTTTGTGAGGAGTTTTTTTGTGTGTCTGTGTGCATCTGTGAGTGCGTGTGCAATCAGGAGCTCGACTTGATCCCCTCTGGTATGTGCTCTCGGGAGGGTTTGTCAAAGGGCAGCGGCTCAGTCTGAGAACCACAAAAACTGGGCCTCAGCTGCCTCTTCGTCCTCATGCTGGCTCCCATGAAGGAAGCTTCAGTTTCAGCAGGTCCATCGCATTTCTTCCAGAATGTGTATGAGTGAAACACGATTACGAAAAGTACAAACCGATGGGTTCTGATCATATACGCGCAGACGTGTGTGCTTGACAAAAGCAGGAGAACATTCCTGATGAAGAGGCCGAGTCCGGCGGGTTACGGAGCACAGACGCTCACAGAAATGACGAGCCGCTTTTTGGTGGATTTGATTATTTCTTACCGTCTCCTGCGACGGCCGCGGCCTCGATTTCATGAGCTTTCCTCTTGGCCACGTCTGCGAGCACCACCTCACCCTTATCGCCGGCGACATAATGGAGGTCCTTTGAAGGTAATGCAAGAAAGAAAGAAACGTGACAGTTAATCTAAAATGAATCTAGGCTCAGATGACAATAGTTTTTTTTTTCTTTTTTTTTTGGGAGGGTGGGTGTTTTGGCAAGAGGAGGGAAAAACAGATGAAATGAGAGGAGAGAAAAAAAAGCAAGCCGTTTGAAGGCCGACATCAGAGAAAATGTGCAGGTCTGGATGAAATGCCGGTTCCTCAAAAAACTTTGAAATCAGCTTTTTGCTCCCCATACCCGCAACTACAAACGCACACACAAACACACATGCGTGGAGGCCTGGTTTTGAACCTTGGAGGATGTTATCTGCCACATTTCAAAAGTGGAGGAGGACGCACGGAGCCGTTCACCTTTCAGCCGCTGGTTTTCTCTCTTTACAGTCCAGCTGGGAATAATATTATATCAGCCAGTGACAATATTAGAAGCAGCAGGAACTCTCTGTGTTTCCGCCTCACGAGACAAGAGGATGCTACTCGGCAGAAAGGTTTGTCTGTGGGTGGCTGATTCAAAACTAATCTTCACAAAACACAAAAATTACAAGAGCACAGATGTGTATCTTTTGCAACACAACTAAAGCAAATAAACACAACTTGCGTGTGTATTATAAGAGATCAAACCTCACAGAAGAACCTGTTGAAGAAAAAATACTGCGGAAAAGAAGGATTGGTGGTTTGGAAAAGAATGGATTGTTTTCTTCCGTTGGGCACAAACTTTACAAGAGCAACAAAGTCTTTTTGGTTTTCAGTTAGATGCGTTCTCTTCTAATGCCAGGCGGTAACTCAGTTAGAAATCACAGAATTACAAATAAATAAAGAAAAAACTAAACCTTACTCTGTAAATTTGAGTCAGTTTTACTTAGTAGACCAGTAGACAACAGCCCAATAGGAAACAATGACTCTTTGTCTACAAGATACATCTTTAACAAATTGAAGTGGTTGGTTTATTTACTCTCTTTATTACAAACTATTGTATTCTGGTGGACACTTACTGCTTGTAACTTGGAATTTGACTTTTTTGTTGCAGTTTAGACAAACTGAGTGGAGTAGCATGTTTACATGTTGCAGATAACTGGATTTAAACTTTAGGCCTTGGACTAAATGAGTCATATGTGGCCTCAAGAGGAAAGCAAACAAGAAGTTGTTTAACAGCAAAAATCTTTGAACCATTTATCACTAAAATGAATGAGCTAGAAAAATAAAAATAATCTGCTGTCTGTGTATTTTTCTACAACTACAATCAAGAATCATTTGTTTTGAAAGCTAAACTTTCCAGATTTTTTGGAAGATTACCGTTCAAGTTGACCTGGGTTTCGTCCAACTGCTTTCTGCTCTCTCCTGCAGTAAAATATTATTGACCCCGTTATGCCTATTGATGCAAAGATGCATCAAACCACTTCAGCTCCAAATTGACCTGAATTTAGCATATATGAAAGCAAAAAACACAAGTGAAATGTTTTTCATAGTTGGCAACAAATTCAAGCGTCAAGGGGTTAAGCAGTGTTTTCCCTGTGTATTGGTTACATTTTCTGCTCTGAACACAGTCCAAGACTTTGAAAACCCTTTTCATGCAGTCAGAAATGAATAAATGTTGCCCTCTCGTCCTACTGCTTGTATTATGCGCCACCAACTTATATGTTTAATCTTTCTTGTGTTTAAACAGGTAAATAGCATAATCAAATTAAACTATGTTTGTGTGTCCTAATCAAACAAAACACGCTCCAGTGTTTCTATTTGGTGGGTCCTTTCCTCTTGGACATAAAACCTTAAAACCTTTGAAATATATTCTTGAAAACTCTTTTTTAAATATTAGTCAGATTTTCACCAACTTTGGATAATCAGGTTCAATTAACAACAATCTCAGAGGATTTGATGTCTTTAAAAACTGTATTTTTCTGAGTTCACTTTGGTTGTAAGATGGAATTACAATAATGGATTTTTTTCAGTAATTTATTTTCCAGAAATAAGACCTATTTCTCCTGTAAAGAGTCAAACTCTTCTAATCACTTATTTTGTGTCTAATTTAAGCAGGAATCTCAGCTTTTTCAGGTTAGCAAGTTTGTCTGAGTATAAAAGTTTGAAATGTTGTCAAAATGTCTAAATATCAACAATAATGTTAAAAGACAAAAGAATGCAACACTTGACCCCCTAAAACTGAATCAAACCCCCATCCTGACACCCGGCCCGGGCAGCTCAGGGTTTCCCTGGGGAGGAGGCAGGGGCGGCGGGCCCACCAAAGGCGATGGCGTGTTAAGGAAAGCCTTCCGCCTCAGCGGCATCACAGAACAGCGCTGACGTGACTCCGGCTCGGCATGGATAACCCTCAGCTGGCTAAAGCCTGCCCCCAGCTGAGCCTGCACCCGGCTCTAATACCCCCATATTGTAACCCAGCTTTTGTCGCCCCCGAGGAGAGAGGAAGAAAAATAAAAGGAGCGCTGGCTACCAAAAGAGGTGTGGAGCAGAATAGGATTCAGGCTGACAGCGAAGGCAGAAGAAAGGAGAAGGGAGAGGAGCTGAAATTGAGGAGTATGAATGGGAACAGATTGGGTAATTACAGGGCGCAGCCTGCCCTCTGTGGGGGGGGGCGCGACAGAGTGAGGAGGAAACCTGAAAATGGCCGACAACAAAATGGCCTCAAAAGAACCTAAATCGGTTCCCAGAACTGAGGTGAAACGAGGATGCGGGCCCTCAATTAGATACAAGTGAAACTTCTTAATGGATAACAAACAGGCCAGCAAATGGGGGGCGGGGCATGCAGGAAGGAAGGGGCAGATGAGCAACAAGAAAATCTGATGAGCTTCTCATAAAAGTGCAAAGGTGGAGGAGTCCACCGCTGCAGACGTGAAGCAGCTTCAGCCCTTTCAGGAGAACAACAGTTGTAATATTACAGCCATTACTCCCCACGCCACACTAATCTTATTTATATAAGAGCTTTAGGGTTTGCAGCCAAAACCGCTGATAAAGAGGGCGTTTTAGTGGGCAGTTTTCAGTGGTGGTGGTGGGGGGCTGATATTGACAGATATTTGGGTTACCTCCAATAAATGGGGGATTAGGTAACCGGCTCACAGCGGCGCTTACAGCACATTTCCAGACAGGCTCATGTCTGCAGGACGACGCCGTGGACCGCTGGCAAACAGGATCCAGCGAGCCACGCTTGTACACAATTGTTCACACGGGTTACAGGGCGGACTCGTCCACATACTGCCAGACTTTAAAACAAATTATTTTTGTGCTTGGTGTAGATGTTGATGTGTTTGGGTATCTTTCATTTAGATGACGCAGAGCATATTAACTTGTATGGATTGGTGGGATTTACGAATCCATGAGGAGAAAATAAGAACAATTTAGATTTTTTTTTGTGGGTCACAATCATTGACTGTATAAGAGAACTAGACAGAGTGACCCTCTCCCCTGACTTTCCAAACAGGAAGTACCTGCTGGTTCCAAGAAGCCAAAATCCCAAAGATTTCTAGAGACATAAACAGCTGGTACTCAGTTATTCTATTAGTCAGAATAACTATTCTTGCTCTACTGCCTCTTTTTAACATGTTCTTGATAATCCTAATTTTTTTCCAAGATATTTTTTCTTATCGCAAGTTATTCAAGTAAACTAACCAATCAGATGCCTCAGTAAAAGTATAGGGTTTCACGTTCAACGTTCTAAATATCTGATTAATAGAATCTCCCGAGCCCGCTTTTAAGTGGACGGGGTGTGGACTTCAAACAAACTCACTCTAGATTGGTGAGAGTTGTTGTCATAGAAACTTAGACCGACTCAGACAAATCATTGCTTACTGACGTTGTCTAGCTCCAACATGGGGGTGTTCGTTTATTTCACAATGGCAGATGAATTGCGACTGAATGGGCCTCATTTGGTTGTCATTTTCTATGGGTGGTATCACACTCACTCTGTCCAGTTCTCATATACAGTCAATGGTCACCAACCATGCAGCCCTGGGACTGCAGAGGTGACCTTCAGCTGAAGAAGGGTCACAGGATGAGTGAAGTGACAACATCCACCTTTTCTCTGTCCTATCAACTTTAGCTTTGTTCCCATGCAGTTGTGTTATCACTTGCTGTTACACACCTGTGAGCCACTGAGCATTTATAAATGCCCGTTATCAATCTGTGAAGATTAGTCAATAAACAGATTTTGGGCCTTTGCTCTTTGAATCCAAAGAACTGTGAATAAAATCCGGAGGAACGCACTTTGTTTTATTAACGGCTACACCAAAAATAAACCCAGAACGTCGATTCCCACAAATGTTCTCGGTATTTATTGTGCTACTTAAGAAACTGTCTTTAATTGTTTGCCAACAAACCCTAACGACTCCACGAATCCCCCTAATTAGTTTTAGACCTGTTTTCTGACACACCTGACACCCAAAAGTCTTAGCCTGTATGGGTATTAGAGACTTTAAAGGACTAATTACTCATCTGAGAAACAACAAGCTTATTGCCAAGAGAAAGCCCCCAACCCCCCCCCCCCCCCCCTCACCACCATTTCAGCCGGGTGTCAGAATGGAGCAGATGCTGCTAGCTTTTCTGCGAGTCAAAAATCCTCAATCCTTCATCAGAAAAGAATGGATTCGGCCAACACAGTTTAATTGAATTAACAGCTATATGATAAGCTAAAGATCCAGAAAGAAAACCAGGAGGGGGGGGGGGGGGTCTAAAAGAAGAAAAAACCTGATTTGTTGTCAGTGTGACTCGCTGATGAATGAGCTAAATGGCTACATGATCAAGTCATCATAAAGGACTAATTAGGCAGCTACAGAGGAGCAGTAATTATGAAAAAAAATGCAAACGAGTCAGCACCCTCACACAGCTGACCTTCACCCCCGCCCAAACATCCCCACCCACCCCAACCAGCACTTCCTCCGCCCCGTCAATTTAGGCCGACACTGAAGTGTTTCACTTTAACAAAAGCTCTCCTTTTTGAAGAAAAAGGCTTGGAGGGCCGCCATTGTTCGCAGAGAAACAATGGGGAAGGGGGGCGGGATCAGATGATGGAGGGGGGCGGAGGAAGGGGGTGAATCACGCTGAGCAAAAGAGGTGGGAGTGTGCACAGAAAACGTGCACACTCTTGCATTTTACCAAGCCGTTGGTGTGTTATTAAGTTCTGTGGGCAAGTTTGTAAGTCACAAAGACTCTGAGAGGGGTGGGGTTGGTGGTGGGGTGCCCTCGTTAACCCCCTCCACCTCCACCCAATCAGCCAACCAGCAGGTTAAAGCAACAACACAACCTAATTAGGGCGAGGGGTGAAACGTCGACGTCCTGATGCTGCTCTCTTGGTCGCTGAGGCAGGAAAGCTTGTCACAGAGCAGAGAGGATCCCGGCCTGCGCTCCTGTCCCGGACAAAAGGGCCCGTGCGCGCTCATTAACTCCACGCAGTCCCACCTCCACCACCATGGACAGGCGTCAGACCCTCCAAATCCTCAGACCCAGGGTTACACAGCAGCATTTAAAACCCAAACCTTCACCCATAACTGTAAATCTGATCAAAAAAAGAACAAACACCCAAAAAAGTGCACAGTCAGGACCATAAATATTTGGAAAGAGACACATTCTCTCTAATTTTGTTTCTGTACATTACCACAGTGAATTTTAAATAAAACAACTCTGATGCCATTGAAGTGCAGACTTTCAGCTTTTATTTCATGAACAAAAAGATAGCATAAAAATGTGAAAAACTAAAGCATTTTTTAAACACAATCCCTTCATTTCATGGGCTTGTAAGTAATTGGACAAATGAAATAACTGAAAACAAAATGGTCATTACTAATATTTGGTTGAAAACCCTTTGTTGGCAATGACAGCCTGAAGTCTTGAACTCATGGCTCACCAGGTTTTCTCCTTCTGAATGCTCTGCCAGGCCTTTACTGCAGCAGCTTTCAGTTGCTGTTTGTTTGTGGGCTTTTCTGTCTAAAGTTTATTCTTCAACAAGTGAAATGCTGCTCAATTGGGTTAAGATCAGGTGACTGACTTGGCCATTCAAGAATATTCCACTTCTTTGCTTTAATAAACTCCTGAGTTGCTCTGGCTGTATGTTTTGGTTCGTTGTCCATCTGTATTATAAAACGCCGCCCAAACAGTTTGGCTGCATTAACCTGGATCTGCGCAGACAGTACGTCTCTGAACACCTCAGACTTCATTGGGCTGCTTCTGTTCTGTGTCACGTCATCAATAAACACTACTGTCCCAGTGCCACTAGCAGCCACGCACGCCCAGACCATCACACTGCCTTCACCGTGTTTTACTGATGATGTAGTGTGCTTTGGATCATGAGCTTCTCCACGCCTTCTCCATACTTTTCTCTTGCCATCATTCTGGTAAAGGTTGATTTTGGTTTCATCTGTCCAAAGAATGTTTTTCCAGAACTGTCCTGGCTTTTTTAGATGCTTTTTAGCAAAGTCCAATCTAGCCTTCCTATTCTTGAGGCTGATGAGTGGCTTGCATCTTGCAGTGTTCCCTCTGTATCTACTTTCATGCAGTCTTCTTTTTATGGTAGACTTGGATATTGATATGCCTACCTCCTGGAGAGTGTTGTTCACTCTTTTTGCGTTGCTGAGTTCAACAGTGCTTTCCTTCTTTCTCAGGATGTGCCACACTGTTAATTTTGCCACTCCTAATTCTTTTCTCTTTCGGCTTTTCCCATCAGGGGTCGCCACAGCGAATGAGTCGCATGGTAAACTTGGCAATGTTTTACGCCGGATGCCCTTCCTGACGCAACCCTCTCAAAGCAACCGGGCTTGGGACCGGCACAAAAGTAGAGAAGGGAACAGGGAGCAGCCCGGATTTGAACCCTGGTTTCACGGATGGAAGGCACCGCAAACCAGCACGAGCTAAACCGGCTCCCAATTTTGCCACTCCTAATACTGTAGCAATTTCTCTCATGTTATTTTTCTGTTTTCTCGGCTTAATGATGGCTCCTTTCACCTGCATGGAGAGCTCCTTTGACCGCATGTTGTCTGTTCACAGCAAAATCTTCAAAATGCAAGCACGAGTCCTCTAATCAACTCCAGGCCTTTTATCTGCTTCACTCATAATGACATAACAACCTGCCCATGCAATAGCATGGAAGTCAATTGTCCGATTGCTTACGAGCCCATAAAATGAAGGGATTGTGTTTAAAAAATGCTTTAGTTTTTCACATTTTTATGCAATCTTTTTGTTTAACCCATGGAATAAAAGCTGAAAGTCTGCACTTCAATGGCTCTGAGTTGTTTTATTTAAAATTCACTGTGGTAATGTACAGAAACTAAATTAGAGAGAATGTGTCTCTGTCCAAATATTTATGGTCCTGACTGTAGATCAAGAAGCTGCAAACCTCCATCCAGAGCTCCATCCTTCTCTATGAAAATACGTCATGCTGCAGAATCTGGATGATAAAGATGCTGAAGTTTAACAAAAAAAACTTAAGAAAGATATTCAGTTAATGATGAATAAGCAGGAGGTTGAAAGAGATACAAAATACTTAAGAAAGACAAATAAATTGCAAATTTTAACTGCAAAAACAGTCAGCCACTGAAATATGCTGAATACAATTCAAAATGTTTTTAGAAGTTTAATATGATGACTAAAGAAGCTTAAACAAGGTTAACTTGGACAAGAAAGGCCAACACCAAGCCCCCACGTTTTGCCTAAAATGGTAGAAAGATAAATAAAAAAAGATTGTAAGTGATAAAATTGCAATGAATCTTTAGTTGGAAATCCTTGAGTAAACCAAAGAAATGTTAAAATTGAGTTCAAGTTAAAGACGTTTCCAGAATTAAAAAGAAGTGTGAATGATCCCTGCAGCTGAAAGTTTGCTAGAAATCTTAACCTTAAGAGAGAACAATGTTTCAGAAGGATTTCCAACTTTTTATGGAAAATAAAACAGCTTTATGATAATAAGAAAAATTCAAGAGTTAAGAAGCTAAAATAGGGGAGACGAACACTTTAAGGTAAAGGACATGCTCTGGTGTCACACAAGTACCGTACATTTGTTTAGGTTTTATTGCCCAAAACTGTTCAAAAAGTTCGAAAAGTATCAGGTTTGTAAAAGATGTTTCAAAAAAGTATTTTTTTTGACTCACTGTGATTTCGCTTGTTCTATATGTTGCTATTTTGCTCTTTTTCAAGTTTTACGACCACTTAAGCACAGACTTTTTTTAGAACTCTAAAAATAAGTTCTGAAGAAAGTTAAGAACTATTTTGTTCAACTTTAAAAACTTTTAGACTGACATTTTTTAATTCTACCTAAAATTTTTGCTGAAATAAAAAAATGTAAAAAACGTCATTCCTTTTTTTAAGCTTCTATGGCAACAAAGCTGTTTCCTCTTTTTCACCTTTTCCCCTCTTTCTATTTTTTTATGGTGCTTCAGATTGGCCCCCCTTCCCTTCAAGGTTCACAGACTTGACTCCACCTTTTCAATTCGGCTTCCCAGCAGCACTACTTAGTGGGGAGGGAATTGGAACCAATGCTATCAGTGTGATTGAGGAACCCAGAAGAGTGAGTGTGCACAAGTTTGTGTGTCTGTGTGTGTTGGAGGAGCACATGAGGGGCCCCATAAGAAAAATGGGGGTCAGACACCAACAGAACCTTTTCTGCAGAGTAGAAGAAGTTAGAAGGAAAATGAGAGGAGAGAGGCTAAAATGAAGAAGAACAAACTGACACACCTGCAGCACACACACACACACACACGCACGCACACACACACACACACACACACACACACACACACACACACACACACACACACACACACACACACACAAACAAGGACGTACAAAAGCAGATGCACCCACACATGAAATACACACATTCAGACCCAGGTGTACACACATAAGCATGGACACACACACACACATACATAAATAAATGTGCACACACATACAGTAAATACACACATTGACAGAAACAAAGACACAGATGTGGTCACACACAAACAGAAAAACATACCCCCTTGGTGTGTCTCATATAGGTGTAATACGCATTTCATCTGTGTTGAGGGTTCATTTTCATACAATGTTCCATTATATTAACGATTAAAGGTCAAATAGGGGTGTGGTCTTTTGGTAGACAGGTGATCCTCAGCCTTAGTTTGTCCACCAGCCGTTTCACCTGTTTGTCCCAACAGGTTCTGCCTGCTTTTACTTTTTAACAGAGGTTTGTGTTTATTAATTTCAGGCAAGAAGACCACAGAGCTGAAAAACAAAGAATCCCCAAAACACTAATGGCTAACAACATTAGGGCATTCTTCTTCTTTTTAAAAAAAAATATGATCACCCTCCTTTTATGGATAAATCTATGACTGAACATAACTTAAAAAAAAAAAAAAGCTAGCAAAAATACATTTTTATATTTATCCAGTTTAAATCGTGCTCCTCTTCTGCATCTCACTGACATTTTAGTGTGGATGTGACCAAAGATGGGTTATAGTTCTTTGTACTCACCATGAATAAACCTCTGTCCTGTAGATCTACAGCCAACAGGAAGGCCTTTTCAAAGCGCTGATGCCTGCAGGAAGGAGAACAGTCAGAAAGGAGGAAAGAAATCCCCACAACAAAACCTGAAGATCAGTGCACAAGCAGGTATTCGGGATGGAAATTTATAGAAGAAAATGTTTGACAAACAGATTTGTTCTTGCTTTGTTTTCAGGCAGACAAACCTGGATCTATTCGTTAAGAGCAGAGAGCCGCTCGCTCCAGTTGTTTTTCATCAAGAACCAAAGCTGACTGGGAGGGAAACATGTCAACTCTCCCCATCAGCATGAAACAAACAAGCAATCAGGAGGGGAGCAGGTAGTGAGACCTCCCTTCATTTGATGTTGATGGAGTGAAAAAGAATGCAGGTGGGTGATAAGGTAGGCAAGAGATGGAAAAAGAGCAGTGAGGAACTATTTCAGTGGCCGTTTCAAAAGCTCTCATGGCGGAAATGAGAATGAACTGTGAACGGGACTGTTTGTGAATGACTGTTTGTGTCTAATAATAAATAATAATAATAAATTTTATTTGTATAGCGCTTTAAATGGCACACAAAGATGCTTTACAACACATAAGCAAAAACAGTTAATAAGAACAGAGCTAATACAATAAAATATTAATAAAAACATAGAAGACAGATTAAAGATTAAAAGCTATTTTAAAAAGATGAGTTTTAAGTGAATTTTTAAAAAGTGGGAGGTCAGTGCAGTCTCTGAGATGTTGGGGCAGAGTGTTCCATAGGGTTGGAGCAGCAATGGAGAAGGCTCTGTCTCCCCAGTTTCGACCCTTGGTCCGACAGGGAAGAGACAGAAGGTTAGCATCGGACGAGCGCAGAGAGCGGGAAGGGGTGTGACGCTGGAGGAGATCGGTGAGGTATGGTGGGGCCAGGTTATGAAGGGCTTTGAAAGTGATGAGGAGAACTTTGAATTTGATACGCTGATCGATGGGGAGCCAGTGAAGGTCTTGAAGGACGGGGGTGATGTGTTCATAAGAGCGGGTGTGTGTGAGCAGATGGGCAGCAGAGTTCTGAATGTACTGTAGCTTATTTATTATTCTGGAGGGTGTACCAAGGAGTATGCTAACCAGGAGGTGATAAAAGCATGAATGAGGGTTTCAGCAGCATCAAAGGAGAGGGATGAACGGAGGCGGGCAATGTTTTTCAGGTGGAAACAGGCAGACCGAGTGATTTGATTAACATGTTATTCAATTGATAGATTTGTGTCAAAGAGAAACCCAAGGTTGCGGATGACTGGTGACGAAGAAAGCGTGGTGTTATTAAAATTTAACTGAAAATTTGGTATGGATTTTGTGATGGTTTTGGGGCCAATTATGATTATGTCTGTCTTATCACAGTTGAGTTTGAGGAAATTGTGCTCAAGCCATGTTTTGATGTCTGTTAGACAGCGGGTGAGTATGAAGTAAGTGGTGGAGCTGATGGATTTGGTGGAGATGTATAGTTTTATGTCATCAGCATAACAGTGAAAATTTAAGCCATGTTGTCGGATGATCACCCAGGGGAATGAGGTAAAGGATGAAAAGGAGTGGGCCAAGCACTGAGCCTTGGGGAACACCTTGCAACAGAGGAGCTGTTGAGGATGAGCAATTGTTTCCCTTGATAAACTGTTGACGGTTTGTGAGGTAGGACTGAAGCCAGGATAGAGCAGAGCCAGTGATGTTGAGACCGTTCTTGAGACGGGAGAGCAGGATGGAGTGACTGACGGTGTCAAATGCTGCAGGGAGGTCCAGGAGAATGAGGATGGAGAGCTGTCCAGAGTCGGAGGAGAGAAGGATGTCATTTGAGACTTTGAGCAAAGCTGTTTCAGTGCTGTGTTGTGTCTAACATAGAAGAATCCCGGTTCTTCATAAACATCAGCATCAAAAGGTCTTTTCTGATGTTTGTCACAGCCTTAAAATCTTTCTTTTTCATTAGAAACATCAGCTAAAGCTGTGAATAAAAAAGTCTGAAGACAAACTAAACCTTTGAGCTTGGAGGATGTTTCATTTTCAGTAGAGATCCTCAGAGCATGAACCCTCCTGGTCAAAAGCCTGGGGGTTGTTACCTTAGGAGGTGGTGGAAGAAGCGGCGGGCGTATTTGCCGACTGGCTCCTGGTACTCCAGCATCACTGTGTCTGGGAGGGGGGCAGGAGGGGCGTAAAAGACACTCAGAGCTGCCTCCAGCAGGGCTGCACAAACAAACAAACACAGCAGAGTCAACAAAACACACAGTTTTCATGAAAGTTTAGGGGGGCACAGGAGGACTGAGCAGGGTTTGACACCAGGAAGGCACCCCTGTTTAGAGGGGCCATCAGCGGCTTTGCATCTTCCCCAAAAGTGGCAGAAAACTGAACCATTAATTTAATTATTTTTTGGAATGAGAGATGCAAAGCGACAAGATCTTAGGTTTATTCCACAGAGGCACAAATGCAATGATGCTCCGATGTCCAACCAATTGTTTTTTTTTTTTTTGTTCTTCATGCCATCTTCAAAACTGAAATGTTCTATTGTTTGAGTTTAGACAAAGCAATAAAAAGTCCCGAGGGGGCATTAAGAAAGGCAGGTAGAACAGCTGATAGATGTGCTCAACCAAGAGCAGTGTTACTTTCAAAATGATGTAACTTAAGTAACTTTAAAACATTGTCTTTTAATGAGTAACTTTATTAATCAAGTAGTTTAAAAACTACCCCCAAATATTTTTGACTCAAAAATGACTGAGACAGGAAAGCCAAAGACAAAGCTTGTATTTTTTAAGCAATAAAAACACACAATCACCGGCCACTTTACTAGATACACCTGTCCAACTGCTTTGTTAACCCAAACTTCAGAGGGCATTGTCTATTTTTTGGAGAAAACAAAAACTCTCCTGTATAATATTAAGATGGTAGCAGCCTTAGGTCTGACCCTTAAAGCTGATTATCTTCCTGTCATTCTGGTTTCAGTGCATGACACTGCTGGACTTGGAGAAATTGTTAAAAAGTTGTCAAGAATGAACTGAGTTGAGATGCCCCCACCAGAGGGGGCTTCAGCGTGAAAGGACAAACTACATCTATGTATCAGCCAAAAGCATTAAGAAAGGATGGTTGCTTTGGACCTACAAGCCCTAGAACCTTTATGACGGATATTTTGCTTGGCATAACCTTTACTCCTCCTAAAGAGGAGGATTTTTTTGATACTATTTCATCAACAGACAATCTAAGGCATAATGTAGAGAACAAAGTGCAAAAATATGAACCCTTTTCAGGAGAAAGGTTATTCACACAAACCCACCTTCCCTCTCTGCGCTTAGCTGCAGCTTTAGCAGGTGGTTGATGACTGTGCTCAGCCCTCGGTAGCACTCATCCCCCATGGTGCTCCAGTCCATGGCCTGCAGGATGCCCACCGCCTCTTTCACCTGGCTGCACCTCAGCCGCTGCTGAAGCAGCTCACCTGGGCCCAGATGTCCCCCCGTCAGAGCGCCTGATGGAACAAAAAAATATGATTGTAAGCGGTACTTAGGCAACAAAATAAATCAGATATTTAAAATCTTCTACATATTGGGACTTAAATGTGACAGAAATGTACATTTTTTCCATGTAACATTAAAAACCTTCTTTTTCGGTCAAGTATTTTAATCACTTTGGCCTATTTGAAATTCTAATTTCTCCTAAAATTAACCCCTTACTCTGAAATAAAGGTGAGAGACGAATAAGTTTCTGAAAAGTCAAGTTATAAATTATGTTTTGGTCATTTCAATTTAATTCAACTTGTTTAAAAAAATCCTCAATTTACAACAAATTTACAAGTATCAAAAGCATGCCATACATTATTGATAAGAGAAAAACAAATTAAACAGGTAAACTGGGTAAGGTAAATAAAAGCTAAATAATATTAAAGTATGATTCTTATGCTGAAATAGAACTGTGGAAAATACATTCTTCTGAATCCCAAAATTGAAAATGTGCTGCTTATGATCCTTATGGTGTTTAATGTATGTGAAAAAAGAAAAGTGAAATGAACATTTAATTGAAAATAAACTTTTAAAAACAATCATTTTGAATGTAGATGTGTAAAGATTTGAATTTGAGCATGAATTATATAAAATATTTTGGAAAACAATCTTAATATTAGCTTTTCAAATGTTTGTGTTAAAACTCTAAATCCTTTAAAATGTTTGTAATTAGATAGAAAAAAATGTTATTAGAACAAGATTAAGAGACATTGTAGCATTTAGATATCTGACAACAAAATGTGTTAAATAATTTTGAATATTCAGGATTTATTTTTAATAATCAAGATGTATCTTAGTGAACGTTTTCTAGAGAAATTTCTTAGCTTTTAAGTTTATTATAAGTGTGTTATGATCATTCATCATGAAAGGAAACCACAAAGCGGTATTTTGATCCATTCATGTATTCCAGAGTATTCCTCTAAAAACTACACTCGGTGCACCAGCCCCCTCCCCACCCACGAAAACGAGCGGGTTCTCACAATGTGACAGTGATAAGTGAGGAACAGCCCCTTCCAGGAAGAGTCTGTGCTGCCAGCCCCGCCCCCTGGCTAACACACACACACACTTTCTCTGCAGAGCTAGTGGGGTTTGGCAAAAACTCATTCAGCAGATATTTTCACATTATTTTCATGATTTCTGCCTCTTGGTGATCGCCCCACAAGTTTAGCTAAAAGTTAAGGGGTCATTTTTGAGATGCAGATCTGTCCTCTGCAGTTTCAGAAGATCACTCCCACCATTCTGTTCTCCTGCTTTAGACTCTACTCATCTCGGATCTTCTGAGAGGAGCAGCTGCTGCAGAATCAAGCCTCCGTAGATGATCCAAAATGCTGCTGCAAGTCTCACTTTTAATCACATGTCACTCTGCTGTCCACAACTCTGCACTGGTTCGCCTGAGGCTGTACCACCCCCTGCCCCCCCAACACTATGCAGCGCTAAGTTCTCCACCTGCCTGCTAAGTCGCTTTAGAAGAAAAGGAAATGAATAAATGCAAATGTGGAAATGAGTAACAGTTTTCATATTATCCAAGCATTTCTACGTTCATGTCTGTCATTGTCAAACACAGACATCATCCAGGACTGTGTTCATGTCTGTGTCCTCGGTCTGCTCCTCCACAGCCTGAACGGTGCAGGCTCAGCTGAGGCCAACGTGTGCCCAGATGAGATAACGCCATGCAGGCAGGAGGGTTTGGGGAGGGGGGCACCAGGGAGCCCTGCGCCTATGGAAAAAAAAAAAAAAAAAGCACCTGGAGATCTGCCAAGTCTTTCTTCCTGCTGTCTCAGACTCTCTGCCGTTATCCAGCAGGTCGCACGAAACAAGTCCAATGAGCAGAAACTGGGAGACGTGCACGTTTGCACACGCCTGTGTGGCAGCATTATCACGCAGGAAAGACGTGGCACCACTTTCTTCATCAGGAGGCTTGGCAGACGATCAGAGCACTGAAAGCTATTGTGGGAGGACCCCCCCCCCCCCCCTCAACACACCCCTGTTTTCTCTGTGCAAAGAAGCCACTGAACTCACAAACACACACTTACATCTTGAACCCCCCCACTGTCTCGGTTCCAAAGTCACAATTAAAGATGCTGCATGTGTGCGGCTGGGGTGCAGAGGGTGACTGTTCAGAAACGTTTTGATTGGCAAACTTTATCTTGGGGCCCCGGGGGACCGCGCAGTCACTGTAAATGATTTATCGGAAAAATGCATCCCAGAATGCACCTGGGGGGGGTTGCTAGGGCCTCGGGGCGATTATTGAATGACCTCTGAGAGCGTGACTCCTGCCAACCTTCCAGATTAACTTTGTTCAGGGGTGCAGTGCTGGGATGACCCCCCCACATACACACCTAGCAGGCCCGAAACCAGTCCTGGAAATGATTTCCTGTACTTGATTGGTCAAAGGTGCAGCCCATTAAACCATGCGTCAAAAAAATGAACACATTTTCTGAAAGTTTGGGGATTTTTTAATCCAAAATATTGGCGGCTGATCAGGGTTGGTTTTGATACATTTTTGCAGCAAACACTTTGGTGGACAAAACAGGATTGGTGCTCCCATTTTGAATCAAACATATCCATGATCCAAACATGATTCCTCTTTCTATATCTGACCTTTACTTTCTGCCATTTGACAGTCCTGTTGCTTGGACTTTAGTCTGACTTCAGTCAGAGCCTGATGTCAGTGTTGTTAGGCACCAACAGGAGCTGTGTATTGTTGAGGGGTAGAATTATGATGGAGTGACATCAATTTGTGAGAGGTGGGTTCTATTGTAACCACCATCATGAGATTGTTAGGCGGTCCAATTCTCCAAATATTTGACTTGAATTTCTTAGCCCGCATTTAAAACGCAAAACCACAACATAAAACAAACTGCAAACAACATTGTTCTCTTAAGACAAATTATAGTGAAAAGTACAAAATACACTTTTTACTAGACGCCCCTAATTGGTGGATGATAGATCAATAAAAACAGGGCGACCTAGTGGATGGAGGGAAACGTTGTTTTCAAACCCAGATAACATGTAAAGGTCGTATGGACTGACTGCTGAGAAAAGATCTGAATTTCTTAAACTGCGAGTTTGGGAGCTTACCAAACCAAACCAAAACCTGAGGGAATATAAATTCAAATATAAACTCCAAATGGAGCTTTTTGGTAGGAGTTTTCTAACGCACAATATTGTTTACGTGAATTAAAGCAGAGCATATTTTCTTATGAGTTTTAAAATGCACACAGACATGTCAGCCTGGCAGAAGTCAAACAATCTATTTTTTTCTTAATGTTCAGTAAATCTACTGCAATGAAAAAATGCAATAATAAAATTTTAATCAAATGATAAACACAATTTATGATGTCAAATTAAAGATAAAAAAATCTTCAAAAATAACAGGAACTGTTTCGATTTCTGCTCTGAAACTGTGAAAGGATTTTTTACAGAAGTAGACCTAGTTCTTCATCTGTTTAGAGACACCTTTTCTCTATTTTCTTTCCTGTTTTCTGCCAGGTTGTGTTAGCTGGTTGTAAACTCTGAGCTCTGTTCTTCATTGTGTGCAAAATGCCGGTGTGTGGACAGTGAAGAGTGAAAGCAGAAGCTCCTGCCCCACAATACTGACGATGCATTCAAAGATCTGAGGTTCAACAGTTCATGCTCCAGATTTTTTTTCTTTTTAATAATGAACTTTAAAAAGTAAATATCTTTTATTTGAAATGGTTTCTTGCGTTCCTTTAAATGATAATTCTGGATTTGTTTTTTTTTTTACTTACCTAGTTTGAATTTCAAGGCTGCCAGTGGTCCTCCCTCAAAGACCAACATCAGCATGTCTGCTCCTCCCAGACCTCCATCCAGGCCGATCGCCCATTGCAGCCCCTGCAGGCCTCCAGAGCAGCTCATGTGCTGAGTCAGCTGTAATGTGGCCGCTGGGGTGACCTCCTCTGCGACCAGCGCCATTTTTAGAGGTGCCAACCCCGCATCAAAGCACATCAACTCTTGCTGTTCCGTGGCCACCACGACCATCGCTCCAGCAGGGTGCCAGGCCAGGAGCGTGGGCTGGAACATGCAGGAGCCCAGGAGCGATACCTCTTGCCTGTGGTCATAAAGGACTAAGGTGGAGTCCTTCAGGCCCAGGACAACTGCAGTGCCCGATGGGTGACGAGAGCAGGAGACGGGAGGAGACGGCAGCGGGATGCGGGCAGCGGACAGGCGGTGCATGCGTCCCCGTCTGCATTCGTACATGCAGGAGTCCACGCAGAAGCCATCTGTGAGTCCCTGAGGTCCTGCAGGCACCTCCACGGTCAGCACCTGGTAATGCTGCAACTGGCTGAAGCAGCAGTCCAGAAGGAGGCCATCAGTTTGGACTGAGCTCAGGACCTTTTGGGGGGGGGGGGGGGTGACAGTGGAGAAATCAGAATGTATTTCTGGAGATTGATCTAAAATATATTCTTATTATCTATCATTTAGCTACAAATCATGCAGAAAGTCAATGTAGCAGCAAAATATTTACAAGGCCAAAGTCGCAAACACCAACATCTCCAACTAAAGGCTTCAACAACAAAAAAGGAAACATTCATGCATCCTGAGATTTGTCAACCCCTGAGGATCCCCACCTTCAGAGTTCCAAAAACAAAGATTTCACCTGCTTATTTAGCAGATGTTTTACTGCCAAGCGTTGTCCTGATTGTGACCAAACATGGACTAAATTCCACAACCTGTTCTCTACAAGTCCTATACAAGACACATCTATGCCACAGCTCAAGGGCTACCCATCCTCAAGTTCCTCCAACTTGAAAAGTCCCTTTGATTGCATATATGCTAAATAAAACCATTGATAGAGTGCTATGGTCCTTTAAAAACCTAAAACAATCAAACAGAAGTTCTTTGAGGATTTTGTCTTGAATGTGTTTCAATGCTCTTCAAAAATAAGGCTAATATGAGAGGAATAGGAGCAACCATTTAAATAGTCAAGGAGCTGATGTTTGTTAGAGTTTTGATCCACAGTAAATTTGAGTCAATGCTACAACTGTTGTGGCTCCATTAGTGGTTAGGGTTCTCCCCTCACAGCCCTGGTTCAAATCTGGGGAGTTTGCATGTTTGCTTTGTTCAGGCGTGGGTTTTCTCTAGGCACTCCGGCTGGGATAGGCTTCAGCAGCCCCGTGATCTAAAAACGGGGTTCAGGAGATTCAGAAAACAATGTAAGTAATTAGTTAAGTATATAAAGTACAGGAAATAAAAATAATGATCACATTCATAGGACAAACTGAAATAAAGGTTTCGTCAGAGTTAAGGCAGATTGAAATCAAGAAAAAGATTTTGTGACTAAAAACGTCTAGACTTGGCTTTTAAAACACAAGAGAGTTGATGAGTCTGACAAACGGAGGCAATTTCAAAGACGAGGGGCAACAGCTTGGAGGGTTTTATAGATCTCTGGTTTTATAGCTTTAGGGATAGTTAAAAGATTTTAGTTTGTGGACCTCAAAAGAATGAGATGATGAGTAAGAGGTTAAAAGGTCAAAAGGTATTAATGGGTTAAACAACTTTAATATTTGGAACAGAAGCCTTTGTTATCGATTACAGAGGTCAAAGGGTTCCTGTAGTTCTTCACTAGGTTTCTACACACTGCAGCAGGGATTTTGGCCCACTCCTCCATACAGATCTTCTCTAGATCTGTCAGGGTTCGTGGCTGTCGCTGAGCAACAGGGAGTTTCAGCTCCCTCCAAAGATTCTCTATTGGATTTAGGTCTGGAGACTGGCTAGGCCACTCCAGAACCTTGATATGCTTCTTACGGAGCCACTCCTTGGTTTTCTTGGCTGTGTGCTTCAGGTCATTGTCATACTGAAAGACCCAGCCCGACCCATCTTCAACGCTCTGACTGAGGTAAGGAGGTTTTTGCCCAATATCTCACAATACAGAGCCCCGTTCATCCTCTCCTTAATACAGTGCAGTCGTCCTGTCCCCTGTGCAGAAAAACACCCCCAGAGCATGATGCTTCCACCCCCATGCTTCACTGTAGGTATGGTGTTCTTGGGATGATGCTCCTCCTTCTTCCTCCTCCAAACACGCCGGATGGAGTCATCTGACCACAAGACTTTCTCCCATGACTCCTCTGGATCATCAAGATGGTCATTGGCAAACTTTAGACGGGCCTTGACATGGGCTGACTTCAGCAGGGGAACCTTCCGTGCGATACATGATTTTAAACCATGACGTTTTAATGTATTACTTATAGTAGCCTTGGAAACGGTGGTCCCAGCTCTCTTCAGGTCATTGACCAGCTCCTCCCGTGTAGTCCTGGGCTGATTCTTCACCTTCCTTAGCCTCATCGATACCCCACGAGGTGAGATCTTGTGAGGGGCCACAGTCCGAGGGACATTGACAGTCTTCATTAGCCTCTTCCATTTTCTGACAATTGCTCCAACAGTTGTTCTTTTCTCACCAAACTGCTTGGCAATTGCCCCGTAGCCACTTCCAGCTTTGTGAAGGTCTACAATATTGTCTCTTGTGTCTTGACAGCTCTTTGGTTTGTAGTTAGACTTCTGACTGATTGTGGGGTGCACAGGTGCATTTATGCAAGCTAATTACCTCAAACAGGTGCCACTAATTTAGAATCATGAGCAGAGTGGAGTTGGACTATTTAAAAGCAGAACAGCAGGTCAAAAAATCGATCTGATAATCAAGTGATCAAATACGTATTTGTCACAGTAATATACAAATAAATTGTTTTTAAAAAAATCGTACAGCGTGATTTCTGAATGTTTCTTCAGATTCTGTCTCTCACTATGGAAATGCACCTATGATGAAAAATTTAGACCCCCTCCATGTTTTCTAAGTGGGAGAACTTGCTAAATCACAGGGTGATCAAATACTTATTGACTTCACGGTATGTAGAAGTTTGGCCGTGTAAGGCTCTGAAAAGTACAATTTTAAAATCAATTCTAACAGGAAGAATTGACAGGAAGCCAGGAAGCCAGGAGATATTAGCTTGTTTAAGGGCACCTGTTAAAAACTGCCTAGCCACAGAGTTTTGAACGGGTGGCAAAAGCTTTTGTTAAAACAAGTAAAAAAGCGAATTACAAAAATATAAACAACAAAAACTAAAAGCATGCATAATTATTATCAGAACAAGTTTAGATCAAACAGTTTTTAATTTAGCCACCTCTGTTAGGTGATAGAAACTAATTTTGACAATTTGTTCTGGATGGATGGATGGGCTGCAGATGCTCTGTTCTGTGCCTTTGGTGATGCTACAGTTGATGGACAGAAAGCTTTACCTTCTCATTTCTGAGTCTAGGACTCATCAGAGAACCTAAGGCTGCAGACGTGGCCCAAAAAAGTTTACCTGTGTCGTCCTCGCCGTCACATCACTTGGATTTGAACTCAGACGCTAATTTCTCAAACTTCAAACCAGTTTTTTAGTCAGAAAGTGGAAGAGACTCAAAAGGAACTGCAAGCAGTTCGGTGGCCCATTAATCTAACATGGGACATATTGGAAACAAATTCAGAATCAGGAATTCATATAGAGTTCAGTTAAATGCAAGTCCAAGTCTCAAGTCTCATCTAGAGAGCTCATCTAACCTTGAACACAGCATATTGTGTATTTGAAGATATCAAGTAATGGAGGGATTTTGTGTCATTTTTCCAAGCGCAACACTCACCATTTTCAGCATAAAACTTTTGTGTGTTCCAAAAATTATTTTGCACTTGAAACAGAAGCATGCATTTGAAACTCAACAATATGTGCAATCAAAACAGTTTTTGCTTTAAAATGTTGCGCTTGGAATAATGGCACAAAAATCACTCCTAATCAAGGTTTTGTTAGAGCATCAAGTGAAACAGAGTTTAGGTCATGAGAGTACAAAGCAGCAACTCTTTCTTTAGATAAACTGTCATGGCAGGGAAGAAGCTAAAAAGGAAAATCAGCTCATCTTAAGTTTTAAAGCAGAAGAATGAATTAGGTTTCATTGCTTTCTTGGTGGGATATTCACCAGAAGACTGTGCATCACTTAAACTTCAGGGTCAATATTCTGCATTTCTTCACAGCAGACTCTTGTTTGTGCTTGAAAATATTCATTTACATGTTTAAGAATGAGAATTTGTCGCAAACTTACAGAAGTTTATCCTCTACTTTTTGCCCGTTTCTCATAAAAAGACCAGAAAGTAGAAACGATTGAAGTAATACAAATACCTGAGTAGGGAAAAGAAAAGAGATGAGCAGTTTCCAAACTACACATGCAGATGCTTTATGCTGGCTGGGGTTTTGTTCGTGTGGAGGGGGGGTGGGGGTGAGAAGGAGATAGGATTATCAGAAAGACTCTGATGGTTATGAGCTTGACTGTAGACAATAGTTTGTCTATCCAGTAACTTTGTGAAACTGCTCCAGTCATCAAACTTTACAGTCTCATCCTCTTTAAACTATTTCCAAAGCAGTCACAGTGATCTTTAAATTATGAATGTCCCATTTTTAGCCAAAAAAAACACCAACCTGTGATATTTTCTGGACATCGTTTCTGCAAAGCAGCAGTTGTTCCATTAAAATTTGAGCCCGGGACCATTGGCACTGACCTCCCCTGCCCCCTTCTCCTCCTCGTTGCTGAGAGCTTGGAGAAAGGAGCTTGTGGCCCGCCCAGTGCATTTTTTATATCACAAAAACAATGTTTTTCAAAATGCATTTATCCATCTACCTCTGATTCACATCAATTTGAGTAAAGAAACAAGAGTTTTTTGCTATTTTAAGCTCAATTTTCTTTATATACTGTATGTCCTCCATCAGAAAACTGCCACAAGGAGACACCAAAAACACAGTTTTCTTCAGAGTGAGTCTTTAAAAAGCTTAATATTTTAGACTGGACATGCTTTATAGTGTTTGTGATCCGCAGCAGTTCTTTCTCCTTGTGTGTGGGGTTAAATTAACCAGGTTTGGAATCAAACAGGAAAAAGCAGAGCGAGTGAGAGACAGACAGAAATGAATCGTGACAGCAGCTCCGAGCCCCCTGGAGAAGGAAGAAATATGTCCTTCCACGCTGCTTACAAACACAAAGCTGTCAGTCAAGACAAATAATGATAAGAGCTCCATTTTAACTCAAGGTCAACAGCATCTTCTCCCTGAGCATGCCACTGCTTGGCTCTCGCTGATAAACAACCTGCAGTGTTTACCTGTGCGAGGAGCCAAGAGCTCAGCACCCTAGCACCACATGACAAGCCTTCAGTGATAAATAAGGAAAAAGATGGAAGTATTTGACCAAAGGTGAAATCCAGAATGTAGATTTTTTGCTCCTGGCCTGGAACCAGTCAGTGGGCGCAAAGACACGGCTAAGTAAAGAGCAGCGAGGGTGGTGAAGTCAAGGAGGGGGGGTGCCGTTGATAAAACGCCCACCTCGATCCAGGGGAACAGAAGGTGGATGACAGGAGACAACAGCTCACGCTAAACGGCAGTCCAACACTTCCACTGAGCTTCTTTCTTTTTTTGGGGGGGGGCACCTCCATCAGAAACTCCCAGTGACCGTGGCAGCTTTGGATAAATGAGCCCATTTCGTTTCGCCGTGTTGACAGAAAGGGGGATCGGCTGCCTACCCGCCTTCCTTTTCCTTTTGCAAAGCTGCTCGGCCCAGTTTTTTGGCAGACACTGGCAAAAAGGGACTTAGTGTGTGTGTGTGTGTGGGGGGGGGGTTGCTTCTTTTCTGCCTGCCCATGGTCTACAGCAGGAGAGAGGCAGATGACTGTCTTCCTGAAAGCTTTTTCTTCTCTATAATCCTTCAGAGCCAGCTCCTGCTGCTCACCGGGGGGGCAGGACTGTGTGTTTATTTCAGGCAGCAGGCAAACCGGGGTTCCATTCAGGTGGAGATGGTGTATCTACAGGACAACAGCGATTCTACAGGACGGAGTGATGCTTGCTTAAACGGTCGAACACACAAACCCACTCACAGCCATAAGCTACATCTATAAGGCAATGGTGACCCCCTACCCACTGGCACTGAACAGCAAACTCTTAAAATCTTTACTTCTCATCTTTTCCTCAAACTCCACCCGATCCCCGTGGTCTCATAGGGAGATCGGAGGAAGTTGTCTGGCTTTAGATCCTTCAAAACTAGATCATTTATGTGATAAACCCTCACACTCCTGCAAACATATGACAAGCGAGAGAGGCTGCTCGGCACATTTACATTTGAGAGTCTGTAAACATGCATGTTGAGGGATTTTTAGAGGAATCAAGCAGACCTGGAAATAATAACTTTAGTTCACATTTAACAATTGCTTGTTCAAAAAAAAAATATTTCTTAATATGAACTGACTGTTGATAAAACATAAAAATCATTTGAGAAAAAGCTTGAAGTGTTTTTAAATGTTTGCAGCATTCCAAATACTGTCGTGGGAATTACAGGATCTTCTTCTCGTGTCCCTAAAATGTTAAACTTAATCTAAAAATTGAACATGTTTTCCACCAAAATGGTGTCAGAACTTTATTAAACAGTTCTTAATTTTAAAATACTAAATACTTCAATTTAGGATGAAAAGCAATTATATTATTTTGTGTTCAATTTATGAATTAAATACTTTAAAGAATTGTTATGTATGTAAACTTTTATTGCCTTTTTGGTCCTTCTTTTATTGCTTGAAAGAAACTAATCAATAAATCAAAACTCCATTGAGAGTTAATTATTTATGATACCTAATTGGGGCTGACTGGAGAGTAATAAAAAGGATTTTGGAATTCTGGAAGACACAAACTCCCAAGTATAACATTTGTAAGATACCAATTCAATGTCTTTTTAAGTACAAATATTTCCCAACTAATTCTTTTTTTAACTGTCACAGTCAAATTAGAACATACAAAAAGAAAGCTAAGCGTTTTGAGTTCTTTATGGTTGTGTTTGCTGATATCACTGATTGGCTGAATGCGGAAAGATCAATAATAACTCTGGTACATTTTAGTATAGCTTTGGAAGACAAGCTGCAGGTTTAGTTCTCTTTGCTTTGATTTTGCCGACATGTGGATAGAATTTACCAAAAATGTTTTGCATCGATGTTTGATCTGAGACTTTCCTTTGGATGTAAATGCCACCAGACATCCTTGACTTTGATTTTTGTGAACAGTCAGAGCAAATTATGCCGTTAAGAATGACAAAAGTGTTAAAATAATGCGAAACATCTCATTATGTTTGTCAGAGAGATGCAGCCCCCCTGTCTCATTGTAGAGGTGAATCATGGTGATGCACATGTGCTCACACATTTATTTAAAGTTTTAGTTACATTTTGTGTCAGTCTCTATAAAAGGGATCAAATTTCAATGAGTAATATATTATTTCTGAGTTTTTCTCTCCCTCTCAGGTGGAACTTTCTCATGGACATAACTTAGGCAGAAGAGGGCGTGACTGGGACGCACCAAGTCAGTTAAAGAAGGAAAAAGATTTGCTCTGAAAAGACATGGTGTTGCATCACTTGTTTTATAACCCAGGATATGATTAAGCACAGTTTAATTTGTTTCTTCTGTAATTGGTTTTGCTAGTATGGGTTAAAAGAACCCCTCAAATAGATCAATATAATAGATAATATGTATTTTAAGCCTATCCTCTTTTTTAGAGCAGTGGTTTAGGCCAAGGCTTTATAAAGTACACTGACCAAAAATATAAACGCAACACTTTTGTTATTGCTCCCATTTTCTATGGCATGAACTCAAAGATGTGAAACATTTTCCACATACACAAAATAACCAGTTCTCTGAAATATTGTTCACAAATCTGTCTAAATCTGTGATAGTGAGCACTTCTCCTTTGCCAAGACAATCCATCCCACCTCGCAGGTGTGCCATATCAAGATGCTGATTAGACAGCATGATTATTGCACAGGTGTGCCTTAGACTGGCCACAAGAAAAGGCCACTCTGAAATCTTCAGTTGTATCACACAGCACAATGCCACAGATGTCGCAAGTTTTGAGGGAGCGTGCAATTGGCGTGCTGATAGCAGGAATGTCCAAGGGTGTAGCCTTCCAACAAGCTCCCTCCTGATTGGCAAGAATGGTTGCCATAGAAATATTGACTCAGACCAACTCGGACCAATCATTGCTTACAGATGAAACCTCCACATATCATGTCAAACAGCCCTTTTATGGAAATCATCAACTCTATACTCTATACTTGTTTTAAACTACTGTGGTTATTTTTTAAATTTGTGTTTGAAATAAAGAAACTGAAACTGAAACTGATGGAAGACAATGCAGACAGAAACATGAGATGAGGAGGTGGAATCACTGTGAAGGTTGCAGGCAGACATGAGAAGAGAGACCTCCAGTAAGTGGCTGTCTCTTGGTCATTGGTTTCAGTGACTGGTCAAAACTATTCTCCTGCACCCCCCCCCACCTTCTCCACTTTCTCTGCCACCCTCACCCCCCTCGCTCCCCCACCCCTCCGTGGCGTGAAAGATAAAGCGGACGGGTCCAACTGTGTGGCTGGCCCTTGTTCACAGCAGAGGCCTTTTGAAGCCAATTTTCCAGCTCACAGAGCAGAGAAAGACAGAAAGAGGCGGGCGGAGAGAGACAGAGGGACTTGCAGGAGAGTGGAGGGATGAGTGCTGCTGGGGGGGTGGGAGGTTTAGGTATGTGAATTAGGGTTTGAGTTGAAGTTCTGATGTGGGAAATGTGAGGACACTTTGGGATTACACACAAAAAATATTCTTCCTACCTTTGCTGTTATTGCCAGATCCCCAATAGGAGGTTGTGGTTGTTGTGGTCGGGTGCTACAAGGCAGCTGAGGATGGAGTGGGCAGTTCTGCCAATTCTGTACCCTCTGTACTACAGCATTCACCTTTTTGGTACAAGCTACCAGCATTTGTCTCATGTCTGATGCTGCTTTGTCCTATTCAGGATTGGACAACGATCAGGTCCATCCATTGACAGTATACAAGAACTGGACTGAGTGACTCCTCCCCCCGTTTCAAGCAGGAAATACCTGCTTATTCCAAGAGGTCAACAATCCTATAAACTTCTACTGAGAAATAAACAGTCATTACTCATTCTATTAAGTATGTGGTCTCATGTCCAATCATCAAAATCTTGGATAGACAGATTTTCCAAATTCCGCTTTTAAGTGGTAGGGGTGTGGCCTTCCAACAAGCTCACTCCTGATTGGCGAGAGTTGTTTCCATAGAAACCTTGACTCAGAACAATCACAGCTTAATGACAACGTCTGCTTTCAACATGGCGCCGTTTTTTTGGCAAAACAATGGCGACCTTATTGACTTCATTTGGTTGGAACCGGATGTAACCCGTTTTCTCTGGGTGATGTCACGCTCACTCGCTCCAGTTCTCATATAGAGCCAGTGGGTCCATCACAGGTCCATGAAATCCACGTGGACGCTCACCAACACTGCTTTAAACAGGTGAAGCCACAAGTGACAGAAGGCTTTGGATAAGATTAGACTCACCCAGGCATCAGTTCAAATCCTCATGTTTTACAAGAAAACCGAATGAAGCCTCAAAACCAGGAGAGGGTTCGGCTTCACGCCTCGCTCCTCTTCAGGATGCGGCCCCTAAACACCCGAAACCGTATCAAACTGGAGCAGAAACGTTGGATGACATATAACGGGATGTAACACGGAAAAAAACAACCCCCACAAACAAGCGTGTTCCCGCAAACACAAAAAGCCTCAACAGCTGCAGAAGAAACGTTTTTGTTTAGAGAGCATGAAGGCAGCATCATTAAAAATGTTAGTGTTTTCTTTATCCTCCCCTTCACAAACCATGGCTCCATTTATCAGCATGAAGAGGGCATGGGGGGGGGGTGGAGTGGTGGGGGGGTACGAATTAAGACCACATAAGGAAAGAAATCAGACTTTTGAAATGCCTAGAGACTGGCTTGAAAATTGGCTTAGTGCTGCAGATAGGAAGGTGAACAAAAGGAACACATATATGAGCTTGAAGTGATTGAAGTCGCTGGCGTCGCCCGATGAGCGCCCGCCGTTTGATTCCTGCCACGGCTCTTACAGAAACTGTTCGCTTAATTTCACACTGCGCATCTGAAACACGACAACAAACGCTTCCATTAGAGCGCGATGCCGCAGCCCCACCAAGAGGAGCGCCCCGGCTCTAACGAGGTGAAGGAGTGTGATAAACGTGGAGAGCCTTCCAAAAACGAGAAGGCAAACAACATCTGCTTGTTTATTTCAATATTCATGCCCCCCCCACCGCAAACACCTCCAGTTCCACAGTCCTTCTCTGCTGAATGTGTTACGCTCGTCTTTCCCTCTGCTCTGTGAAAACCTCAGTTTGGAAAGCTTGGAATCTTTCATCTGGTTTCGGCGCGTGGATCCGGGTCACAAGTCTGGTGGTGCCGGAGGCCGCAAGGCTGCTTGTGAGTGTGTAGGAGTCCCACAGCTTAGCTCTTCTGCTCATTTCATATGGAGATGCACGCAGGTGCCCCCCCTGAAGTGACTAACGCACCATTCCCAATCCTATCCACCACAGCACAGCAGCTCCTGCTTTGTTCTGCAGAAGAGTGCAAAACTTTTCATGATTTTTACAGAATTCCACAGGATTTCAGGGATTCTGCTGTTTGAAAGTCGTTTTAACTTGGTGAAACTAATCCTCCACAGAGTCTCTGTGTCATCCAATTCTGAACTACTTTTCAAGACAAGACGCCAAACAGGTAAAGGTTAAAACAGCAGAGCATCAATGGCTTTAAAAAATTCATTCATTCATTTTTCTACTAAGCCGTTTTTGTCCCTTTTGGGGTCACGGGGCTGCTGGAGCCTATCCCAGCCACACGGGGCGAAGGCAGGGGACACCCTGGACAGTTCGCCAGTCTGTCGCAGGGCTTTAAAAAATTCCTAATAGCATAATACACTGTCCTTTGTTTGTAATTCTGAACTGAAACAGCAAGTGTCAGATGAGATCCATCTACAACATCTTGAAGTAGTTCATAAACGGTTGTGTTGTAAGTTCAAAACACCAGAACTGTGTTTTTTTTATTGATTCAGTAAAAAACTAGCTTCAAAAGTGTTTGGGCTCATAGAGTTCTATCATGTTTGTCACTTCCTGAAATTAAACAAGGACTATTTTCAGTGTGATTTAAAGAACCCAAGACAACTCTGTTTAGAACAGATACAAAAAAGGCCGATTTAAGCAACTGCAAAAGTCACGGAAACTCTCTGCCAGCAGTCCCAACGTACAAGCAGCACAACTCCTGCCAGTCAATCTGTGAGACTAAACTCAGTTAAGCCTAAATGACTCATATGGATTTATTTTACTATACAAAAACACAAGACTTAATTAAATTGAAACTCTGATGGACAGAAAAAAACATTTGTAATCACTCAGTGGCGACATTATTGATGGGAAAAGATCAGTGGAAAGAGTAAAAAATAATTTATAATTATTTGTAGTCATGTTGTAGACCTCAAATAAAAAATGAAAAAAGTTTTGAAGTGTCTTACGAATTTTAAACCGTGTTTAAAAAAAAAAAAAGTAAAATAGATTACCCACCTGATGGTGAAACGTTTCTTGTTTCTGTATCTTGTATCAAAAGAAAAGTGTTTTTGACCGAAAATGTAATAAAATACAGACCATTTAGGTGACAAAACTGAGAACTCAAGAACATTAGAAAATATTGATATAGTATTTATAGTATACTATATATATACTATATTTAGCACAATTATGACACTGCTTAAAAAGTTATTCTAACTCTGGCTTTAACCATTCATTCTGAACAGGTTGGTTGACCTACAGATTAGTGTTCATTGTGAGTTTCAGCTACTCTGGAGTCATCATTTTCATTCATGCCCTCAACTTAAAAGACCAAATCTTTTTCATCACATCTGCAGCAGCTGCACTGAAATTGAGCTGGTTTCCCTTCATGATTTCACACACTTGTGTTAAAAGCTGCAGTACCTGCAGGCCTTCAGGAGTGGAGCAGCCGATCAGGACCAGGTTCGGCCGGAGGACATCTGAGGTCCACGTGTCCTCAGCAGACTGATTCCACCAGCAGAGCGCCACATCTTGGAGACGGTTGAGCGCCACACGTCGGCGAAGCTTTTGGCCGCCTACTTCCACAGACACCAGCTAAAAAACAGAGATAGGAGAAAACTTTTACAACCATCTCACAGAGACACAATTAAACCAATAATTACAGCACCTGAAGGCCCTGAATTGTTTGCAGCTCAGACCCACTCCCTTTGCTTGTTTGTGTGATTTATCTTCCATTATTAATGTCTGTGTGCCTTTTCTTGCTTGTTGTTTTAGCGATGTGCATATTTTTGGGAAGGTCTGCCACGCTCTGCGGGCCACAACAAAAGAAACGCACAATAATGAGCTCTCGTGGCAGCTGGGGGGGCACACAGTCTGATGAGTTTGTAGATGTATGTGCATGAACTCAATATGCAAGCAGAGGGGGTTATAGACACACTACAACATCTTACCAAGAATATTTATTTAACGCTCGTCGACACAATCAAGCAGAGAACATTTCACTGACACATGAAAAAACAAACATCTTTCAAAGCGACCCTTCCACGTTGATAAAAATAGTGTTTTTGACACATTCTTGTGGCATTTTTCTAATGATGGAGGACATTATTAAAGGAAATTAAGCTCAAAATTGCATTTCTGAGCATTTCTTTACTCAAATCGTTATGAATCAGGAGCAAATTAAGTGATGCCGTTTGAAAAAGAGCGTTTTCATGATGTAGAAAATACAATCAGCACTCCACAAGCTCCCTGCTCCACTCCATTCTGATGCATCCTTTTGCAGACAAATAGATCCATTAACGTCTTCATTATCGGAGCTGGTTTTTGTTTTGCACAAACCGTCATTTTTTTTTCACCCGTAAAGTTAGATTGGGGGTGTGAGGGGCTGTAAGCTTGCAGAACAGCGTGTAAACAGAGAGCTCCAAGTAACGCCCATACCTCAGAGATAAATTTCCAATGAACCTCTGCCGCTCTGCGGAAACTATGTTCTAGAAAACAGCACAAGTTTCATTTGGGCTAAAATGGCATAATCCTAACTAGTTTAAAAGATGACCAGAGGGGGACGTTAATTTACTGAAGTGCACTTATGTGAACAGTTGTAATGTTTTAGATTTAAACGTTAGCCTGAAGCTTTGTTGAAGTTAGCTTCATGCTAAATTCCTGTAAAAATGACAATCAAAGAGTTGGTTAGTTTTCTTCAGTTGGTGAAATTATCACTTGTTCAATATCTTTCTTTCTTACAATCAGTAAAACTCAAATTTTTCAGATGTACTGGTGTTTAAAAAAACAATATTGTAACAAATAGCTAGAGTACTAGAATCTTGTTCCTTTTTATGCAAATACACATCAAACCACTCCTGCTCCATACTTACCTTAATTTAGCATCTACTAGCATCAAACTCAGGCATCAAGGGGTTAAGAATAATTTAGAAGTAAAATAGCTTTGAAATTAGGAAAAACTATTTATTTTCAAGGGGAGGTGTTGACAGAGGTAATATGAGAAAATAACAACAGACTTTGTGAGATTTATGGTTTTAAGGGTGCATGACAGCACCATGACCTGATAGAAGCAGGTGAAGCTGCAGGTCTTTGCTTTGGGAGGGAGAGGGACAAATACAACATGCTAGAGTTAATGAGCGGCTGAAAAAGCACACATGTAAATGAAGAAAGAATAATTGGATCTTTTGTAATAGATCAATAAAAGGTTTGTGCAAAAGGAAATCAGAAAGAGCAGTGAGTTGTGACGCTCAAAATCCCAGCGAGCCGGAACGCCGTCAGGAGCAGGAATGCTGGATCCTTCCCTCAATACATCCAAAAAAATGAAGGTTTAGCAGCGCGGGAACATGCAGAAGCTCATGAACGAGCTGCGCTGTGTGAGGAGGGGGGATTTCAGATCCACTGGTCCATGTCTGCCCTCTCCGCCCCCCCTGGGGGACAAATTTGCTTTGGACACAAAATATGCCTGAAAATGATGGAAGAACATGTGATGATAAAGGAACAAAGAGTTCCCCCAAACAGCTGAACAGGAGATCACTCACAGATTAGAAATGGGGAGAAGAAGAGGAATAATCGCAGAAATCTGCGGGTTAATAACAAACTCTATATCTGCCCCCGCATGGCCCTCCATCCCTCCTTCCCTACTCATCTCTTCTCTCCATTTTTTCTGCTGGCGTTTGCTGGTCAGCAATAATCAAAAACCACTTTCAGTGGACCGGATTAGTTTAGGCCCCCCCACCCCCCCACCCCTCAATGCCCCAACTCTCCCTTTTCCAGCTTAGCCCACTGGACCAGGGCGATGTGTTTGTGCATGTGTGTGCCTGTTGGGGGTGGGGGGGGGGTGGGGAGATGGAGCAGCTGAGCGTGCACGTGCACCCATGTGCTGGCTGCATGCATGTGTACGCACGCTGACAGGCGTGTGCATGGTGCTCAGTGTGGAGGGGTGGCAGTGATGAAGGGTGCCTTATCAGGACTTCTGCAAACAGGCGCACAGCAGGAACGGCTGCTCTCACACACACGTGCCTGCGCACAGACGTCTGCGCACGCGCAGACACACACTGACAAAAAGGCCTGGCAGTAATGTGATAATGCCAGGGTTAGCGGATAGCCAGTGGAGAAGGAGGACATTGCGTAGTGGTGTTTTGAGGGAGGGAAGGGGGCCGTGCGTGATCCGATCGGATACTGACACCCACAAACCCGCTCCACATCAGACCAGAGACCAGAAGCAGCATGAAGAGTTCCACAGGCCCAGCTAACCTGGACTCACCCGAACCCCAGGAACAGATTTGACTATTTTTCTTTTCAGCTGAGCAACATTTTCTGTCCAAAAGTGGGGAAAAAAACATCACTTATGATCATTTGAACATCCAGAGATATCCTCAATACCCAAGATGCATCTCAATCATTGGTCTTGTTGTTACACTAAAGTTACAGGGACACAGTGATTGGTCGAGGTGCATATTGGGTACCACTATTAAATGCTCACAGAGACACGGAAGTAGCGGCAGAAAGCGGCTTTTGCAGCAAGATGAATGGAGAGCGTACCAGGATGTGAATGAACGTGATTACCAATGCTTTTGTGCTTTTGAAAAAAAATAAATCTAATCTCTCAACATCCTCCGTGTCTTCAATGCAATGTAATGGGACACACACAAACAGAAATGTGAAGGTATCTGCTGTAAATCCAACTATTACTATGAATGCCTATAACGTGAATAACAGGATAAATGATCAGCTAGTTAGCATGTAGCCTGCTAGCCTTCGAATGTAAAGTGACTGCTAAAGAGTATGTTAATAAAAGACAAGTCCTTAATATTATTATTCCTATTCGACCCTAAACTACAATATCAGCTGCCCCAATGCCGGCATGACATGAAAAGGGGTCAGCGGCAGAGGTAAGAGCTCTGTCCGGTGAATCGTATGGCAAAGCAGCAAGCCTAGGTATCAGAAATCTTATGATATTTTTCTTATATTCATTGAGACAATAATAAGTTGATCATTGTTGTTTTTCTTTCTCCTTTCTTGAACGGATGTGGGTCACAGAGGCACGGAAGTTACCGCTGAAAGCGGCTTTTGCTGTCGGACGGAGATTATATCCCTGTTTATGAATGACTTGAATAGTTATTCCGTTCGCACGAATTAATTATTTCGTTCGAACGAATTAATTATTTCGAGGGAACTGAATATTCTCTTGTGGGAACAAGACATTAATTTGTGGGAACGAGATATATTTTAGTTTTTTAATGTCAGGACACGGACTCCCTAATAAAGCTACCAATGTAAATACTGGTAATCCTAAATCGTTTTCTTTAATAATTAAAAAGTTTTTCTGAAAGCTGATTACAAGTAAAAGAACCAAATATCTGATGAATTATAGTAAAAAACTTTGATGATTTTTGTTGCTTAAAGTTTAAAGTTCCTCAATTTCAAAGGTATACTTTACTTTAGTGTAAAAGCGTTTAACACCTAGAAAAGGACATTAGAGATAAACTAAAATGTAAGAGCAGAAATCTCCAGGGGGTCATTAGATTTCAGACAGTTAAAAAAGATTTAAATATGTCAAAGGTTCAAGAGTTTGAACGTTTTTTCCTACAGCAAAACAGACTTAAAGAAACTCAATGAAACAGTTCATTTAAAGTTTTAAGTAGTAACCCTTGTGCTAGGGGGCCGGTTTAGCTCGTGCTGGTTT
This sequence comes from Oryzias sinensis, assembly GCA_037389245.1. Taxonomy (NCBI): domain Eukaryota; kingdom Metazoa; phylum Chordata; class Actinopteri; order Beloniformes; family Adrianichthyidae; genus Oryzias; species Oryzias sinensis. Next base: position 18,155,184 of record CM074500.1, read on the forward strand.
GCGGCGCCTTCCGTCCGTGAAACCTGGGTTGGAATTTGGGCTGCTCCCTATTCTCTTCTCTGCTGCTGTGCCGGTCCCAAGCCTCAGGAAGGGCATCCGGCGTAAAAACATTACCAAGTTAACCATGCGACTCACCCTAAAGGGAGAGGTTGTTTCGCAGTGGCGACCTCTGATGGGAGAAGCCGAAAGTGAAAGAAGAGTAGTAACCCTTGTGCTATCCTAGGCATTGGGAGGTGGGTCATCTAGACCCACTAGTGCTCTGAACCTTATTTCTTCAATGATTTGTGATCTTCACTGGTGTCCATGGATTACATGAAATCTTTCCACCTTTATCCACCTTTGTCATGGTAGGGAGAACACTGTAAGGTTGGGGTCATCTAATAGCACAAGGGTTAAATACCTTTTTACTGCAATATTCAAAAAACCTTAATAATGTTAATTTATAAAGTTTATATTTTGATGAAAGATAACCTTGAGCACAAACTGTGACTGTTTTAGTTATGAAAAGCATTAAATTAAGTCCAAATTAAATCGGATTTTTTTTCTTCCTTTTTTAGACAAATTATAGAATATTTGCTGCAGGATTTGATGCCAGAGGCCTGTCTACACATGAAGATATCCACCAACATGTAAACCTCAATATATACCAATAAGATCAACTGGGATACTGGCATATCTTTGTCCAGATTTACATCCATCCTACCATTACGCCCTCCCAGCACCAAAACTGGGATCCTTATAAGACGCCAGATCCCATGTCATTCCATTTTTGAATCCTGTGATGTCTCATCTCTTCAGCAGAGAGGACTTTGGTGTGAAGAACATATGGCCGAGCCAAAAGAAAAAATACATTTTTGAATGTTAGAATGAGGAAAAGGCCGGGATGGAGATTCAAGGCTTGTCTCTGTTTGCCTGGTTTTGTTTTGTAGTCTTCTGCTTTTTCAAGCAAACCAAGAACACTTTTCATAAATCCAAACACGCGGCATCAAAGCGGCTGACTGTACCTTGATTTCAGAGGGTGAGAGTTTGTCTGTTCGCCTGCCAGCCTCCGGGGAATCCTGGTTCTTTTTGTTCAGGAAGACTGCAGCCGCTTGGCTCCCCTCCAGAAAGGACAGCAGAATCAGCCGGTCAGTCAGCAGCGCTGCAAAGGAAATCCGCCATGTGAAGCACATGAGTGAGGTCGAGTCTATTCATCTTTTTTGTGAAACACGTCTGTCCCGCTAAATGTATATCTGCCAATGAGCTCGCACTTAGAAGTGTCGAAGATCTTAAAGAGCTGAAAACTGACACACAGAGAAGATGGACAAAAGAGAAGCATCAGCCAGAGCCACAATTATGACAAGTTTAGATACAAACAGGAAAACACACAGGTTCATCAACGAGGAAATCTGAGCATATAGACAGAAAGTTTCTGTGACTTAAAAACAGAAAAAGTCAAACATGAGAAGCAAAAGAGTCCACGCCAAATCTGGTGCATGTACAACAAAATACATCATTAATTTAATACCTGGCTCCACTATAAAGGTTGTACCGAAACATTTTTAATTAATTTTGTAAGCAACAAATTAAAAACAGATTATTTTTTTTACTTTTGGCAGTTTTGGTTTGTTAATTTATCTTTTGATGATCATCTTTAATCAGTGGGAAAGCACCAACCTTTTTTTCCACATATGTAAACACATTTTTTCTGGTCAGTGTTCGCAGTGACCGTTTCATTTTCCTCACTTTATTCAAATACACTATATTCAAATGTAATGCTTAGATTTTTTGTTAAGCTTACCCCAAAACTGTTTACCTTTTAGGATAGAAACATTTCTAATCATGACTAAAACTATTCTACTAACTGTTTAATGATGATAAGAGTTTTAGTTTCCGCTGAGATGTTGATTTTTTTCTGAAAAATTCATAAACAACGTCATATGCTTTTATTTTGCAGTTTCAGGTCGGCTTTTCACAGCCATTATCCCTTATCTATCATCCATTTGTAACTGCTTACAGAAGAATCCTATTCTTTAGACACCTCGTCACGTGCATTTCTTTGAACTGAGTATCACGTTTGCGTTTTTATAGATAATATATTCGTATCAGTGTTCATTTCTTCTCCAATGGTAAATTTAAAAATAGAGTTTAACAGCCCATCAAAACCTCACACAAAAAATGTGAGGGAGCAGAGAAAATGCAAAGCTTTGTCTTGTCTTAACCAAAAAAAACAACAACACAAATAAACTATCTGATTCCTATCAGATACAATTATATTTTGTCTTGGTTTTAAGATTTACCCATTAATGATTTCTCAAATAATTTGTATGTAAATTGATTACTGTGTTCTTTTTTTCTTCATTAAAACTTCCATGACTTCAATCAGCACAGACATACCTCTCTAACAGAGCTCTTAGGCTGTAACTTCTATAAATTCTTAGGATCTCTTTTTTTCCGTTTATAAGTTGAGCTGTACAGAATTGACGTCTGAATTTTTTTGTTTGTAGTTTAAGCAATGATACAAAAAAAATATTTTTGGAATTTAAAAGAAATGTATAAGGAGAATTTTCCAGAACATAACAGTTCAGATGTAGCCTTAGCCTTGTATATATGTATATACATATTTATTATAATATAATAATTAACGGACCCCTGTTGAACACCACATGAAATTCCGAGAAACTACATTTTCAAATCAGTATAATAGGAATTATTTTTTTGTAATTCTCATCTATAATGGTTGAAGGCTGCTCCTCTGACACCATAGATCTTTGTGTTTCTTTAGAACGTCATGGTCAGACGTTTCAAATGCTTGTTTCAAGTCAATATATTGTTGTTCACATTTTCTTTCCACCTCCTTTACCTCTCCTCCCGTTTCCATGTGAGGTTGTTTGTTTGTTGCAGAAGAATACGTTTGATCCTGTTCGACTCTTCAGGAGCTGCATGGAATTAACAATTAAGCCCCCTCTCCTTCAAATTAATCTGTTTATGAAACTAATTAAATGAAGAACACAGGGGGGAGGCTGCACCAAACCCCTCAGACATCCTGCTCTAGGATGAAGGATCAAGTTTTAAAATCTGGACGGCATTTTCATTTTTGTATTTTTAAACTACAGCCTGTTTACGCTTCAACTCATTGCGCTGTGTGAAAATTGTAAATATGCAAATATTGACGAGGAAAGGGGAGTGGAGGAAAACTCGCATCTCAAAGCAGGTCAGTTGAGTCAGTCTGACTTGGATTATAAAGCAACACATATTTTAAAGCATATAAAAAGAATGCAGAGCTATTATGAAGCATGAGTTTCCCGAAACAACGTTAATGCAACAGTAAGCGCCTTTGTGGTAGATTACAGACAAATCAAGTTAAACGCAGTTTAGTATTGATCTCTATGGGTGTCTATAAACGGGATTAGGAATAATCCCATTCTTTTCCAAATGAAGGAGGGGATCTGGAATCAGGCTGAGGCCAATCTGGGACCAGGTGGTTGATTTCGCATTAAGGGACAGACCTGCATGACCCGCAGACACACCAAGGAGACACACACACACACACCGTGGACCCAGACTGCAACCTGCCGTCATGCATTTACACACAAATGCATTCACAGGCGCATGCAGACAGCAGCACACACACAGAAACACTTAAATCCATTTAATGCCATCTCCTCTGCAGCTTGTTGACATAAGAGGCCAATGGGCTTAAGCAAAGCACATTTAAACAGGGCAAATGAAACCTGCTATGAAAAATCACTTAAGGATGCTTAATCGTGGAGCATATGTGCAGCTTGGCCCAGCCATCGGCCAAAGGAAGCCGGTAATACTTTGATGGTGTAAAATATTGGTAATCTGCTGCTGGGTGTGATGCAATCAGAGCTAAGCACAGAGGTGACTGTTGCTCAGGCTGCAAACTTAAGGACAGATGAAGAAAAAGAGCTGGTTGTGGCCTCTTCAAATCATGGGTCCAAAGCAAAGCAGCACTGAGATTCCGTTGAATGCTTACAAATCTGAAAAAAGGTTTACATTGGTGTCGGTAGATGCCAAATCTGTGCTTTCTGACTACTGTACAATGCATTATGGGCAATTGCAGTGAATAGAGTAAAGTGACTGCACATAAGAACTGGAGTGAGTAAGTGTGATGTCACCCATAAAAAATGGCTTACCGTACTTGTGGTTCCAACCAAATGAAGTCAGTTAAGTCGCCATTTTTTCAATATACGCCGCCATGTTGGAACCAGACAACGTCAGCAGGCAGTCATTGGTCTGAGTCAACATTTCTTTGGCAGCCACTCGCGCCAATTAGGAGTGAGGCTGTTGGACGTCCACACTCTACCACTTGAAAGTGGGCTCGGGAGAATCGTTTTAAACATTTAAAGCGAAACCACATGCTTTTGTTGAACCATCTGACTGATTTATAACTTGAAAAACTTGCAATAAACAGAAAAAAATATATAGTGAAAAAAATTAGGATTATTAAGAATGTATTAAAAAAGAGGTAGCAGAGCAAGAACGTTTATTCTGACAAATATCATGACTGAGTAACAGTTGTTTATTTCTCTATAAAAGTCTATGGGATTTTTGATTCCTGTGACCAGCAGGAACGCGAGGGGGATGGGTCAGGACCATAATTACATTTCCTTTATTATTTTTTTGGATGGTCACAAAATAGGTATGAAATTTTAGTTTTTTCTCCTGCTTCATGGTAGGTTTTTCAATACCGGTATGTTAAAGCAAGAGCTCGACATGATGTCCACTTTAAGAGCGGACTTGATCTCTCTCAGTCAAGTGTGAGTTCTTGTCTGTGGCTGTTGAGTGAAATTTGACTCAAAACTGGGAGTAGACACGGAAAATAATGTTCCTATGATTTCATAGAAATCAAGCCTTTATATTCTGTCTTTTCATGCAGTTTGGGTAAATAGGACCTTCGGGTCAGAAAATGTGAGTAAATGTTTATTAAACTTCATTATTAACAGGTGATTTTACTACAAACTGTTTGTACATGTGTGATCTGCATCTCTGCTCTGATTGTCTTCGGCTAATTTAACAAGTGGCAGATGTGAGAATTGCCCCCCCCCCCAAACAAACACAATCCCCGGAACACCCCCCACAACCATTACTCTAATAATTAGTGCCTCTGAGGCTTTGAATGGAGCGCAGCGGGAGGTTTGTGTACCTGTGTGTCTTCGCTCAGCTTGTTTTGTGAGTGGGCCTACAGTACCAGTGTGTGTGTGTGTGCACTATGGGGCTTTATCAAGCGTCTTGAGACCCCAGGCGGAAGTGGAGGAAGGGGGGGGGGTGTTATGAACAAATAATTGATACAGAAAGAAAGAAATAATTAGTAGATTTGGGCCAGTGTCCTCAGCCTCTTATTCTCTGCTGGCAGGTCTGAGGCGAGGAGGGAGGGGGAGCCCTCCCTGGAGGAACGTGCAATGGAGGAAAAACACTGATGGATGCTCTTAAGGGAGGGCCCCTGGACACACGCAGCACAAAAGGATTTGCCCGCAATTAGCTAGCAGAGTCGCCTGGCTCACCTGTGGCACCTGTTATGTGTGTGAGTCGCTGCTTTTGTGGGAAAGTGTTTGCGTGACAACAAGAGGTGAGGGGAGTGTGTGTGTTGGGGTGAGGGGAGTGTGTGTGTTGGGGTGGTGGTGGTGGGGTGTTAAAAGCAGAATCTGCCTTTTTAAACACTCAATATTGAAATGTGTTCAAACAAAACTAAAACGAATACAATGTTGCAGAAATCAGATAAAAACTTTTTTCCTGGTGTTTCACTGGATCTCATTACTAATATTAGAAAATATAACCAAAATTTTAAATGGTATTTTGAGCAGGAAAGGCTTTAAATGAACCCTCTGACGGATCAATTTGAGCTTTTAGGCCCAATTTTTGTCATAAAAATGTCCTGAAACTTTGATAGGGTGTTGTTAGTTACCTGTGGACAATTCTTCTGTTCAAAAAATGTTTATAAAATGTGATAATTTATTTTTGCAAAGTATTCCTGAATATTAGGTAAACTTTTTTTATTATTTATTATTGAACGAAAACGGACAGAATACAGTGCATTAGAGGAGCTGCTGGATGTTAATAACTAGTTTATTATACTTGTTTTAGCCCATTTTTGTTTTGCTTTAATTTAATTGATGCTTAATTAAGTTTTTTAAACTCAAAACTATGTTAAACCCATTCAAGTTTTACTTAACCTGGGACAAAAACTCACCATCAGTCACGGTGCTGGCAGGCAGCCGGCTGACTAGAGTTCTGTCGACACACACTTGTTCCAGCTGCTGTCCATTCAGGGTCATGGTCACCAGCACTCCACTGCTCAGCATCAGCTGCAGGGAAATCACCATCAAAAAAGTGTTACAACTGACAGAGGTTCAGCTTTTATTACACTTTTGGGTCTCCAAAATTCTCTAGAGACAACTCGGGCCCTTTCAGATGTGATAAAGACCCATTTAGAAAGTTCTGTATAAATCTGAAAGAATATTTGCTGGTTAAATCTGAAACAGAAACGAAGCAGCACAAAACTGTGAAAAAGGTCTTAAAACTTTTCAAGTTTTTAATAAAATATCAAGATTTTATACTCTGTCCTTGTAAACTATCATAAATTACTGATTGGGCTGACTGAAGTGAATCTTTAGCTGGTTAGATTTTGACTCCACTTTCGTGTAAATTTGTTCAAACACAAATTTATTCCAATCACGTTTTTGGCAACCTTTATTTAAAACTCACTGAGGTTAAGGTCCTTTATTTCAAGAGGGATGCAGCTCACATCAGAGATATGTAACACTTTTCAAACAAAGGACAATGTTTTTGAAAAGAAAAACTAAAACAGTAGAATAAATGAAACAGGATCAGGTAAACAAAAAAAACTGATCCATATCTTAATGTCAGTTTAGGAAAACGTGTCATAAACTCTGCACCAACCACAGTGAAGCAAGTCATGGACACAGGATGCTCATTCAAGTGTTTGAGATCCCTTTGGACTAAATTACAGGGCTTCAGAAATTCAAACTTTTTTTTTTAATCAATATCAGCTGCACAATGATCACTAAGGTCATTCACAAACATGTACACCAGTTACCTTATGTGAGGAATTTTTTATAATAAAATTAATCAGAGAAAATCGATCATGGAGTTTGACTGGCTGTGAAAGAGCGGTCTGTTAATTTTACATTAAGGAATTGAAATTACATTGCAAACTGTGTCTGGTGTGGTCAGTTCAGATCCCCTAAAAAGAGCTCACTGGAATTAAAAGCAGTAACAAAGCTTAAGAAAGAGGCTGCAAAGTCTAAAATAAAAAGCCTCTTGGTTTTTCCTCTCCCCAAATACATATTAAATCTGATTTATTTCCCGTTTCACCTTGAGTCTCACACTGCCATCATGTGATGCCCGTAATGCAGACTGAGTGGCATGATGTTTTTTTTTAACAAACAATAACTTTTTTTCAAAGTTGAAGGATAATTGTAGGAGTGTAAATATTCAGTAAAATAAATCCTCTGATAAATCTCAAGTTGTGAGCATGATTCAAATCTATTTATGAGCCTGAAAAAGCCCTCTGTGGGAGAGGCTGAGATACTGGCTGCAGTATTAGTTTGGTTGTTGGGAAAAGTAGAAACACTATGACCTTCACATCGGCTTCTTCTTATTTCTTTTTAAATACTATAAAAAGTTTGTATTTGCAAAGTTTGCAGTCTTGAAATAAATACCTTCAAAAACGTGTTGGCAAAGATTTAGAAAAACTGCAGACATGGATACACAAATATAACAATTAACTAATGCTGGTTCCAAAGATGCTGAGAGGGACACAAAAGGTAAGTGTTTTTATTTAGAAAGGTTTCAGGAAGCATCTCACATCAACACACAATGTGTGTGTTATTCCAGAAAAATGTGTGTTTTGCCTCAAAGCATGCTCCCATTGTGTGCCAGCCTCTAGATTCCCAAAAGAATAATATGAAGGCTGCAGATACGATGCGACAACCATTGTTTCTCATACCAGATTTTACTTCAAAATCGTAGTTTTATATGAAGAAAAATATTTTCAAACTCCTTAGATTTTCTATAAAAACTTCTCTTAGTTTTAGCGATATCTTTTTTAACCCTAAAGTATCATAATAATCAATACTTTAGTTTAACTCCTAAGTTTCCTACTGTAAGTTGTGTGTGTGTGTGTGCAGCAGGTTGTGTACCTGACAGCTCTGTTTGTTTCTCCATCTGGTGTGAATGCAGGTGTCGGTCTGCAGCAGCTCCTGTGAGAACAAATCAACGTACAACACAACAGATGTGTGTTAAATAATCGACACAAATGAGGAAAACACAAAAGCTTCAAGTGGAAGTCTGTCTGTCTGCAGAGCGGCTGCAGCAGCAGGAGGTCAGTGGAGCAGCTCCTGCTACTGAGGGGGTGGAGGTGGGAGGGGGTGGAGAGAATTGGAAAAGGATGCAGGTACCAACTGCCTGTGTGCATGTGCACATGCACGTGCATGTGTGCCGGTGTAAGATCAGTCATTCCTGCCACATTCCAAGCCCAGCTGGGGTGATTGGATGGGAGGAGAAAGGGACGGAGGAGGAGGGCGAAGGTGAGCCGGGGTGTTTCTGGTTTCAGACAATGGTTACGGGTGAGAGGAGGGGGTGGAGGGGGGTGGGGGCGAGCATGTGAGCGCGTGCACGCAGCAGCGTCAGACAGGTCCCAGCAAACAAAGCTAGGTCTGTACTAACACAAGTACAGGAGGGGTGAGGAAAGGGCGAGGAAAGGAAGGGAGCGGATGAGGGGATGGGGGTGGCCTGGAGGGACGGGGGGGGGGCGCAGCGCCCTGATCCCCTCAAATATCCCCCTCGATGACAGAGCCCAGCCGAAAGAGAGGTGATGAGAGAGGAGAAGAAGAAAAGAGAACAGACGGGAACGTCCAGAGAGTGAAGAGAGAACACGCAGAGAATGCCCCTATTTGTTAATCAATCGGCCGTTTCGGAAAGGGAAAACTCCAGAAATCCCCAGAGGGGAGTAAGAGGCCGTGAGGAAGGGATGCTGGGGGGGGGTCTGGTGCACGGCAGAGGTGGTTACCTCCAACTCCTTCAGCGAATCATGCAGCTTCTCTGGTCTGCGGTTCCTGGGGGTCCACGGATGTCCTCTGGCTGCGGAGAAAGAGACTCGTGACTTCACTGCTGATCCCAGACACTGGAGAAATATACTTTATAAAAGGCACCAAGGGGAGTTGACAGGAGTGAGGGGCTACAACCGGAAAATTTTAAACTTCGAATTATAGTTGAGATCAAAGAGTGACGAAGAGGAAGGAGGCAGGCGCTTCAGGCTTCATCTCAGACCAAAAGACGCAGTCAGACTAAACTAATTCATCACCAATAAAAAAAAAAAATATTTACCAAACAATGTTTTAAATTCCTACAAGAGGGTTTGCTTTTCACAGTTGCTGCATAACACAAGCCAATGACAGGATATTAGAAAAAATATGATCAAGTTTAACTAAAACATACTCTTTTCGACTCTTTGTCTGCCTCGACCCTCAGAAAACTGACGGAGATGCAAATTTTCAACGGAAAACGGCAAAATCTCCCCCAAGAGACAAAAATATCAATGTAAAGAAAAAAAGCTGTGAAATGAATTCAAATTGGGACAAAACGTTTTAGAGACCCACTGCAATGAAAATCATGTTTTTGGTGTTTTTTACAAGTTCTTGTGGCCTTTTCCTCATGATGGAGGATGGAAGAATTGCATGTCTGAGTATTCCTTTATTCATATTGTGGTGAATCTGTAGCATCCAAGAAAAGGCCGTTGGAAAAAGCTTGTAAGTGTGATTTAGAACCTGCAACGGCAGGCCACCAGCTCCCTGCTCCGCTCCATTCTGATGCATCCACTTGCAGACAAATAGATCCATGAACGTCTTTGTTTTCCTCGACGGAGCTGTACGGCTGGATAGCTCTGATATTGCTCACTATTTTTGTTAAACTGCTAATAATATTAGGTAGTTTTTGTGAGGGGCTGTAAGCTAGCGGGAGAGCACGTAAACAGATGGATGATGGGAAGAGGGTAGGCTTCCTTCTATGCCAACAGTCCTACCCACAACTCAGAGGTGAATTTTTCATGAACTACTGCAACTCTGCAGAAACTATGTACTAGAAAAAAACGCCATCATAGTAAAAAATCCTAATTAATCATAGATAAAAGATCAATAGGAATGCTTTTTATATAGATCAAAATGATAGGAGTAGAATCTTGAAAGTAGAATTCTGAAGCTCAATGAAATGTTTCCAAAAGAGTCAAATGATAGAGAAGTTCATGAAATACTAAAGGAAGTGCTGGCACGTAAAAAAATAGGCTAACATGAGTGTAAAATCAGCTGGAGATGGCCTTAATATGCTTAAATAAATGCAAATAGGACATGAAAAATCCAGTTCTGGCAAAAACATAGAAACCAAACCTAAATTTCTTCACTATTCTTTGTAGCTGAAAGGTTAAAAGGTGTTTGAAGCTTTTCCAAAACACAAAATGTTTAATATTAAAAAAAAAAAAAGCTGGAATCTCTTCAAAGAGCTGAATGTTTGAAAAGTTAAAATATCACGTATCATTTTAAAGGCTGGATGTCCAAAGATTTAGAACCGGCAAATGTTCTAATGAAAGACAAGTGTGACTTCAGACGCACTTCTGAATCCTGGAGGAGAGCAGAAGAAGAGAGCTGTGGATGTCTGAGTGGATTTCTTTCTTTCTTTGTTTCCCTCCTCAGCTCTTCTCATCCCTCCATCTCTGCTGGTTAAACAGGCTGATGGTGAAGCAGGCCCGAAACGTTTGAAAGAGCGCCGCCGCTGCTTGGTTTGTTCTTCACAGAACATTAAGAGGAGTTCTCCTTTTAAAAAAAACCTGAGTGGGGAAAAGGTGGTAAACAGAGGCATGCAAATGAGGGTGTGGAGGGGAGGGTGGGGGTCAGCAGGGGGAGGAGGCACGCGGGGCAGGGGGATGAGTGTTCGTCTCCTGATAAGGATGTTTGTATTCCAGTACTGGGAAGCTGAGAGAGAGGGAGCGAACAGAGGAAGCAGGACAGCTGAGCAAGGAGGCGGGGCTTTCAGGGAGATGGTCATCCACTGGTGGGACAATTGAGGAAAAAATATGGAGGGGGGGAGGGGGGGGGGTGAATCAGGACGTTATCGGAGCTGAAACTCACCTAGAGCGAACTGGAGTTTGTCGTCATAGTAATGAAGGTGTGGGGGGGCGGCTGCAAAGAAGAAGAATGAGTTTTTATTTTGAAACCGAAAAACAACATGAATGTTTTTTTTATTATGCTGAAAGGTAAAACTGAAGCTCAAACAGCCCCCACATCACCTCTTCAGCTTCAGGGGGCTGTGTTGGCAACCTAAATTAGGCCCGTGGCATGGCTGGTCCCCCCAAGCAAGAAAGTGGCCAGTCTGGTGGCCGACCCCTTTGGCAGGCAGGAACACCTCCAGGATTAGTAGTATTAATCAGATAAGGGGGTGAAGGGCCAGACAGGCCCAGACACGGGCACCTGCTCTGGGGCTGGTTGAAGAGGGGTTTATGGAGGGTGGGGGGCATCAGCTGCTGCAAAAACCCAGAGATGCTCCAGCAAGACTATGTCTCCCTCTAGTGGCCAAAGAGGACGTTTGGACAAATCAATAAAAATTGATTTTCCAAAAAAAGTGACCATTAAATTAATACATTTAATTTCATCGAATGTTGCTCACATCTAAAAATAACATTTATTGCATCACTCTGACTCTCAGGAGTAATTATGAACCACATAATCAGGTAAAGACACACAAACATGAACTTACACTTTCTTTATTCTTTACAAACATCTGAGTTTAATCATATCCAATGAAATTCACAATACACCAAGTCCTGACTAGTATCGACACACTACTGTGTGTGTTTGTGTGTGCGTCTTATGACACTTTGGGATTGTAATTCTGCTCCCCTGCTCTGCCCGCCTCTCCTCCCTCCACTCTGATATCAAGACACACTTTAGTAATCCTCCAAATGAAAGGATTTGGGAGCAAGAGCATCGTCTCACCACTGAAGATTGCAATGAAAGAGAAGGCAGCTACTCAGACGAGTGAGAAGGGAGAGAACCCCGTGATGAGAAAAAGAGGGGATGAGACGGGGAGACTTACAGTACACAAAGTGGAGGAAAACAGCTGGTAGTTGGTACAGAGGAAAACAAAGAGGAGGGGAAAAACAGTCGAGAAAAAGAAAGGGAAGTCCATGAAAGTCAGGCAGAGAGCCAAATCAAGCTGAATCACTGAAAACACACAAAAAATGTGTTTTTTTTAAAAAAGTTTTTTAAATCAAACTGGCTCTGAAATACCTTATGTTACCCTTTATTGGGTTGTTATCACTGCTGATACTAAACTTTAATAAAAAAAATGAAAAGCAAAAGTCACTTAACTTCTTAATGATCAAAACATTTAAAAGCCTTGGGTAGCTCTCTTTTAAAGGAGAATGTTTGGCTTTTTGCCCTCAATAGAGGACTTTTAATTACAGAACAATATTCTATTTACTGTAAAAACATCTAATAAAATTTAAGAGACACTTAATTACAGAGACATAATACACCAATGGATATATTCAATTTAAAACATGTTTAAAAAAAATGTAACAGAATTTAAGAAAAGTGAAATATTTTTATTCTAATAGGTCCCAAATTGAATTAAAATGGAGGGGAAAGCAGGAAAGTTTGACATTTTCAGTTGTTTTGCTTTGATTTTACACCAATGGGGACAAACCATAAAACATTAGTGGTTCCAGCAGTTTCTCCTGTGGAGGTGGAATTAACTGAAACAAGTTCTAACCAGAAATACAAAAAGGGAACAAAGTCTTGGGTGGACATTTTTTTGTGACGTCTTCCAAATGTGCAGAACTGACGCTACTGTCGGTCTTTTGACACGTTAATGGTTTATCTACTCTTTTACAACAGAGATGTCGCCAGAGACACCTAAATAACAGCCACTCTTAACATTCTGTAACTCTGACTATTGAGCGATCTATGTGAATCTGCGGATTCTGACATGGAGAAAGCAGCTTTTCATTTTGGCTTTGCACCACTATGCAACACTTTACGGTATAGTAAAATGACAGTATCAGCTGATATGCAATACTTTCCTACTGTAAAGTGTTGCATATCAGCGCTAAGCTGCGTTTCTCCACTTCAGAATCCACTGAAATTGCATAAAGAATTGAATAGCTACGGTAGTCGAAAGAATGTAAATGCTGAGGCTAAAGCACTTTTGTTTAAGGGTTTAAGTTCAGTGAGCCACATCATTGTTCACTTGCAAGTGAACCAGGATCCTGATTTGGTCTACAAAAACATTTTAGGTGAATGATCACACCTCCTGAATGAAATGAGCTCACTCAGAACACAAAAATGACAAGAGAAGCAGTGACAGCCAAGGGTTAAAGAACAACTCCGATCGTCTTTTGATCTATTGTAAAAGTGTTCCCACTGGTCTTTTATTTATAATTACCGTATACTGTTTTAAGCCCAAATCAAAAAACGGTGTTGGTATCTAGGACAGAGGGGCAGGAGTTCATTGGAAATCCACCTTACAAGTTGTGGACGGGACCATTGGCGCATAGCACCCCCCCCCCCCCCCCATTACTGAGAACTCTCTGTTTAAACGCCTTCCCACTGGCTTACGGCCCGTCACTCCCTCAATGTAACATTAACAATACAACAAAAATGTCAAGCAATATTGGAGATTTGTAGCTGTAAAGTTCTGAGCCAGATGCCAGCTCAGACGAGGAAAACAAAGACATACACGGATCTATTCGTCTACAGATTGATGCATAAGAATGGAGCGGAGCAAGGAGCTTGTGGCCCGCTGCATGATATTCAGATTCATGAGAACAAAAATAGATGTGTGGGTTTGATCAAAAAATCTGATGGTGGTCTCTAAATGTATTAAACTGGTATATTATTTTTTTCAGATAGTAAAAAGAAAAGGTTAGACTTAATATGTCATATTTATAGCTATGCTGATTAATTTAAACTTAAAAAAATAATAAAATGAATTAAACCGTTTATCATAATTTTAGCAAACCTGCTCAGACATGTGATATTTTAAAAATAAGACAAAAACAAGAATGGACGTGAGGCTTTGAATGTTTAAAGGGAAAAAATAAAGCAAATATTGCCCTTTAGAAGAGCTGAATGCTTCCCCATGCAGAGGAAAGCCTTGTGGCCTCAGGCAATATGAGTCTGGGCTGCATGGGGGCCCTTTTGCTATGTGATCTAGGAGAAAGTCAACAGTTTAGTTTTCCTATCGCTGTGTGGCAGGACCCCGGGGTCAACAGGAACACAGGCGGCGCTAAAGATCGAGCCGCAGAGGCCTTATAATCCGTGAGTGTGTGCTGTGTGTATAAGGTTTTAGGGTGTAAATCCTTCATACTAATAGCCTCTGTGTGGACAAGTGCATGTGTGGTTAGCGGGTGTAGGACAGTGAAACACTGGAACAATAATGTCAGCGGGCAGGAGGAGAAAGGGGGAAAAAATAAAAGTCCTTCTTCATTCATAGGCAGCTCGTCTTTATTCCAAAACAAGACAAATGTCATTTATCTGAAACACAAACACACAGAAACATTATTTACCTGGCTCGCCTTTATCGTAGTACTGATAGGTGCCAATATCTGTATCTGTGGAGGGAGGGTAGGGAAGGGGAGGGGGGACAAGGTGAGCATCTTGCTGTCAGGGAAAAAAAAGCACAAGAAAGATCAGCAATTTTGAACTGTGGGATAAACAATCAGTATCAGCCAGCGGCCCGTCCTGTCTGCCAGCACCACAACTCAGATAAGGACCCGGGTTTGTGGGGGGGGGGGGGGGGTCCGGGCCAGGCTGAGGGGTATTAATAAAGACAGGCGTGTGTTTTGACCCACTCCACCTGAGGGACAAACTCTTATTTGCAAACATGCAGCACACACGTTTATGAGCAGGAAATCTGCAGACCGCTACAGAAACATGCACACACTCGCACACGTGCACACAAACTGCTTAGCCGAGCGCATGCGTTACTCCTACGGGCCCCAAACCATAAGTAGCGGGTCTCAGATTCGCACACTGCATCGTTTCTTTATCGCTATTGCTGGTCCTGAGGCCACGTTGCTGATTTACCACGAGAGCTGACGGCGGCCACACAAGCCAGCACACGCACACCTGCTACACTTGTGTGTGAACTCTAACACACACTCTTCTACCTCCCCATTTTGTGTAAAGCAACAACATACATAATCTGATTACTGATGGTTTTACTAACCTCCACTTTAGCCTTTTTCGGTCTATATAGATTTAAAGACCCACTTTGATGAAAATCGTGTTTTTGGTGTTTTTACAGTGTTCTTGTGGTGTTTAGCTGATGGTGGAGGACATTTATTAGAAAGATTAGGCACAAAATTGCATTTCTGAGCATTCCTTTATTCAAACTGTTGTAAATTACGAGGAGACAAACAAATGTGGTTAGAAACAGAGCTGTTTTATTACGTAGACTATACGCTGGGCGGGCCTGCTCTGCTCCATTCTGATGCATCCATTTGTAGACAAATCCATCCATGTACGTCTTTGTTTTCCTCGCCTGTGCTGGATTCTGTATAAAAACTGAATAGCTCCAATATTCTTTAAAGAGAACGTGGTTATGTTAAGTATAGTACCTCCTTATAGCATTTGTATTGCTTTAAAAGCGTCCTATGGTTGGTCAAATCCTTTGATCACACGACCACTGTGATGCTGAATGTGTGTTTGAAACCTAATCACCAGAATTACTGAGTAATGTTGTGTTTTACATGAGTTACAGCGCTTCCCACAATTCAACATTCCTCTGAATTGGATCTAGACCTTGCTCTTTGGATGGACGTGTGACGCAGGAGGTGATGAGAAAGCGTCACGCCTCGGCGAACAGGTCTCTCCCTCTGATGTATCACACACACCTTTCTGAGATAGCAGACGACACACAGGCGCAAATAAAAAACAAACAAACAAAGATCTGTCACCGTCACCCGGCAAAATGCAACCTTTCGTAACAGACACACACACACTCACACACTTTGGGGAGACACTATCTGCACTGAAGGCTCAGCAGACTGTAACAGACGGGACTGAACGGAGGAGAAAAGAGGAAAACACAGCGTTTCCGTCTGACAGCAGAGATGCACTGATAGGTGATGAGAAGGAAACTGACAACAAATAAAATCACACAGTCGCTATTTTACAATGCATGATTCCAATCGTCTCAGATCATTCCAGAAGAAGAGCAGAAGAGCACATAAAAAATGACCTTCTGTGCACACACGCTCTAAACTGAAACAAAAAAGCAGGGTTTTGTTAGGTCAGAGAGCATGCGTGTGGTCTAAGAAACATTTCCTGCTGTACAAATACAACCTGAAGTGGCAGAAGAATGTCCAGAATGAAGCAAGACTCAGATGGTTAAAGCACATTCATGTGGGGAGTAAAAGTGAGTGTTGACTGAAAACAAAAAAACAAAAAAAGACAGTGAAAGTGGAAAAAGGAGGAGATGAGGAAAGACTTCATGCTGAGAGGAGGATCAAAGGCGGGGATAGGGTGGACCTTTGACGTGGAGAGATTTCTTGGTGGACCACAGGTGCAGCTCGGCGAGGCAGAACGCCATCTGAAGGAGAAGCGCTACCCAAGCCCGGCCTGCAGAGAGGAAGACGGGAAAGAAAAAACATAAGAATAAAGGGCTAAAATGCACATTACAAAAACAACAAAAAACCCTCATGTTGTCATGTTTTTCTAAGTAAGATGATTCTGCAAATAGTGAGTGAGGTTTACCTGACACTAGACTTTACCAAAGGGAATAAACTAATTTAAAAACAAAATATTTCAACAGAGGCAAGTACTGTATTCTTAAAAAAGGTTTTTAGGAGAGACTAAAGTTAGGCAGATTTTCTGGATTTCTAATTTTCAGAGTGGCTTTTTCGCTGCCTTCTTCATCTTCAGAGATGTTTTCCAGACAGACGAAAGAGCGAATAAAATGTAACTTTAAGGAGAATTTTGTGATTTTTATAGTTTTGTGGCATTTGAAACTCCATATACATTCTAGAGGGATATAAAGGTGCTGCTTCTGAAAGTATAAACCACGAAGCTTCAGTTTGTTCTGCGGGTTTAACTGAAAACGGTTCAGCCACATTAAAGGTCAGGATGTCTGCAGAGAAGACATGAACGTCCCTCCCTGCAACTTTGTGGATGCTGCGGATCTTTTTGTAAAGCTGTACCCATTTGCACCTACCATTCAGACGTGCAAAACAAATGCAATCCTTTATGTCTGATAAATGCCATTGCATCTACTCCTCTCAGGTTTTTTCTGCCAGAACTTTTATTTTTCATGTTCATAAAAGATCAAATGTTGTACACCGACTAAAGCTTCAGGGCCTGGATTACAAAAGTCTGTAAAGCTCAACTACAACTTGGAAATAACTGAGAACCAATTGTCTGGTTTAATCTGAGCTTTTTAACCTGAAATATTTGGCGATTTCATCTGCATTGTTTTTCATTTATTTTCTTCACCTGGATGCAAAGTTTTCCAGTGAAATTACCATTTAGGGGTGGAAATCCCACTGAAACGGCAGAAAACTTTTAGAAAAAAATGAAAAAATAATTCTGTGCATTTAAATATACATAAAAAAACCATCCACCTGCAATCAGCTGCTAGTTTTCATGAGCATGGTCTACAAATCTCTCAGAAAAATGAAGGTCCCTTCCATGTCTCAATAGCACATTAATCAACAAAAATGACAAAATGAATACATAGAATACAAAAGACAGCCTATATAATAACTGAGCGGATCAGACTAATTAAGGAGGTCTGAGCTGCAGCAGCATGAGAACAAACAATAAATCTCTATAGAAACTTGTGAGCCAAAGCTTTCATAAACACCAAGACACGATAAAAATCCCTCTCAGAACTCATTTGCATGCTGGTTTTATGAAATATATTCCTAATAACGAAGGGATTTAAAGGCGATGTTTGTTTTTTTGCGGCCTTTCATGCTGAAGAGATCGTCTGTGCTTTTATGTTCCTGCTGAAGGTAAACAAAAGGAACCAATGCCCAGTGAGCAGGAAGTGAAAAGAGCTGCCAAACATCTGTATGAAGGTATGCGTGCAAACATGAACCTGCAGGAGAAACCAGCCTTTGGATACAAGTGACTTCTTAGATCCAGGTTTGACTGCTGGCAAAAGCTGAAGGTACCGATATTCACTGCAGATGCTGAAAAACATTCTGGAAGTTTGGAAGGAATGGTAAACAGAGCTACAAATACTTCAAGATCTGCTTGAATAAAAAAAAAATCCAAATTGATTTTAAAAAGTAATTTATTTCAATAAAGCCCCTTAAAATATTCAGAATATTTCAACAGACAAAAAAAATAGAACTATGTCTATAACAAGGAAAAATGTACCTAAAGTATTGACAAATTTTAAAAAGTAGATTAACAGAGAGAATGATCAAGCTTTTCAATGATCTTCGTAGCTGAAGATTTGCTGAACATCTCAGCTCTCAAAGAGAACAGTTGAAGCTTTTCTGTTGTTTTCAATGTGAATTTAGCGTTTTATATTTCAATTACTATAAAAGTGAGAAAACCTGAACTAAAAAGCAGTAATGGATCAAAACATTTTCAAATCAGAAAGATTGAATCAGTTTAAAGATTGAGAGAGGCTCAGAGAGCTGAAGAACGTGCAAAAGAACCGGAAAATCTGAGAGTGTGGTGATGCCGAAGATGACCACTCAGCTTTCAGACAGAAACTCAGACACATCTCCACAACAGACGTGCACCTAAAAGAATGCAGTCAAACCAGACACGTGCACACGCTCGGAGGGAAGCATGCAGGAGGCCTCATCCAACTTCACCAAGCTTTGTGTGCCACCATGGAGCTCATTATTTTAAAGAATATTTATGAAATGCTGTGAGCTGAACAGGTTCGGTTCACAAACATTTGCGCGCACGCCAACACACTGCAGTTTGCAGGCACACACTCACACACACATGGCCCCAGCAGGCCGCCTGGGTCCTGGACAGCTGCCACACTCATTCTGACTGCTGGCTGGGGTTGCTGTGGGTTACCTCTCCCCCCCATACAGCGCTGTGGCTGTGTACAGTCAGCGTGCAGTGGGCTGGTGGGGGGTGGGGGGTGGAGTGGTGGGGGGCTCAGGTTATTGTATCTGCCTCTGTGATGGTTGAGACTTTTCTGACATTAAAGAAGCAGGTCAGGGAAAACAGAGTCAGCTTTCACGGGGGGGTCCACAGCCCCCCAGCCTTTCATCTGTGCTCCTCTGGGCAGAGTGAGACAACATGTTCAAAGCCCAAGCAGGACGGTCTGTATACAGGAGACACAAAGACAACTCCATGTAAATATTGATATGAGGCAGATTGACTCTGGGTGAAAGAGGGACCTGGCGGCCGACCTTCACCTCTACAGAAACACTGGATCAAACTCGGGATCAGCGACACAGACCCCAACATATAAGGAGTTCCTTTCAAGCAGATTATCAGATTGGTCTCTTCAAACTTTCATTTCTGTCTAAAAAAAAAAAGACATTGTTTTTAACTCAAACCAAATTAAAAGGCTGTTTGGTCAAAAAAAGGAACCGTTTCAAGGACTTGTCCCACCTTGGTCACCTTTGAGACGTTATCCTTAGGCAACCTGAGGCGTTACAAGAACACAGGTAGGCTATCATGGCTCTAAATTCTGCTTTATAACATCCTGCAGCATTCTTCAGTTCATCCTCATTTTTGGTCCTGCTGCACTATCTGCACAAAGTTCTGATCCTTCACAGATAATGAAGTGGTCAAATGGTAAATGGTGTATACTTACTTATGTAACACCTTTGTATCTTGATTCCAGCCCAAAGTGCTTTACAGTCACGTTCACCCATTCAAACTAACATTCACACATGATGGGGGATTGGCTGCCATACAACCTATAACCACCAGGAGCAATGTGGGGTTTAGTGTCTTGCCCTTTGACTGTTTATGAGAAGTGGACTAAGTGACCCCCTCTGCCCTCATGTTTTAGATGTAAGTACCTGCTGGTTCCCACAGACTTCGATATAGAAATAAACAGCTATTAATCAATCATTCTATTTGTCAGAATAACCATTCTTTCTCTGTTAGCTTTTTTTAACATGGTCTTGATAATCCTAATTTTTTTCATGTGTTTTTTTTCTCTTCATTTTAAATTATTTAAGTTATAAACTGACCAATCAGATGCCTCAATAAAAGTATGTGGTCTCACGTCAAACGTTCAAAACGTATGACTGACAGATTTTGTGTAGTTTTTGTGTTTAGTCGGCATTAATGTGGTAGGGGTGCGGCCTTCCAACAAGCTCACACCTGATTGGCAAGAGTGGTTGCCATAGAAATGTCGACTCAGACCAACTCGGACCAATCATTGCCTACTGATGACGTCTGGCTCCAACATGGCGGCGTCTGAATCAAAAAAAATTTGACGTCATTTTGTTGGAGCGGGAAGTAAACCATTGTCTGTGATGGCGTCACACTCAGTCCAGTTCTCATATTCAGTCAATGGTCTTGCCTAAGGATACTTCGACACCAAATCTCTGATCAGAGGTCAAACACTGTACCTCTGCGCCACAGGAAGAAAGACAGTTTAACGACAAAAGTGGGGTTTGCTCTCTTTTTCTTTTAAGTGTACTTTAAGACATTGTTCTAAGTGCCTACAGCTGACCGTTGTATACCAAATATTTCTATTAAAAACCACAAAATAAAACTACATCAATCGTAGCTTATCAATGTAAAACAGCATAACACAAAGTTACAACTATTTCAATTTATTGTACTTTGAAAACGGTCTGTTGCAGTTTAAGTAAGTTCCACATCACATGCTTTGACACGATGATGATGTTACTCAGACACTATAGTGTTGGACATTAGGGGATTTTGTTACAGTTATCTATCTATCTATCTATCTATCTATCTATCTATCTATCTATCTATCTATCTATCTATCTATCTAAACACCAGTCGGACAGAACTGAAGAATGACCTGAATGACTGATAATCTGCGCCGACATACAGGGAAAGTTTGTGGTTCGTATGATGGATTTGACTCATTTTTACATCAGATGCTGAAACAACTCTCTGCTTTTACCTGGACTTGGGAAAGGCATACAAAAGCACTGACTTATGCCCCTTGTGGTGGCATTGAATGGATTGTAAGTAATGATTATGACAATAGAGTGATGCTAATGTGACACTTCAATTTAAAGTTAGCTAACAATAAAAACAACAGAGAACCCAAATGTCAAACAAACTAGATAATGGATCTACTTGGTTTGAACGTTTCAATTAAAAAAAATAGTTCAGTTAAAAATCAAGAAAGTAACAAAGAAAGAAACAATAAAGTAAATAAAAAAGAGAATTGGCAACGGTTTAGAGGGTTTTAACTTTTGGCTGTGTAAAAAAGATGCATCAAAAACCAATCTCATATCTTTACAGGTAAACAGGAAATACAAACGAAATTCTGCAATGAAACGCCAAATATAAAACCTAACAGATTCTTTCCGATGCCACTGCAGCCTCCTGCAGAGCAGCAGCTGGCGCGCTCAGTCGCATGCACTGAATTATTTAAAAGGGCCCACGCATTTTATTTTCCTTGAAATATTTAAATGTGACTGTTGCTTTTCCTTCAACGCTTTTAGACAAGACAACTGTGTTGGGTTTTGATTTAATTAAAACAATAAAAACACAGAGACTTTGGCAAACTACACACCTTCTCGAGAAAAGGATGCAAGTCCTTCAAAAACTTGGAGCTTTTTGAGTTAAAATTTTCAATTATTCAACAAATGTTGGACTATCAGTTTTGTTTGTTTTATGATAACTTGGACTTCAGAAAAATGATCCTAAATGATGTGTTAACCTAAGCAAAGTTATTAGCTATAGCTTTTTTTAATTTATTTTAGACATTATTTATGCTTTTAACACACATTTGTGAACTATTCTGTTTGTTTTTCTTTTACTTTCAATTTGTACTTTATAAAAAAACAATAATTTTTATAGCTTTCTCTGAGCATTTTTTTGCAGTTATTGTTGCATTTTTTCGCTCTGTTTAGCATTTTTTTTTTAACTCAACAGTTATGAAGTCTTCAGCTAATATCTAATAAATATTCATGTGTTCGATTTGGAATTTTCTTCTTACTGTTTTGGCTGTGTTCCTCTTCTCTAGCTTTAGGTAAGTTACTAGTTTTATCAAATATTCCCTCTTAAAAATACTTCAGTTATCAGCGTAATCACGTACTGTATAAAAAAAAAGGCTATTTTTAATTTGGGTTGTGTTTTTCTCCCTTTATGCATTTTGGAATAAACAAATGTCTTTTCTTTGTTCCAAATGTTGCTCAAAAAAGTCAGACTTCACAGAGCATAGAGGTCAAAGGGATGTCATACGAGGAGTGGATGCCGGTCCATCGTCTACCTCATCTGTGGTTTCACCCTGTTTACGTTCAACTGTTGATTTTTTCTTCATGCCCCCCCACTTATCACTTCTCCGCCTTCTTCACCCTCACCTTTTATCTTCCTTTCCCTCCTTCCATTCCCACATGTTTCCCTGATGTACTTCCTACTTTAAATGCATTAAGCTTTCTGTCCCTGCCTGCAGTTGTTGCTTTACCTTTTTGGCAAGTGCTACTCTCCTGGTTTCAATTCATTTTCCATTTCCGAGGACAGCATGTCTTCATTTGACTTTCTGCCTGTTTTGAACATGGTAATATCTCATTTCTATCAGAGTGCAGCGCTGTAGGCCATCTGACCATTCATTTGAAACTTTACTGTCTTTCAAAAACTCTCCTGAAGCGGCGACCTCTTTGACGGCTGTGACAAACTTGCCGTGGGGAACGTGTGCAGACAAAGCAGGTATCCATGTGTAAATAGATGCGATAACAGTCAACTACATGCAGATAACCCCTTAGATCCGTCTTATTTGTGCACATTTTAATCTGTCCATAAGCAAGTTCACCCAGAAAACAAATGTGCTCAGAATGTTAAAAACAGCCAAGCAACACAAGTAAACGTTGGCTTCGAGTTACATTCACCACTTTTTCAGCTAGTAGAATTAGTGGGGGGGGGGACAGGAACTAAACATTTTCAAGCAGAAAACTTGAGGGAAGTCCCAAGGAGCAGAGGAACAAGATGAAGCACAGTCTCTGTAATTATTTTAACACCCTCTATGTCTTTGTGCTTTCACATTGTGCTGTTTGGTCTATACTGGAGTTGGATTGTGAAACCTGTCGATCCTAAACTCTGAGGCAGCCTGAACCACCTAGATCATGACGGTCGTAGATGGAAAATGAATTTTTGGCTCAGCAACAAACGGACTACCTATTCAGCAAACCAAGTAGAGAATGTACAGCAAAGGCATTTTTTCAATCATGCTAAAACAGTGCTCTGTGCAAGGAGTTTGTTAGTACTGTTCAAGTCATAAGTGTGAACACCTTAACCATCCCTTACTCGCTCCCTGGCTTTAGTTTGTGTGTGCATCCTACAGGTGTCCTGCGCTCACCCACTGATCATATGCACACCCCGTTCGTGCAGGATTTGCACGCTGTCAGTAAGAACCCAGTACTCACACCTTAAAAGGAAAAAAATAAAATAAAGGAAACCGCATGAAAGCATCCCCGTACGTCATAAGTGCATGTAACTAACATCAGCCTTACAAATACTTCACTGCACGAGCCTCAAGTGAACTACAAGATACATTTGCGCTCCCCTTGAGATGAGACCGCTCCTCTCTACAACTCTTCACGGGCCTCGAAAACCCAAAACCGGCAGAACCAACACAGGTCACCCCCCCGTATGGGTGCATGTGAGTTAAGCATTAGCTTTTACTGGTAACCATTAAAAAGTAAGAAAAACAGGCACTGACGAAAAACTTGCAGTAAAATAATAATAATAATAAACTGTAGAAGCCCTTTTGATGACATCAATGTGAAAATAATGATAAACCTTTGCTAACTCGTCTATTTTGTTTGTAATTCTACCTGCTTCTGTGTGTTTCTTTAATCATCCTCCAACTTATTTACCCATTTTTCCCCTTTATTGTACCCTTGTCCTCCCTCTCTACCTCTCACTTGCAGATAAAATAATAAAAATAAAATTTAGCCAAAATCACAAAGGAGTTTATACAAATATACACCTTGTGTGTCCATAGCTACAATATTATAGCTGCCTAAACGATCTATTAAGTCAATGTATTTTCGTTTTAATAATGATGACTAAAAAACATTTTTGTAGACATTTTGATAGAGAAATGTTTCTTCAAATCACATTATACCGATATATTTGTGTGTTTACTTTAGGTTAAACGTAGAAAAAAACAAAAATACTCATTTATTGCAGTCATGTAAAATCTCTGGGGTGTTTTTTTTTTTTGGCATTGATACCAATCCCTTTAAAAAACAATGTACTGTGGTTTGGGTAGATTGTTACAGAGGAGTGTGAATAATACTCCAGCCCCCCTGGAGCCCTGAAAAGGTCTCCACAGTCTCAGTGATGTCCATGTAAAAAGTCTTTTTTGTTCTTGTCGTGTTCTAAACCTTAAATGGATCATTGGCATTTCAGCCTGAAAGCGCAGAGAAGAGGGGTCAAATCATTCAGCCTCAGCAAGTCTGAAGCTACCTGAGGCGTTTCAGAACCTGAGCCGCTGTGAAAACCAGATTCTTCAAAGTGGAAGTACTACAAAAGCCTTCTAACAAAGTTTGCTGTGAGCATACAGACACACATGGTACACTGCAGCGGCTCTCCGCAGCTATCTCAAGCATGTTTGGTTAAAGGAAGGCAAAAGTGGCGCCGGGGAGCGAGCCCGAGACCTTAGAACAGAGGGTACACGAGATTCTGCTGAGTCATCAGCAGAAGAAGAAGGAGAAAGGGCCCTGGTTCAAATCCCTCCATTCTCTGTTAAGTTTGCCTGTTCTCCCTGTGCATCCATCAATTAACTTTATTTATAAAGTGCTTTAACACAATTAAAATTGAACAAAGCGCTGCACATTGAAAGCTAAACGTAATAAATACAAATTTAATAAATAAGCAAATAAAAACATAAAAGCAAATAAACACAAGCATGAAGGTAAGACCATAATAAAAGAAAACATTGAGGGTAAAAACATAAAACGCAATAAAACTTGAGTGTAAAATAACAGCAAAATATCATACATGACTAAAAGCTTGGCTATAGAATTGAGACTTAAGTCGAATTTTACAAATGGACAGTGAAGACGCTTGTCTAATATTTAGAGGCAAAGCGCTCCAAAGCTTTGGAGCACAGATAGAAAAGGCTCGTTCTCCCCTCCCCCTTTTAGACCTTCTAACTCAAATGGTAAATGGCGTTTACTTATAAAGCCCTTTCTACCTTCTTACGAAGGCCCAAAGCGCTTTACAGTCACAGTCCCATTCACCCAGTCACACACACATTCACACACACATTCACACACAGCCTCCCACCAGAGGCAAGGTGGGGTTCAGTGTCTTGCCCAAGGACACTTCGACTCATGGGCGTGCAAGGCGGGATTCGAACCTGCAATCTTACGATCATGGGTCGACCGCCCTTCCGCTGCACCACGGCCGCCCCCCCTCAAGGAGAAGCTGATCGGCTGACCTGAGACTCGTGCTGGAGTGCATGAAGAGAGATGCTCAGCAAGGTAAGGTGGGGCGAGACCACTCAAAGATGACTGATGTGACTATGTGTGTATGGATGTGTGAGCGTGTGGCCCTGCGACAGGCTGGCGACCCGTCTAGTGTGCACCCCGTCTTCACCCAACACTAGTCGGGTTAGGCTCTGGCAGTCCAGTGATCATCAATTCAGTGAGTTAAGAAAATAGATGGATGCCTTTTTTTTATTTCACTTTTTGCAAACTTTTTAACATCTGCACCCATCTGAATAATTATTCCGATTTGTAACATCTGCTGGTGGGAGGTCTGTTACGCGTTCGTCAAGAATGTGATTCTGTCTGTGTTTGTGTACTTTAGCAGAAGAGTCAGATAGAGAGGAGACAGAGAGACGAGTGGAGGCTCTTCTCAGCAGATGTGTAAACGTCATTAGGGAAGGTAATGGAGGGAGGGAGGTGGGAGAAAACGTACTCCCGCAAAGGTATTTACCCAACGCCTGGAGCAGAAACACAAACACAGCAGCAGTAATGACTCAGACAGAGTGGAAACTGTAGACGGAGGAGGGGAGACGCTGTCTGGGTGCAGTGGAATCCTGATTGAGCGTGAAAACTGTCGGAAAACAATTACAACTGGGAAGCATCTGAACATTTAGATGAGATTCATTAAACCTTTAACGATTTCCTTTCATTACGGTTCAAGCTAATGAGTCTAATCTGAGCAGGGAGCTGCCCTGAAGCGAAGCCCCAGGCCAGGAAAGCCAATACTTCCAAATCAGCAGCACAAACACTTGATGGCTTTAAAGGATCTTTAGCGGATTGGAGTCTCTGCAGCCACAGCCCTGTTGCTCCAAAGGCCACCACCGAAGCTGCTTCTGTTTATGTTGCTAAAAATCTTCTTTAGCCGTTTGACAGTTCATTGCCTGACTGTTCATTAGGTAAATACTGACCCTCAGCTTTGTCTCATTCAGCTTCAGATTTTCAGTGTACGGGACAGATGTTCCAGCGCATCTCTCAGATGTTACACTGCTTTCTTTTTGGGTAGAGCTTTTCTGCAATCCGGGCCTCGGATGAGCTTTTACAGCAGCCAAACGAAGAAGTCAATCCCTGAATCGGGTGTGGCCAACACTGTGTTGAACCGCCCTAAAACTTCCTGTCATCATGGGAGCGTCCCCCTCACCTGCTGTTGTAGACATGGAAAACTTAAAGTAACACTCAATCATCTTTTGATCTATTGTAAAAAGGTCTCCAGTGATCTTTTAATTATGCTTATACCATTTTCAGGTAAAAAATAAAAAGTCATACTCAAGGACATAGTTTCTGCAGAGTGGCAGTAGTGGATTCGAAATTTGGCTCTAAATTGTAGGCAGGACTGTTGGCGGGGAGTAAGCCCACTCACACTTCCCGTCATCCATCTGTTTACATGCTCTCCCGCTAGCTTCCAGCCCCTAGCCTAATATCATTACGAGTACAACAAAAACAGCAAACAATACTGGAGCCATCCAGCTGTACAGTTCTGATCCAGATTCCTGCTCAGACGAGGAAAACAAACATGAAGATGGATTTATTTGTCTACAAGTGGATGCATCAGACTGGAGCAGATCAGGGAGCTTGTGACTTGCCGATTGAAACTTCTACATCACAACTACAAGCTTTTTCAAATGACATCTTTTCATCTGCTCCTGATTCACAACAATTTGAATCAAGAAATATTCAGAAATGCAGTTTTAATCTTAAATTTCTTCATATATCTCTTCCATCATTAGAAAAATACCACAAGAACATTTTAGAAACACAATTTTTATCGGAGTGGGTCTTTAAATAATCTAAATCTGAACCATCTGAACAACCACACAAGAACAGGGACTGTGGAAGGTGCTTCTGCTGTGGAGCAGCAGCAGAAGTCACAGTCAGCTGATTAGCAGCAGGTCACCTGCGACTGACTTCATTCAAACGCCTAAAAATGTTATTTTCCGGAGTCTCTGTGTCTAGCATTTACTCTGCATGCTTTCAGAAGGTTAAAAGGCTACGAAAGGAATCAGCCCTTTTATTTTCTACAGTATCAGAGGTGAATACACTGATCATCATGTGGCACAGAAGACTAACTTTATGAGTGAAGCGGATCAGATCTGTAATCTGAAAAGCAAGCATGAATAAATCAACTGTAAACATGTGATTGCACATTTCTGCAAGCAAATAGACAAATGTGGGGTTTTTTCTCCACCTGTCAGAGGCCAAAGCTTCATCCACGCATGAAAACCTGCCTTCACTCTGTCCAACACTCATCCTCCGAGAGAACAGCTGCCAAAAACTCTCACTGAATCAGAGGAAACGTTTTTTTCTGATTTTTGGGCCACCGGCAGCGCTCTGTGTAAGTCCTGGCTCACGTCACGTTCTGCCCGGCCCCGTATCTGCCCTCCACTGTGTCATTCTGGGGGGAGCATCACATTCAGACTGCAGGACGTCTGACTTGAATAAAACAACCTCATGTCTCAAAAAAAAAACTCGTCTGCAGTTCAAATAAAGTCCACAGCGTTCATACAGATCCCTGTTTATCCACCACATTCATTCCTTTCATACTCTTCTTTTGCCGTCTTCATCGCCTTCATTCGAGCAGCAGACAAGCAACTGAAAGATGAGCAGTTTAAAAACAACATGTAATCCTCACCTGGAGGGCTTACAGCGTTTTTCACAAAGGAAAGTTGTTTTTTAGCTCTGACATAACTGAATAGTGGAGCCAGCACATGAAGGTTTTCACAGAACTGCATCAGGACGAATCCTAAATGATTTCCATCAGATTTTGACTGTTCTGTATGAATAAAACAGCATTAAACTATGCAAAAAATGTGAAATTATAGGCAAAAAAAACATGAAACCTTAAGTGATTTAGAAAAGTTTGACGTTAAATAACTCGGTGGAGCAGAATTCCCATCAACTGATGCTGGTTGGGTATTTAGATACTTTACATTCTATTTACATACTCTAAAAACCTGCATTATTAAGAATTCTAATATTAAAAGTCAACAACAAGCAGTTTCCCCCCCAGAAATCGAAAAAAACACTCACTTTGTGAACTCTAATCTTTTTTCCAAATTCATATCATATTGCATATGAACTTTTTAATCGAAGTTTTAAATCGATTCAATTGATTTTTTGCAACTCCCTCCCAATATTTTTGTCAAAACATCCAGAGAATCACAATAAAAAAATCACAACACCTCATAAATGACCTGTATTAGTTTACACATCTATCTGATGTGTGATCCTGTCCTCCTCTTTTGGAATAAGTCTCATTAAAGGCAATATGTAATTAAGACTGAGAAAATTATTTTGAAGTCCCACTCTGTTTTAAAAGCATCCCCAGTAGCTTTTAAACAATTATGATGTTTTCAGTAAAAAGCGAAAAACCTGTGTCGTTTTCTAAGACATAGTTTCTGCAGAGTGGCAGTAGTGCAATAAAAATTCACTTCAGAGTTACAGTTGTATAGTTTTGAGCTAGATGCCAGCTCTGACGAGGAAAACGGAGATGTACATGGATCTATTTTTCTATTTGGATGCATTGGATGTATCAGACTGAAACCTGAACCCCGCCCATTGTGGTTTCTACGTCTCAGTATTTCTTTTTTTTACTGCATTTCTTGTCTGCTCTGAACTTGAATAAAGAAACACTCAGAAATGCAACTTTAAGCTTAGTCTTCTTTATCTTTGTCCTCATCATCAGAAAAATGCAACATGTTAAAACGACCAAAAACACAATTTTCATCAGAGAGGGTCTCAAAGTAAAGGGAAAAAGGATCCTGGCTGGTCACAGTTTACAAGTTAACATCTCTGATCATATTTGAAGGTGGTGATGGTTGTTTTATGTTTTACTTATATCTATATAAAATGTCCAGAAAGTCATAGTTCTTGTTTTGTTTCAGAGGTTCTGTAGCTCTTCAGAGTTGAAAAAGTGTTTATGCTTTCATGATAAGGATCACACACTATGCAGATGACGGAGCCCTGCTCTTTTTGATGGGTAAAAAGCCCCCCCACTTGCCCGCAGCCGGCCCCTCTCCCTAAACGTGCACATAAGCTTAAAGTGGTCTGGGCGGGTCGATCCTGCTGGCTCAGCGTCGGCACGGCAACAAGCGCTATCCTGGCCGACATCTGCTGCAGGACCCGGGGCCACTCCGAATGGGTTTAATCCCCGCACAGCCACATTGTGGGGGTGGGTGGTGTGGGGGGGGGGGCATTCTTTCCTTTTAGACAAACAGGGACAAGCAGGTTTTCTGCTAACCTGCAGGCCTCCTGGAAGAACAGGGAATGTTGACAGTAACGTGGCCCCCCGACCCAACAGAGCCACGGCCCATTATGACTGTGCAGGGGGGCGTGACCGCCAGGATCGGCAGAGAGTTGCCATCACTGATCCAGTTGGATGGATTTGGTTTTTGAACGCAGTGAAAGGAGGCGCAAGAGGCCGAGCTGGAGTGGGTCAGGGGGAGTTTGTCAGCCAGGCACGTTGTGCTAAAACAGGAGTTGTACTGATAAAATAAAAAAAAATATTCCCCCACCCTAAACACGTCTGCTGCCCCGGGAGCTGGCTGTTGCTGCTAAATTGCTGGTGCCTCAGTTTGGCCTGGTGGTTGCTGTTAAAGGCAGATGAGAGCAGTTCCAGTCTGGACAGCTGCTGAGAGTCACAGGTGACAGTCTGGTGCCCCCTAGTGACCAAAACAGAAAATGGTGCAACACATTTTTTTGAAGTGAGATTTATACAAAATAAAAGTACAATCAATTAAAAAACACCCAGTAAAAACAAGAAAAAGAATTCTGGGATTTGCATATTTTTAGTACAACAATTAAAGAGCCTTATTTATGTACGTCACTTTTTAATTAAAAAATAATTTTAATTTAAGAAAACGTGCAACATTTTCGAGATACTACCGGTAAGTAAAATGTATCCAACAAGCTAGATATTTATATGTGTATTTTGAATTTTAGGAACAAAAAGCCTTGTACAACTTCAACACAATAATTAGAAGAAAAAAAGTTTGGGGCCAAAATTTAAACTTTAGATAAGATGTCACTTCTTAGTCTCCATTTTTGGTGATTTACAGACGTCTTTTTTAATATTAAAGATGTTTTATGTATTGTCAGAAGGGCTGTTCTTGCAGTGTGGAAAAATGTGTAGCCCTTTCAATAAAAATCCTAATGCTGTCTTTATGAACAAATTTGTAGCTAAACATATTGTGGGCTCAAATGCAAAACATTTGGTATCAATAAAGCCCCTTTATTTCCAATAAATGCCCTTATTTTTAAGCGTTTTAGATCTTCCAAGTAAGTGACTGTCATTCCCAAATGTTTGATGGTCATCTTGCTTTGTTTTCATGTTTCATAAAATAAAAATTCCTTGTTGTTTAACAGTTTCTTTGGTGTCCTTGGTGCTCAAAATTCAGAAAATTATCAGTGGATAAAATGTGCTTGGACTGATTGGTAGGAACCCAGTTAGCCATGAAAAAAGTCTGGTGTTACAATGACAGCCATGCTTTTGCAAAGTCAAACATAGCCCTCTAAGAAAGGTACATGTTTTCCTGTCAATGCAAACTAACAGACTGTAACAGTGACATTACAGGACATATCGAAAGGTAATAAACTGATCACAGGAGGAGCTCCTCTTCTCATTTGAACAAGTCAAGCCAGAAAGCCAGAAAGATAAAGATCTTGTTTGACACTGAGGAAATGAAGACGCAGCCCCGTCAATCAGCCCATCAGCCTGCTAATCGTTTGCATTTGTCTTCATGAGGAGTTTGATTCCATCAAAGCCGTTTCACGGCCCATTTCTCGATGCACACGGCTCTGCCAGGAGGAGACCAGCAGGAGAAGTGTGCAGGAACCTGCCGAGGCCGAGGCGCAGCGCCGAGGAAGTGTGCGCATTATGAGATTTAATTGAGTAGTTCTGCATCTGTGCCAAGAAGCAGGTCGGTATGTTTGTGCTGCTCTCTGTTCCTTCTCCCACAGCATGCCAGCTCTTGGCTGCAAACAATGAGCTTCTCCAGTTTCAATCACAGACAAACACAGAGGCAGGAGGAACGTCAAGGAAGACTGGAAAACATTTGCATGCCTCCGAGCCATGCTGTTTAAAATGCCAAAACTACTAAACAGGAGCTCACATGGAGCTGCAGGCATTTTCTGCAGACATCACATCTTCAGAGTTTGGTGTAGAAATAATTAAGGAGTTTGGATTTAATTCTAACCTGGTCAACAAGGAGCCACACTCTAAGATCATATTTCAGCAGAGTGTTTTAGTCATTCTGGAATCAATACATTTAGCTACATTTTTGCTTTAGGAATCTTTTCATCACAATGCTGTTTATTGCTCATTAACATTAAATGAAGAAGGCATCAGGCTTTAAAAAATACACTGTGCTCCTTTGGACCCTTTTCACACATTTTTGACATTTTTTTGTTCATTTAAACTTTATATAACTGCTTTAGCAGCAAGTGTTCATCTCTGCAGCTATTTTATTGTTTCATGTATTTTAGCATTTTTTTTACAGTTGTAGAGGTTTTCAACTTTTTTTACAAAGACTTTTTGAAAGTTTGACTCATTTTCTTGTCATTTTGAGCCATTTTCCTATAAATGTTCTATAAATTTTAAATTTGCAGATTACTGTATTTTGTTATTTTTACTTGTATCCAGTCGGATTTATTTTTTTATTCAGTGTTAACATTTACAAATATATATATATTTTTATTAAATAACTTGAAGTTTTCAAAATAGACTAAAAAGTTTTTTGTTTTTTTTTAGTATTTTGGTTCCTTTGGGTCAGGGGTATCAAACTCATTTTCACTGAGGGCCACATCAGCATAGTGGCTGTCCTCAAAGAATATAACTTATACATGTAACTAAATGTAATGAAAAATAAATGTAACTACTCCTTAATGTTAGATAACTCATTAATTATTATAACTTTTAAAGTGACAATTACAGTTGCATAGAGAACATATGTTTACTTGTTACTTTAGCATAAATCCGTTTACATTTGATTCTGTCAGGTTAGGTTATATTGACAGTGTTTAAGTCCTAATGTATAGTTGCCCAATCCGGTATTTCAAGTCTGATTCCCCCTAGATATGAATAAAAACACACCAATTTCTATTTTTTTATTCTAAGAAATTAAAAACTTTTATGCTCTCGAAGGCCACATAAAATGACATGGCAGGCCACATTTGACCCACGGGCCTTGAGTTTGACTCATGTGCCTTAGGTGAAGAATTTTAAAAGCAATCTATTTTTTTTTTTCATTTTCCTTTGGATTTTTTCCCATCTTAGGTTAGAGAAATAACCAAATTTTGCATTTTATGTCTAAAGTCAATAGTTTGCAGACTTTGCAGATGCGTGAATACACTAGGAGCTTTAAAGAGCAGAGGTTAGCCGTTCAAAAAGCTCCTAGTGTTTTGGGTGTTCAAGTTAAACAAAGCAAGAAGGTGTCAAAATCTGGAGTCATCCAATTTCAGAGGGGAAACTTTGAAGCACCCCCTGCGATTCTCAAAGGCCAGACTTCTGCAGCAGCAGAAAGTGTTTGGGGAGAATCTTCAGCTGAAATCCATCAACACTTTTTTCCCTGGAGCTCAGGGTCAGGTGAGTCAACACGAGCAGAAATCTGCAGCTTATACTGGCACCTGCTGGATGAATGCTGGCACTACAAGGGACTCTCCTCCTGGCTGCTTTTGGAGGTGCATGGTACGAAAAGTCCGATCCAAGTCTTTATCAGCTGATCTAAAGCATCAGATATATGAACCTGCTAGCGGACAGATTTGCCGCATGCTAAAAAAAGGTGTAGCTGAAAATGATGGCAGACAGGAGCTCTGATCTAGTTGTGTTCATTTGCTGTTCGTGTGTCCATGGGTGCTTATCTCACTGTTTGTGCTGGTACTCAATGAGGGCTGTTTGGTCTGGGGGGACAACAGTTAGGAGGGTGATGCCGAAGGCGGTGGGTTACCTGATAATCTGGCTCCTCTCTGTCCATGCAACAGGGTCGCTCAGGTGAAATCTACAGGGGCAAGAAGGGAATAACACAGGTGTGGACAAGAAGAGTGGAAGCCATGCTAACTTAGTCATGAACAGAGGATTAGGCCCCAACGGAATTTGGGTTCCTCCTCTGTGATCACTGGCCCACAGGTTTCACCTCAAACCCCACATTTTCTGATTGTTTTCACAGCACACACAGGAGCTCAGGCCAGCATGCAAACGGCACCAGATATTATCGCCTGCCCCAACACTGCTTGCACTCTTATTCCCTTCTTTTTTTTTTTCTACAAAGACAAAGCATCTCTAATCCCCTCATGTCAGCCCCACAGTGGAGAGTGCCAAAGAAATAAAAACAATAAACACCGGAGCCTGACTTGTCAAACAACAGACTCTTTCAAATGCTCCCGGTCACCAGCCATTATTGTGAAACCAAAGGGATTTTAGGCGATTCTGCAGGATCTGCTCCATCATGCCCGCGTGCCAAAGAAGGGCACCTACAG
Organism: Oryzias sinensis; assembly: GCA_037389245.1. Lineage (NCBI taxonomy): Eukaryota > Metazoa > Chordata > Actinopteri > Beloniformes > Adrianichthyidae > Oryzias > Oryzias sinensis. Next base: position 18,189,301 of record CM074500.1, read on the forward strand.
GTTAACAACAATACTCTAAAAAATGACTACGCTGAGCTTAAAAACACAACTGAGAGAAACCAATGCACATCCTTCAAATGTTAACCAACATAAAGGTACATTTTTACATTTAATCTTAATCTAAATTACCTCAAGCAAGTCCTAATTTAACCCCAACCCTCAGCTATGCACATTTACCAATCCCCCTACTCAAACATTTATTTTTCTAGATGATAAAATATTGATTCCATCTATATTCCATTCTATCTCTAACAAAACAAATTTAAGAAAATGTATCCATCACTTAATTAAAAAAATGAATCAATAAGTATTTTTATATAATAAATAAAAAACACATTTTTAAAAATGTAAGTTAGACAAAAAAATAATAATTTTGACTTAAAATAAATAAAATAATTTCATAAGCATTTGAATTACATTTCCTAGTCCCATGACCGGACATTGTTTTAACCACTGAAGTACACAAAGCTGATATGGTTTCAAGTCTTCACTTGAGGGTAAAGTTAAGGGGAAATCAGACACAATGGTGCTGATCTACTCACAAACTGTGTAACTGCACTGAACATTTAGTTTTAAATAAAAATGTTTAAATACAGTGACTTATTTGAGGAAATGGCATTTTGGTTTGTAAAAACCTAAAGTTAGCAATATGAAAGGCTTTCCTAACAAAACTCTAAATCACAATGTTTTTTTAAGAAATGCAGTAGACAGAAGGTAAAGTAAAGTAAAAAAAATCAGGATGGTGAAACACATAACTGGGAACAATGGGAATATGGTATAGTATATATTTACATTATGCGTAACTTACATTTATGCGTAACTAGTAAAACATTAAACTTTAAATCTGATAATAAAAGTTTACAAAATTGCCACAGGTGCAGTCACAAACGAAAATGAAAGAAATTCATATAATCCCCTTACCTTAAATGCACGATTTTGTGTTATGAAGTTCTTCTTTTTCCTCCAAATGTTTATGCCACTGTGGGCTTAGCTAAGCTAGTAAGTTAGCATTTTCTAAACTAAACTTGCTTTTTGCCGAAGATTTTAAGAAATCTAGTCTCATGTTGACAGCTGCTTCAAAATGCACCGTTTTAATTATTTAAATTAAACACAAACTTAACTTTCTAGTATATTTTTTGATGAGAAGCTGATCAGTTTAGCTTTTACATGTCGCTGCTGGTCGCTAGGCAACCTTCACACGCCTCCAATGCTAACCTGATGCTAACCAGCTATCGCGTTTACAGCTCATTGAACACCTTTCTTATTGTTAGTCAGGTAAGCATATTCTATGGCATATCAAATATTCATCGATTTAAAAAAAATAATTGCTGAAATAAACAAAGTCAGACATTTTTGCTCTTTTCGCTTACAGAAAACACCAACCCAAAACTACAATTCCCACAATGCCCCTCCTGGAATACCGTGAGATGGATGCATATGTCGTAATCAACGGAGGGTTTAAATAGGCGTGAACTCCGGCTTTATCCAGAAGTGGAGAACAGTGCGACTCCTGAACAAATAATGGTAAGGTTATTCTGTTTAATAATAATTTCTTATTGTGGTTTTTGTATATGACAATGTGAGACCGAACTGTCTAAAAAAAGTTCTGAAATGAAGTAAAGTCAGCTATAAATGTATTTTTGACAGCTTGTGGCACAGTAGTGATGAGTTAGTTATTTATTTATCTGCATTAAAAAAAGAAATTCCTATCGTTTACATGACTTTTTAACCAACCTCTGTTACAGTTGAATGAATGGTGAAGATAACCTTAATAAACCCTGGATTTGTTATTTAACAGTGAGTGAAGGAGGGCATGGAGTCTATTTATAAACTGACCCCTGCTGCAGTAAATCCTGTTGACAGGGGTAGTCACTGATCCCATGTGCTTTATATTACCAAACTGTCATTCTTGGCCTGTTGGTGAAATATGGGTTGATAAATTAATTGAGTAACAAGACTCTCTGTTGTCTTTGATCCTGCAGGCTGAGCCAATCAGTGTTCTAGTGACTGGTGCTGCCGGACAGATTGCCTACTCCCTTCTGTTCAGCATCGCCAAAGGAGATGTCTTTGGCAAAGATCAGGTAATGAAATTATTAGTTCATTCCCTTCCCTCATCTGGTGATGGTCAGCTGTAAGGCAGGTGAAGGATGTGCCTCCAGCACCTGTGAATGCAGCGGGTCTTCAATCGTATCCATTGCGGGTCTGAACAGGTGCCACCCCTGTGGGAGTCCATCAGATTGCACCCGATCATCTGTTTGGCCTTAGAGAAGCCATGATTGTCCTTGAAGTCTGCCAAGTGGATCTTGTTGCCAAGAGTCTTAGTCCATCTTAAACACCACTTGATCCGTTTGGCTCATGCTGCTGTCAGTAAAGGTGGAGGTGTCATGACAGAACCACAACCCGGCCTGCTGCATGGACACCAATTTATGGATTTTTTCCCCCCTGCATCTTACTTCCCCCTTTTCCTGACAGCCAATTATCCTGCTCCTTTTGGACATTACTCCCATGCTGCCTGTCCTGGAAGGGGTTGTCATGGAGCTGCAGGACTGTGCCCTCCCACTTCTGAGAGGTAAACCTTCCATCAAAACACACTTATTTCTATAAAGATGCAGATGTTGTTTGATATAAAAGAAATTTTGCTTTCTGGAGATTAATGCCTCTCCATCTTTGCTGTAAGCGGGTCACATCAGGGATTTTTTTCCAGGCTTTCATTTATTATTTTTAAAAGCTGTTCTTGCTCAAAAGCACAATATATTATTTTTAAAAAATTAACCCTATTAAACCATTTGTATCACATTTGGTACACACATTTCTGAGACCCCTATCTCTTTAGCAGGTTTTAAACTTTCCTTAAACTCCCGTCAAATATGACTTGGTCCATATTTTCTGTAGTTCAGCATCATTCCACTAGGGGCAGTAGAGAACCTTTCTTGAGCATTTCAAAAAATGTCTGCTTCCATAAAATTGCAAAAGCACTTTTGAAAGGAAAATGTTTTCAAACGTTGTTAGAATTAGTCATCAATAGTTTTTCGTTCTATTAACTATAGATGAGCTGCTGTATTGAGGAATGCAACATTTGTTAATAACTAACTCTTTATAATACAGTTCCGTCATGTTAGAATTGTGTGATTTGAGGGGAAAAATGTACCTCTTTTTCCCTGAACGCTCATATCAATAGTTTTGCCTCTTAAACTGGTGTGGGCAAAAGTTTAGCAAATCACACCATGTAGCATATTTGATTATATCTAGATCTCGTAAAAATATTGCAATTTTTGTGGATTCATCAAAGGTTTTAAAACATTTTTATTAAAAGCATTTGATTTTTTTTTTCACTTCTTTGATGAGGTGGGCTTTAAAGGGTTAAATCTTTTTTTTAAGCACTGCTCACTTGGATCATCTGCTGCACAAACTGCTTTCAAAAACCTGAATTCAAATCTGGTTCTCAGTGTCAGCATCGCCGCAGTCGTGAGGCGCCATTTTCTGCCACCTCCATTGTGACCTGGATTTTTTTTTTTTTCCCGTGGAATGGTGCCGTCCTTTGCTTTGTTTGGCTCAGAGAGGCCCCCCCTGTATTGAGCAGCTGCACTGCAAAGACAGCTCTCTGTGCACTGAGATTTTACAGATAAACACAATGGGGATGGGGGAAAAGTGTACGGCAGATGTATGGATAATGTCAGGAGGAAAGGGAGATATTTGACTACCTTCTCACCCAATTCCCATAAGCTGCTATACACCTGGAGGTTTGATATTTCTTCTCAACATTTTATTTTCCCATAGGGGAGGAGGAAGATGCAACAACATTCATGCTTATGAACCATTTGGTGATAAAGGTTTAGAATTTTAAGGTTTAAACTTGGAGATGTGTTATTTTTGTTGCATCCTTGGCTCCACATGTCATCTGGATGAAGCTGAAGATCTTCTACCTGGTATTTTCCTCTGTAACAGAGGTCATCGCGACTGATAAAGAGGAAGTGGCCTTCAAGGACCTGGATGCAGCCATCCTGGTCGGCTCCATGCCTAGAAAGGAGGGCATGGAGAGGAAGGACCTGCTCAAGGCCAACGTGGCCATCTTCAGGAGCCAGGGAGCAGCTCTGGACAAGTACGCCAAGAAGACGGTCCATGTAATGAAACTTCTCAAGTTTAAAACTTTTAGGTTGGATCTTTGTTTGAAGTTCATGGGAGTGTAGTTAATGCTATGTTTTTTCAGGTTCTGGTGGTCGGAAACCCCGCCAACACCAACTGCTTGATCGCAGCCAAGTCCGCTCCTTCCATCCCCAAGGAGAACTTCTCCTGCCTGACTCGTCTGGACCACAACAGGGCTTGCTCCCAGGTTTGTTCTCCTTCGCTCTGCATTCAGACGTAGCTCTGCAGTGAAAGCTCAATGTACTCTGTCCTGAAGGTGGCCATGCGCTGCGGTGTTCCCGCCACTCACGTGAAGAACGTCATCATCTGGGGCAACCACTCGTCCACTCAGTACCCAGACGTTCACCACTGCAAAGTCAGCATGTCGAGCGGCGAGCTGGCCTGCTTTGATGCAGTCAAGGACGACAGCTGGCTCAAAGGAGACTTCATAGCTGTAAGTCTGAGGCTGAAGACCAACTATACTGTAGATGACCAGGTCAGATGTTCAAGACACACTCAAGATAGTCCTCTAGTCAACAGAATGGAGTGGAGCAGGGAGATTGTGGCTTGCCCAGCATGTTTTCTACCTCACAAATACGATCATTTTCAAACTGCCTTTTTCATCTGCTCCTGATTCACAAGGATTTGAATAAAAATACTCAGAAACACAATTTTAAGTGTAGTTTTGCCACAAGTTGCCACAAGAACATGCTAAAAAGTCCCAAACTATTTTCATCACCATGGGTCTTTAAACAATCTTCATGGTCTCTTGCAGACAGTGCAGCAGAGGGGCGCCGCTGTCATCAAAGCCAGGAAACTGTCCAGCGCCATGTCTGCAGCCAAGGCAATCTGTGACCACATGAGGGACATCTGGTCAGGAACGCCGGAGGTAAAGCAGTTTTTCAGGCATGCCACAGGGTACACAGTAAACACTCAGGGAAGATCTTCTGTGGCAGTTTACAAATTAAAGCTTAAACGTAACCTGAAGTGAACTCGGAGCAAATACAATTCCCAAAAATACAAATCAAAAAGACACATTTCGAAAAACCAAAGTAATTTTTATGAATGTTTGTTTACCTTTCCATCCGGACGTTATTTGGCATGGCAATGTCTTCGGACCACAACCACTGCAATAATGTGGTGATTGCTCAATCAACTGTTTACCAGAGTTTGGGCAAAACATCCTTCTACTTTCCCTCTTCTTTAAAACTCAAACATAATCCTCCAATCTGTGATTTCTCTTATTTACTTTTTCTGGTTTCTGGAAATTTGTTTTAATTTCTAAAATGTAATTTTTTAAATAACTTATTTTGCTTTTTTGATTGTTGTGATCTCTAACATGTTTTTGCTTTTAGTGAATAAAGGCTCAGCAGTTTGCCTAGTTTTAGCATCATTTTTTTTATTGGAGTCTTCATGAATCAGACTCCCTTACAGGAGGTTACACCAGTTTACCTGAATTCATTGCATTACATTTCAAGAAAAAAAAATGTTTACAATCTGCGGAAAAAACTAGTTTTTCTTCTGGGTTTAGAAGCATAGAGAAGCTGTGACTGATGGTCAGATTAAAACTATGTGAGAATCTCAAACAGCCAAACGAAGTTTCTTTTTAAATGACGCCTTAACTTAAAAAAAATATTGCAGGATTTATTTGTTTCTATTCCCAAATTAAAATTGAATGAGTAAAGTTGCCTGCATCAATGTAATCCTTGCTATACTCCTGTTGATTTTCATGCATTTAAACCTGATTCTGTCTGTGTTTATGACTAACTCGTGATGGATGTAGATTATTTTATCTATATACACTCACCAACCACTCCATTAGGTTGCTAGTGCCGGGTTGGACCCCCTTTAGTCTTCAGAACTGCCTTAATCCTTGGTGGAAAAGATTCAAAAAAGTACTGGAAACATTCCTCTGAGTGTTTGGTCCATATTGACATGATAGTTCTAAGAAAATATCCCCCACACCATTATACCACCACCACCAGCCTGAACTGTTGATACAAGGCAGGATGAATCCATGCTTTAATGTTGATGATGCCTAATTTTGACCCTACCATCCGAATGCAGCAGCAGAAATGGAGATTCATCAGACCAGACAAACTTTTTCCATTCTTATGTTGTCCAGTTTTGGTGTGAGCCTCTGTGACTTATAGCCTTAGTTCCTGTTCTTAGCTGACAGCAGTGGCCCCTAGTGTGTTCTTCTGCTGATGTAGCTCATCTCCCTCAAGGCTGGGCGTTTTGTGCGTTCAGAGATGTTCTTCTGCAGACCTCAGTTGTAAGCAGTGGGTTTTTTGAGTTTCTGTTGTCTTTCTATCAGCTGGAACCAGTCTGGACATTCTCCTCTGATCTCTGGCATCAACAAGACATTTCCATCCACAGAACCGCTGTTCACTGGATATTTTCTCTTTTTTGGAACATTCTCTGTAAACCTTAGAGATGATTGTGGGTGAAAAATCCTGTAGATCGTCTGGCACCAACAAACATTCCACGTTCAAAGTCACTTCAATCCTCTTCCTTCCCCGCTCTGATGCTCGGTTTGAACTGCAGTAGATCGTAGTGACCATGTCTACATGCATAAATGTATTGAGTTGCTGCCATGTTAACTGGCTGATTAGAAATGTTTGTTAACCAGCAGTTGGACAGGTGTGCCTAATTAATAAAGTAGCCGGTGAGGGTTAATCTTTTTTTTTTTTTAATATTTTCTTTCTTTGTCAGTCTTACATAAACTCACACAGAGAATAAACTTGATTAAATTCCATTCCTGAGCAGCTTCTCTTCTCTTTCAGGGGGAGTTCATCTCCATGGGGGTCTACTCCACTGGAAACCCCTATGGGGTCCCAGAAGACCTCATCTACTCATTCCCTGTCCAGATCAAGGTAGCAGATGAAATCTTCTCTTTAGCTTGTTTGCACAGACAGGTGAAATATAAAGTAAAATGTTTTGTAATGTCTTCCACACTTTATTGACGATTATTTAAATTTTACTCAAAAACCAGAATGCCTCCAAAATCTAATTTCAAAGGATCTCAGAGAAGAACTCTTTGTGCTGGATCTGATCTAAGCTGAAGATCAGATTCAAAGTTTGTGACATGTTTTTGTCTGAAAGGGTCACACAGACGTTTCTGCAACTTTCTGGAAGGTGTGCCTCCCCAAAGATCTGGACTCAGACTAACACAGACTTAGAGTTGCTTAAAGTGGTGGGAGTGTGATGATGCGGGCCAGATCTACATAAAGGTTCTGGTCAAAGTCTGCTCTGAGATTTAGTTTTTAGACCGTAAACGGATCATTTTGCTGGAAAACCCGCACTTTTCTTTTGAATTTAGACAATTTGGCAAAGAAAAAAAGAACTAAAATCATCAGAAAATTTGGATTCTAGGATGACACGACAGGCTATCAGGTTTGGAGGCTTACTTTTTCATAGGGGACCAGGCAGCTTCTTTTCGCTAAAATAAATCTTCCAAAAGTTGTTCTGTTTATTTACTTGGTTTGATCTTTTCAGTTTGAGTTGTATTAAGTGACATCAATGAAAATATGAGGAGGAGGGGATACAAATGCATTTCTTCAGTGATGTAATATTTGAACTCTCCTCTCAGGATAAAGCCTGGAAAATTGTGGACAGTCTGGCCATCAACGACTTCTCCAAGTCAAAGATGGACGCCACAGCGGCGGAACTGATGGAGGAGCGGGACACAGCACTGGCGTTCCTGGCTGCATGACTGGACCCAGCAGGACCAGACAGACCCAAAACTCCAGACGCGCGCCTGTGACAAGTCACTCCATCGGCCGGCATCACTGTGTGAAGATGGATCCCTATTTGTGTTTGATCGAGACACACATGTTGGTAGAAAATCTAAAGATGTCTTTGGAGGATGTGTGCGTGTCTCACACACAAGCATGCCAGATGTTCATCTGTTACACCTCCTTCCTGTAGGGGAGGGGGCCAATGGATAAGTGTTACGTGGAGTCAATGATGCACTAAGACCTCCTTCACTGAAATGAATAACTTATACAATAAAAGTGTACATTCATTTGATGTCTTCTGTTGTTTTTAAGACAGCTGCTCTGAAATCATCAGTCTCTAAACCAAAAAGGATTTCCCATCAGAGGAACTTGAAACTCTGCTTCCTCTGATGTCAACCATGCATTTGTGTCACCTGCAGGGCTCGTCCATGAAAGCAACAGGAAATCAAGCGTCATTCAGAGGGAAAATGATTGCTTTTTAAAATAAAAAAGTCATGTTCACGTTCTGACTGAGGGATGCAGAATTTATCCCTTTGTAAAACTTGATTATTCATTTACTTGTGAAAATATCCAGATTTTATATCGGTAAAATTATAATTTTTAGTGAAAGCTGGAAATTACAAATCGTGGGAAACCCTGAAATGATTGCACATCTTTGGCTGGCATCTGTTAGGAACCTGTGTGTTTTTGAGCTGGAAAGTCTCTGGAAAATGTTGCTCTGTCATCATTGGTAAATTGTATTTTTGCTGTTTATGTTTTTTTGGTTCTTCATTTTAGTTTAAGATATTAGTGTGATCTTAAGTTAAAATTGTTAAACATTACCATATTTATGTGAAGCCTTTGGAAAGACTGCATTTCCGTTTCAGCCAAAATAAAAGGTTTAATGAATGAAATAGACAAATAGATTTTTAGTTTTAACTTAATTTAAAAAATTCAAGCAAGTCTGATTTATTGTACTTCTCAGTTTGGGATTTTTCTGCTTTACCAGAAAATGAAAGTCTCTCCTTTTAAATGGATTGATTTTTTTCCAAATCTTTACAATACAAGATTGAAAAAAACAATTGTTTTTTTTTTTCCATTTTGCTCTAAAAGATAATTTGTCATTTACCTTTCACCATTTAGTGATGCCATCTTAACTGAAAAAAAACTTTAATTACAGAGAACCTTTCATACGGTTTGTCAGCAGTGCCAACGGAACCTGAAATATAAAACTGTACACATCAAGTCACATGTAGTGTAAGAGTAGATAAGGGAAGCCAGGAGAATCAAAACATAAATCAAGAAATGCTGTCAGAGGAGGAAACACTGGAGTTAAAATGGTTATGAAGAAGAAGCTTTATTACAGACTCAAGGTCCATTTGCCACAATAAACACAAAACGTATAAAAGACTTAAGAATAAAAAAATTTAAAATTCATATAAGTATAAAAGTAGTGACATAAAAGTCTATAAAACAATGACATAAAAGTATGAAAAACAAGAACATAAAAGTATAAAAACAATAAAATAATCAAGTATCATGCACTTAAAAAACACTAAAACTACTGATGACTAAAAAACTTAATAGTTTTAAATAAAAAAAGAACGTACCAAAACCTCCAAATGGGGGATTGGTTTCTAAAAGTGCTGTACCTGAAATTAGTGAGAGTTAAGATGAATTTGTTAATTGAAATGTTAAGACAATAAATCAAACCTTAGATGTATTAACTCTTGGACCAACAAACAAAATGCTTGCGCTGCACCACCGTGGCTATTTTGATAAAATCTTTAGTGCATCGTTACAGGCAACCTGTAGCTTCCTCATGCTGGATGCCCTCTCATTTTTCCACAGGTGGGCATTATTCAGTGGTGTGCAGTAAGGTTTTGAATAGGAGGATTTTAGCATGAATAAAACCTGCCTAAAAGTATGTTTGCCTGAGCATATAAAATACACCGTTGTCTGTGGATATCAATTTGCCTTGAGAATGTTGCGTCAGGAAGGGCATCCGGCGTAAAACATTGCCAAATAAACCATGCGACTTGTTCGCTGTGGCGACCCCTGATGGGAAAAAGCCGAAAGAGAAAGAAGAAGTCTGTGGATATTATTGTCACACAATGACGATAACAATATTCTAAATCTGTAGCAACTACTTAAAAAAGGGAAAGCAGTGCCTTCTGTACTTTAAGTTAATCTATAGACAGTTTGTTAAGAATTGTTTAGCGGTTTAAAAAATAAAAGCTGTTTATCTGTGATTTCTCCAAAGCCAGCCTTAAGCAAAAAGTCACTTCTAATTCAAGCTCTTATCTTTACTAAGGCATTGTCTGTTTGCCAATGTTTAAAACATTGCACTCTTGGAGTTTCATTTAAAATACTTTAACTTTTGTTGGATTTCTATTTTTTTCATTAACTTCTATGGTATCTTGCATTTCTGTGAGGCATTTGAAGGTGCCTTTGTGTACATAAGGTTCTGTGCTGTACAAATAAAACTACCTAGCCTGACCTGATAAAATTTGAGCTGTGTTACTTAATATGTTGTTAAAAAAACATTCAACAAATAACTCAATAACTAAACATATAGGCAAACCAAAAAAGTGTGGGCCTGAAACACGTGATAAACAAATAAAGAAACATACAGCTGTTACAGGTTTTATTTTGTGCGTACTTTTTGTGTGTGCTTACATTATGACCTAAATAAAACCCGTAAATTCTGTCGGGGTCGACGTCGAAATGTGACGTGACACTGGTAGAACAGATAGGGGCAGCATTGCTCCATGATTGCATACACCAGAAGGACCCGCTGGAGATGCACAATACCAGGTCACTAGTTGTACAATTATTACAAAAATATTATTTATATTTTATCTACTTTTGTTGATAAACGTCATCACAATTTTTAAACCGTGGGACCCGTTACATTCTTGAGATCATTTTTCTACGGAAATGTCTGAAAAAGTGTTGTGGACGTTGCAGAATTCTATTGGTTGACAAAGCTACGTCACGGAAAAAGAGCGTTTTGATTGGCTGTTGTACATCTGCAAGATTCCCATTCGCTCGTGAAACTATTGGTAGTATATTGTAGAATAACTAAAGTATTTTAATTCCGTTGAAGTTATTAACTTTACACTATAAATTAATTTTGTATTTTACATAGTAAATTCAAACGGAAGCTGTATGACGGTGCGTTTAAGTGAGGGGCAGCTTTAATCAGAAATACTTGTGTGTTCTCGGCTGTCTCCAGGAGGACCAGGCCGACCCCCTCGACTCCTGTTCTCTAGCATCCTGCAGTCATCTAGTAAGAAAAAAAAAACTCTATGTTGACATTTCTTATCTTCAAAATCGATTTTTGATTTCTGGGTGTTAATTTAGTAGATTTTACGGCTATTTTGGTGGTTGTGTCGAAATTTTACCGAATGCTACGTTTTCTATCGTGCGTCATTCACGGGTCTTCTGTACATCTGACCTCCCTGAGAAAACGCACGTCCACCAGAATCGAGTACCAGTCAGCCTTCCCTCCCTGTGGCTCTTTCTACGTCCTGAGCAGTCGATCCGTAAGTGTTGGGATTTCTATTGTGGTTGTAAAAGCGGACTTTGGTCTGGATAAAATGAGGCAATACGAGAAGGAAGGCGGGGCGCGAGGCAGCAAAAATATGACAAATCTCAAAGTCGAACTTCGGACTCGTTTCTCGGATCGTTGACGCGGTATTTTTCAGGGCAGAAGGGGGAAGCAAAGATGGCATTCCGTAAAAAGGAAAAAAATGTCCTGTTTAGGTTTGGCTGGTCTCTCTTCTAACTTTTTTATCAGCTGAGTGCCGATTCACGAGCAGCAGATTTTACAGGCTGACAGACAGAGTAGGTGATGATGAAAGGACTGAAGGGTTGGACTGAATAAGCTGAGATGATCCGGCAAAAAGGAAACTTTTCCACTCATTGAACAGATGTCTGCTTAGCGACGGCTCCGGCTCTCTGTCAGACAAGCAGGCGTTTTCCTTTAACTGAATTTAATTATAGTTTATGTAGTATTTATTGTCTTAATTCGGCAGCTCAAACATGACGCTTTACGTGGAAGGTAAGTGTTGTTTTGAGACTGTTTTGTCTTTTTATTTATTTATTTTTTTTTTCAGGTCAGGGGTGACTCTTTTCTGACACTCACAAATCTCATAAGAATCATTTATTTCAGAATTTTTCTCACATTTCACTTTTTTAAAATGTTAATTTAGCCAGGGATCATTTCTTTAAGACATAAACAAATGAAAGCTTTCATGTGAAATTTGAAACGACTTTTTAATGCATTTTTCTGTATTTTTGCCTCATATTTGTATCTCTCGAATTTCCTTTAAAGTGTCGTGTCTCTACTGTATTATAGCCGTCATTCATACTAAGTTTAAAACTAAATAATTTGGTAAAAATGGGCGATCTTAGAGTAAATTATGACATTTGGATTCGTCCATGTTGATCTTCTTTTTGCCAACTTTTTTCTTAAAGACCCACCACTCCCATGAAAACTGTATTTTTTGTCCATGTTCTTGTTGGATTATTTTTTTATGAGCTTGAAAATGTATAAAGAAAATTGAGCTTAAAATTGCATTTCTTGGTATTTCTGTTTTCAAATCCTTGTGAATCAGGGGCAGATGAAAAAGTATCATGTTTGTGACATAGAAATACTCGGAGCAGGCCACAAGTTCCCTGCTCCACTCCATTCTGATGATCCACTTGGAGATGACAGGATACATGTACTGCTTTGTTTTCCTCATCCAAACTGGCATCTGGCTCAAAACTAAACATCTGGATAGCTCCAAATGCTGCTTGCCATTTTTATATCACTGGTTATGGTGTGAGCAAATGTAAGCTAGTGGGAGAGTATGTAAACAGATGGATGATGGGAAGAGGAGGTGGGCTTACTCAACTCAGAGACAAATTTCTAATAAACTACCGTACTGCCATACTGAAGAAACCATGTTCTAGAAAAGGACAAAAACGGCTAAAAACGGTATAATCAGATTTAAGAGACCACTGGGAACGATTTTACTATAAATCAAAAGATGATCGGTGTGGGACTTTAACCTGCATGTTCGTTAATCTCACATGTCTAGTTGGAGCTTATCTTTGTAAAGAAAAAGAGAGAAAAAAACTAGATACCCAAGATGACACACAGATCGGATTTACGTAGATGACACACTGCTTTCCCAGAAGGTTCTTTACTATAGAAAGGACAATCATGCTGAGACTAGTAACAGCTGATTGGATCTTGTATATTAATACCGCCAGCTTGTGAGCTGCATTTGTCAGCTCTGGACTCTGCTCCAGACTGTGTGTTTAGACAAATGTGCTGACAAAGGTAAAGATGAACTTTTGTCCAGTTTCATCATTCTAGCTGCATGACAGTCATTTTTGTCATTTCGAAACTTTTTCCCTACGGCTGCTGAGTTCAGTGGTTCAGTTTGCATGCGCTGACCCTATTTATAAACCAGATTGATATGTGCGTTCACAAAACTTAACACGTGTGTCATTATTTATAGTAAAAAACAAAAAGATGCACATTTTTAAGTCAACACAGAACCGCGCCAGAGACACCACAGGTCATTTTTTTTCCACTGCACAGTTGGAGACTAATAAACAATGTCACAAGAAACACGTGACACATATGCACTGTGTTCAGTTTTATTGCCACTCAGCAAGTTGTTAATTATTGTGAAAGAACAGTAATGATTACAAGCAAAATCCATCAACAATGGACCATAACCTGTTCATTGGTATTGCCACGGTTTACCTAAGAGCTGTAAATTTTGTTTCCTTAAATGTCCTAGTATAAAATGAAATTAAGTTTTAAAGACCCACTCGATAATCTCTTGACCTATTTTCAAACTCTTCCCAGTGGTCTTTAAATTATTGTTATTTTAAAAGAACTGTGTTGTTTTCTTGGATATAGTTTCTGCAGACCGGCATGCCTTCATTAGAAATTTAGCTCTGAGTTGTCAGTGGGATGTTGGCATGGAGCACACCCGCTCCCACTTTCCCTCCCCATTGCTGAGAGCTCTCTGTGTACATGCTCTCTTGCTAGCTTACAGCCCCTTGCACCCTAAACCTAAAATTACGGGTGCAACAAAAATGGCGAGCAATATTGGAGCTATCCAGCTGTACAGCTTTGATCGAGATGTCAGCTCAGACAAGGAAAACAAAGACGTACATGGATCTATTTGTCTAAAAGTGGATGCATCAGAATGGAGCAGAGCAGGGAGTTTATGGCACAGCCAGTATCTTTTTTTAGAAAAAAAAAATGAACTTTTTCAAACAGCATGTTTTTGTCTGCTCCTGATTCACAACAATTTGAAAAAAGAAATACTCAGAAATGCCTTTTTAAGCTTAATTTTTTTTTATATGTACTCCATCATTCAAAACCCCACAAGAACATGTTAAAAACACTAAAAACAGAACTGTCATGGGAGTAGGTCATTAAATATCACCTTTCTTGGATTAAATTGGTGCCAGCATGTGTGTTTTGAAACAGCATCACTGATGCTCCGCCCCCTGAGGCTGAAGGTGGGAGAGCTTTGCTCACCTACCCAGAACCCCCACTCCCGTCAACAGCCGCCACCACAGCAAAGCTAAGGATCCTCAGACCGGCTTGTCCATGACTATATTTTGTATAAGTTCAAGTCTGACTGGTTTTCTGAATCTCTGAAGCAGTTGTTGTAGAACGGCTGCTGCTGAATGCCGCCGCTGCTGCTCATGTTTAAAAATAAAAGTAGCTGATTTGAGGCTCTCTTCAGTTTGTCAGCAGATGTTCAACGTCACAGCGTGCAAACATTGCTGGGTTTTCTCCCATTATCTATTTCCTGTTCGACTGCTCATGAATGTTTGCATTGTGATAGCTCATGAACAGGGACCTCTGTGGATAAATGAGGAAAGGGTGTGGGCAGAAGTTTACACACATCTGACTGCATGTTGGCATTTCAAACCATTTGGAATCTAACCAATTATACCGACTTATATCCATTGTCCAATATGGCAGCGTCTGTTTCACGAAAAAATGGCGACTGATTGGACTCATTGTACCCGGAAGCAGGTCAATTTTCTATGGATGACATCACATTCACTTGGTCCAATTCTCCCACTGTCAATGGTTCATACAGAAAGCATTTAGAAATCTGAACATTTTCTTGCATACGCACATTTTTGGATTTGTACGCCATGTTCTATGCAGAAATCCACAGCTTCTGTTCCTCTGAAGAACCAGGTTTCTTAAGCGCTTGAGGTAGACCCTTTATCATGCAAATGTGGAGAAAGTTGATTTCTCTGACAGACATTTTCAGGGTTCGGCAGACTCTGACGTGGTACAAATCCGACCTGATGGCTAAACATCCAATTCCTTAAGACGGCAGTTATGTCTCTCCTCATAATGGAAGATTATCCAGTGAAAAGAGAGCGTACTGTGCCTGTCTGTACGACTGGTTACCTGTCCACAGGCCCAGGTTGTGTATGGTAAGCGGTAGACGGGAAGAAGTCAGGCTAGGAGGATCGTTGGGCTCTGGCGCGGGTCGCCACAGACTGATCAGAGCGAATTGGTTGTCAGAGACAAGTGTGTCTGAAATGTGCAAAAACAAGTTTTGTTTGTAAAAGCTTTAGGGTTTTGATCCAGTTCCTCTGACCCTTTTGTCAGTTATCCGCGGCATTAAACAACAGAGTTGGCAGGTAATATAGCAAAAACATTTATGGTATTTATGCATCTGCCAACTTTCCAGTGGAAACAATTTCAGATTTGGAAGCCAGACACTAACCACGACCTCATTCTCCTCCACTTACAGAAAACCAGATACTTTCTGAGTCAAAACTAAATTTGTGAATCAACTCTGAAACTTCAGACAAGAATTGTGATTACTTAGTGAAAGTGTCTTTACTCTGTACTACCAGAAAAGTCCTGTGAACTTTGTTTCAAAAAAAGCATAAAAAATGTTTGACACATTATCTTCAGTTTGAATATTGTTAAGATCATCTGTTTTGTTTTTTTCTATTTGTAGCGTGACACATATCCTTTTAAGTAGTTTCAAACAGGATGTTTTCCTTTCTGGAGTTTAAAATGTCTTCATTTTTCAAGTACTCTCTTTTTATAAGCTGGTAAATCATCAAGCTGGAGTTGCAATCTAGTATCAGTAATTTTGCTGAAGTAATCAGGATAAAAAGAGAGGGAAAACTGAGTCTGTCCTAATGACTGTAAAAATTTAAAAGTAAGTAATCAGATTACAGCTATAATTTGGATTTGAGGTCTTTACATAGAGTTTAGGAGCCTTATAATCCCAAATAAGACCTGGTTGATGGGTTTTGGACTATACTCAGATTTCTTTAAATCAAAATCCTATCGTTTCTGTTTTGTTTTTAAAATCTTTTTTGTTCCATCTCTTTGGTGTTAGCTATCCTTCCAGCCTCAGTCTGATCATAAACTCGTCTGGTTTCTATGAAAAGGATGGTTGGCTTTCATCACAGAGCATATGGTTCTGCTCTTAATTCCTTTTCAAATTAGCACATGCTTGGATATGAAAGAAAACAAGTCAGAAAAACATGCAGGACGAAAACTAGGAGTCTTAATAAGATTTCTCCATGTCAGATCAGAACTGTGGTAATTGGATAAAGGACATAAATTATGCGGTTTACTTGATCATGCAAATATTCTAATAACCAGGAAGTCAAATGATTGGACTTTTGGTGCTATTCTCACATTTTCAAGGTTTAAAATCCTTTTTTTTTTTGCAGTTTTTATTTTTCTGCAGCGTCTGTAAACCAGTAGATTCTGCAGATTTAGCTGTAAACTCCTGGGGATGTGTCTAACGTTGGGGGGTGGAAGGGGTGGGTGAGGGCCTGGCAAAAAGAGATGAAATGAAAAATGGCTTCAGAATATCCGTCAGAGTTCATATCTGCTGTTGAAACTCCAACCTTTGATCCGGATAAACCTCTGTCCCCCCTCCCCTCAGGTCTGTGCGAGGAATCGGCCCACAGAGGGATGGCTCAGTTCCAGGAAATAATGCGGCAGCAGCTGGAGAGCTCCATGCAGGCCGAGCTGCAGAAGCTGCTGGGCACGGCGTCAGGGTCCGAGGAAGAGGTGCGCCTCCTCCGCCTGTCCTTGCACCCCCGCCTGTCTGTCGCTCACTACATCTGGTTGTAATTTATAAGATGATGGCGTCACAGTGATGCTGGGAAATGCTCAAGTGGTTGCTATTTATTCATGATGACGAATAAGGTGGACAAAAAATAAACCACATGAATTCATCGGTTTATTGCATAACTCTTCTGAACTTCTTCTTTTTTTAAAGAAAAAAAATACACAAACACCAAGAACTTTTTCCTTTTTTGATGAATAATTCCTTCCTTTGAAGATTTCACTTTTATTTTGAAAAAAGGCCAAATGATCAGTTTTGTTACCAAAGTTTTACAAAAGGGGCGCTCACAGTACAGACCAAAGGTTTGGTCAAATGAATGAGAAGGTGTGTCCAAACGTTTGGTCTGTACTGTACTTCTGTCTTTCTTTCCGGACATTTTTAGGGCGAACATTTTGAACATTTTTTCTACTTATTTTATTTCTACCTTCAACGTTTTCCTGTCTTTTTCCACCAAATCGCAAAAGGAACAACATCCTGGCTTTTTTTCATCAATGACAACAGTGTTTTTGTCTGCATGTATAGCTGTTAAAGCTCACTGATGATACATCGACAAAAGAAAAAAGGCTCCAAAAATAAGGAGGGGATGAGTTCCTCAAACTCCTTTTTAGAGACAATCAAGCTCTGATCTTTAGTCCTCAGATCAATAATACAAGGTTTCCTCTCTAACTTTACTAGATCTCATCTTTGACAGCAAGAGGCTTCCTGAAAGGGACCAAAAATTAGCATCTAAATGTGTGTTTTTATTGTTTCTGCTTCATATTTGCACATGTTTTTTGTTCTACTAGTGCAGATGTAAAGTTTAGCTTTGTCACTTTCATGAAGAACTTTTTTACGAAGCACAAAAAGCTTCAGCAGAGATTTTTGTCTTCAGTCAGATCTGAAGATTTGAGTTTCAGACCTCCATTCTGTCTGTTTTTTTTAATAGAAACTAATCTTAATGTCTTTTTCAGGTTGCCAAGAAGAACTTTGAGGGCTTCACAAACCTTTTCCAAAGATTCCTGCAGGTGAAGGGCCCGTCTGTGGAGTGGGTCAAGATACAGAGGCCCCCAGAAGACTCAGTAAGTTTGGCTTTTCTCAGCGGAAATGAAAGACGCGGCTTTGCATGTTTATTACCTGGGACCCCGTCTGAATGGCTCCAGTGTTTTGTGCATGAAAGCAGCAAGCAAATATCTGGGACTTAATGCTCAGAAATGGAAACTCAAACAGAGGAGAAAGGACTTGTGGTGCAGTGATTGGACATGATCACACGTTTGTTTGGAGTCCTCAACTTTTGAAACATTTTCTTTTGTTTCATAAAATAGTAAAAGTGAGTTTTGTTGCTTTGGAGGATCTGCAGACTGAGGGATTCTGTTGGGAATCTGTTGGGAATCTGTTGGGAATCTGTTGGGCCTCGTCAGGCGTTCTGTTGGATCAGATCCAGTTCCAGTTCCAGTGAAGGTGTTCTTCTGCTGTCTAAGATGGCTGTATTTAAGAGAGCAGCCGTGCGTACAGGATCTGAATAGCTACCGACTGCGTCTACAAACAACAAAGAGAACCATCTTTTGTCTGAGGAGAATGGCAAAGAATCTGGAAAGACGGCCTCAGAGGGAGGAGAGACTGAAATGAGAAGGCGGCGCTGCCCGACCCTACCTGTGTGCCGGGCCTGAGGAGAAAAGAGCTCACAGATTGTTCACTCATTTCTCATAATAATCAGAGTGTGACGTGCAGACAGCAGTTCTCCATTCAAGGCTGAAACATCTAGTTTATGAATAATCTGTGAATTATGATGTGTTTTTTCATCCTTATCTGTAAAAACTCTAAATAGTTTTAGTGCTTTTGTCTTTTTTTACTCAAATTAACAGATTTTCTTCTATTAAAATGCGACATTTCAACAAAATTGACTAGTTTTTACCTAAACGTAGCACATTTGTAAGTGTAACAAGTATTAAAAAGTCTGTACACATTAAAATATGTATTCTATAAACATGTACTAGATAAATTGACAAGAGGCAAAATAAATATACTTGAGTGTGAGCTTGATAATATTTTTTATTTCCTCTTAATTTAATCTGTTCAAATGTTTTCATTTGGACGTTCTCTGTGGTTGACGGTTAAATTCCCTTTGATCTTAATCTTGAAGGATGAGAAGTTTCAGCCGTTTCCAGGAGAGCAGACGTTCTCCATAATCAAGAAGGACTTGATGTTCTCGCTCTCCTGCTCTGCCAGCCTTCCAGGAATCTGCAGGTCAACGTGAACCTCTCTCTCTCTCTCTCTTTCTGTCAGATTCTTTGTTTCCGCTGAAGAATCAGGCAATTGTTTTCAAACTAAAGACTGCATTTAGTCAGTAAGGTTCAGTTCTCCTCCTATTGTCTGTCAGTTCTTTTTACCTCAAGAGGTGAGGCAAGGGATTGTTTGGATTTGGACCAAACGCTGCTCTTCTTTTCAGACGCACAGAGAGCTCAGACAAAGACGTTTGTTGAGATGTGACGTTTTTGAGAAAACCCTGTTGCTGTGGGAAAAAAAAACATTAAAGACATTTTACAGTGAAGAATTTTTCTCCCCAACAACCTCACATTATCTGATCCGTGGTGCAGAGGCAGGGCGGTCGACACCTTTGACTGGAAGATTGCAGATTTGGTTCCTGCCGGGTTGACGTGTCTTTGGGGAAGACACTGAACGCCACATCACTCCTGGTGGTTGTAGGCAGGAGCCAGTGTTCAGCAGTGGAGCCGCACTCAGTGTATAAATGTGTGTTTGCATTGGTGAACGAGACTGTAAAGCACCTTGGGCCTTCAAGAAAGGTAGAAAAGCGTATGGAACTTACATTATCCTTACGGATACCACACAATACCTACCCAATACACCTACCACGCCTACAACAATGGTACGTTCCATTTTTATGACACCCCTCAATGCGGCCGTACAATCCTTAAGGGAACTGCAAGACACACCTGCGCTCCTCTTAAATCTTGGGGGGTCCAGGTGACCCCACTCCCAACGTTAACGTGCCTCCAAGGCACGTTAACGTTGGGAGTGGGGTCACCTGGACCCCAGAAGATAGCACAAGGGTTAAGATGCAGCCGCGTCTCTCTACAACCCTCCACGGGGCCGGATAACCCAAAATCCACAGCACCGGTACGGCTCAACCTCCGTTCAGGTGCATGTGACTAAAGCATTAATAATGTTTCACTCAAACACCAATGAGAAGAGGTGATAACAGAGGAAACTGTGTGAATGGAGAAGAGTGAAGATGCTGGAGGACTTGTGGGAAACGTTTCTGAGGAACCTTCCGGTGTTCTTCTGCACTTGAACTCGGCTCCTTTACCTCCATTCATGCTTTCAGCTCTTTCCGTGTGAAAACATTTAGCTCCTTTTAGGAGATTTCCACCTGGAATTGTATGTGCATTTCTTACCTATTATGGTAATCTTTGCTCATTTGGAATTGTTCGTTTAGACACCTAAGATTCAAGCAACACAGATCAGTCAAACTTCAGAAGGCTTGGCAGACATTTCTGTTGTCAAGATTTCCTTGGGGGGTTTTAAACAAATCAGGTATTTAAATAAAATCTCAAGGAACCAGAATTTTGGATCATCTTTCTTGAAGAACAAGAAAAATCTGCTTTTCTGGTTATGACCAGTTTCCTTTAAGCAAAAGACGATACAGAAGAAATAAATGTGAAAGTACTGGAGGGGGATGTTCAGCGATGCGTTTGTGTTCCCCTCAGCCTCTGATCACAGGAACAGTTCCAGACCCCCCCTCCCCATCATTTGCCTGTTGATTGATTCACTTGCTGCTAAAGTATCTTCCATCCACGTGTAGAAAAACTGCAGCCAACCTGCCAGCTTGGAAAGTTTGTGTTATTTCTGGTTCACTGATCGGTTCTGTTCCCCCCTCCTTCTAGATCCAGCCCTACGATAAGATCGCTGCTCGCGGCCTGCCGGACGGCGTAGCCGACAGCTTAAACAAGCTGGTGGTGGTAAAGCTGAATGGAGGTCTGGGCACCAGCATGGGGTGTAAAGGCCCCAAGAGCCTGATCAGCGTCCGCAACGAGAACACCTTCCTGGACCTGACCGTGCAGCAGATAGAGGTAGCCCCCGGCAACACTTTACACTAAAGCTTCTCATCATTTGAAGGACTAAAAATCGTTTTATGGCTTCGTCATGAAAATAACCTAAAGCAGTTATTGTGAACTGGTTCATCCAGCTTCTTTTTTCACAGAGGATGGATCAGCTGTGACTCACTCATTCACTTCTCCTCCGAATAATTCTCACGCTTTAAACACATTTTTCAAACACAGTTTCATGGGACATAATATTCTAAATTAGCTTTAATATTTGTTTTCTACGGCTCACTTAATTCCGCTTTAAGCAGCTGTAGACAGACTAATCTTCACACATGGATGTGGTTTCTAAGAGGCTTTTTGGCAGCTTGCTTTTACCTGAGCTTATTGATGCTGATTCTAGCTGTTCTTTTGTTCTGAGTGCTGTTTTTCTGCTTAGAAACGTCAACAAAGATATGAGTGATTTAAAAAAAATAACTTGTGAAGACGAGAAGTGGCCAAAACTAAATAAACTTCTTCTTTTTGGGAGTCTGACTTTTAATTGTCAATCTCAGATGGGTGTTCCAGTTACTTGATGGGATGATTTCTGAGCTATCGTAAGGAAACGTCATTGAAATCTGACATTTAGAGGCTGCAAATGACATGCATAAAAACAATTAAACACATGACTTGAGAGGACTAGTTTTACTTTTTAATAAACTTTGGATACTCAAATATTCTATAGTAATTTCCTTTTCCTTCAGATAGAATGTTTATGACCAGAGTTACGTTCTAAAAATAACCGGTGGTGGGCGAAAAAGTGGGATTGCAGATGTTTTAAGGCAGTAAAACCCTCACTACACACTTTCTGCACAACTGAACACACTCATGAACATTTTCACACTTTTCGTTCTTGTTTAAACTCTCAAAGTTCAAACATTCAGAGAAAAATAAGTCTAGAATGACAACAAAGATCTGATCACGCATCCTGTACAGGGGGGCACAGTACAGAGGAGATTGATTGACACGGTCAACAGCCAATCAGGACACAGAACAAAGTGCGTTGGGGGGAAAAACACAAAATGTTGCTTCTTTGACTATAGCCTACTGGCATGCAATAGTTCTTTCTGCCACTCTTCTAAAGATAAAAGAGGGGGTGGTCTTCCCGTTAGGAGGATCCTCCATCGGAGCCCGGGTCTCCTAAAACCAGTGAATCAATCTGTGATGATGCCTTTCCTTTAAGCTGTGAAGGTGATGCTGATGTCTTAGTTTGGAGTCGCCAAAGCTGCTTTGCTCATTCAAAGAGCGCTAAAAACTGATTGAAGTGTTTAAGAAACGTCCGGTTTGGGACGTTTGTCTGGTTTGGAAGTTAAAAATGCTCTGCATGCATGAAAAATAAGTAAAATTCAGCATTGACCATGTTATTTAAATCCCATCGTTGGATTGTTAAGCTCTGTTAAACTCTATTTAACACAGTTTTCCTGCATTTAGAGAATATTTCAACCATTGATGGTTCTTCCTGGCGTTTCTCTGTCACAGACCTGACGTTTTTGGAGGAGGTGGGGAGTGTTCAGTGAAAGGGGATCTGTTGGTGGAGGGTTGAAAACTCTCAGGAGGACGGGCGGGTGGGGGTGGGGGGAGGGGGGGGGATCACAGAGACCCCTGTGTGCTCAAAATGAAGCTGCTGTAGATCCTGATGGCCTGGTGATCCAGGAAGTTCACACAAACTGCAGGGGAAAATGTTTGATCCAAATCAGCCATCAGTGTGTGAATGTGTGTGAGTGTGTCTGTGTGTGTGTGTGTGTGTGTGTGTGTGTGTGTGTGTGTGTGTGTGTGTGTGTGTGTGTGTGTGTGTGTGAACAGGTGAATGGGACTACATAAGCCATTTTTTATCATCTATTTACAGACAAGAAGCTGCTTCACTGCTTGTTTTTACTGTAGGAATTTCCAACTTTGTTTAGTTGACATCACTAATAGTTTTTATAGTCAACAAACTATTTTTGCTGTAGAGCATGAATCTAAACTACATTGCTCCTCAGCTCTTGAATCAGCGCACTGTCACAGTACTGGGTAACAGCTTCCCGGGGGGGTGGGGGTTTGACCAAGGCCTCAGACGCTCCGTCAGTAACCGTTTTCTGTCTGATTACCTTCAGGCTGAATCGCTCTATTGAGAAGAGATGAACATAAATCTCTCCATACAACAGACCAACAACTGTGGGGCAGAAACTGAAACTTTCTGTGCTGAAGTTTCCCTTCAAACCATCATTCAGATGTTTCTGGGCTCTTCTTCCAGCTGCTCCATGTTTCTTCTGCAGGTTTAGCTTCAGAGCCTTCAGTTCATGTCAGATGTAGGTGATGTTTATCTTGTTCTACTCCTTCCATTGTGTGTGCTTCCACGTTGGGAGCAGAAGCTCTTCTCATTTATCTGTGAGGCTTCAGCTTCTCCGTATTGTGACCTGGTTTCTGTGGATCATCTGAGGCGCCTGCTGGCTTATAGAGCTGAGCTGCACTGAAGGTCCAATCAGAACAGGCGCCTTACACTGCAGTTACTACATTTGCTTTTTGCATTTTAACGAGATGAAGGAAGTAGGAATTCTTTGTTATAAGGAGGAAGCAAGAAAAAAAGTGGATCCTTTTTTTTTAACGGTTGAATTTGCAATCGACACCGCTGGAAAAACCACAAGTGAAGAGTTTCTACGGAAACCTGACTCCAAATGAGCAACGTCAGCCTCCATTCATGCAGATTAAGACCAGAGAATTCCCATTTCACCTCCAGAGTTGGTGTTAGAACAGACTTCAATAGTCTTTCTGATTCAGCACATTCATCAAACAGTCTGGAGCGAGATTCCAGTTTGAGCGCCATCATTGTTCCTTTTGTCATGAGTCAGCAGGCTTCTCTGCTCTTGTTTGCTCACCTTATGATGAAGATGAGGAGTGGAGGAGCAGGACCTGCAGCTTTCTGGGGCTTTCATGCAGGCGACGCTGCTGAACGCGCCCGTCCTGCTCCTTTGAGAACCGCCGCCTGTTTTGTCTTCCATGACGAGTTTTGCTCAAAAATCTGAATCGCTTTATTTTTCTGTGAGGTTGTGGTAAATAAACATAAATTAATTTACTTTTCTATCGTTGCAATTGTTTAATTAAAAAAAAGAAGACCAGCTTTAAAAATGAGTATTTTAAGATCAAAATATCAATTAAAAAATGTTTTTTAATACATTTTTAGCTTTTTCATGAATTTTGTCGTATATGAACACCTGCATGTTAGAATAAATACTTTTCTATCAAGACAAACGGCTACACAATGTTGGTTAAAATACATAATAGGAGTCAAATATTTTGTTCCTGAAGCTCTGCAGGGCTGCAGTGGGAGCTTCATGATGGGGGTTCATGCTGAAGACGCCTCAGCTTCAACTTTTGAACTTCTCATCAAATGTTTTCCATCTTGATACTTCCGATGTTCAAAAATCAAAGCGGCCCCAGATTATGATGCTGCCACTGCCATGTTTCACATAGAGATTTCAAGCTGCAGAACCTTTTTACTGTCATTAACGACGCCCTCCTGATGGTTCCAGCGGCGCTTTCTCAAAGTTTGTTTTGCGTCTCGCAGCACCTGAACAAGACGTACAACACAGACGTGCCGCTGGTCCTCATGAACTCCTTCAACACAGATGAAGACACAAAGAAAATCCTGCAGAAGTACACACACCACCGGGTCAGGATACACACCTTCAATCAGAGCAGGTGAACACACACACACACACACACACACACACACACACGCTCACACAAACGGATCTGAACCTGCGAGCAAACAGCAGACGTCACAAAACACCAGGATGTGTCGATTGTTGTGGTGTGTTTGTGTGCTGTGGGAAAAAAACTGGTTTGGTTCCACTGTCAAGTCAATAGAAGAACACAAGACCTCGGAAGCAGCAAACTTCCCACGTTTGGTTCTGACGCCACAGGAAAACATCACCGCCTTTAAGCTCAATCAGAGCAGCAAGAACCATTTTCTCAGATGTGGAATAATGTTAGAAACTTTTCAGTCTGCATCTCCCCTGATCCTCTGATCCACACATTTGTTCATTCAAACCAGGAGGAGCAGGCTGCAGACATTAATGTCTAGAACCGGACGTCCTTGATTGGACTTCCTGTTGCTGAGAGCTCTGAGCAAGAAGCTTCTCTACGTCACAAATGCGCTCCTGATTCCCAATGATTTGAATAAAGAAATGATCAGAAATGCTATTTTAAGCTTAATTTTCTATGTCCATGTCCTCCATCATCAGAAAAAGAACTTGTTGAAAGCAAAGTTTTTATCAGAATGGGTCTTTATAATATCTCTGTAACTGAGATGAAAGGATTTCATTTTGTGTTTATTCACAAAGCATTAAATTTACTTCAGGAAATAAACAGACATATTTAAAAGTAAACAATGTTTTTACTTTCAGAAAGTTCGTTTTAAAGAAGTTTTAGAGTTTGTAAAGCCCCAAAAAGACAGAAGGGACTCAGATGATTCTTTTTTAAAACTGACCTTCTTCTGCTTTTCCGTTAAAACACAAAGTCATAAAAATGTGCTCTTTCTTCAGTCAGTGATGACTCCACCTTTCAATGTGGTGAATAATTTCGTTTTTGTGGAGTCAGTGAAGCGATCAGGAACTCCATCTGCTTATAGTTTTATCAGAAACAAGTTCCCATTTTTTAACTCTTTCACAGCCGTGCTGTCGCCGGTGAACCTTAAATATCACTCTCTGATAAATCGTAACCGATTCTGACTTTAAATATCGGCTTTCCTCTTCTTCGGAATCCACTGGACTTACATTATTTGCGTAAACTGTTGAAGAGTCAAAAGACTGTAAAGACTGGAGCTGAAGCTCCGTAGCTAAAGGGTAAAATCTGGTCTTTCTTTTAACCTCTGGAGAAAATGTTTTGGTGAGTGAAAGGTGTGGAGTCTACGTGTAACAGAAAAACCAAAGAATGGAGGTTTGATTGAGCTCCGCCCCCTCCTCAGGTACCCCCGCATCAACAAAGAGTCCCTCCTCCCCGTGGCCACCAGCCTCAGCATGAGCGGGCAGAACGCAGAGGCCTGGTACCCTCCGGGTCACGGCGACATCTACGCCAGCTTCTACAACTCGGGCCTGCTGGATCAGCTGATCGCGCAGGGCAAGGAGTACATCTTTGTGTCCAACATCGACAACCTGGGCGCCACCGTGGACCTGCACATCCTGCACCACCTGGTGAGCCAGCCCAACGGCAAACGCTGCGAGTTCGTCATGGAGGTGACGGACAAAACGCGCGCGGACGTCAAGGTAAGAACCGGAGGAGCAGGGATAAAAGGGGGCGGTCCCTCCTGCGGCGTGACAATGTCTGGCTGCAATTCTGCAGGGAGGAACGCTGATCACCTACGACGGGAAGCTGCGGCTGCTGGAGATCGCGCAGGTGCCCAAGGCCCACGTGGACGAGTTCAAATCGGTCTCAAAGTTCAAGATCTTCAACACCAACAACCTGTGGATCTCTCTGTCCGCCATCAAGAGGCTGCAGGAGAAGACGGCCATGGACATGGAGATCATCGTCAACCCTAAGGTGAGTCTGGAGCAGCGACCGGAAGGTGGAGATGTTGCAACGGCTCCTTAGACCTCCGGCTTCTCATGAAAACCTCCCTGGTGTTCTCCTGGTTTGAATGGGAACCTCCCCCAGTTCCTCAAACAAACAAATTGTCTGGGAAAACTGTGACTCAGATTAGAGAGCGTTCTTGTAATCTCCAAAGGAGGGCCGGTCGCCGTGACGCATGAATGAAGAGAGAATCAAGACCTTAAATGGGAGAAGTAAAGAATGCACCCAACCGGTTTGGGCAGTTTGTACAGTCAGGACCATAAATATTTGGACAGAGACACATTCTTTCTAAATTAGTTTCTGTACATTAGTGGTTGGCTGTTGTGAACGGGTTCCTCTTCACCATGGAAATGATTCTGCCATCATCCACCACTGTTGTCTTCCGTGGACGTCCAGGTCTTTTTGCGTTGCTGAGTTCACCAGTGCTTTCTTTCTTTCTTTCTCAGGATGTACCACACTGTTGATTTTGCCACTCCTAATACTGTAGCAATTTCTCTCATGGTTATTTCTGTTTTCTCGGCTTAATGATGGCTCCTTTCACCTGCATGGGGAGCTCCTTTGACCGCATGTTGTCTGTTCACAGCAAAATCTTCAAAATGCAAGCACGAGTCCTCTAATCAACTCCAGGCCTTTTATCTGCTTCACTCATAATGACATAACAACCTGCCCATGCAATAGCATGGAAGTCAATTGTCCATCTACTTACGAGCCCATGAAATGAAGGGATTGTGTTTAAAAAATGCTTTAGTTTTTCACATTTTTATGCAATCTTTTTGTTCAATCCATGGAATAAAGTCTCAGAGGTCGTGAACATCCTCCGTCCTCCTCCACCTGTCCCTCAGATGAGCTGCAGGACGTTCTCCTTCCTTTGCTCCAGGTTCTTGAGGCTAACATCAGCAGTGGCGACCTCTAGAGTCAGTTTTAGGATGTGACTTTATCAAATGTTTCTAGAATGAACCGTAATGTCTCCTCTTCATCCTGAGTCCGAAACGTTACATTTTAGCTTCTTAAATCATTTTTCTTAAAACCTCAAAATCACTTAACGGTTTAAACATTTGAGTAAAAGCTTCTTCCAGAGAAAATCATTAAAGCAGCCTCCTCTTCTTTAGACGCTCGACGGCGGGCAGAACGTCATCCAGCTGGAGACGGCGGTGGGCGCCGCCATCAAATGCTTCGACAACGCCATGGGGATCAACGTTCCTCGCAGCCGCTTCCTGCCGGTGAAGACCACGTCCGACCTTCTGCTGGTCATGTCCAACCTGTACAGCCTGGATGCCGGCTCGCTCACCATGAGCCCCAAGAGGGAGTTCCCCACCACGCCTCACGTCAAGCTGGGCAGCTCCTTCACCAAGGTAACCACGGCAACCGGATCATAAAACTAACCCCATGGCCCTTTTTTTCACCAAAGCCTTCTACTTTGACTTATTTATTATTCTTAAAAAGACTTGACTTCCTATAAAATGCAAACACATTAATTTATAAGAAAAATGTAATTCAGGGTTTTTGTAAAACTTTAAATGCGTCCATTTAGACAAAGCTGCTGATTAAAAAAAAAAAACTGCTTAAAAAGGTTAAGAAAGTAAAGAAACTTAAAGAGCCACTCTGATCATCTTTTAATCTTTTGTGAGAACAATCCCAGAGCTCGTTTAATGATTTAAGTCAAATCAAAAAATCCAGAGTCATTTTCTAGGACGTAGTTTCTGCAGAGCAGCAGGAGTTCATTAGAAATTCACCTCCGAGTTGTGGGCGGGACTGTCGGCGGGGAAGCCTGTGCTGATTTCCCAGCAACCCTTTGTGCACATTCTCTCCTGCAAGCTTACAGCACCCCCCCCCCTCCCCCACATTACTGCTGCAACAAAAACATCCAGCAGTTTTGGAGTTATCCATCCGTACAGTTTAGATCCAGATTCCAGCTCAAACGAGGGAAACAAAGACGTTGATGGATCTATTTGTCTGCAAGTGGATGCATCTGGATGAGGCGGAGCAAGGAGCTGGTGGCCCGGCCAACATATTTAGTACATCACAACTAAGAGTTTTTCAAACGGAACTTCTTCATCTGCTCCTGATTTATAGCAATTTGATTTAAGAAAAGCAATTTTAAACTTAAATTCTGTTATATGCCCTCCGCCATTATAAAAATTCTACAAGCACAGGTTAAAAACACCATTTTCATTGGAGTAGGGCTTTAAAAAGGCTCATTTCATTCAAGAATGTTTAAATCTGCTGTTAAAAGGCTGAATAATGTAAGATATTCTTTAAAAACATAAATGCAAAAAATTGTAGAAAATATTAACTTATGTGTAATATGTGTGTAGAAATGTGACTTAATTTACTAAAAAAATACCTAAAACAAATAAAAAGCTTTAAAAAAAGTTACTAAATTTCATTCCTAAATGTATTAATTGAAATCAGACGGTAAATTTCAGAAAGTAAGAACCAAAGCAAATTATTTTAGCTTGAAATATCTGCGTCAGAGGTAATTAGCTAAAAAAAAAGAAAAGTAAAACGGTAAATAACATTAAAATCAGCAAAATAACTGAAAGAAAACATGTGAAACAGTAGCAAAAACGCTGATTTAAATTGAACAATGTGAACATTTCTATGAAAAATAAATTATAAAAAGGAAAAACGATCTCTGCAAAGACACAGACTTGAATAAACTGCACCTTAAAAACACAAATTCAAAAGTGTTTTCCTAAGTAAAAGAATTAAAACCATGACTTTAGCAGAGAACTTTGGTTCTAGAAACTGTTGTTGGATCTAATCTGATGTAGTTTGAAGTGTCAGAGCTTCTCAAACCTTCATGGTAAACGTCAGGTTTGAGTGAGGGTCATGGATCTGTGTTCAGGTCCAGGAGTACCTGACCCGCCTTGAGAGCATCCCCGACATCCTGGAGCTGGACCACCTGACGGTTTCTGGAGACGTCACCTTTGGGAAAAACGTATCACTGAAGGTAAGGCTGCAGGTTTTATCCAAATTGTTGCGCAGTGTTCCTTAAAGGGTCTGCAGGTGTCTTCAACAAATGGCCTTCGTCCTCAGGGCACCGTCATCATCATCGCCAACCACGGAGATCGGATCGACATTCCAGCCGGGTCCATGCTGGAAAATAAGATCGTCTCCGGCAACCTCCGCATCCTGGACCACTAAGAGCACCCCCCCCCCCTCTCCCACACCCCAACCACACAACTCCACACCGACATGTGGAGGGGACGCTTCTGGGAGCCGGCGCCCTCTGCTGGCCGATCCTCACATCACCTTGCTTAATCATGAGCTGCTTGTTTCTGAAGCAAACCCCAGAGCCCCTCCAGCAGAAATGAAGAGCTGTTGAAGAAGGTGGTGTTGGTGACATGACTGCACTTCCACAATAAAAGTACTTAAGCCCCACCCCCACCGTCACTCTGTGAGGACATACAGGTTTGTGGAGCACAGAGGCGCCGCAGGACTCAGAGGGATTCAGAAACAATTTGCAGCAGGTCAGAAACACTAGTGGAGGTTTTTGGAGACAAGATTTAGGAGGATTAGATGAGATCTGCTGAGCTGAACTGCATGAACCCTCCAGGACGATTTCAGTCCTAGAACAAAGTTTGAACCTCAGATCTCAGCAGATCATCACTGAAAAACAGGTGAAGCCAACTAATCGATGTTTGTCTCCAAAAACTTCCTTTTTTTCCTGGTTCCGCTCACTCCTATTGGTTGAATCGCAACAGAATAATCTGTTCTGAGGTTTTGAATCTGAATCTTCAGGTCCTGAGGTGAACCCTGTACCCGTCTACCTGCAGAACCTTTCAAAATAAATACTGTGAGATGTTTCACTGCACTCCTCTCCAATCGCACCTGCCTGCATCTTAGTTTGTACCACCAGGGGGCACCACCTGCAGTAGCATTATATCTAGGCAGGGGAGTGCTGTCACCATGACGTTGTCCCGCTGGGACCGATCCCAAACGTGTTCCTCTATCATGGGTGTTCTCTAAAGCCTTCTGCGTCTGTCATGTTTGTCCGGAGCGTGTGCTCCGATGTCCGTTCTAACAGACTCTGGATGAACCGGGAGGCAAT
The DNA here is from genome assembly GCA_037389245.1 of Oryzias sinensis. Lineage (NCBI taxonomy): Eukaryota > Metazoa > Chordata > Actinopteri > Beloniformes > Adrianichthyidae > Oryzias > Oryzias sinensis. Next base: position 18,219,971 of record CM074500.1, read on the forward strand.
AAAGATCTGTGAACGCGATGAGGTCTTTGCCAAGTTTAGCCTCAGAGTTGAATAAAGTGCAATATGAAGAAACGAGTGTGTGGTGTATTTCGTTACTTTCTGCACACAGGGAATCAAACCGGTGACATGCAGCAACATGCGTCTTTACTGCACCTGCAGATTCAGGACTTAAACCAGGATTTTTAGGAAGAGCTCAATGAACCCAATCAGAAGTGACGTTCCTCAGGGCAGGATTGTTGGACCTCTGCTTTTCTCCCTGAAGGTGATGCCCGTCGTTAGCTGTGCAGACACTCATCATTTGCCACATGTTAGGGGAAACCGGATTTTCTGAGAGAATATAACCTGGTCTCCATGGCAACTAGAGTCAACACAGACGGCGAGGCCCTCTGCTTGATGTTTGAGCTTCCAGGATTCAATGTTTCTTCAGCGACATTTAAAAATAATCTGCAAACTCTGGAGCTTTGAGCTGCCCTCATCTGTGACGTTCTGATCCCAATCAAAGTCCACGCAGACCAGAGTCACTTTTACACTTTATTGTTTAAAGTTGTTACAAAAGTGTTTGCTGGAAACAATTTTGCTGTCGCCTTTTACAAGCACGGAAGAGGAGGGGCTGTTTGTGTAAAAACAGAAGGAAGCCCTTTGAGGAGTCCATCAGAGCAGAGCAGGTGTGTGGATGTGCGTGTGTGTTTGCATGTACGTGGTTGCGTGTTTGTGCACCTGTATGTGCATCCATGTGTTTGTGTGCATGTTCAAGTGTGTGTGTGTGTGTGAACAGGTGATGCTTTCTCCCTGAGGTGAGTTGGGGTGTGTGTGTGTGTGTGTGTGTGTGTGTGCAGGTTTTTGTCAGACAGATGAACACAAACCACAGTGGGGAGGTGGGGGTGAAGGCGTGGTTGTGAATGGGTGGGGTCTACAGTTTGCGTGTCTCACTTAGACGAGACGCACGGCCGACTTGGGGCTGCAGCGCCGTCACAGCTCATTTGCGTTTGAGGTCAAGTTTCAGCCAAAAGCTTTTTGTTGCTTATATCTGTTTCAGTAAAGCACAAATAAACAAACACAAAAACCAACAAAGTGGGCAATACTGAGTGCCCCTAAACCAGTTCTAGATCTTTCTAAGGAGGCTGCAGCCAGACTTTAATGGCCTGGATCACAGTTTTCTTCTTGCATGACATCGTGGTGATAATCCCTACTGCCCATGTTTGTTTACTTTTGGTCAAATGTTGACTGATAAAGAACAGCATTGGAAACGAAATGCTCCCAGCAGATCGGTAGCTCCTCCCACTGAGGGTCTGAACCATTGACTGTATATGAGGACTGGACTGAGCGCGTGTGACGTCACCCATAGAAAATGCTGTACTTTTAGCTCCAACCAAATGATGTCAAGTCAGGCAGCACTTTTTGCAATAGACATGTTGGAACCAGACGTCATCGGTAAGCAACGACTAGTCCAAGTCGGTTTGTGTCGACATTTCTATGACTACCACTTCCCAATCAGGAGTGAGCTTCTTGGAAGGCCACACCCCTACCATTTGAAAGGCTCAGGACAGTCTGTCAATCAAATGTTTTGAATGTTTGATGTGAGACCACATACTTTTATTGAGGCATCTGGTTGGCCAGTTTATTACTTAAATAACTTAGAAAGAAAAAATACTCCTGATAAATTAGAATAATTCTGACAATAGAATTGCTCACCCCTATATAGTGCACTATATAGTCTGTTCGCCATTTTGTAGTGCTGTTCCAATCTAAAATTCCCAAATCGAGTGCCCTGGTATTTCCCAGAAGTCTCTGGGGAAAACTAGTGTGCATTGATGCTCACTAGATCGGCAAATATAGACCACAATGCATTGCGTTAGAACAATTTTTGCCAAATAAATAATAAGCCATCAACATTTTTATCTTCAGAAGACAGTGGACTCATTTATAATCGTCGCAAAACACTCATATCAATTAGATTTTAATTTAGTAGAATTGATGAAGTCATATCCGCTGTTAAAAAAAGAAGAAGCAGTGAGCGTGGTGTCCGAAATGCCTTTAAAATCCAAGGCACTGTAACCCTTGTGATATCTTAGATGACCCCACCCTTACATTGACGTCTTCTCCCTACCATGACAAAGGTGGATAAAGGTGGAAAGATTTCATGTAATCCATGGACACCAGTGAAGATCACAAATCATTGAAGAAAAAAGGTTCAGAGCACTGTCTAGTGGGTCTAGATGACCCAACTCCCAATGGTAAATTGTCTAGGATAGCACAAGGGTTGACCAAGAAATGAAAAAAACCTGGAAATTCCTTTTGATGCAGAAAAGCAACACGTAGTTGAGGGTTTAAATAAAAGTGTTGTTCTAGTCTTTTAATGCTGAGATTTTATTTCACTTCCGTGCAAACGGGTCGCTCTTTTTCTGTCTTCTTTTTTTTTTGGGTTGATTTATTTCTTTGTCGTCATTTTTTTCAAACATTCTTTACTTTCAATTTCCTCCTGGCTTCCAGGACCCCCGCTCCACTCTGGTTCTGGTGTCTTGGTCTGCATCCATGCGGCCCGCAGTTCATGCACGTGTTCTCAGGTCTGCCGACCGTCGTGGCAAACATGTGGAGGATGGGGGGAGGGGGGGGGTCATGAAAACAACAAGTGACAATGCAGGAGAATGTTTGTGCTGCAGGTCTATGGCTCTGAAAACAAAGTCTGGATGAAGCGTCATGGAGGACAGCGGTGAGCTCACACTGAGGGGGTGCATAAATATGACGTTTGGGGGAGGGGCGGGACTGAAGAACACACAGAAAACTTCATGTCTGATCATCAGATACTGAATGAAAACACTGAAAGGGAGGGAGGGGGGCATAAATAATCATCTTTGTTTAAATAGGCTCTCAGATGAATATATTGCAACAAATAAAGTTGTTTGTTAGTCGTCTTGATAAATACTGTTGAAGGATCTCTCCGGGAAAGAAAGTGAACCCAGAGTGTTCTTTGTTTGGTTTTCTCAAGAAAATATAGAAATCTTTGTCATCATTCATGAAAAAGTGATACAAAGGTCACTTAAAAATGAGGAAGAGGCAAAAAGTCCAGAAGAAAAAGAGATCTGGGATCAGTTTTTATTCTGCAAAGCATGCTGGGAGGTCCGCCCGTCAGTCCACAGGTCCCTGGAAGATGAGTCTAACAAAGCCGTGCTCGCCGCTCAGCTGCTGCGCACAGAAGGGGCAGGCGGCGTGGAAGGTGTGCGTGCCGTGCGGGAGCGGGATCTGGCTCCAGAAGGCCGCTGTTTTCTCCGAGCAGACGTGGCCGCAGGGGTTGAAGGCGTGGGTGGGCGGTGCCGCGTCCACGTAGAAGCCCGCCTCGCAGCCCAGCCACAGCGGCACGTACGGCCCTTTGGCGCGGCACATGGGGCACTCCCTGAGCCGGCCCTCGCGGCCCTCCCGCTCTTCCCGGTGGTTGCCCCAGTCGTGGTATCCGTGCACGTGACCGCACTGGAGGTAGACCCACGGCTGCTTCTCGTCCGGCGTGTCCTTGCGGCGCATGGAGGGGAAGGCTAGCGTGTTGAAGCCCACGGGACATTGCGGCCGCGCTGCGTTGATCTCCTGCCGCAGGGCCTCCAGGTGCTTCAGGGTGGGGGTACGCGACAGGCCCTCGGCCGTGCGCCACAGCAGGGTGGCGCCGCACAAGTCAATGAGCGAGCCGTCCACAAGCTCATGAGACTCCGTCTCCACCTGGAACACAAACATGCAGGAAGTTCAGCGAGGAACGCAGTTTGAACTTCTTCCCCTTTCTGAAAAAAAATAGCTCTAGAACTAAACCAAAACTAATCTAGGAGGTCGCCAACGTTTTAAATCCTCTGATGTCTGCGCTGAAAATGACTTAAAAAGCAGAAAATATCTAAACAAGAACCTGGACATGTGACCTCTGTCAGAGGTGTTGGCTTTGAGGCTGCAGTACCACTCTGAGGACAGCAGGTGGCAGCAGAACACAGGCATCTCCATCCAGATGTGTACATGTGAATGGCAAGAAGGACGCAGGAATTTTTCTGCCACACAGTGAGATAGGCGGGAAATTCCGGGTTTAGAGATCAGGTGGGGGAAAAACCAGGAAAAACCAGAGGACTAATTTTAAGCTGGGAAAGGGGGGGGGGACGCTGTGCTGAGGGCAGCGTGACCTCCACAGATCCTGGGAATGTTTGCTGGGATCCTCAGTGTTCCTCCTGCTGCTTGCAGGAATTCTAAAACTAACAAGTTCATAAAAGAATTGTCAAGCCTCTTTAGATTTATGTATTTATATGGGGTGGGGGTGGGGTGGGGTGGCTAAAAAAGGAATATGAACTCAAACTCTTTCTGAGGTCAGGGTCCAAAAATGGTTCTCCTGATATGAGGAGAGGAGGACAGAGACCAGAAGTCACCTAGTTTCCAAACCTGCCAGCTTTCAGGCTGAATCTAATGTGAAAACTCAACTAACGTTTACAGCTGGTAATGCTGCTCAAAGGTTGTCGTGGCAACACAAAGCCTTTATCCTTCCTGGACCTCAAGTATAAGGTCAGATCAGGATCAGCTGAAAGTGAGTGAAAGACAAGATTGCACATTCAAAAACTAAAAAATGTAAATTTGAAAACAGGTTTAAACTTAAAGGAATTCTTGAAAAAAAGCAGAGGCTAACAGGCCTGACGCTGCACACGCACTTCAGCTTTTATGAACGAAAGAACAACTTCTTAACAATCAGTCGCGTTTGTGACGACAGGAACCAAGCGGATCAGATTGGATCTTTTTGTCAAAGTGGATGGTTTGTGTGGCTAAATATATTCTGGTTGCTGATTGGCTGAGCGCAGGTGACGCCCCCTGAGGATTGCTTGCCCGCTCTTGTTCCACTCAGCTGTGATGGACACACGGTTGCCATGGAGATGGGATAGTGTTCAACCAAGTTTAACAGGTGGGAGTCAGACGAGCGGGTTTGGATAAGAACCGAACGCGAGGAGCAAACGCAGCCCGGTCTCCTCACCATCTTCCCCCGCTGCTGCGCCGAGCGCGTCTCCCTCAGGGTGAAGACATTCCCGCAGACGGAGATCTCCCTCCAGACGCCTGGTTTGGAGTCCTGCGTGAAGCCGTTGCGCGGGTGCATGACCAGCACGCCGTTGGTGGTCAGCCCGTCCATCTGACCGTCAGACGTCTCCCACTTTGCAGCCTTCTCCTGGAACAGAGATGCACAGCGACATCAGGGTCTCCTCGCCTCTCCAAGGGGCGGGGTCAAACCCCCAACAAGGAGGAGAAGCGCCGCTCACCCCTAGAAATATGTTCTTGGAGGAATCGAAGCCTGCGGCGTAGATGCGGGCGGTGTAAGGCGGTGTGCGCTGGCACAGGATGCGGCAGGCGAAGCGGGAGATGGTGCTCTGGACCGACTGGGTGTCGGCGTTGCTCTGGCTGCCGGCCACTGTGTCCGTCACCACAAAGTCGATCGGACTCTCCGTGGATCGGCCGATCTGACGGGAGACAGAAAGATGACTCAGCAGGAATCAGCAGTGAGATCAGCTAAGAGTCGATGGGGGAGACCAGAGGGAAACAGAAGTTTGTGACCTCAGTGAGGTCACTCTTTTTAGACCTGTTCAAATTTGGTGGTTGCCAGGGAAACAGTCAACGAAGAGGCAGAACCATGCACTTTAATGAGGTTAAAAAAGCACAAAGTTCTGCGTTTTTCTGCGGTAAAGTGTGAAGTTTTCATATCATTTCGGGGAATTCTTATAACCGCTGATGTTTCTGACTTGGACAGAATTCTTTTGCTGTTTGTGTTTTGAGTTCATCTTTCATAGAAAACATGAGATATCATGATTTTCTGATGCTTTTTAGGTCATGTAACTTTGATATGTTGAGTTTTCCTTCCTGATTCATCGTCAGGTTTTTCATCAAAGACCTGACGATACACCAACGTTCTGCCGATGGAGATGATCTCTTGAGTCTTGAGGCTCAAATGTTTTCAGCAGCGACAGACTTCTCAGGCGTGTGCGTCTCACCTGGAACATGTCAGTATTGCTCTCGTGGGTGTACTCCACCACCACCGTCTGGACTCGGGACAGAGTGTAGGAGATGCTGTGCAGGTCTTTGTTGCTTATGGCCTGATGGAACAGGGAAAAAAAATTGACGGAGGAAACAGGAAGCCCTGAAAGCCCAATCATCAGTCATTATGGTCTGCTCTACAGTGAAGGTGGGGTGGGACAGTGTCTGACCAGCAGGGCGCGCCCTGCAGGCCTGCTGAGGGAACATGCTCCTTCATTTTATGTCTTCATTAACAGAAAAACCTCCATTCTGCCTGATTTGATTTTATATATTTTTCACACCTTTTCATACTACTTTGCTTTTTTTTAAACAGAATTCATGAAAACTGAGGAGACACTCGGACCATGTGCTTGTGGTAGGGGGAGGAGTCAAAAGCTGCTGATGAAGACGATAGGTTTAGGAGCAGTGAGGTGCTTTCCGCCTCTGCGTGTGTTAGTGCGTGTTACCTTGGCTGCTTGCGGGGAGCAGGAGATGTGAACCGTACTCGGTTTCACTCCGTTTGCTTTCGGTCTCTTGTAGAGCGCGAAGCGGCTTTTGCGCCGGCCCCGGTCCCCGTTGGGCAGAGAGCCATTGTACCTGCACACACACAAACACATACACTCTGTAGTGGGACCGTCCTATACGATACAGGAAGTAAAAAACATGGCGGGTTAGACTCTCCCTCCTGATGTTCCCAGATAACGTCCTCCGAGCGCGAGTGCACGTCGCTGCAGAAAAACACGCTGACATCACTCAGCCTGGCTAAGGACAGGAGTGTGTGTGTGTGTGTGTGTGTGTGTGTGTGTGTGTGTGTGTGGCCTTTTTACTGCGCCTCCTCTGATTAAAGGAGCAAATCATGGCAGTGAGGACTCCTTCCTGCAGCTTCACAGACAGCTGTAGCATCAATCTTTCACCACCTGCTCAGTGGACTCACACACGCCTGAGCCGGTTATTTGGGACAGACGAGGCGAAAACCTAAAGTCCTGATCTGAGCCAGGGTTCCCGCAGGTTTGTGGGTTCTGCTGGTTGACACTCAGGAAAAAAAAAATCAGCTGAGGGATGTTGTTTGGTGTGTATTTTAATCTTAATTTTAATTCACTTTGTCGTGTTAGTTACAGATGTTCTTCTATTCTTTTATAATGTTGCACTGTTCTGAATGCCACTGTGCTGCTGCAGACGTTTGCCGATCAGCTGTTTACAATGGCGTAGCAAAGACAACGGCCTCCCCATTTGTATAGTTTTCCTTCCAAATTTTACGTGAAGGTTTCAAAAAGCTTTGGAATTTTTGGTTTAAAACAAAAAACAAGAGTTATGACACATAATCCTTGTAATAGTGTGTATGGTTTAGTGGAGTTTTGTCTGTTTACTAACCATTGCTTTGGCCACGGCTTTGCTTTGTTTTTAGATTTATACATTTTTATCAGCGAATCAGACGGGATGTGCCGAAAGATGAACATCAACATTTGGATTTTTTCTCTACATGTTTGATCTTTTGTTATGAAACATAAAAACTGTTGACGTCAGCTTTTGAGTTTAAAACAAAAGACAACATTTAAGACTCAGAATGGACTTTTTTGGGACATTTTCAGGTTCATTGTGGAACTATTGTTTGATATAATTAAAAATATAAATTAAAAATAAAAGAATAATGTTTTTGTTTGCTTTCCGGATGAAGACAGCAGCAAAAGAATCAGCTTCAAAGCGAACAGTCGGTTCCGGTTCTGCAGTCATGGATTTTTCTTTGTTTTCCCTAAAATGCTGCTTCTGTGTTCTGATGAATCCAGGTTATGCTGAGCTCCAAGTCCTGATGATTCTAAGAAACCCCTGTTTCTGGTTTGGGTCCAGAAAAGTATTTTGCTTCTTCATCTGGTTTTAAAAGTTCTGAATGTTGCAGCGCTTTTCTGTTTCAGATCCAGCACATTTCTAAATCTGACGGAAGAGAGCGACACTCTGGCAGAACGAAGGTGAAACCGGGTTCAAAGGGAGCTGGCTGGTTTGGAGAGGGCCTGGTCAACAGATGGAAGGGCTGCAGGCCTAAAAGGTTTGTGTGTAACCGTGGTGACGGGGTAGAGAAACCACAGTAAGCTGAACCTGTAGCCAGACAGAGGGCGGAGCCGTCTAAGAGCAGACGGTTGAATGAAGGTGCTAAAGCTCCTGAAGAGCTGAAGAAGCTAGGGAGGAAAGAGGGAGTCGGCCTGCTGGAGTTCACTGCAGTCTGAGAGCAGTTCATGGCGCCGCTGTGATGCGTTCATGACTGCAGCTCCTCTGTGCATGTGTGGGGGCACGAGCGCTGTATGGCACGTGGGCAGTGTGACACACATTCCCCTGCTGTTGGCTCAGAATGCAGTATTTGCACAAGGATTTCATCTCTTAGGGATAATTAGTCAAACCTGATCACTAAATGTATCACTTTACAGAAGCTGATGGTGAAGCAGCAACCAGGTGTCAAACCAGAAACTTCCTGCTGGGTTTAAAGACAGAATCTAAGTCTCTGACAGGTTTGAGTCCAAAAGATGAAACTTGGAGTCTCTAAAGAACCACATGAGATCCCTCATCCACATGGAGAAAACTGTGAACAGAGGAGAACCTTCATGGGAGCGAGGGACCACAATGAGTCCAGAGGGTAAGGTCAGAGGTCATGATTTAACAATCTTTTGGAAAAAACTGGATCTATTGAAGAGTTGAAGGAGAATAGACACTGCTGAACAAAGTGAAAGATCTAGGTTAACCTCAAGACCTTCGGACAAATATTCTGATAAGATGGAACAGGAACATCTGGTCTCAGATGTTTAGTTTAGATAAAGCTTCAGTTTCGGGACTTTAAACAAACAGAAATGTCTGAACTGCAAGTATTCCATATTCAATTTGAGTGAGATGTGTTAACTCAGGGGGTCAAAGGTCAGGTGCTGAGCTCTTACTGCTTCCCTGATCTCTGCAGGTCTGAGGAGCAGCGGGTGGCCTCGACCCCCAAACCAAGTCCAGGAGCGGAAAAAGCAGAGCGAGCGGAAAGCCGGGGTTCTCCCTCGTAAAGGCTCTACGGCTTTTTCCACACCGGTCTGCCTGACAGAAACCGCAGCAGGACAGCGAGGTGTGAGTCAGCGCCGAGCCGCTGACAGGACACATGGGGGGCGGGCTCAGAATGACACACAAACCCTAACCCGACCTCAAGGCTGATCTCAGCGCAGCCAGGTCAATGACAGCTGCACAACAACATGTTGATGTCAGGATGAGATGTCAGCTGGTGGTCTGTCTGGTCAGGGTTTGATGTTTTCATCTCATATTTTACAAAACAACAAAAAAAAACTGTTTAATATTTAACACTGAAGCCATAGTTATGTTTTTAAAACAGGAGATTTCAAACAGATCAAAACCCAGCAGATCAGCTTTTTTGGATCTGAATTTGTTTTCCATAAATCCATAAAATGTTTTAGTTGATGCAAATTAAAATGCAAACCATCAAAACTTTGCCAAAAAGCTTTATGTAAATTCAGAGGACTAGCTGGCCCAGTCACTGTTCTGTGCTTCTTACCCCAGCACGATGAGCTCCCCATACTTCACTGGCACTTTGGTGGAGGAGGAGGTGGAGATGTTTTCCTGCTCTGGGGAGTACATCAGGAAGGGCGGGCTGAGTTTTGGAGGAGGTGAGGAGCGACAGGTGAGACCTCACGAGGTGACAGGATGCAGTAGAAGGGGTGGGATGGGGAGGAGGAGGCGGAAGGGTAAGGGTCAGCTGAGCCTCGGCTCCAACGTTTCAAGCGTCATGTGCTCGTCCGTCACAGCGTCGCGTCTTCTGCCCTGCAGAGAAAAAAACCTCATGAAGAACTCCTAAAACGATCTCTTTGAGCTCTGTTGTGTGATGAGCAGGAGCTCTTTTCATTTGATAAATGTATTTAAAGAATTGTCATCAGAACACAGTGGATTTAGGAGTAGTATTCATAAAATGTTCATATTTGTTGAGTTTTAACTTTGGAAAGCCTGTGAAGTCATATTTCCTGTTTATAAAAAAAGGTAATAAGCATGGGGTCCAAATGACATTAAAATCCAGGGTACAGATAGTCCTGGACTATAGTCTTTTAGGGGAATGTAGCTGTTTCAGCTGCCATTTTGGATCCTCCATGATGCCACAGAATAGACAAATAGAAGCGCCGCTCTCTCTGTATTTTAGCTCTATAACCAGGTTGTATAACAGCGCCGCTCTAGTGGCTGCCTACTGCAGTTGCCATGCATCTGTCTCAAAACGTTTTTCAGGTTTCTCCGCTCTCGACCTTTATTAAAGCCACCCGGTCACCTGCCCTTCAGTTAGATAATGGAGAGTTGTGTCACTGAAGGAGAAGTTTCCCAGCACCGTTAATTTATCGATTATCAGAAAATAAAAAATGCTGCACTTTCTGCGTCAACCGTGTGACCATGGCGACCGTGAGGTCCGTATTTAAAATACGTTTGAAGAGTTCGAAGAATCAGACTGACAGACTGTTTTTTGTAAACAACAGAGATAAAGGAACGCAAATGTTTACAACCCAGATTTGAGCAAAAGTCCAATATTGTAGATCAACATGAAAAAAATGTAAGCTGATGTGATCAGTACATGTGACTAAAATTGTTCTTATTCAGACAGACTGTAAAAAAGTGGTGTTTTATTTTAATGGGACTTCTTCGTTCTGGCCTTAAGAACCTCTACTGTCACTGAGACTCTTCATAAAAGTTCTACAGATTAGCTTTTATTTGAACTCAACCGTTCGGACCAATTCAAAACAAGACATCAAAGTTTTCCTTGAATGTACTGTTTCCTTCTGAAATCAGAGGAGCGTCTGTGGTGGGAGGCTTCTCGCTGATCAAAGCGCTTCATGCAGTCGCTTCTTAGTCATCACACAAAGTCAGCATCTAAACTCTCTGAGCACAGGAAGTCACAGAAGAGGAGAAGATGCGTGAGAAAGAGGGCATGAGAAAAGGGAAAGCATGGACTTCCTGTAACAGTACGCTGCCGGTGCTCAGCTAATGACCTTTCTGGAACATCTCCTCCTCTCTCCCACTCACCAAGCAAAAAAAAGAATAAGCAGAGATCACCATACGAATGGCAAAGCAGTCCTCTCTGAACAATAACATCCTCACTCAGTTCCAGGCGATCTGCTGCACATGAAGCAGAATGCTCCTCTGTTGCAGTCCCACAGAGCCGGTCTGCTGGGAGCATGAACACCACTCATGAATGTAGGATGGAGCTTTTGATGAGGAGCGAGGAAGGGTGGGGGCAGGACGGCTGCTCAAGTCCCACCAGACTGAGTGGGAGAGGTTCATGGAGGAACCATCCAAGTATATATCTATCAGACACACGACGTCAGACAAAGGCATCTTTGAGGGAAAGTTTGAGAGTTTTCATTTTGTCTGAGCATGAACACCAGACAACTGTTAAGACAAAAGAAAGAAGGTCAAACATCGGTGTCCTCTGAAATCAGAGGACAACCTCCTTTTGATCCCAGGGAAACAAGGAAATCTTCTCCTCTTATGTTTTATAGTCGAGTAGAGATGTACGTTTTCACACGTTGCTCCTCCAGAAATTAAATTGTTAGATCCATCACAACGCAAGTCTATTGATCGGCTTTCACGTATGGCACTCTCAAGAGAGAACCAGAGACCAAAGCGGACCGACCCTTCTTGAAAAAAATCACGCAGTTTGAACAGCTGATCATTTGAAAGCACTATTGTCTCTAACCAAGACCAAAAAAAGCAGGAAGAAGAAAAGGAGCTATTAGTCAACCACTGACTACATGACTGTGCGTGAGTGATGTCATCCATAGAAAATGCCTCACTTCCAGCTCCAACCAAATTCCAGTCACCATGTTTTTGTGATAGAGGTGTTGCCATGTTGGAGTCATTGTCGATCTGAGTCATCGTTTCTATGCCAACCACCCTCACCAATAAGGAGTGAGCTTGTAGGAAGGCCAAATCCCTACCACTTGACAGTGGGCCACGCGAAACACGTCAATCAAATGTTTTGAATGTTCGCCGGGAGACCACATCCTTTTATTTAGGGATCTAATTGATCAGTTTATAACTTGAATAACCTGAACTATGGAAAAATACAATAATAAAAATTAAGATTAGCAAGAACATGTAAAAAAATGTATCAGAGCAAGAACAGGTATTCTGACAAATAATATGATTGTCTAATAGCTGTTTATTTCTCTATAAGTCTATGGGATTTTAGCTTCTTGGAACCAGCGGGTACTTCCTGTCTGGAGTGCAATGGGGGAGGCACTCAGTCCAGTTCTCTTATACAGCCCATAGACTCAACCTACAGAAGAGCAGTGAAGAGCAGATTCAAGTTAGTGCGAAGTCTCCTCAGCGCAGATTAGCTCCAAGAAGAACAACAATGTGTTGATGTCTACGGATGATGATCACTCCTCTGCAGGAGCTACGTTAACAGCTGGAAGCTCTTCATCGCTCAAGTCATCACAGAGGACTCTAGAAAACTGCCTTATTTTGTTTACTTTTCAAATACCTACAAATCGGTGCGAGGTTCCCTAACGAAGGCAGTGGCAAACACAGGGACATATCCCCAAAAAGTACAGGGAAACTCCTCCCCATGCTGTAAGTGGGTGGGTGAACACTAAGCCCAAGATTTAGTTCACCTTTCATAGTCTTTTTACCTTCATCAGAGCCAAAAAATGGAGAAAAAATGCACTGATATCAACCAAAACTGAAGCGTTTTAGACTCCATCAGCACCAAAAACATCACACTGCCCAGCAAGTGACATTACTTGTGTTATTTTAAGTCAAATCGACTTAACCTTTTAGAAGAAGTTGCAGCTAAGATTTTACCATCAGAGTTAAAAACAGTCCTTTTCCTCTGTCTCGACTGTTAAAAACGTTCCTGCAGCTGTCCGTCTTTCAGCTGCACAGATGCATTTGATCCATTATTTATCAGCAGACGGATCGCACAGGAAGTGTTAAGTGTGAGGTCGGAGCTTTTCAGTAACCGCTGCCCATCGTAGTGAGAGCAACTCTGACGTCCACTCAAAAGAAAGTATCTGGCAGCTGGTTTACCTTTATACACAGAGGGCGGAGGTAAGTGCATTAAATGTATTAGAAAGTCTTTTATTAAACCCTGCCACGGCCTGTTAGCACAGCATAACACCATTTGTTCATCTGTCTTAAACCCAGAGACTTCTAGAAGTTTGAAAGCTTTGTCTAGAAAGTTTAAGTTATCTCTGAATCAGTCAGAGGAAGAAGCAATGCCTTGATTTAAAAAGAATCTAAACATGTTTTAAATCCAGCCAGAACTCTGAAAAGTTGAATATGAGCTGGGGAAATGAGCGTACTCGAGGTCAAACATTTGAGTGTTCAGGCGGGATCGTACAGGAATCTCTGAGTCTTTTTACAACTTCACTTTATTGCCCCGGAGTGACACAGGTAGTGGTGTAAAGTCTGAGCCTCTGCAGCCCTGTGTGGCTGCTGTCCAGCTGCTGCTTAGCTACCGACACACACAGTTACACAACAAGGCAGCGAAAAGGCTGACTTCACCGGCGCTGTGCTGACAGCAGCTCATAAAACTTTACTGCAACCAGGCACAGACGACACCTGCCACTCCCAACACGCCACAACAAAACACACGTCTGCATGTGAAAGGATGCAGAGCGCCTGCACATGCCCAGTGAAGCACGACCCAAAGCCCGGCACAGTGCTCTCGCTTTGACTTGAAAGGGGGAAATCTCTGTCATTTTTGCAAGCTAGAGGTTGACACACTTTTTAAAATCACAAGGCACGCCTGCGTGGAAACAAACCAACCAACCCCAGGCTGTGAGGGCTTCTCAGCTGCCAAGTCAGGAACCAGAACTGGGTCAGAAGATCCTACGAAAGGGGTCACAGACAGAATCTGTGAAAGGAGGCACGGCGTTCACTGGTCTGCGAGTTTACCCCGGATAAAGATCGATGGACGGCCTGGGGCAGTCATATGAGCCGACCGCGGACAGCTTCCCTGCCACTAGTTAGCTGGTGACCTGGGTAAAACACTGGGGGAGAAAAGGCATAGGCTGGAACAGCCTTCTGCTAAAACCAAGCAGTATCTGCACTTAAAACAAACTAGAACCTTAGGTTTTACAAAACCAGAAACTAAGCCAGATTCTACGAGAAATAAGCAGAACTGCAAAAAACGAGTTTCTGCTTCTTAAAGTCCCACACTGATCATCTTTTAATCTATTGTAAAATCATTCCCAGTGGTCTTTTAATTATGATAATGCAATTTTTAGTCAAAATCAAAATTGGAGCTATCAAGCCTTCCAGTTTTGAGCCAGATGTCAGCTCAGACGAGGAATACAAATATATTCATGGATCTATTTCTCTGCAAGTGGATGCAGCAGAATGGAGTGGAGCAGGGAGTTTGTGACCCACCCAGTGTATTTTCTACATAACAAATATGAACTTTTTTAAACACCTTTTTTTTATCTGCTCCTGATTCACAACAATATGACTAAAGAAATGCAATTTTAAGCTTCATTTTCTTTATATATGTCCTCCATCATCAGTAAAATGCCACAAGTCCATGTAAAAAGTGGTGTTTAACGTAAAAAAATGAACGCAAAACAATGTTTTTCTTATTTTTGTCCAAACACGTGATTCTGCACTAAAGTCCTTATATGCATTGTGCGTTTTTGTAAACGTTTAGAGGCTGCAATATTGATAAACATTTGGTTTAAAAAAAAAAGCATAAAGGCATTAAGTCTGACTTAGGACCAGAGCCACCTCAGCTGGCTCCTCTGGATGTGGAGGAGAGGCGGTTCTACTCCGAGCTCTCCGTGGGTGATGGAGCTTCTCACCCTATCTCTAAGGGAGTGCCCAGTCCCCCTACGGAGGAAAATCATTTCAGCCGCTTGTATTCGGGACCTCGTTCTTTCTGTCATGACCCATAGCTCCTGACCATAGGTGAGTATTGGAACGAAGATCGACCAGTAAATCGAGAGCATTGCTTTTTGGCTCAGCTCTCTCTTTACCCCAACGGACCGGTACAGCGACTGCATAACTGCGGACGCTGCTCCAATGCAGCTGTCAATCTCAAGCTCCGGTCTTCCCTCACTGGTGAACAAGACCCCAAGATATTTGAACCCCATCACCTGGTGCAGGGACAACAATGATGTTCAGGAGTCATAGCAGAAAAATCTCAGAAAAACCAAACCATTCAAAGCAATATCTGGACTTACAGCATGGTGTGAGCTTTTCATTACTGGAAAGAGGTATTAATATTCTGCTAAAGTAAAGTGGGTCATCAAATCAATAAATAATTACAGATGCTTGGCAAAGACTCAGAAGCGACCTCATCATTCTGGAGCTTTAAACATGTTTTTAGGTAAACAAACATGAATTTTTTTTATTAGAAATAAAGATTAGTTTTATTTTGGAGCATTTGAGCCTTCCTATGTATTCTAGCACATGTAGTATATCAAAATGGTCTGGGAAAAAAAAAGAACCTGACCTGCTGCGTTCATGAGCCTTCAGATCCTATGCCTGCTGAGCCATTGTCTGATGGAGATGTGAGAAGGAAGTGGATGAGTGTTTCGGTACAAATGATAAACGTAAAGAAGTGAAAAGGCTCGCCTGCAGCCACATGTCCTTCCAGAAAAGCATCGTCAGCCCCTGTGATCGCCCTGGCAATGAGGCGCCGAGCAGCACAACCACACGGTCTTCATTACTCAAAATGCTTTCCCACATTTCCCTCTGCTCTCTTCACCTCTTTGTCATTTCTACGTTTGATCTCTTCATCATGAGAAGATGATGAGAAATCCTCGCTTCTAAGAAATAACTGCTTCTGGACTAAATGATGTCATGAAAAGAAGAAGATGGAGCTGAATCTGCTGTCCAGGAACAGCAGAGCAAGACTCCACATGTCCCGACCTTGGTCTGGTTCAGGACAGAACAGGACGACCCATAGAGTAGCAGCGGGGATTGCGGGGAAATTCACCTGCAGATCTGTGTGCCCCTTAAAGCCAACATCTGCTGACATGAGCTCCACCACAGAACATAGTCAACACACAAACGGCAGCAGAGAGGCTTGCAGAATAAACATTTTCAAATTCATACCTGCAACATTGGTGCAAACTCTGCTTCTTGATAAGTGAGTTGATGAAGACGTCCACAATTTAGGGGTTTGTCAGTGTATCTGCAGTTTTGTATGTGCAATTCATGCCTAAAGTTTACCTGTTTAAAAAGCTGTTGGAACACTCAGCCGCTCCATTTATCACCCCTATACCAGTGTTTTTCAACCTTTTTTGAGCCAAGGGACACTTTATCCTTGACAAAAATCCCGCGGCACACTAGCATCAAAAAATTAAAAAAGGAGAAACTTTCAGTAATAATTTTCAAATAAATTATTTGACATTTTATTTACCCTGGTAGTTTTTTTACCCTTCAGTTTATTAACATGCAATTTTATGTAACCTCCCAAAAAAAACTAATACATTCTTTCTAAATTGTGATTTTATTTATTTATATTTTTTTCAATGTTGGTGCAAAGGCAACTATAATTTTTGAATAGTTATATGATCACAATATGTTTGATAAAGTTTATGCAAAAAGACTAACATTATATTTATGTTTTCTGTAGCTACATAAAAAGTGAACATGTTGAAGTTTTATTAGTTTTTCTTTTGTCTTAATCAAAGATGAAGTCTTTGAAAACTTTAACAAAATGTTTTTTATTTCTTTTTAGATGATTAAATTGTTCCAATTTAGCTTAATTGTGTTTGTTGGCCACTTGTGATTCTCATTGTTATTGTTTCTTCTTAAATTTAACATGTAAAATAATCCAGACGTTATTAGAAAAGTGCTTCAGTTAGAAAGATGACTTGGACCAAACTCTGGGATGTTTGGCCGTTAATAAACACAAACCTTGAAGGAGAACTAAACTGTTGACCTCTGATTTCATCAAGAACATTTAAAAACTGTTTGATGCGTTTGTTGTGGTTTCAAGGCGTTTAAAGATGAGCTTTAGCTGGTATTTTTGTTAGAACTGAGAGACTTTATGTGCAGAATCAGAACAAGGAAGTGAAGACTTTAACCACTTCTGATTGGTCAGACTGATGACGTATGATTAAGCCTCCAAGAATGATTGGGGGAGACAGTTGAAGGGGCGGGACTTTTCCGAAAACAGAGCTGAAGCTGCGGCTACATCGCGGTACCGTCATTCTTATAAAAATGTCTTTAATAGAATCAAATAAACACAGAGAAAAATGTATTTTATGATCTTTCATATTCCTAAGTACTCAGTGTTTTATCAGGGCCTGTTTGGATGAACAAAGAGCTGATATCCTGGAGATGGAAAATGTTTTTAGATCAGTTAATGGGTAATTTCCCAGGCTCTCACGGCACACTAGTGTGCCGCGGCACACTGGTTGAAAAACACTGCTTTTGACCACTCAAAATGTCCACAAACTGAGTTTGCACACAAACTTTAGTGTTTCCTGTTTTCAGTCAGATGGAGGGATTTTGAAAACTTGTTTTCTGCTGATACCGGTCAGCTGTTGCTGCTTCTCGGTCAGATCAGGACTTCTCAGGAACATCATTTACAAGAGCATAATAATAATCTGGGTATAAATAAGACAAAAACAATGATAACTTTTTTTAGGAAAATTCTTTCTGACCACAGAGAGAAGATGGGGGCTGGGCTGACTGTCAGCAGATGATCCACCTGATGAAGATGTGAACGACATTAAAGACCCACTTCAACTGAAAACGGTGTTTTTGGTGTTTTTAATAGGTTCTTGCATCATCTTTTCGATTATGGAGGACATGTGTAACGAAAGCAACAGAAAAAAGAAAGGGAAAGGGGGCGGGGTTGCTCCATGCCAATGGTCCCACACTCTACACAAAGGCGAATTTCAAATGAACTACAGCCGCTCTGCAGAAACTATGTCCTAGGAAATGACACAGGGTTTTCTATTTTGTCTTAAAACGGCATAATCATAATTAAAAGACAACTGGGAACATGTTTACAATAGATCAAAATAGGTTTTCTTGTTATCAGTTCTGCAAAAGCCTAAACTTTGTCAGCAAATCTGTTGATGTTCAGCGAATCCGAGCTCTTCTATTAAAAAGAACTGCCACAGATATTTTTTATAAGCCCCTCCCAGAGTGTTATTTTGTTTTAAAAGGAGAATAGGCATGCAGTCCACGACTCAACAGAGAGAATCTGGGGGTTCTATTATTGATTTATTGAAGATTTATCAATTATATGCTGCTTTTTTTCTTTAGGTTTCATCTCTCAAACAAAGCTGGGAGTTCATTCCTGCTTGTGTTGCTAAAAAATCCTATTTTTTTTCTATATATTCAATATGTATAACATTGTTTGTAGTTTTAGTCGCATATTTTAAGAGGAGATCAGTTGTCTGGAAAATTTGAATGAATAAATATTTCTGAGTTGACAAACTTTCTGTCTGAAGATTCTACTAATGTAACTTATAGCGTGAATGTGAAAAGCAGATGTTTGGTGCAAAATAAAGAGATAAGTACCAGTAACAATATCAGTAAATGTCTGAAGGTGAAAAGGTGAGGTCCCATATCCATCTCTCCTATGGAGCTTTTTCTGATGTTGGTTCAGTTTTCTACATAATCCCTGACTTAAACTGTCAGTACAGCAGAAAACAGTCCTCCTGCACCTTTGTTTGCTGTGCCACAGCCGAGAAGAGCTGCAACATAACCTTCTTTTTCTAGGACCACTATAAGGGCAGAAGGTGCTTTCAAGTGAAGCAAAAAAAACAAAACAGGAATGTAAAGGTCACGAAGACTTCTGTAAGAAAGGGCTCATAAAAAAGGCAAGCCAACCAATCCCTCTTTCAGTGCTTCAAAAAGGTGCTGCATTGTTCTGCAGTGCACCTTCACAAACAACACTTATATGAAGAGAGGGAGAGGGTCATCTGAAGGGCATCTGTATGTCAGCAAATGGGGGGATTTAAGGAAGAAGAATCCTGAAGAATTCATCAGAGGAGTCCAGAAGTCAAAACACACAGCTTTGGTTCATCAGGAAAAGTAAAAGTGCTCTGAAAATACTGAGGTTATTAAACAAAACGGCTCAGAGGATGCTAGAGGAAAAACAGTTCCAGTTGGGAGATTAAAGATCCATTCATGAAATCCATGGATCCATTTCTTTTAATTGCATTTGGCTCATTGCCTGAACGCAACTCTGACACACCCAGAACTGAACAAACAGCTTTAGCTCTTAAAGAGGAGTTCCACATAAGCAAAGACGTGAAATATAGAGGAAACATCGTCAAATAACGAAACGCTGGAGTGTAGATTCTCCATCGCTTGTAGCCACTTCGGTGGCTAACCCAGCTTTTTTAAGGGTAAAGGCAGGGCCCATCCCGACACTGATCCGGTCTTTAGTCAAACCAAGGCCACACACAGACATAAAACCGCACTAACACCCACTTTTGGAGAAAACCCAGAAACGCTAAATATAATAACTTTCACCCGGATCTCAAGCAGCTAACCAGATCTTCTAAATTAATTGTTAAAGCCTCAGTCACATGCACAGATACAGGGCTTGACCTGTACTGGTGCTACAGGTTTTTGGGTTGTCCGTGCCCATGGAGAGGCGTAGAGAGGAGCGGCTGCATCTTAAGGGAAGTGGAGCTGTGTTTCACAATTCCCATGAGGATCGTATGTATCAGAAATCAGAACTCTGTCTCCCCCTCTGGTCACCAGCAGGAGCCGTCCCCAGAGTTCTAGCCACACTACAACTCCCAGCAATCCCCAGCGCACACTTCCTGGATGCCACACACCTGACTCTCATTCATACATCAACCACAGCATACTTAAGCTTTGCACTGAGTAAAGCTCAGTGACATTGAGCCCCCTACTGGTTCATCACCGCAGTGATCAAAAATCCCACACCGTCACAGCTCTAGTCATGACGTTGCGTGTGGTAAGTGTATCGTGAAGTATTTGTAAGATCATGTAAGTTGCTTGCACTTATGACATCTGGGTGATGCTGTCGTACAGTGCCCTTCTGCCACACTACTTGTTGGTAGGGTGCCTAAACTGACTTTTTATGACCATGTGACCATGTGTAAATGCCTCATGCACGGGGTTTGCAGGTGATATGTGAGTACCCATAGGATGCCGATACAAACTACACTATGATGGTCTAATTTCCTCATTTCTAACAGCCAGGCGGCAAGCAAAGGGGGCACACCTATCACTTGAACAGCACTAACAGCAACAACAGCTGCTGATGAGCCAAACTCCATGCAGAACTGAGGATTCTGCTCAGTTCCAGCTTTGGTTCATCTGAAATGCTAGCTCTACGATGGCTTGAAAAATCCAAACAAAACCGAAACATCAGTGCATTAATCCTCTACTTCCAAGAACCTTTTGTTACTGGTGACATACTCATGAGGGACCGCTAAGGTTTTCTTACAACTGTAAAAAGTTGAATTCAAATCACCCCTGAGGTTTCTTCTTTGTTTTCCAGAATCTATTTTTTTTAGGAGTTTTTCTTTACCGAGAAGGGGGTAGTTTATTTTAGTCTGTTTATTTTAGATTAGCCATTACCTATTGAATTCTATTACTTTATGTTCTTCATGATTCATGTTTATTATACAGATACCAATTTGAAACCCATTGAGATTACTATTGATGTAATATTGGGCTAAATAATTAAAATTGAATTTAAATCTGAGCTTAATCTTCTGTTGGTAAAATCAAAATATTATAAATCATTTTTCAACAGTGGACTGCACAGTGGTGCAGTGGTTGGCACTCTTGTTCCCCACCAAGAAGGCCTTGGCTCTCTGATTAAGATTTCTTCTCCTTCAGAAAGAAGTGCTGAAGCTCACCATGGAGACCTGATTCTGCCCAGATTCACATGAACTACTCCAAACTAATTTCTAGTTCCTCTGTCTCCTCAAGCCAAGGATGACAGGATTAATGTGGGCCTCAGAGAAGACAAAGGAGACCATTGCAGACTGTAAACAAACATTACACATCAACACGTCTTAAAGGCGTACTGGATTGTAGGCCTGCTTTAAAAGCAGATGATCCAAACGGAACGTAGTGGAGCACATCAGGAAATCAGGGCTGAGCCAGTTTAAAAACCGTCTGATCCCAGTAACACACAGGAACATGTCTTATCACGCGCTAACTTGGGTTGGTAGTGAATGGGGTTTCCGTTTGTGGTCATGCGCTGCAGCACCCCGCATGTGTGCCAGGCTGGATTTCAGCACCTGTGTGTAGGGTTGCATGGTTAGGTCAGGCGGGAGGATCAGTTTGCTCGTGGTGGAGATGAAGACTTTGTAACTGATCCATCAGGAGGACCTGATGCCAGGAACCTCTTTTTTTGTTTTTGTTTACCCTCCCTTTCTAATTTTACACAGTGAACCAATTTCAACGCAAATCGGTAACCATGGAAACCAATTAAAACATAAAGCCTCTGAATATTTTTCCCTATGTAAAAATGATAAGTTTTAGAACAGCGGGGTGTGTCTGCATGAGCTGTTGGACTTTCTTCCCAAGCTGTTGGCTCTCCGTGAGCCCGAACCCTGAAGTGTGTGGGAGATCTTCTTTGAAGCTGAAGCAGGATGAAAGGCTCCCAAGAAACACACCGAAGACAAGAGGACAGGTAGTGATGTAGATCAGTGACCGTCTGACGGAAACCCAGATTATACATACAGAAAACTCTGACATTCTGGGATCTGCTTACATGCATGTGTGCATTCAAAAAAGGTAACATAAAAAAGAAAACAAACAAACAAACAAAATATTAGCAAACTAAAGGTTTTCTTTTAAAAAGGAGCCGATCAGAACATCTTCTTCCAGATAAAGCATCCGCACATTCAATAATAACTTGTAGGACCTCTGCTCATTGTTTATGAGAACTGGACTGAGTGACCCCTGACGTTCCAAACAGGAAGTATCCACAGGGTCCCAGAAGCTAAAATCCTGTAGCCTTCTATAGAGAAAGAAACAGCTGTTACTCAGTCATTGTATTTGTGAGAATAACCACTCTTTGTCTTATAGCTTTTTTTTTCAACATGTCCTTGATAATCAATTTTTTTTTCCATTATATTTTTTCTTTTTCGAAAATTAAAGTGATAAACCAACCAATCAAATGCCTCAATAAAAGTATGAGGGGCCGAAAAAGGAAAAAAATGTTATCAAATAAAAGCACAAGATTTTCTTTCTGCATCCTACGGAAATGCAATCTCCATTCTGGTCACATTGATTCAATTAAGTAAAGTAGTATCAAAGTTTGCTAGTTTACAAGTATGTGAAATAGTATGAATACTGCCTAACAACCTGGAAAATGTCTTTTCACATTAGGTAAATATAATTTCTTGTACAAAAGATTTTTCCGCAGTGGTCTTGACTGGTAATAAAACCTTCTCCTCATCTTGAACTCATCAAATGAGGATGAAATCAGTCTGACTCAAACAAGTTAAACCGCAGAAGATGCTCTGAAGTCACAGTTTGGGAGGTTACTGGAAATTACAGGAAGTTAACCTCAGAGATGAACAATGATCTGGACCTCGTCCATGGATCCAGTCGTCATCAAGTGGATGCATCAGAATGGAGCGGAGCAGAGAGCTCGGGGTCTGCCCAGCCAATTTTCTACGTCACAAAGACGATCTTTTTCAAACAGCATTTATTTCGTCTGCTCCTGATTCACAGCAATTTGAATTAAAAAAAACTCAGATATGTAATTTTAAGCTTAATGTTCTTTATATATATATTTGTCCTCAATCATCAGAAAAATGCTACATGAATGTGATAAAAAGACCAAAAACACAATTGCTATCAGAGTGGGTCTTTAAAAACTAAACCTCACGCAAATGTTGATTGTTCCCAAGCCGGAACCATATCTGTGAGATGAAGATGACAGACTGTCAGCCAATGCAAATAATGACATTATTGTGCATTTATATCTACTGATGATCCCTGGTTTCAACCAAAGATAAAACACTGATCCTGCAGTTTATCAGACTGGACGGACACTGGGCTGGACAGGCAGACGGCGGTGTGTTACCAGCATTCATTCGCTGTCATTCCAACACCTTCTGAGTCACAACTGCCTTTCAGAGCTTTTCTTCTTTCAGTGCATATAAGGGTTTATACTGTACGTGTTCAGCTGAATGTGATCCACAGGCAGCTCATTATTTCTCCATTTGTCTTCCGGGCCATCCATCTTGATCCGGCTCATTTCCACGCTCAAACTGATCTCTGTCTCTGCCTCAGAGTGAAGCTGCGGTGAGAAGGCCGCCCCACCCTAAAACACTGAATCACTTCCATGCAAAGAAACCCGTAAAACAGCAGAGGACCTGCTGAAGGTCGACACTGCGGGTGGATGCAGTGCTGCTCTGAAATAATGCGCCGTGAATTACAGTCCTGCAGCTCAGCAGGTGCCCACGCTAACGGAAAAGACTTCATTATCAGGCTGAGTTCATGACCTGCAACATCATCCTTCTTATTTCACACATTTCTCTAAAATCCATTCATTTTCATAGAAGCAATTCCAGACATACACCTCAGCCAGATAGGGGGGGGGCTGATGGAGTCGACGTGTCGACTCGAACAGGAAATCCCAATTCCCCGCCCACTCACAGACACACTCAGCTCTCATGCTTGGTGGTCCCTGAGGTGTTTTCCAGTCTATCTGTGTGTGCATGCATGATCCTCTGTTTATGCTGGGATGGATGGAAACATAATGGGGGCCAGAATCAGATGAGCTCAATTACACGTAACCTGAAGGGAAGCAAGGGGGGAGGGAAAAAGCTGCTCATTGATGGACGCCGTAGAAGCATCAGGCTGTTTACGTGGAGGCTTGGAGCTTTGCAGGGGCGGATCCTCGTGACCTGGGAACCAGTGCAGGGCCTGAATGTTTGTGGTTGGATCATTGCTTTGAGCAAAGTAACATTTCTATAAAGAGGCACTGTTCATTTTCTGTCAGCAGTCCAGTCAGTTTCTGGCTTCAAACAACTTCAATGGCAGATAATTTTTGAAATATTGTGTTATTTTCAAGCAGTTCAGCTCATTATTTTGAATTTTAAAAGATTTCAAAAATATTCTGCAGGAACAATAATTCCTGTAAATAATGCTTTTTTGTAACCAATTTATAACAACAGTCACTGAAACGTCGTTTGTTTTGACAACTGACACAAGGAAAAATAGAATACTACAGTAAATAAAAATGATGGTTTAACTGGGTGGAAAACTAAAGATTTCCTCTTTGCCTGTTGTGCATTAGCTGAGGAAAACCTGAGAAAGCCTTAAAGAAGCAGAAAAGGTCTACACAAAGCACAAACTAAACACTAAATCCGAGTAATGCCTTTAAAGAAAACTACAAAATAAAAGGCAAAAATTCATTATCTTTTAAATCACTGTAAAAAGTAAAAGTTTTTTAATTAAAAAATATCCTATAAACCTTAAAGTCTCAATGTTCTCCGTGTTTTTTAACAAATTCTTATGGCATTTTTCTGATGATGGAGGACATATATAAAGAAAATCACATTTCTGAGTTTTTCTTTCTCAAATTGTTTCAAATCAGGAACACACAAAAATGCCATTTGAAAAAGATCATATAGAAACTACAATGGACCGGCCACAAGCTTCCTGCTTTGAGCTCTCAGGAGGCGTTGTTCCATGCTAATGTTTGCCCCTGCAACTTAGAGGTGAATTTCCTATTAACTACTGCTGCTCTGTAAAAACTATGTTCTAGAAAATAACTTCTTTTTTTTTTTGGCTAAAAATGGCATAATAATAATTAAAAGACTTAAAAGATTATCAGAGTGGGACTTTAACTATTGGAGAAAATGATTAAATTAATAGAAATTGAGCTACAATTTACTAATAAATCATTGGATGAAGACCAGAACTTCAGCCAATCTGTCATTTGGTGCCAGCTTGGTCAGGTTTCCTCCATTTTATAAAAAGACGTTTATGTTAACTGTATCTGGAGAAGCCATTTGCCTAAAGCAGAGATCTTCTAAAACTTCACACAGCAGACCTTCCCGTGTGGAGCTAACAAAACTCCAACTGCACTAAAACACTGGGATGACTGAGACCGCTGGAAAGTAGAAGCACACCTTTAAGGGGCCGATTAGAGCAATTTTCGTGGGGCATTTGACCCAAGGTGCCTGCTACAATGCTCACAGTCAGCCACGAAGAGTAAGTATGAAATATGCGTAGCGGGTCAGGAGAAGGACGTTGACGTTAGAAGTGAGGTGAGGAATGCAAACCTGAGCTGAGGAGACTGCAGCGAGGAGGCATCAGCTTTAAAAGCACACACCTTCCTCTTCTGAAGCTCAACGGCAGCCGCCGCTTCCCCTCCTGCCCAGAACAGGGCTGTGTGGAGCCCAATTCCTGCTAGCACTACAATAACGGGACACAACAAGGCCCAGGAGCTCTCCATAAGACGAGGAGCTTTGCAAGAGCAGGCGTGCCAGGCTCCTCTGTTTGAGCCAAAGCGCTGAGAGTGAGGCACCCAGGAAACTGATCTGCTGTCATCCAATCCTCTACATATCTTTAATTTAAGACAGCTAATAATAAAAATGCGGCTGTAAGAAGATGAAAACTGTTATAAGTGATTCTGCGTTTAAGCCACTTTTTGGATTTTTGGAAAATGTAATTAAGTTCCTCATCAGTGCTTTTAGGAAAAACGGGTTTATAATATAACCAACTTACAGTTTTTCCCAATTGCTAAAACATCTTCTCCCTGAAATATTAGGCCAATTTTACCAAACACGATTTTCAAAAAATAGGCTAAACATACAAA
Organism: Oryzias sinensis; assembly: GCA_037389245.1. Lineage (NCBI taxonomy): Eukaryota > Metazoa > Chordata > Actinopteri > Beloniformes > Adrianichthyidae > Oryzias > Oryzias sinensis. The sequence continues at coordinate 18,245,733 of CM074500.1, forward strand.
ATACTCGACTCTTGAGCCAAGAGCTCACTTTGAGGTGATAACAGTGACTTGGTCGTCAATACTAACACAAAGCAAAACATTAACATGGTTATAAAAATATAGGCTGAGTGAACAAAATACTTGACTGCTGAATCAAAAGCTCGCTTTGAGGTTACAATCAAGGTTCAGTTTTCAAAGCTGGCAAATACACACACCAAACACAAAACGCTACACAACAAACACTTGACCCTGCAGATAAAAAGGATTGTAAAGAATGGTAAAGCCAGGTCCATGGCCTACAACAGGATTTCCAAGTGTGTGGTTGTCTCTCATAAACTTTCCAACACCAAGCAGAATTGTTTTTCAATTGGATTAAGGAATGGAGAATAAGGTGGAAAGAAAACTAATAAAAATAGGTGGTTTGTGTTGAACCATGAGTCTGATGAGCAGACTTTTGTGAACAGTGACGCTGTCCCTGCATCAACAAAAACTGTATCTCTCTGTCATTTTCTTGTTGTATGTCCGAATGATTGAGGTCAAAGTGAACCTGTTAAGATGGAGGTTGACCTTCTGACCCATTTCCCTCATGGTCATTCCACAAACCAATGCATGGTCAAATGACTGTGGCTTGGATCCCATCAAAAACTCTTGTCCTTAATCGGGGTCCAAGTTTTGGACTGGGTTCAAGTCTTTGTGCAGGTCTGGGTCTTTGTACAAGTTTGGGTCTTAGTGCAGGTCAAGGTCTTGGTGTGGATTCAGGTCTTGGTGAGGGTCTGGGTCTTAGTCTGACGTGCCTTGCTCTGTTATCAGTCTTTGAAAAGCCGCTCAGTTGTTTCAAAATTGTCCTTATATTTTCTGCAGCTGATTTGCAAAAAGTGTCTACAATTTTGACCAGTAGTGTGTTAACGGTGATCGCTATGTTGGAACAGAGTTTAGGTTTTGCCTCGTTGTGTTAACATTTTGATTTGATTTGATTTGATTTATTTCAAGCATTGTAGTCAAAGCAATAAAGAAATTACACATATTTATCAAACTCATTACAGAAATGTTGAAATGCATAGTTTAAAAAGACAAAAAATAAAACAAAACAAAAAAGTCACCTAAATCACATTTGCTTACCGTAAATAAATACAGAGATAATTAACTAAAGTTAAGTAAAGCTTGATTTATTGCTTGCATCTTGTGTGTTGTGAATGCCAACAATGTTTTGAAAGTGAGAATCTCCTCAGCTAAGAGTAGACCCAGAGTTTTGCAAATTGTGCAATAACTGCAAATTGTGTTAGGTTCAGTGATATTTTAGAGACTGGTTTAAAGAATCGCACTTAGTATTTAAGCAACGGGGGAAAACTGCAATAAAAGAGATAACAATTATTTGCATTTATGAAAGCCAAAAAGTCACAACGGATTTACATCAACTTTCTGGTAAAACAGCGGCTTCGATCTTCACAGGTATCAGCTGTGAGAAAAGTGCAGCCGTTACCTGGAAATGTCCTGGAAAAGCATGTACGAACATTTCCAGGGATCTCAGCTTCACCTGACCAGCTTTCCTAGTAGGCTTTGGTTCCAGAACAAAACCCACAGCACGTCAGTCCTCGCCTGCTTCTGCAGCTCCTCCACAGAGGACTATATATATTTTATAGGTAGTTTAGAATTACACCAGATGCCTCACTTAAAGACCCACTCTGATGGAAATCCTGTTTTTGTTGTTTTTAACGTGTTCTTGTGATTTTTTTTCTGATGATGGAGGACTTATATTATAATTATAATATAAAATTAGGCAAAAGATTCAATTTAAAAATATCTCTTTAGTCAAATCGTTGTGAATCAGGAGCAGACAAAAATTCCTGAGTGTAAAAAAGAGCTTATTTCTAAAGTATTAAATTCGCTGGGAGGGCTACAAGTTCCCTGCTCCACTCCATTCTGATGCATTTACTTGTAGATGACAAGATCCATGTACATTTTTGTTTTCCTCGTCTGAGCTGGAATCTGGCTCAAAACTGTATGACTGAAGAGCTACAATATTGCTCTCCATTTTTGTTGCACCAGTTCAGGTTGTGAGGGGCTGTAAACTAGCAGCAGATCATGTAAAAAGAGAGCTGCTGTTCTTGAACTCAGCATCAGTGGACATTTAACAGGCAGGCATGGAAACGGGCAGTTTTAGGGCAAAATGCCAGAACTATTCTCAAGCGTCTTTAACTAAACCCCAACCTAAGCTTTCTTTATCTGAGAGGCTAAAGACATCAGATCCATGATATTTCTGCCATTTTTCAGAATTGGGAACTGCTGGTGTAGGAAAAACAAAAATCATTCTTCTATAGGAGCAGAAAATAGTTTGTTTGATAGGCTTCCTGCTGATCTGCCCACTTCAAGACAAACCGAGGAGCTCCTCTGTCTGCTGCTTTACGAGGAGAGCTGATGACAGGAGGGTGGTGGTGGTGGAGGGTATTCGGATTACAGCCGCATTAATTATTCAGATTGGTGTTCGCACACATGCAGCAAACACAGCATCAGCACACACTTCACCAAGGCCTTGGACGCTCATGCAGACAGACACAATAAGAGCCTGAGGGACTTCCCTGAGCCGAGCTGAGGTCGGAGGACAGAGAAGGTCGAGCCACGAACACCCAATGAGGGTTTGCAAAAGGGATAAATAAATGAGACCGGCTGCACTTTGCTGTAAACATGGCCGTTCCCATAACAGTGAGTGCTTACACAGTCGGGTGTCATCGCTGAGGGCGAGCACGGCAGAAAACTTGACCTTGATGAAAGCAGACGACAACCGAGAAGAGATCATTTCAACCAGAAGATATGAAACCAGATAATAGATCTCAAAGAGCAGAATTCCCAAACAGAAACAAATTGCTGGTATGTTTCAGTCTACTCATGGAGTAAACTTTCCAGGAGCAAACAACCAAGAGGAGTCCAAAAAACATGAGCAGGACTCATCCAGGAGGAAATCCAGGATGCAGAAGATGGAAAGAAGTGCAGGATTCACTTTCATTTTTTCGCCCAAACCCTGCGCATTGCACAAGACCCGTTAGTACTGTACTAGTGACAAATGCATGAACCTTGTGCACAGCTCGACTGTTATGTTACGGACACACCACAAATGTGACACACATTCAAGAATTGGCTCAATGCAGTTTCTTGAAGGTGCATTTAACCCATCGGGTTCACCCTGGACAAACAGGAAGGGGCTTCTTCTTTTCTTTTTCTACATGTCCACCTACAGTTGGAAGGCAATACTTAACATAATATACTGTGCAATTTGAAAAATACTTCTGTGCAATACTCATCAGGAACCACACTGTAACAGACTGATATCTCACTGACATTATTATTGATATATATTATTTATGTCTGAATGTAAACGGCTGGCCCGGGACCAGAGAGCCTAATTTCGTTTTATCATGATAAAATGACAATAAAGTTTTCCTGATTCCTGATTCCTGAAGAGGTTTAGTGGGAAATGTCAAAGCAATGCAAATCTTGTGAATCTTGCTCCATGCTTTTTCTTCCACAGCTCTATTCTGATATATGAATATACTTGGTGTCATAGAATTTCGGCCGGGCACAACCCGTAATTATTAATTAGTCCTCCATGATCAATTTTCCAACGATTGGCACTTCCGTGAATTAAAAAAGACCGCATCCATGCTTCACTACCAAATCAGAGTCCCCGATTGTTTAAAGTTTGACCCAGTTAAACTTTCATCGCGCGTTTAATGGCGCGATGAAATAGAGTCCAAAAACAGTTGCAGACATTTGCGTAGCTACGCAAGTGGTCCCTTGAACGTTAGTTGCCGATGGTGGTGTGAACATAGCTTTACAAATTAGTTAATTTGATAATCAGAGTGTAGTTTGTGTCAGCATCCTATGGGGACTTAGGTATCACCTGCGCACCATGTGCATGTAGCACTGCGCGCAGGAAGTAAGGAGCCAATACTCACACCTTACTAAAGACTAGAATGTATCAAAATGGCACTGTACGACAGCATCACCCGTCATAATTGCATGTAACTTACATTATCCTTAAAAATACTTCACGATACCCTTACCACTCACAATAATTGTGCATTCTATTTTCAGGATGTCCCTTGAGGTTCCTTACGGCCATACAAGCCTCAAGGGAACTACAGTACACACCTCCTCTCTACAACCTTCCAGGGGCCGGGCAGCCCTAAAGCCTGCAGGATCAACGTGTCAACCCCTGTACGGGTTCATGTAAATAAGAAACATAAGGTCAGAGTTCAGGTGAGAAAGACTCCTTGGTCAAAAATTTATGCTGTGAAGAGTTGAATGGGAAAAGACACCACTAAGCAAAATAACACAAAGAAACATCTGCATTATCCACCAAAACCTTTGAACAAATAGTTGAGGGAGGGTGCCTGCAGCTCCTCGCTACCCTAGCAGATATTTTTAAAAACGTTTTCCTGATTCCTGTTCCTTCAAATTCACAGACACACGTTACCGTACTTTCCTATTTGAATATTTTCAGTCTTGATGGGCCGGGGCAGTTCTCCAGCAGAGTACCCGATGGTACATCTGCTCAGATGTTTGTAATAATTCGTCTCTTCTTGTCTAAATGAAAGTGAGCTGGTGGAGCAGCAGGATTTTTTTGGCTCTACTTCCAGCTCCTTCCTGACATCCTCAAAGTCCAAACGTTAACGGAAAAAAAACACTTGGAGGCTGTTTAATTTGATGTTCCCGAAATCAGCTTTTATGCACTTGAGGACAACATGACTTTTTCATAGATTTTCCACATGGATCGCCTCTCCTGCATTAACACACACAGCAGCACTTACTGGTGAAGCATCAACAAGTTACACCCAAACATGTGCACGTGTGAGGAGTAATGTGCACGAGACAGGAAGGTCTGGGAGGCAGACGGGAAATGGTTATCAAAGATGATCAGAGGGGCTTTGATAGTTCCTTTAAAAAGTGTGTGAGCGTGCACGTGGGCGTGTGCATGTTTATGTGTCTGATCAGCAGTTTTTGAACAAACTCTGTTGAGAGGAAACCACATGTTCCACATTTCTGGATGCGTGTCATGTTCTCTGCATGAAAGCTCAACAGTTCTCCCCTCAAAAGCTGAGACTTTCTGAGACTCTTAGGCGGCGCAGAGGAACTGAACATGGACACACCTCAAGCTACGCCATGAGACGTGAAACAGGAGTTCAGTTGGAACGACTGCTATCTCTCCTTTGTCCAGTTGGTTACATAAGAAACTACAGTCAGGATGATCTCTCTCAATCAACTAGTTTCAGCAAAACAGAATACACTCACTTAGGGGTGGGTTTGACCAATCAGAACGTCCGTTCACCATGAAGTCCAAGGTACCGGTAAATGTAAAAATTCTTCTGCAAATTTGACCCTTTCCAACAACTATATTGCGAATTATATCCAAGATTTTCGTATTTTGATGTAAAAAATTAGAGAACTACAGTTCATTCTGGGAAATTTAAAGATACTTGATTAATTGGCCACAAAAAACGAGATTTTCAACGTTATCCACCCTTATTGGGTACCAGCCAAGCAACACTTCCAGTTCTTCTGTTTCTTTGTAAATTGTCTGTTACCAGTGTAAATACATTTAGATGACAAACACATCGACACTGACAAGGAGGTCACTGGCATGCACACACAATCACAAACATTTATTTCCTGGACAAGCTCTGACATCACACCCAGAGTTTTGCATAGCGAAGCCCAAAGTGGAGGGCTTTCTTGACTGGAGTTTGTTATGCCCAAAAGTGCAGATAGGGTGGCAAAAGTGAAAGGCAAATTTATGAGTTCCACTAACATGTTGTTAAAAAAAAAACCAACCAAACCACAAATCATTCACAACCTTGAGCTATAAGAAAATCTAAACACTGGTCCAAAAAAAGACAGTCCCCCACACCGTATTAGAAAAAAGCAACAAACATTCTCTTGAACCCTTGATTGTGTATAAGAACTGGACTGAGTGACCTCTGCCCCCTCAAATTTTAAACAGGACGTACCCGCATTTTCCAAGAATGTTGTAGACTTCAATTTAGAAAAAAAAACAGCCATTACTTAGTCATTATGTTCGTCATGTTCTGATTTTGAAAAAAATAAAAAATAAAAACCTTCTTGCAATTTTTTCTCTTCGCAAATTATTCAAGTTATAAACTGACCAATCAAATGTCTCAATAAAAGTATGTGGTCCTGCGTCAAACATGTGAAAGGTTTGATTAACTGATTCTCTCGAGCCCGCTTTCTAGTGGTAGGGGCGTGGACTTCCAACAAGCTCACTCCTGATTGGTGAGAGTGGCTGCCATAGAAATATTGACTGTAGAATTGTATGTGAAAGGGTGTGTAAATGGGTCTGTGACTGTGAAGAGCTTCGGGCTTTAAAGAAGGTAAAAAAATAAAACTCTTTACATGCCATTTACCATAAATGTTGTGTACTTATATCTGCCATTTATAGTCAATTTTGAGACTTTGAAATAAATCCTGCGATGCCCTTAAAGTACCACTTTGATCATCTTTAATCTATTTTCAAAGCACCCCCTGTGGTCTTTTAATTATGGTTATGCTTTTTTAGCCAAAATTAAAAAAAACACCTGTCATTTCCTAGAATATAGTTTCTGCAGAGCGGCAAGAGCCTCCCTTCCCTCCCCGTGCTGAGAGATCTCAATTTACCAGGGGTGCCCGAATCCAGGCAGGCCTCGAGGGCCGGTGTCCTACATGTTTTACACCCATCCTGCCATTGAAGCTCTTTCTTGGCTAAAACACACCTGATCCAGGTAATCAACAGCCGATAAAACGTGATTTATGGAAAACCAGCAGGAATCTGGCCCTTGAGGCTTGGATTTGGGCACCCCTGATTTACACTCTCTGCTGCTAGTTAACAGACTTTCACAATCCAGATTCTAGCTCAGACGAGGAAAACAAATACGTACACGAATCTAGTCTACAAGGATGTATCAAAATAGAGCATAGCTGGGAGCTTGTGGCCCGCCCAGCATATTTTCTACATCACAAATACAATCATTTTCAAACTGCTTTTTTTTTTGTCTGATGATGTCCTCCATCATCAGAAAAATCTCACAAGAACATGTTAAAAACACCCAAAGGTCAATATTGTCAGAATGGGTCTTTAAAGTCTAAATTCCTTTAGATTCGGTCACACCGATACTGTATTCTGCTATAAACAGACTGGTTACTCAAACGCATCATGAATCTGAAGCAAAGCTGCAGTAAAACAGGCAGAAGATAAAGATTTCTGCTGCTGCAGAATCACATTAAATTACAAAAATAACACGCATACCTGCTTTTGAGTAGTTAACTCCAGCTTTTAAATAAAAAAAAGCTTCACTCTACATTTTTAAATGTTTATCTGAGTCTGCATGATGTAAAAACAGAAGAAAAATGTTTTCTGTTATCAATTAATGCTACTGCTTTATCCAGAAAGAGACTCAGGAACCTTATTTTCCTCCTGCTTCTGCTTTCAGCCGGAACAGGAGTGGTGAGGACGGAAAGGGCGTTTAACCACTGACAGAAAATCACCGTTTGCATGGGAAGTCAACACACAAAGGTGTTTTTTTTTTCCATAGTAGTAAAAATGTGCCGGGACGAGCTGAAGCTTGTTGAAGATGCTGAACTCTGAAAAATGTTTGTTTCTTCCATTTTTTTTGGTGTTACCTGTTGACTAAAACCCATTCTGTGCGTGGTGGAAATGTAGGAAGAGGAAAGGAGTCAGACTGACCAAAAGAGTTTGAAAGAATCTGAACTGACGTCAGGAAAATCTGTTTTTTTAGGCTCCAAACTAAAACTGAAAAAACTCCTGAAGCCTGAAGCAACGTTACGGAAAGTTAGTGGTGGTTTTGAGCACCCCCCCCCTCTTTAAATTCCCTATATTGCAGAAACAAGGCCATAAAAACGTGCCCACCATCTGACCCACTTTCCATGACACAAGTAATCTCCTGCACAAACTTCAGCCTGTTTACCGGCCCAGCAGACGGTAAAGCTGGTCAGGGAGCCCAAGCTCCTCAAAGCTGCAGCTCAGCCTGCAGACGCTGACACCCGCCGGGCTGGCCCTGCCAACCCTACGGCGCGGCCACGTGTATGGATTTACTGCAAACACGCCAAGCCCTCTCCCGTGATGTTTTCATCTGAGGGCTCTGAAAGGATGCAGACGGATGCTCCTGGTTTGATTATTTCCTGTGATGAAAGGAGGTTTCGCACACTTAGCTCAGTCCTCACAGCCTCCCTGCCACTCGGTATGTCTCACGTTGTCATGGTAACCCAAAAAGATGCTTTTGACTACCTTAACATGTGTTTGCATAAATGTATGTCAGGAGGCAGCTTATTGGGTGGCAGAGATGTGAGGTACTGCAACTAAAGCTGGAAAATGTAACATTATTTTCCTTAAATTGAACAAGGAGGAACATTTATGAAGTCTCCTTGAAATGGTTCACAAAGATGAGGAACTTTTAGAACATTACTCGAACCTGGAGCAACATAACCAATTTGTTTTTGTCGAGAAAACACACCCTGAAGTGTGCACACGGCGTGAGCAACACCTGCTCTTCCCAGTTACACAACCACCGCCATGGGACGACTTCACAAGTGGAGCTTTTGGGCGTGGGAACTCTGAGGAGTCTGCACAATACTCCCACCACCTTCTGCCCACACAGCTGATAAGTGCTTCATCGTCTCATCACGCGAGCGTGGATCAAACACTGACCCCGAAACCTTTATAGCTTTCTCCTGCGACACGTTTTGATTTGCTTACAAAAGTCAAACCCTGACAACAAAAATACAGGCGCAAATGTCGCCTCTCAACCTGGATTCTGAGCACCTCAGCAGGTTGTACTTTCATGCTGATGAAGATGAACATTCAGAGATAAAGAGGCTTTAAACAGCACACATCATCTACCAGTTATCAACGACTAGTTGAGGTGTCTGCAACCTGAGGATCTGGAGCTGCATCTGGCTCTTTAACCCCTCCATTGTGCCTCCTTGGTTAAAGAAAAATAAAAAGGATTTCATTTTAACAAATAACTTATTCAATTCATTTACAAATAGTTGAAAGACAAGACTGCATAAGTTCTACTAAAACATTTTGACATATTTTTCTGCACTGCATACGACAGAAAATTAATTGGAGGCCAGTAATTACAACCAGAATCAAGGTACAGGATTATAAGACAGGTTTTGTATTTTTGAACAAATTTAAGGTTTTTTTAGTTTGCCTTATGGTTCAAAAAATATGGTGAGATTCATTTAATTAGCTCTGATTTAATTTTAGTTTGTTACATTTAAACATTTCTGTCTGACATGCACCACAAACAGTAAAATAAAATGCATTCATTTTTTTTTACGTCTGACTATGGATGTGGTTGTTTTTTTTAAAGGAACTTGTGTGAACCTCTTATTTGGACTTTTTTTCTCTTTATGTGTATTTATGGCAAAAACCAAAGTATTTTATTTCTATTTGTCTATATATAGTGACAATAATTTGAATAAAAATCTGTGTCTCATTTTTCTAAAGACTTTGAGACTCTTACTGGGTTGTTGTCATTGAGAAATCAACCTGAATGGTTCTTTAAGCGTTGAAGGTTGCAGACCCCTGGATTGGTTGGTAATGCATGGAGGCAGCCAGATCTGTCTGTCCCTTTAAGTTCTTTAAGCCTGCTGGTTCAAATTCTGAGGTCACACCCTAAGCCACAGCCAATTAACCGTGAAGTCCTGCAGGAAAATCATCAGGGGTCTTCATATTTGCTACCAGCTCTTGAACTTAGAGGAGAGAGTGAAAGGGGTGTAGGTCGTAATGACAGGAGTCCGTGCCTAATTCCCTCGTGACAGGTCAGGATGGATGATGGTGGAGGTGGTAGCGGTGGGGAGGAATACCTGCAGCTTTTAAAGCAGCAGAGCATCAGACTGACATCAGCTTTATGCCCACGGAATGGATCTCCCGGCTGCGACGGCAAGCAGGTGCACGCGGCCGTGCGGCAACATCTGACACAAACATCTGCTGCTCCGCGCGGCTCGGCCGGTAACGAGGCCGCCTGAAATCCGCTGACAGGACAAAGCGGCTGACCCTCACTGACGGAGGGGCACGGCGTGCCGCTGAGAGCGCCCCATCATGGAAGCAGAGGGGCTGGGAGGCTGCGAACGTAAACTCACCGCGGTACAGATGCTCGTATCGGCCCCCGCGCGCCCGTGGCTCCTGATGATCCAGCAGCTACTCCAATTGCTGCGGCAGCTAGCTAAACGTCCCGCCGGCGCACACACGCACGCAGACACACACAAAAAGAATTCCCGTTAATTCCCAAAACCGTATCCCGTGACTAAAAAAAATAAAATTCAAAAATAAGGAGGGCACGTGAAGGCCTGGCGTATAGAAAAGCAGACACACGATCCAAAAGCTCGCGGGGAGATAAAATAAAACGTTGTTTTAAGTCACGGAGTCTCCCTCCGCGCGCGAGGCGCTCCTTTGTTGTGAGCATCTCAACGTAAACACTAGCCGAGGGGGCACGAGCAACGAGGTGACGTAGAGCACGCCGGGAGTTGTAGTGTCGATTCCAATGTCCATCATATGCCTACAAATGCATTTAAATACTATCGGATAAGTCAAACTTTTCTTTGTATTTCGTACAAATACTGGAAATAATTGAGTTGCTTTCGTGACCTAATATCATTTTTGATTTAGAGAATTTCCATCACTTTTACAGATTTTGAGCTCCATGTTGTTGATAAATTACGATGTCAAACCCATATTATTTTTGTTACATTTTATGTTCATCATCATTTCGACACCCGACCATTGCTGTTGAAAATATTTCGAGGATAAAACAAATAAAAAGATAAAGTAACTGACGTGTTTTATGAAAATACATCTGTGGTTAATGTAACTTTTCATTGTGTTATTTATTTCTTGTAGGGACAACCGATTGTCCAAAATCCGAGTTTGGTGTCACCACGCGAATGCAACACACACAAACGCACTTGTAGGCAGTTGAGAGTGTTTTAGATCAAGTGCATGAAGAACTAAACTTAAACTTTTATATAATTATTGTTTTAGGCCTAAAACTATTTCAAACTTGAAACAAAAAAGAATAAATAAAATAAAATTTGAAATGACATATAATCAATACCTATGTCAATACTAAATCAAAAGCTCCATACAGGCAACGCTTTAATCAGTTTTGATTGTTATAATATTGTTATATACCTTTCCAAAAGCACAATTAACAATATTAGCTATGACCAATTTAAAGATTTAACCACTTCTTGTAGTGCTCTTATTTTGTAAAACTTATTTGTAAAACGCTACATTTAGCAGTTCAAATAAAACCAAAACAGACTGATACAACATTGGAAATAAATGTTCCAACTATAATCAAATTGTTATGAATAAGTGAAAAAAACGTATTGTGTTTAAAAATCATTCAATTCAATCATCTGTGTATAAACTGCGAATGAACAGCCATAGCAGGTTCTTAAATGCATTCAAAGGTCAGATTAGTAAAATACTTTTTAAAAAAAAGTCGGTATTTGTTGTGTGTTTGAAACTGAGCCTTCAGAAACATAAAGTTTTCTGCTGCTTGATATTTAAAAAAAAAACATCTGTTGGTCTCTGCTGCACCACCTAAATCACACACTTGACCTGAAGATCAGTGAGACTTCTCGTCTGCTGCACCTGGATAAAAAACTGTGGGACTGGTGGCGTGCACGACACCTCTGTGCTTCCCAAACAGCTCACATACTGGCAGTGTTTGCAAGCGCAATCTGGACAGATCTCCCTGAAGTGAAACGGGCTGTCTGTGTTGTGTCCATTTTTTATCTTCATCTCCAGAGTGCTGCATGCGCTCCTCCTGCACGTGCGCTGCAGTTCACAAGGAACTTTGTTTTAGCAACCGCAGCTCTGTGGCAATGCAAAATGTCCGATGTTTACAGAAACGAACAGACTTCTTTTATGAGTGAGGAGATTTTTAATTTTGATATCACACTTGCCAACATTTGTTTTTGTTGCATTCCTCCAGCTTTGCAGGACCAATAACAAAACTCTTTTTAGGTTATTATCCTAAATGTTTGGTAAGTCATTTTTGACTTGCATGAATTACAGCATGTTTATATAAGACGAACATAATGATAAAAACAGGAAATCCTGAATACATTATGACAACAACAGAATAAGATAAGAGATTTTAACAGAATAAAGATTTTTTGGAAAAATAATTTACCTAAATGTCCTAATTCTTTATCTGGACTTGTTTAATTAGACTACATTTTTAGAATTATATATCCATTTCAAAGTTTCTGTGTTATTTTGGGGGCTACACAGTTGTGTAGTGGTTGGCGCTCTTGCCTCACAGGGAGAAGGTGCTGGTTTGAATTCTGCGTGGCTTTTCTCCAGGGTTTCCTCCCACAGTCTAAAACATGCTTCATGGGTTAATTTGTGTTTTTATTTGCCCCTCGGTGTGCATTTTAGTGTGTGGCCTGCAACATAAAGATGACCTTTTCAGGACGTACCCCCCCTTCATCCAACAGTAGCTGGGTTGACTCCAGGAACCCTAAAGGGATTTCAGTAAGTTCTGAAATGAACGGATGCATTATTTTAGTGTTTTTTTATTAATAATATGGGTAAATAAACCTCTAAAATGTTACTCTAAGTTTTATTGAAATATCTCTCGTAATTGAACATCTTCACCAAAAAAACAAGCCGGCTTTGAACAGGATGAGAAAGGGCATTTTTCGAAGTTTTTGCTCTAGAATCAAATTGAAATCTTTCACGTTGTAACCCCTCAGAAGAGAAACTTGTTGTCCAGACGCTGTAGGATAATCATTAAAATATTTGAAGAAGCAATGCTGCAGACACAGCATTATACAGCCTCCTCTGCAAACTTTAAAGGGAAAATAAAAGGGAGGTTTTGTGATGATAAAGTGAATACCTACCTGCCTGCAAAAGGGAAAAATGGAACAAACATCCAGCCTGCCATGAAAATAAACTCACCAACTGGAGACTGAGGAAGATTGTGCTTTCAAACAAATGTCTCTGATTGATTATATTTTTCTTTGCCTTTTCACATTAATTCAAATAATGAATTCATTGAACACAGAGGTTGAAGTCATTCACAGACCTCTGGCCTGAACGCAAATAGCAATTTTAACTTTTCCACACTCCAAAAATTGAAACTACAAAATATTTGTTTCACGAGAAATATTCCATTTTCTGTTTTGCAAGAAAAATAATCTTTTCAAGAAAGTTTTCAATAGCAAAATAAGCTTAGTTTGAGAAAAAATGTCTTTGTGACTGGAATTTTTCCTTAAAATAAGAATTTTTGGTAAGACTTTTCTTACCCCATTGGTAGATTTGTACTCATTTAAAGAAAATCTGCTAATAGGATAAGAATTTTTGATTTATATCTAAGGGGCCTGTTTTTGTAGTGCACTCTTTAGGGATTTAATATGGAAAAAAATGTAATAAACAGCAAACTTTATGATAGACCATTCCATTATTGGCTGCATGAATAAATCCAGTATTTGGGAGAACTGTCTGTGATGTGAGAATTTCCCACTTCTGCAGATACCCTCAGTCTCTAGTGAATTCCTTCACTTAGGATAATTTCATTTTCATCCTCATTTTTTTTTTTTTTTTGCAAAACACCTACTTCAGGCCATTAGGCTGATTTTTTCCAGACTTTGACCAGAACCCTCATTTAGTTTCTGATCCTTTTAAAAGAAATACTTAAAACTACGGGAAAACAAGACCCACACCATCACACTGCCACCCCCATGTCTGAGTCTGAACTTCGGTGTTAAGTTGAGTCAAGGTGTTTGTTGACGCACAGCATCCGGAAAGTTCTTCTGTCTCATCAAATAATTTATCCAGAAATTTGGGGGATAATCCAGATGTTTCTTGTGTCATTTTTTCTCAGCAGTGTCTTTGAGCTCTCTCATCGATTCAATTTTTAAAAAGTCTCTTTGTGACTGTTGAATCATGAACTTTGACCTGAACTGAGCAAAGTGAGGCCTGCAGTTCTTTCCATCTTCTTCTGCCTCTTTGATTTCCTCCTGGATGAGTCCTGCTTGGTCCCTCACGTCTGGGAATGTTGAAGATTTCTTCCAGACAACAGTTTGACGTGTTTGTTTCTTCAACTTGTTTACTGCTTTGTTTTATCAGTCAGTTTGTTTCAAGGTGATTTCTTGATTCAGCAGGTTGACACGGGGTGTGGTGCGTGACTCTGAGCTTAGGCATTTCAAAAATGTGCTCAATCAGTTCATCTGTGTTTTAAAAAAGACTAGATCATGCAGGAAACCTTAAATAAAGTAATAATTTAAAAAAAGAAATCAATTGGGTTTTATTTGTGTGATTCAACGAGGGTCTAGCTTAAATAAGTCCTGAGCAAACCGACCTTAGTCTCTTTCAGCATGTTTTAGTTGCAGTTTCTCATGCACACTGAGGTGGACAGCCTGGTTTGCTGCCGGATGCTGACCTGCACATTTTGCTTCTGCTAATGAAACGCACACTTGCTGCCACGCCGAAGCCAGCAGTGAGGGGTGGGTGTTGCAGGATTAAGTGGGTTTCAAATGTGTGCGCTTAAGAAAGCTTGTGCAAAAGGACACACACACACACACACACGCACGCGTGCACGCACACACACACACACACACAAAGCTGCATGCCCACAGATTGCATAATCTTTGCTCCCATTTTAATCAGTGTTTGAATCCTGCTGTTTACGTTGCCATGGTTACAACAGCAACACCCTCGCCAGCTGTCTCCATGGGCTGGAGGCAGCAGACACACCTTCCTTTGATTCCACGGGTGATGGCTCTGCAGTCGGTTCACTTCCCCAATAAGCAATGTTTAGACAAGCAGAACCATATTTCTGCAAAAAAAAAAAAAGGAAAGTATCTTTGAAAAACACAAACTCTCATGCACCAAGGGCTCTGAACAAATGACAACATTTAATGATGTTAGCAAATGACAAATAAAAAGTTCTCACACCTTAAAGAAATAAACTGCGTTATTTTGGGATATGAAGCGATCCGTTGTTTATTCAAGCATTCACATTGAGAGGTGCAAAGTAGAAATTGTAGCATAGATTGAACATGTTTTCATCTTTTATGGAGTATGTTCAAATGTTGGTGCAGCTTGATCAGCAAAAAAAACGTAAAAAATATTTTTGAACAAGCTTTTTGGAAATAAATTTTTTTTTTTTTTAAAGCTAATTCATAAGATCCATTTAACTCTTAACTTTCTGCACCCTCTTCAGAAAGCATTCTGAATGTGTGGAAAAGTCATCTGGTCACATGCTACGCTGACACGGACAAAGTGTGCGGGTTAGCCCGAAAGGCCAGCCAGCATTTTGTCCTTTGTTGTTGTTGTGCGATAAGACCAAAACATAGCAACAGCTGGGCTGCATTGAGGGAGCAGCAGGGCCGCGTCCAGAAGTCTTCGCTGGTGTGACAGGATTATGTGATAGAAACATGCTGTGCTCATGTGGATCCAAATATTAAATAACCGTGTTTGAGGGCCGGGGCTGAGTGCTGTTGTCGTGCTGCCATGGTGACGGTAACCAGGTGCTGGCTAATGTTTACAGAGTGTTTAGTGATCACAAAGCAGACATGCGGGGTGACTGGACCAAAACGAATCAAAGTTTGCGTGTGTTTACATGTGTGTACTGGCGTGTGCAGAACTGAGAACATTTTTTACTGGCAGCCTTCATACTGATTATGTGTGTGTGTGTTTAAGACATTGATTAAAAACTAAAGACAGTGTTCACACTGACAGAATGAGCTGTAACGTGCGTAACGACTCTGCTTTGACCCACTGTAGGACAAATTATTCTTGAAGCATCACTGAATGGGATAAAAAAGCTGCAACTTGTGCTCGGACCCCTTCCATATGTGCTTTTCTTCCCATTTCCTTTTCGGCTGCTCCCTTCAGGGGTCGCCATGGCGAGTCATCCGCCTCCACACACAGGAAAAGGATATCTAATTCATTCAAGATGTTGTGCACAAGCAGCATTCATGGTTCTGCCCCCAGATTGCTCTCCTATTGAACAAACACCAGGGGGCACCAGATTGTGAAGCAACATGCTAAAGCTAAGATTTTCCGCTTGGTCACATTTTTTTTCTAATACCTGTGTTAAAAAATCTCATCGAAAGGTTCTGTTTTCTGGAGGGTTATTTAAGGTTTGGTTAAAAGATTTACCAGAATTATATCTTAAAATTGATATTTGCTCATTAGAGATTTGCAAATAGCTATAGAATCACAGTAACGGATATCTTCTTCAAAATGTTCAACTTTAATGATTGATCAGACCTCTTTTAGTAAGACTACAGCGTGCATTGGACATTGTCTTCATGAGCCATGTGTTTGTTTACTCCGCCCTCTGCAACACGAGTTCAACCAACCACTTTCAAGGAATAGTGTATGTAAGCGTGCGTAAATGCGCGTTTTGGGCTTCCAAGTTCAAAATGTCTTTCATCCATCGCTACACAAGTTTCTACAACCGCTGTAACCCTTGTGCTATCCTAGGCACTTTACCATTGGGAGTGGGGTCATCTAGACCCACTAGACAGTGCACTGAACCTTTTTTCTTCAATGATTTGTCATCTTCACTGGTGTCCATGGATTATATGAAATCTTTCCACCTTTATCCACCTTTGTCATGGTAGGAATAACACGTCAAAGTAAGGCTGGGGTCATCTAAAATAGCACAAGGGTTAAGGCTGTGTCTCCAAAATGTGCTGCCATTGAACATGTGTTGAAAGTTAAACCAGTTGAACTTTGATCAATCAGGAACTCGGATTTGGTAGTAACATGTGGATGGTGTTCCTTCTAATTCAGAGAAGTGCCAAACGTTTGTAACTTGATCATGAAGAAGAAATTAATAATTGCGGTTTTGCCCAGCAGGAATGGCTGTACACGACACCATGTTTTTTTTTAATATATTGGAATAGAGCTGTGAAAAAAAAGCCTGAAGGAAGATTCATGAGATTTGCACCGCTTTGATATTTCACACCAAGCTTCTTTCAACTAGTGAAAGTCCAATGTGAACACCATGGGCTGAAAGCGGGTTCAAGAATGTGTGTTTAGCGGGTTCTTGACCATGTGTCACATACTCAATGTGAACGTACCATTAGTGTCACATTTACTCCTGTCTAGAATTTCAGGGAGTATTTTCCAGCACAGTCCAAAGAATCTCAATGTGGTTTAGGTCTGGACTAAACTGTCCTGTTCCTAGATTCAGTCTTTCTCAGTTTGAGCCCAATAAATCCAAGGTTCTTCATCTTGGAAAGTTCTTGTGCCATCTGAGAATTAAGCAATCCAATAGAATCAATTGGTCATTTTAATTTAGGCAGTCAGGTGTCAGTTTCTTGGGTCAAAGGGTTGCTGAACCTGGACCAGAGAAGCTTTTGTGTAGCCATCACTTTATTACCTTGACTCCTTTACCCTGATGCCGTTTATTTCTGTGGAACATCAATCTAAAGTCTTCAGAGCATGTGACTCCATGAGGTCACAGAGATGATGGTGCAGCATCATTTCAAATGGGAAGTTGTGCAGGGAAATAAACAGCTATGGAAGTATGATCACTCTGTGAGGAAACTGGATTTTCTAGAAAGGACTGTATTAAATTTTAGGTTGGTTCGTTCCCTTTTCAGTTTCCAACACACAGAAATAATGAATAATGACTCAGAGACAGTTACTTATCTTTTGTGGAGGTTTTACTTCGCCCAAACACGAAGGGGACAGACAGATGAACATGGTACATTCAAAGTCCGAACCAACGAGCTCAGGGATGGGCTTTGGTATAAAAACCCTGCATTTGCATATTCAGAAGATGGTCTGAGGATCTTCGTGTGAAAATCACGCCCACAGGTTACTGCTGGAGGGAAGCTCCAAGGCTAAAGTGAAGATAAGTCTGAGGCCTGGTCAGCAGAAAACATGCACAGAAAAAGGGAGGATGAGAAGAAACTGTGAGGACAATAGCTTGGTTGTGCTGTCTTAGGATGCAATATAATTTTGAGATGACAATACATGCTCAGTGAATTAAGTTTAAACCATTAGTGTAATAAAAGTTAAAGGCAGTTTCTAACTATTCCTAACACACTCAAAGTATGATCACTCAAAAGGGACAGAAAAGAACCAGATAAACTGAATATTTTTGCCACACTGTGCTGGTTCAGTGGTCCAAAACATACTTAAAATAGATTCTGTTCACGGCACCAACCTGTGTGTGGTGTTTGGTTAAACCAGGAATCATAATTAATTATCAGCAAGTAAAGCAGATGCATAACAGGTAGCCCTGTTCTGAATCCCAAGATGGTTACAGAGGTTGCTAAAAGTGTCCTAGAATGACGCAGAGGTGACACCCTGGTCAACGTTGAGTCATTAATCAATCTGTGAGGCATGTTAATGGATTGTGCAAGGACACAAAAGGCCCAGATGTACCACACCTGACAAGACTGGAAGTGCAGGCTGCGCAAAGTGGCGCCTGAAACAATCCAGTACATAACTGCGGGGTGTAAGATGCTGGCAGCGAAAGCATACATCCAGACTGATAGGATGATAAATGGTGATTGCGAACCAACCAGACATTGTAGTGGTGGATAAAGAACAGAAGAAAGCCGTTGTGGTGGATGTGGCAGTGCCACGCGATAGAAACATCAGGAAAAAGGAACATGAGAAACTGGAGAAAACCTGTGATAACTGGAGCACCCGGGGCAGTAACCTCTAACCTGGAGGAGTGGCTACAGGAGATCCCTGGAAAAATCACAGCTCAGATACTTCTTAAGCTCCCAAGCCTCTGGTCGAGGAATCTGAGCTTGGAGGAGAAACCACCCGATGTGTGAATATTCTTCAAGCAAAACCCTGTTAAAGTATGAAGATGTAAATTGCTTGTAATATGCAAACATTAAAATCGAGCAGTCTCCTGTTCATCCTTAAAAAGTTATTCTAAGAACTATTGGGAGCAGAAGATCAGTTAGACAAAATGAAAAGTAAAAGCAGTGGTATTCAAACACGTTGCTGTGTTCCTCACACTCTGTACACTTCCTGCTCGATAACAGAACCCTGTGGAACAACATTTCCTATTCACCGTGGGAGTACAACAACAGTTGCTTTCTTAAACCCGATTCAAACGCTATCTGAGTTTAAAGAAGCTGTTTTTCTTTGATTTGCGATGTGGATCTGCCCGAACTGAATCAGTCCAAACAACATGCAAGCTCTTCTTTAGGTATTCTCTCACAAAAAAATAAAATAGATTAATAAATCAGGTTTTAGAGCATGATCAAACTTAAAGTTTTGAAACTGCAAAGAGCAAAAACAATAAGTCTGGAGGTTTCTAGATTCTGGTGTTTTTAATGTGTAATGTTTTTCAATCAAACAGAAGCAGCAATATGTACATGTGTGCTGACGTAAGTGCTCTTTTAATAATAATTTGCACCCATCAAAACAGTCCCTCGAGACATCTGACAAGGAGAATGTTCGGATGGGCAAGGATCACAGAATTCTTTATCTAAGAAAACACCTCCAGATTCTGATTCTAAAGCGTCAGCAGGCATGTGATTGCGTTCATCAACGTTTTCCTTTTTCCCAACCCTTCACCTTGGTGAACACAAGCCATCGTTTCATGTAAGACGGTGCTAAATACTCGAGAAAGTTCAAAAACAACCAAATGATTACCCTTCCACTGCCATGCTATAGAGCTGGTTATCAAGTAATGTTGCTAGCTGCTAAGTTATGTATAATATACTCAGGAACAACAATAAAAGACCCAACACCGAACGTTGAGGAACCCCACAACCAACATTCAGTTACTGCAATCTGTAAATACTGAGAAAATTACTATAAACAACCAAATTTCCACATTGCATTAATGAAAAATAAATGTCTTTTTAAAATTGCAGATCTATATATTAATTCCATACCTTTATTTTTCAATTCAAATGAATGTTCTTTATTCATAAAATGTTAGGTATAGTTTTAGTTTAGGCTTAATGATTTTTTTTTCTTTTGTCCTCAGCATACATGAATAGATATTAAATATGAAATTTTAAGGCCGATCAAAAATATTGATTCGCTACCAAATGAAACTTCTGATGAATAATAGATAGTAGCTCTTATGCAGCATCTAAACAAGAAGCTGCTAAAGGACCCCCCCTGCAATGAATGGCATTTCAGATCTAACTTCCTGCTGGCCCCGCCAGAAGTCAAGCCCCATCAGCTGTCCCTGCACGATGCCGTCTTTAACCTAACATTAGCAGCGCAACAAAAATGGCGAGCAACATTGGAGCTATCCATCCGTACAGTTTTGATCCAGATTCCAGCTCAGACGAGGAAAACAAAGACGTTCATGGATGTAGTCGTCTACAAGTGGATCCATCAGAATGGAGGGGGGAGGGCGCCCATTGTAGTGTCTATGTTACAAAAACAATCTTTTTCAAACAGCATTTTTTTGTCTGCTCCTGATTCACAATTTGAGTAAAGGAATACTCAGAAATGCTTTTTGAAGCTTACTTTTATTTATATACAGTATGTCCTCCATGAAAAAAATGATAAAAGAAATTGTTAAAAGCACCCAAAACACAATTTTCATCATAGTGGGTCTTAAAGAAAAACAATATTTAATTAAAAATATTGGTTAAAACATGACAAATTCTAGTATTTTGCCACTTTCAAACTATTCTCCCCACAAGATGTTGCAATTCAAATGCAGAAACAACTGAAGCTATTTGCAGATGCATGTTGTGGCATTTTGGTTCAGATTTCTTCAGTCTCATTTTTTGTTCAGTCTTGTTCTGTCGTGTAACACCACACCAGGGTCAATTACTTACCTATCTTTGTTTCAGTTAATTACCACTCTGCGTCGTTAAAGTCTTTGGGTTTTAGTTTGTTGCTGTCAGATTTTTTTTTACAATGTTTTCACATTTGTTTTGTCATTATGTCACATTTGAATTCACAGTTCACAATATACTTTATTTATTGAAGATTTTGCTTCTGCTACCAAAAACTCTTTCCTGTCAGACAGATCTGACCTTTCTGAACCAGGCAGGAGATTCAGCTGAAATTCATTTTGTAGCTGCATGAGTTGTAAGAAGACCTCGCAGGTGCCTGCAGTCCGCTGAGGCTTGTGGTGTCGCTGCATGTAATTACAGTCATTAACCATAATTATCTCTGTTATCACCAGTCGCTGCAATCAGCCCAAGATGGATAAACTCTCATATGTCTGGGAGACTGGAAGAATTGGAAGAGGGTTTGACCAGCAGCTTGTCTGGAGGTGGGGGTGGGATTGAGGGGAGGCGCTGAAACATGAAAGTCTGATCCAAACAAGACATTTCAATTTCCTGTGAAGATCTGGATTTTCATAGTCATGGTGTGCAACAGGGCTTCGTATTTGGTCTCTGTGGGTTTCCACTGTTGCACAACATCAATCATCATAATGCTGGTGAAAATCAGCAGTTCTTAGCCTTTAAACCGTAAGATGTGACTCAGTTAGCAAGATGACCATAAAGAATTAAAGGTTGTATGACTTCCTGTTAACGTCTGAAGTAAAAATCAGACCAAAGCGGCTGTTTTTAGATCATATACTGGTGTGCATGTCTTTTGTATAGATTAATTTCATAATTTTCTCAAAACATTTTTTTATCAATACTTTACTGTAAGAATACTTAAATAATATGAATTTTACAATGTCTTTGGTTTAAATATATTGTATGATTTATCATTTTTTTAGTAAAAAATTGTTAAAATACTATACAAAATTGTATGACACTTGTCTCTAAAGTGTACGTTCACTTTTAGTGAGTGTTGAAAAACACAAACTAAAAGTGTTTGTTCAATATTTACTGCACACACTCAGATGCTTTTTTAGTTTAACCTCAGAGACTCGATTTGTTTCCCAGAAACCATTGAACTCCTCACATCGAGTGAAGATTTATGAACACACGCGCACACACAAGGTCAAAAAGTCGACCACAACCAGTCAGGTGAGGACAAACACAGGAGGACATTGCCATGGCAACCAGCAACAAACAGTGATGCAAGAGGCGTAACAGACAGAGCACCTCTGCTGTTCCTGACCTTTTGCATGTTTTTCTAACAGAAAGATCAACACAAAAGTGCAGCTGAGTTAAAGTTGGGTTTATTGTTGGAAATGAACAGAGGCATGTCAAACAGGAGCGTGCTTCATGTGCACGAAGGACGGCGCAGACAGACCCGAGATCGGATCCTCCGGATCCTTCCAAAGGTGTTTGGTTTTGCACTTCCTTCGGTTTGTGAGGAGGATCCTCGTCGTCAGAAACATTTAGAGTTTTACTTAGAAAGCACAGCATCATAAGACCACATCCACCTTAGTGTGAACCAGGATGTAAGCAGGGTAAGGATTCCTTAAACGGGAAAGTTCATCTCAGGTTTCTTTGAGAACTCAGTTTCTACTAAACAAGAACCCAGCGTCCCTCAAAGAGTAAAGCTGATGACAAACACGAATGCAGAGCTTCAAAATCGTTAAAAAACGGTAAATGTAAACAGTGAAACTGTGAGCTCTCCCCCTGTGGCTCCATGCTGCTCTGCTGTTCCTATAAATAAAGGTGGTGTCAAAAGCCTCCATGAATTTTCCTCCTTCAACTTACAACTAGAGTGACTTCATTGAGACCGGATCGGAATTTCCATGTAAAAGCAGCCAAAACCGGATGGATGCCGACAGTTCGAGGACAGAAAGCTACCGCCTCCACTCTGTCCAGCAAAGCAGAGTCATCAAAACAAATCTACAGTATGAGATAAAGTTCCCACTACCCAGCTTCCACCCGTTTGAGATTCAGGCACCAAGATGACAGCAAGCACCTGGAAATGCCGCCAAAAGACGGCCGGTCCATCCAGAAGCTTCCGCAAACATGAGCAGAACATCAGGGGGCTCTGAGCAACACCAAGCAAACGTCACTTTTTTTAACTTATCCACAACATTGTGCAACATTTGAAAACTTGTCAGCCTCCATTTCTTACAAAACAATTCATATATTTCTTTATTAGTTTCTAGGAGCTGCAGGTAGAAGCTGAAAGTCTACGTGCAGCACCTGGAAACTTGCAGGCGTGATTGTAATATGATGGAGAGTCTGGAGGAGGGGGACCAATGCATTCATGCACCACCCAAAGTGACACCCCCACCCCCCTTCCTCCCTCTCTTGTGCAGGTCTTCCACAGACGAGATGTCCCGGTGATCAAAAAGGCTCCTGGGGTTTCTTCAATGTCCGGCTTCCCTCCGCAGGATGCCCTGGGAGGGGCGGCGTAAAGGAGGGGCTCCTCATGTCCTCAGTTTGAGGATGACTGTGGCCAGGATGAGGAAGAAGGTGTTCCAGCCCAGAGTGACGGCAAAGCCTCGCCACACCATCATTCGAGACAGACCCCAGCCTGGAGAGATGAGCAGAGAGAGGACTCAGTTCTGCAGGAGGCTTGATAGCAGTGGATTGTGGGAAGGGGGTGGCCCCTCCTCTAGAGGACTTTTAACACAAAAGTGATTTGAATGATAAAAAAAAAAATGAACACAGCAAAAACAGAAAACACATTTTAAATCATTTCTTAATTTAGGTAATTTAAGACATTTTTAGCACAAACGGCTATTATTAAATATAATATTAAAGCGCTGAACCTCCAGACCGTCAGACTATCAGAGATGGATCTACGGTTGAGCTTAGATTATCGTTCTGCCACAGAACCAAAAGGTTTAATGCTGTAAATTCCCCAGTAGTACTTGTACTGTCTCTGGAGATTTGTTCAGGCATTATGATGGACACCTTAGGGGGTCCCAGTTTGTTCATGTTGGAAAAAATGGGGAAATGTTCATCATTCGCTGCCCGATCTATATCAGAAATCCCATCTATACCCCACATGCGCAAATCTTACATCCCTTCCGCTTATCACACATACTGCCACAGCTAAGCAATTTGAATTTGATTAGGCCTGGTAGTATTTCCCGACAGTTCTGCCTCCTTTGAGACTGTTTCAGTGTTTGCACAAACGTATGCTTTCCTCAGCAACGCAAAGCTTTCCCCCACTGAATTACAGCACCATAAAATAAAAGAGCGTAGTCTTAGTGCAACACTGAGTAATCGTATATTGTTGTCATTACAGACAATGAAAATCTCAATGTGTGATGGAATGACAGCCACACCTGGAGCTTGAAGTCATTCTCTCTATTGTTGTTTTTTTTATATGTTGGGAACTAGAAAGGAGAAGTAATGAGGGCATTGCTCTGAGGAGATGCTCCTGGGTTACTGCAGCCACTTTTGCAGCCAAATCACCTGTTTGTGTTAATTGAGTTGATCGAGTGTCAGTGGATGGCGGTATCCTCAAACACTCAGGAATAAAATGCAGTTAAATGAAAATGAGTACGAAAAAAACATTTGCACATCAGTGGTACAGATCGGGTAGACCTAGCAGTGTGGTTTGACATTTCACATATGCAGATCTTTACGGTCTGACTTTGCGCATGCACATATCGTGTGCAGATCTTGCAGTCCTGATCTTTAACAGTTTTTTTCTCTCTCGTTTTTTTCCAAATTAAAATAAACATTTTTATTATTGTAACCATTTTGAGAGGTAATTATTAACAACTCAAGAGATTCTCTGACGGGTACGTGCCATAAAATACTTTAGCAGAAGTAGACGCATTTTGCACATGCAGGGACTGTTTGGATGGCCAGTCAGAATCAGGTAGCGGCATCATTTTGCATAAATACATCCTCATAAATTTATGATGATATGAGGTTTGACTGTTTGTATAATTTAAGTCTTGCAGAAACTGCAAACATTATAATAATTATATGGTATTAAGAGTCCTGAAATAGACTGGCAACCCATCCAGGGTCTACTTCACCTTAACACAAAGTGGCGGGGACAGGCTCCAGCAGCCCCAGTTCAGAAAATGGATGGAAGGATGGGGGAAAGAATTAAATTGTATTTTTGAGACTGTACAGAAAAAGCATATTTAAAATCTGATTATTTGTTGCGTAGGCGAGAAGACAAATGATGAAAGAGCAACAAAACCCTAAGCTAGAATCAACTAACACCTTTAAACCCCCCACCCTGGGTGAAAATTTTCAGACTCGGCCCGCTGATAAAGTTTTCAAACAGGAAGCAGCTCCTCTGTTCCCGTGTATCGTGTAACATGGCTGAAGGCATTGGAGAGGGGAGGGGGAGTGTCTTCATCAAAGCTTATTGTTTAGGATCAGTGAGGTCAGAGGAAGAGGAGAGGTGAGGAGTCAAAGCTCTCCGGGAGTCACAGCAGAGGATAGATAATTCATCAGCAGCCGAGAATGTCGGGCCGCATGCGAGCGCTGCGGTCAATTACCTCGGTACATGATGCAGCGCAGCGACTCGGAGGCGTAGGTCTGAGGGAGAGCCAGGCTGACGTAGCGCAGAGGATACGGGATACACTCCACGGGCCAGATGATCCCTGCGCCGCACAGGGGGGGTCAGAGTCAGCAACAACAAAAACACAGAATATCACATTTTACAGCAAATCCTCCTCCGTTCCCCTGATGGTCAGGAGATGAGCTGATGAGAAAGTAACACTTTTTTCAATTCACACCTACCCATGAATATCTAATAAATATTTGTTCTACTGAACTACACATATAATTAAAAACAAAGGAATAAAAAGAAAACACATTAATTCAAAAAATAATCAGAAGTCCCACAACTAAAGTTAAAATGATACTTTCAAATTTTTTTTCCTCAATTGCTTTTGTATTAAAATGCGGAGTACCAGAGTGGTGCAAAGATTAGGCAGAACCAGAAGCGTTTTAGGAATTTCACCAATGTTGACATTAAAGTGACTCAATACCGACCTCTAGTGGAGCCTTGCTATCATAGCTGCTGAAAAATGTAACAACTGGTTTTGCCAAGAATTCCGCTACGACAATGTAAGCTAAAGCCTTTAAGTCTTGATGATTTAATATGTATTTACTTTTCTTGAATGACACTAATGTTTGACACATAGCTACAGTTTTTCGCTACCTGGTGGTAACGGAGTGTACGTAGAGCTTTGTCAACGAGGATCCACAGAAGTTTCCACACTTATCGCTGAGGATGAGGTTGGGGTAGAAGATGCCGAGAGCGGCCTGGTTGGCGCTCTGCTCATCGTCGATAGCGGCTGAGATGACGAGGCCGAAGGAGATGCCCGCCATGCCCTGCAGCACGATCAGAATTATGGCGAGCAGTAGCGAGCCCTCGTTCGCCCGGGGAAGATGAGGGTCAGACTTTCAGAAGTTTCTTTTCAACTTCAGAGGAAATCACACAGAATCTGAAGGACGACAGCTGATGTTCTGAGATGAACAAAAGAACTGCTTCACCTAGAACTGCAACGCAGGTTTTATACCAGGATAGACACTCTTTAAAACAATTAATCTGCTATAGCCTGACAATAAGAAAAAGTGTATTGGTTAATACAAACCCCAAATTCAACAATATCAAAGTAAATGTGACTTCCTGTAGAGAGACGATCAACCCAACAGCTTTCATGTCAGAGAGCTAGCAACAGAGTTTGTGATCATAAACCATCTCAACATCATATCTACAAACGATTAGATAGATCTGGAGTTAAAGATCATGTTGTATTTTTATTGTTGCTTCACATTCTACGCAGTATTGCATGAGACTTTTTTCGGCCACCAATGACCTTACTCTCGTATGAACCGTCTACTCCCACACACAAGGGGCAGGCCGCCTCTTCCCGGCCCTCTGCAGTCAACCTGAACTGTATGTGGCTTCTGTTGGCTCTTTGATCTTATTGTTGTACTGAAACCATTTCAATGTTGCTGAGAGAATTTCCTTGGCAAATTAATTAAGTCTTCTATTCTTGTTATTATATTCTTCTCCCTCTTTCAGCTTTTTCCCATCAGGGCTGTTGCCAATGTTTATTGCAAACCGTGGATGCCCCTTTCCTGGCTTAAAATCCCTTCAAAGCCAACCGGCTTGGGACCTGCACAGAAGTAGAGAGGGGAAAACAGGAGCAAGCCTGGATTCAACCCTGGTTTCTGATATGTGATGGAAAGCGCCGTAAACCAGCACGCAGCTATTCCCATTCTATTCTATTCTATTCTCTATTCTATTCTATTCTATTCTATTCTATTCTATTCTATTCTATTCAAGTCTAGTTTAGTCTAGTCTATACAGCTAAGAACTGAGGAAGTTAGCACAAAAACTGATAATGTTTGGGCCATGGGAAGTAAAAAAAATTACACCTATTCTTTCAAATTATTGCCCATTTTGGTATGAATAGATCTTCTGCTCTGAATCTTACCATTTTTAGGATCATGGTTAATGACGACAACAGAAAAGGAGTTTTGGTGTGGAGACATAAAAACTCCAAAAAACTGTTTATCAGATATTAAAACTATTACTTTGCTCACTATGGAGCTATTATCTTCATGAAGGCCATCAATCAAAATGGGACCATGTAATTTCTTTAAATACTGTTTTTGTTAGAGACACAGCAGTTTTAGAGTTTAAAGGGTTTGTCCTCGTTTAACTGTGAAGTGCTTCAAAATCCAGTTCTTTTGGTGATCCATAGAAACGTGTGTGAGCATCATTTGGAAAACTGCATCAGTGAAAGTGCATTTATGAATTGTGTTCATTCTGATCACAAGAGATCTCTTTAGCCCCCTTTCTATCGTTAAACTGACCCCCCTCAGAATAAAACTGTCACCTTTGGATGCTGTAAAGGCTCTCTAATCGCTCCCCCTTTTTTACTAACATGTGAATTTTTTAGATTTTCTTTGTGTCTAACAGGCTAAAGTTGTCTATGTAAAGTTAAGGAAGAAGGAAAAACAACCCCTCCCGAATGTTCAAGCCAAAAATAATAAAAGAAATGTATATGGAGCTGTAAATAACCACAGACAGAGGAAAGGGGTGCAGAGATAAGGCAGCATTTAAACTCATAAAAGGCGCAAAAAAGTCAGGCAGCCTGAACTCCAGGTAAAAATACTGACACCAGTGTGGTACTCTGAGCAGGTTGTAGCCCCCCCCCAGTGTGTTGGGACTCTATCTGTCACCCCTGACAACGTGCAAAAATAGAGCTGAGGCAAGAGGTCATGTGACCACTCAGTCTCCACAGCAATCACAGCAGGTTGTCGTGGCGATCCCTGGATACGATAAAAGCAGGAAAAGATTTATGGATCGGAGGGCCTTTGCGGACTCCAGCACCTTAATTAATACACACACACACACACATGCACGCACACACGCACACACACACACACACACACACACACACACACACACACACACACACAGAAAGACATGTGCAAAAATCACCAATAAAACTAAACACACATGCAGAGCAGACACACACAACATGCAAAACTCCCCTATACGTACAAAACACACACACATGCAGACACACACATGCAGACAAACACATACAGATATGCAAAAATAATCTATACATACAAAACACACACACATGCACTAAAAAATCCCCTACTATGACAAAACACACACATTGAGATACACACCTACACATAGACAGACGCACCTAGATACAAAAATTACCTATACATACAAAACACACAAACAAAGGAGCACAAATAACTAGCGTATATGCACACTCACAACATCACTTAAACACACACACATATCTGTTCCTAATTGACTATATTCTGATTTAAATCAATATTTGCAAAATATGTGTTTAAAAAACAGACAATTAAAAAAAGGAAACTGTTTTTAAACAAAGTAAAATTACCAAATTATCCATAAAACATAAAAGACATAAAACATAAAAACTATTTTTATATTTTGCTCTTTATAATGAAAATTAAAAATCAAGCAAGAAATATTGGAAAAAAGACGTAAACACTAAAAGAGACAAAAGTGAAGAAATACATTTAAAGAAAATACGATACACACAATTAATAATGGCCAAAAACTAGGTTAAAAGTTTTCAAAACACATTTATAAATAATTAAATTAAAATGTGTAAAACACAAATAATGACAATTTTAACTAAATTAATAAATCATTTTTGTTATGGTGCTTATGTTTTATATTTCATTATTCTGCATTTTTGCCAAATCAATTCTAGATAATCCTCTATAGTTAGTTGTGCAGGTCAGTTAACTTCTTCTGTTGCATGACCATTTATCAATTTATCAGTTGTTTGTTTGTGCCAACTGCCACTGTCTTAATAAAGTTTTATATTATGTTTGTGAGGGTTTAAAACTTTTTTTTTTTTAATTTGCACTCACCTTGAAGACGAGGAGGATGAAGAGCAGCATGAGGCAGATCTGAACGCTGATGACGATCAGCTGAGAGAAGAGATGAGCCAGCATCGTCTCCACAGAACTAACGCCTGAAAAAAAAAATATATATATCACAATGAAAAACAGCACTGTATGTCCAGCATGAGCAACCTTTAGCCATCTGAAACTTTTCTAAATGTTTGTCTCCAACACAGTTTTGCAGCACGGAGGTAATCAGAACTAAAACAACCTTCTTGTTTTCTACTTTTAAGCTGTCTCTGCTTCAACTTCTAACCAAATTCCAGCAACAATCAGTCAATTTACCCACAAAATAAGGTAGAAAAACTTTGACCTGGATAATTTTATTGTATAAATAAAACAAACTCGTTGAATCTTGCAAGGATATTTAAAACCTTTAATACATTTTCTAACACTTGAATGAATTACTTTAGAAAGGTCAAGAATGATTTTCAAACTTCTCTCTACTTCATATTTTATTTTGTAGTTTTTATTATTCTTTGGAGCTTAAAAATCCAAGTTTGCAAACCCTGAAATCAGATGTAGAGCACTGAATGGCTGCTGACTGTCTTTATCGGCCCTGATCACGATACTCCCTCTACTGGTCATGTCTCAAATGACACTTAAATGATGCATTAGTGAGTTTGCATCAATGATTAATGTGGAAAAACTCTACAGGTGATTTTTTTTTCTTTTCAAACAAACCTAGAACAAACACTATGATGAATTTAAACTCTGCAGGCCAGTCATATTTATATATTTATATGTATGAAATATTTATTTATAAAGCGTGGAAAACAGCTAAAAGGTTGCCAAAGTGTTGCACAACTGTCAATAAACCTGAAAAGAATAATTAAAAGACTTTGTTAGAATTAAATTAAAGCACAGAATAAGACAGAAATGTGTCATAAAAGCCTGAAAATGTAATAGGTCTTGAATTTAAATTTAAAAGACATAAAATCAGAAACTTAAGGGAATGTGTGAAGGGAGACACTTTCATCTACGAGAAAGTGTTGTTCTGAGGTTTTCAAGCGCCCTACCAGGGCTCACTTAGACATTGTGTAATGGAGGACATGGAGTACAAGCATCAATTATTTAAAGTGAGACTGTGATGCTAGGCAAGCAGAGCAGAGAACAGAGGGCAGGAGACTGTTCACGCTCTGAAGTTTGGAAGTGTGAGGTGGGAAAATAGGAGCAGTTCACACCAAAAATCGCCTTTTCAAAGGTTGGAAAAAGTTTACGTTTGCCAAAAGAAAAATTTGGTTTTCTCAGTTTAAAAATCAAGTTGGATTCAATCCTTCTGGCATGGCTGTAGCTTCACTCGTGAAGCGTTTAGTTTTACTTTCATTTAGATCAAGACATTTTACTCAAATGGACGTAATTTAGGCTCAAATGTATTGGCAGCAGATTAATGTATGAGTCGTCTACATAAAAGCGAAATCAATAATTTTCTAGAGTCCAGGTTTTGACCTCAGTGGCAGTAAATCCAACACAGGA
Source organism: Oryzias sinensis (assembly GCA_037389245.1). NCBI lineage: Eukaryota > Metazoa > Chordata > Actinopteri > Beloniformes > Adrianichthyidae > Oryzias > Oryzias sinensis. The sequence goes on from CM074500.1 coordinate 18,276,447, forward strand.
AAAAGAGGGCCGACAACAGAACCCTGCGAGACTCCACAGGAAAGAAACAAGGGATGAGGTGACCCCTTCCCAGAAAAGCTCCAATTGGTTGAGAACGTTTAAAATGAATTTGGTAGGAGGGCGGTCATGGTATTGAAGGTTGAAGCAAGCATGAAAGTCGTTTGGGTCCACCAATAAACCAGATGGATCTACTTAAAAAAGTAGTTATTAGTTATTAAACCTGGTTTGACAAAGATAAGCAAACATTCTGTGGATGTGCAGGTACATTTTTACTTTTTTAAAGTAGATTTTTCTATAAATTACTCATGTTCACAGGAACATTTGCAGCTAAGAACAGCTTATCAGCTTATCAGGATCGCTTCTCACCTGCAACCCAGCATCTGTCCAGAAGCCCCTCCTTCCTCTCCAGGACAAAAGAGAGCGCAGTCAGACCCACAGCCAGGTAGAAGGTGATGCTAGAGGAGTCAGAAAGGAACAGGAAGATGTCAAACCAAAGGAAACAATGATCACTTGATTAAAAAAGACAGAAGGTTGTGACTGCGCCTGCACTCACCTGAGCACAGCTCCAGGGGTCACAAACGTGGTGAAGTCTGTATTCTGACTTCCGTAGATCGGATCCTCAAACTGGAAAAAGAAAAAACAAAGACAGAGTTCATCTTGGCCTTTTCTACACTCTTACTGTTTATTTCTGTAAAGTCTCACCTTTATCGGCAAGGCGACCAGGTATGACATACTTCCCATCTTATTGTCCACGAATGCCTACAGACAAACATATATATTTGTAGTTGTTGTTATTTATGTTGAGCCTTTGTTTATTTTGATTTATTTTTTTCTCTCCCTTGTGTAATTTTTTAAAATCTGTTCAATATTATCCCCCTTCTTTAATTTCACTTTGTCTTCTGCCTCATTTTGGTAAATGGTAAATGGCGTATACTTATATAGCGCTTTCTACCTTCTTACAAAGGCCCAAAGCGCTTTACAGTCACAGTCCCATTCACCCATGCACACACACAGTCACACACACATTCACACACTGATGGTGGCTCCGCTGCCAAACACTGGCGCCAACCTCCCACCAGAGGCAAGGTGGGGTTCAGTGTCTTGCCCAAGGACACTTCGGCACATGGGCGTGCAAGGCGGGAATCGAACCTGCAATCTTACGATCATGAGTCGACCGCCCTACCGCTGCACCACGGCCGCCATTTTGGTCTTTCATTTTTTTCTGTTCTAAAAATACAAATTCTTTCAAAATTTTACTTACGTGTACTTGTATAAATAGACCCTAACTCTTTTATTTTGTAGTTCTTTTCAAAACTTATTTGCATACATTTTTGTATTTTCCATAAAACTTCAAACAAATAAACAAGAAAATCTTTTCCAGGTCTTGACATTATTAACAGAAAAGGATTTTTCTAATTACTTTCAGTGTTTAATTTATGGTCTACTACCTCATTTAGTAAGGTATTATAATGTAGCCGTATTTGTTTTTAGTTTTTATCTCCCAAACTTAACTTTAATTTTGTTCATCTAACAGAAACTGTGTTACAATTAGGTGTGTGTATTGGCAAGAGTCTGACGATACGATACGTATCCCGATATTGTACCAGGACACATTTTCTTTTCTTTTTTTAAAAAGTAGGACTTAGAAAAAAACTCTACCTGAATTTCAATACGTCTTCCATTGTAATATTATTGTAAAATTTGGTTTATTAAATGATCACAATGTTGAGCACTGCAACTGTATCTCATATATAAGTTGCTTTACCCAGGCAAATTCATGGTGCTTTTATTTTGGTAATTTAAAATAAAGAAAGGGAACAGTCAACGTTGTCTGATTTCCACAACAAAATCTTTTTTAGTACAAGGAAAAAAAATAGAATGAATGTGCCTGAACCAATAAGGCTCTAAAAGTAGGATTAAGGACATTTTTGTTTTCAACACTGCTTAATGTAGCTTCTCCAGTACTTTTAATTGGTTCAGAGCCTGAATGGTGTTTCAAAATAAAGGGAAAAAACAAAAAACGAATTCTTTCCCGAAACAATAAAGTGTGATGATGCACCATGACAGGATGAAGGAATGTTGCTTTAATGTGGCTAAGTGCTTTATTTATGTGACAGTCTGCATTGCAGCACTGCAGCTACACTTTCTTATACTCGGAAGTAAACACGTATTTCACCGCTCATCGCCACAGCAATGGACTTTTTTCAGAGCGTTGTACACATCACTCTGATCCATCAGGCCGCTGAACTGGAATCTATTGCTGAGAAGTTCTGCAGAACTTTGGCCCGCATTGTCGATAGGATTTTGCCTGATTCTCCGTGGATTAGCCACTATGCAGCTGCAGTGCTTCACCCGTTCTCATCTGAGGCAGCAACATGGCACAGAGTTTCGGTTCGGTACCCATCCTATGAAAAAACTAAGTACCGGTAGTTCATGTCTCATAACAACAAAACAAGCTGCTTCTAGCTGAGACCTTGAAGTGGTCTTGTGTGGAGTAGAGCTGCTCAAAGAGGCTCACTGTGCTCTGCTGCTAAATAGTGGCCGGGGATTTAAGTGGAAAACAAGACGCAGATGCTCATAAATAATAAAATAAATATCGTCCCGACAGCATTTTGAATCAATACAAGTATCAGAAAATGAACTATCGTGATATATCGCCGAAACAATTTTTTCCAACACCCCTAGTTACAATCCCACACATAATGTAATTTTTGTCAAAGTTTCATAACTGAGTCCCTTTGGCACCTGAAAGGCTTCATGAATCTTCTTCTGCAGCATCAGGGCGATCTGTCGATCTGGAAAAAAAAAATCTCGGTCTGATTCTCTGTACATTTCTGCACACAAATGAATTTGATCATTTCTAAGACATTTTTTGAAAAAAAAAAAAGACTAAATCCTTCCACTTTCTCTGCTAGGTCACATGGGCTGTCAAATCTTTGAGTATCCTCTGCATCATTTGATCCTAATCAGTATTAAAAAACTTTGTGGCGTACTTGTTAGGTCCAGCCACACGTGCACCGATCCCCCGTCTATCACCTCCTTGGAAACGTGCCGCTGCATCATCCTGCAAAGATGTGAAGACATTTAGAACGTGATTTCACCAAAAGCTCAGCAGGAGCTCAACACCTCAGAGCAGATTTTTCAGCACAAACCAGAACATTTTCCCGTCTGTTAAAGGAAGAGCTCCCACTTTCATCCTTCCAAAACATATAAATATCACAGCTGAAGGAAAAGCACACGAGGAACAGAAATGTTAAAACGGTTCAACAGGTGGCGCCGTTTTTACACAGCAGCTTCAAAGACAAGAATCTAAAGGTAGATTTGGGCATTTTTTAGCTTTTTGTGTTGAAACAAAGTTTGGGAAAAACTAAAAAATAAGTTTAACATGTCAATCAGGAAAAAGTTATCACACATAATAAAATGTCTGTGTATCTCCTTGGAGACGCTCTATAAATTGCCTTAAATGAGGCGAGCAAACCTCTGACGTAATAATGAACAATAGCAATAAATAAAGTTTCAATAAACATTTTAGTCAGTGTTGGGCCTTTTTTTTTGAAGACTCAACGCAAACTTTTTCACACCATCTGCACACTTGTTGTTTTCCTCCTGACACTTCGTCACACGAGCACCTCATGACTGAAAGGCAATGAGCGTTCTGATTGGCTGAGCCCTGACTCGTACCTGTCTTGGGGTATTAGGAGACAGGACGGACCAGACCGTCCAGCCGCATGAAGGTGACTCACACCTAATTTACAAGGGGTTTTCTTGAGAAACGCTGAACTGAAAAAGATGATTTTTTTTGGGTTTTGTTTTCCTTTTTGTTTTGCTTTGTCAGCCTCAAAAGAGCAAAAACAAGACAAAAATGTGAAATTTCTTTCTTTAAATTTGCGGTAAAAGTCTTGACTTTTAAAGTTTTCTTTAGGGCTGATGAGCAGAAGATTTAGAAAATCGTTTTTGCAGAAAAAAAGCTGCAAAACTGTCTAGATTACTGAATCGGGTCAGTCTCTAAAAACTAGGCTACCCTAAAAGCCTCACTAAGGACAGTATGACTTCTGCTGTTTTTGAGCTTGCAGGAGTTTTTGCCAAACAGAGATGTGAACAAAAAAATGCCTCAGCTGATCACAGCGCTCCTTTTACACAGGACCTGTTTTTCTTGACAGGAGTGGAGCTGCAACTATCGAAGGAAAATGCGACCAAAACAAAAAAATATACATAGGAAAAAACATTTTAAAAAAAGCTAACTGAATTTTCCATAATATATGGGAAATTAAAATACAGAAAAGAAAAATGAAAGATACTACAAAAAGAAAAGTAAAAATAAATATTTACCGGTAGTTATCCAAAGAAGGCCTCTCTAATGCATTTGTAGGCTGTGTTAAGTTATTATTGCATCACTTGGAAATAAATGCCAACAGAGAATTTAAATAATATTTTATAAAGCTCCTTTAGTTATGCATTTATTAGACGAACAAAAAAACTTGAGGTTTAAAAAATAAATAAAAATTAATGGTTAAATGCTAATCATTACACTTACACAATGTCTAATGTAACTGAAAGATTATACATTTGGAAATAAATGAACAAGTGAATTAAGGTGGATTTTAAAACAATAAATTACTTAAATATTGTATTTTTGGAGCATGCAACAAAGGTTTTTATCTTAATTTCTGTTTTTAGTTTGCTATTGTTGCATTAACTAGCCTTTTATTTGGTTTAGAGCTCCATTTCAACATGTAATTTGAATTTTGTCAGAGTTTTGGAATTGGAATTGTTTTATCTTTTTTACATGCATCATTGAAGTTGACTGGATATTTTTCTGACAGAAAACAGAACGCTGCTGCAGGTGCCTCACCTATAAACTGATCTCATCTAACTCTACTTTCCTACTTGTAATTCTGCTCAACTTTGGAATTTTCCTGAAAATCCTGTCCTGATGACCTCAAGAGTTTGCTGGGAGCTGCTTTGAAATTTCTCCCAAAAGTGTGACTTATACTCCAGTGCGACTTATATATGATTTTTTGGTCTTTATTGTAGTTTTTTTTTTTTTGGTGTCTGTGACCTAAAGTCTGAAAAATGTGGTAAGTCATTTTCTGTGGGTGACGTCACACTCGCTCGATCTCAGTCAAAAGTGTCAGTTCTCAAATACAGCCTATGAGTCCACTTCTCGCCGCGCTAAAAGGTTTCATGCTGACACATTCTGCTGTTGATGTGTGATGTTCAAACCTGAGCTTGTAAGGTGGGCTGCATGTCAGTATGATATCTAACAGCTTCTTTTCTGTCAGCTTCAGAAGAGGTCAGCTGCACATGAAAAGAGAACGTCAGGCTTCAGGATTGATCCCGTCTCACCGTTTGGTCAGGTAGCTGGTGAAGTTCTCCCCGAAACCGACGACCCCCCAGTAGTTTCCGTCATACACGCCCTCAAAGGCATCTTTTTGTGACAATGGCACCTGCAGGGTCACAGACAAGTAAGTCACTTACTTTATGACTTTTATTGCAATGAATATTCAAACAAGTGAGCATCCAAAACTCCATTCAGAGTTTTAAAAAAAGCGAAATAAATGAAACTCTTTTCAGGAAAACCCTTTTCCCCTGAGCGGCTTCTATCTCAGGCCATCATCCGAGCATGTGATCTGTGCACGTGATACTGAATTTAAACAGTTAACCATATCGCAGAACTGACTGTGATTGTTCTTCAGGCCAGAGGCACAAACTCATGAAGTGATATTACTGACACCACATTGCGAATAAAAGTCACAGTTTTGAGATCAAATCTTCCAAAATTGCAAACAAAATGTTCAGTTCGTTTAGCTACTCTGTTGTTTAGAGCACACCTGTGCAAATAAATGTTAAAAAAAAAGTTAAAATTATTTCTTTTAACTAAAAGAAGACCTGTTCACAACTGAAATAAACTGGATTATCTTTAATCTATCTTTAATCTGTTTAATCTTGGTCTTTTTTATTATTGACTTGAATTAAATAATACAAAATTAAATACTGTTTATTAAAAAAGATTTCTTAAATTTTCCCCCTAATTAATTAAGATACGTCTTTTGTAATTACATATGAACAGAATCTTTTTTATTCAAATAAGCATCTAGTATTTAAAATCATTTGATAAAAAAACTTTACAGAAAATCATATTTTCCTTATCTTCTTTTAAGAGTATATCGCTCTTATAATAATGCAATAATGCAATGCTAATAATATTGACTTTTTTATGTATTTGAACAAAATATGACATTTAATCCAATTATTAAAATTATTTAGAAAAAACTAAGTGAACCTTGCATCAAAATTGGCAGCCGTTTGATTTTTAGTGGTAGTAAAAGGTTTTATTCTGTCCTTAGCGTAAAATCTTTGGTTTTGATTGTGAAGTTCTGAACAGTTACTTCATCTACTAAAACATTTACATCTTCGTCTTAGTTACTTTGGGAATGTTTGGCATGTTTCATGGCAGATAAGGGATCAAAGGACATTCCAGTCTCTGATTGTCATACATGACATTCCAAAATCCTACCTGATTTATGCTGGAGTTATCTAGGAAGGAGAGCAGAGAGTAGCTATAGGAACTGGAGGAGGTTTCGTTATTCACCACCGCAACCTCGATGCCCCTCGGATCTCCTCCGACACACAAACAGATGAGAGAGACCTGGATGACGGGTAGGAGGAACTGGAAGCACAGCGAGCTGCGTGGACAGCGAGAGGATGAGACGGTGGAACGGAGCGGCGCTGCTGAATGCTGCTCTGATCTGCACTCACCCAGGCATCCTCTTCATGCGCACCATTGTTTTGATGAACAGAGCAGCGACGTTTCTGCCCCTGGGCAGGATGTGGCGGGCCTGCACCTTCCAGCTCGCTGAAACACACACACACACGGGTTCAGGTGGCAGCCTCTGTTTGTCATCCTCTACCTCTTTTCCTCTTCCTATCACACAGGCCACTCCTGGCTTGTGTGATAGGAAGTTCTCATCCCTTCAGTCTCAGGGGCTGCCATGAGCAGATCCCCCCTGCATCCACAGCTTGTCTACGCTGAAACTCTAAGATGAGGGTATTCAGACCACAGGAAAGCATACGGTGAGTGACGATTGCTGATGAACACAAATCTAAGGGAGGCCCTATTGACTCTATATGAGAACTAGACAGATTGAGTGAGATGATTACTGGTTCCATGTTCGAACCAGAAATCATCAGTAAGCAGTGTTTGGTTTAAATCCGACTGAGTCAACATTTCTATGGCAACCACTCTCGTCAATCAGAAGTGAGCTTGTTGGAAGGCCACACCCCTACAACTTCAAACGTTTTGAACGTTCGACATAAGACCACATACTTTTATTGAGGCATCTGATTGGTCAGTTTATAACTTAATAATAATAATAATAATAATAATTGGTTTGGATTTATCTGCGCTTTTCAAGACACCCAAAGCGCTTACATTATGTCCATTATTCATTCACTCCTCATTCATACTTGGTGATGGTAAGCTACGGTTGTAGCCACAGCTGCCCTGGGGCAGACTGACAGAGGCGTGGCTGCCATTTCGCGCCTACGGCCCCTCTTACCATCACCGGGATCATTCATACACATTCACACACCAGTGGAGCCACACTGGAGGCAAGGAGGGTGAAGTGTCTTGCCCAAGGACACAACGACATTTTGGCTGGTGGGAGCGGGGATCGAACCGCCAACCCTTCGACCATTGGACGACCCGCTCAACCACCTGAGCCACTGTCGCCCCCCTTAAATAACTTTCACTGCTGAAAAAATACAAAAGAATTTAGGATTAGCAAGAAGATGTTAAAAATGTATCAAAGCAAGAATGGTTATTCTGACAAATAGCTGGTTATTTCTCAATAGAAGTCTATGGGATTTTGGCTTCTTGGGACCAGTGGTTACTTCCTATTTAAAACGCCAGGGGGGAAGGATCACTAAGTCCAGTTTTCGTCAAAGGAGTCAACCCACAGAAAGACAATTGAATGCCCTCTTGTCCAAAGCTCCACAATCCTGTTTTTACATGCAACCGTTTTACAGCTTAACCTTAATCACATGCACTCATACAGGTGCTGCAAGTTTTTTAGGTTGTCTGGGCCTTTGGAGGGTCGTAGAGAGGACTGCGGGTGTGTCTTGCAATTCCTGAGGCTCGTGGGCCCACCTTAAGGGACATCATGAAAGTGGAACGTACCATTGCCATGCGTGGGTTAAGTTTATCATGAAGTATTTGTGAGGATGATGTAAGTTGCGCACTTATGACGTACAGGCGATGCTGTTGTTACGCCACAGTAGTAAGGTACCAGCTCCTTACTGACTGCGTGCAAATCCTGCATGGGCGGGGTGTGAAGGTGATACCAAAGTGCCCTTAGGATGTCTGTAGGATGCCCACACAAACTGAACGGAATGGTTGCCCGAAAGGAGCTTGCACTTATTACCTGCAATGGGCCCCTTGCACTGTGCACAGGGTTAGAAGAAAGGAAAAATACGCATGACGTACCTGCGTCTCAACTACCCTTCACGTGTTAAGTGTCTGCTACGACCTGTCACCTGCAGCATGCCCGTAGAAAAAATGTGCATGAACATTTTCCCTCGACTGGTTCATTGAGCGTTCTGCAACCTTGATATTTCATGCAGGCCACCTGCATTACCCTGACAGTTTTTCCCATCTTTCACCTGCAGACAGCCCACATGCCCCTGGAAGGGCAGTAGAGACTACGGCATTATATAAAAGTTTCAATTCCAGCAGTTTGGAAGTCCATGCTGCGGATGAGATTATCGGATGGTTATAAAATAACATCTGAAGATAAATAAATTTTTATCTTTCCAGATGGTCAGAGATCAATATGAGAAGGTTAAAGATGAAGGTGCTCCATAAAGACTCGTATCATATCTGTAACATGATGGGTTTTGAAGATAAAGCTGCACTGATAAGTTTTCCACACAGCTTACAGTTGGAAGAAGCTTGAAGTTGAAAGAAGACACTTTTCTTTCAAGTAACATCTGCAATTTACTGGAAAACTAAGAGTTTTTGGAGAAAAGGAAATGTTTGCAGGTTTAAGCTGCAGGCTGCTGAAATCTGTTTGCCAATATTCCCTCGGCAACAAGGGAACCCTGAGTGGCACTCAAATTGAGGACAGTGACTGATTAGTGTGTTCCAGCTTGATAAATTAGGGATAAACCGGGGCATCATCTGTCCACTTTCACATCGGGTCACTACCTGAAAATCTGGGAAGTTCGTCCCCAGCTGGAGGTCCAACTGCCAGAATGGGTTGGTTCTCCTCCCGCCCCCCCTCGAATGACTGGCTGTTCTCCAGCTGCCCGCTCTGCGGACTGGACGTCTGCATGATGCTTTTCTGGTCTGTGGTCTCACACAGCTGCAGGAAGGCGTGCTCCAGAGTCTGCAGGACACCGACGAGGTTCAAACTTAGTTTTTTCAGACGCTTATCCACGTCAAATGCCAAACGCAGCATTTACGCAGATGAAGGGGCGTTTTTTTTTAACTCTAAAGATAATTAAACTAATTTGGAACAGTGGGCCTTAAACAACTAAAACAACTGAACTATGAGGTACAATTATCTGAAATTGTCTTAATACTAATTTCATTTTGTGTAATTATTTAAATCCCAGTATAAATAAAAAAAGAAAAGAAATCTACAAGAAATAAATAATTTTAGAGTTTAAAATAAAAAGTTCACCTTGTTTTTTCCACAAGTTTTCATAAAATACTAGAGGATTTCCTTGATTTCATTCTAAATTTAATTTTGAAATGAAAATGTATGTTGTTGAGCTGATTTAGAGGGTTTGGACCTTTATTTTAGTCTGATAAAATACCTGAAATAACAAAAACAAACAAAAAAGCTTTTCTTGGTTTCTTCTGAATTGAAGTCTCATGCCTGAGCTCCATCTTTCAAATTCAACTTTATTTAAATAGCAATTTTCCTGCTACAGAACAATTCAAAGTGTTTATGTTTTGATGCAGATAACATTGTTGCCAACTAGTGAAACCTAGATAACATTCAAATTTTGAAAGCTTTATTTAAACGTCTAAATATTCAAATCGTAGTTTTCTATGTGTCGTCTGTGTATTTTCACATGACAATATTGCTTCTAATTTTGAAGATGCTGGAATAGAATTTTCCTTTCTGGCTAGCAAAATATCTATTTGGTGAGCTTATCACAGATTTAAAAAAAATAGTAATATTGAAAATTTTTGTATGATTGAACTCAAAAATTTAACATGTTTTTCTTCAGTTAAATCTGTCGGGACAAGTTTGAGTCAAAAGTGATTGGTGGAGAATGATGGGAAAATGAGTCAAAAGTCAATATGAAATCCTTTTTATAGTTTGATGGGACTATAATTTTGAGCCAGTATCCATGAAGAAAGAAGGTAGAATCATGAGCAAGCACATTTTCACTTTGCCTCAAAACTTTTTAAATTAAGTTTTCTTTCATTTATTGATGAGCCATATGGTTGCCAATCAGAGATGGCTGAAAAGCTGGATAACAACCATAAGGCTTGCTGGCAACCATAACTGCTTGTTTTGTGCTTGAACAAACTCACCGTGGCACTGTGCTGTTTCATGACGGCATCTGGATGTCCCTCCGCCAGCAAATGTCCATTTCTCATGAGACCAACCTGGACAGACGTGACAGAACATCAACAGACCAAAAAAAAACAGATCCTGACAACTTTGTTGTCACATCTTCTACACCAACAATTAATAATAGAGAGTCAATCTCATCCCAGCTCTGTCTTCTTTGAAGGCCAGAACAAATAATGAATAAGCTGTGGGTCAAATGCTGCAGGTAAAGGCTGCAGGGGATCTTTAGCTCGAACACCTAATTTCTTATAGATGGTGACACACATACTTGAACTGTTTTGCTTCTCTCCTTGACATACTTGTGTCAAAAAGTGAAGGGCAAATGAATGAGCTGGTCTGCGTCATCTTCCCTTAGTTGATCTCTCTACCGGCTGTCATTATAAAGCTAAACATCCCCAAGCAGTCTGACAGGTTTTCATGAAGACGTTCTGGCCCTGTGTTCAGACGCCGCACCTAAGTTCAAGCACTGGGACACCCAAACACGCAGATACGTGAGGTATTCCGCATAAAGTACTTTATGTTATCAGGGAAGCTGGAAGGCTGCTTAAATGGCACTTCAAACCAGAATGTGAGGGTAACGTTTGCAAACACTAAAACTATTTGCTTTTCTCAAAATCAGCACAGCCAAAAATCTAGGATGTAGAAATGAGAAAAATATTATTAAAATGAGTCAAAATCATTTTACTCTATACCCTTGACTACAGAGAAATTTAATTTAAGACTTAAAAAAACTTAAATTGCACTATTTTTTTTGTTTCATTTTAAGGATGCTTTTTAAAATCTCATGTTGACAAGTTACTGCCATACACTGTCATTATTTTGGAAACAAAAATTTAGATTTATGTTCTAAGAGTTAGATTTTAGGAGGATTTTTTAAGATGGGCCAACTTGTACTAAAATCATATTCTCATAAGTCATTTCAGCTTATACCACTAGTTGTTCGTCACTGTAATCAAAATGAACTAAAATTAGGTGCAGAAAAATTACAAATCATTTACTTAGAACTAGCAAAAAAATTAATTAATTGGGCTGTATGATATTCAATTTAGTTTTATCATCTTATTTTTCCCTTTTGAATTCTTATGTTGAACTCCTTTTTTCTAGTTAATGTCTAGAAAGATATCTTGTTAAAAATATTTGCTGCATGGACATATAATTTTACCACTTTCTAGTGATTTTCTTCTTCTTTTATGCCTACTTTTAGGTTACATATTTTTCATTTATATATTTATGTCTAAAATCTGGACAATATCTGAAATTAGCTGCATAGAATTAATATAAAAACACCTTGAGCTCAGCTGGTAAACATAAGAAAATTGTACCAAAAAAACAAAGGATTTAAAAAGCTTTCATAGATAAAGTCCACCTGAGTCAAATCAGATTTTTAGGTCATTTTGTCATCTTTTTCTGTATAGGAGCCTAGAGGTGATAAAACATGTTATTTCTAGAAATGTAGCACCTGCAAGAGAGGCGTCAGAGTTCAGGCTGTTCTTAGGTTTGTGTTGCAGAACAAGTTACAGCGTCAACATTTATAAAAAGATCTTTGCAACTCTGTACAGACACAAAAGCTCATTTATTTACTATTTTTTACCTTTAAAAAAGTTGAACTCATGAATTCACATATGATTTATTAATTAGAGAACAACATGTTTTATTACGTTCTGGTGGTTTAGTTAGATGTTTGTTCGGCTTTGAGCTAGGAGAGCCTTTCTGATTTATTTTAAAACATTCTGAAATACCTTCTACAACAGATTATTCTATAATGCTATTCTCATGCTCTAGCCTTCCCACAAATATTTAAACTCCTTTACCTGGGGAAGTGACTCATTCCTAACCCAGAGGAGGAATTCCAGGTCTGTTTGTTTTTAGCTTTTTTTTTGTTGCCTTTTTCTTCCACCACTTAGCTATGAAGAGAATCTGGGACAAAGGGCAATCCTGCTGCACAAATGTAACTACATAATCTTAACTGGGGTTCATGCTACATTCATACAAAAACAATTCAATGTGAGATTCTGGGAAAATTGTAGGTTACTTACATATTTTCTTAAATGTTGTGTCTCCATTTTAATTTAACACCAACCATTCAGGGTTAGTCAAGTTCAAATTGTGGAACCATGAGCTTCAAAACATATTTTAGGTCTTTCCGCTCTGGCACAGTCAAATGGATTCAGTTCAACTAGAAGGGGAGCTAATAATTGCCCCCCCCCCCCCCGCCCTTCATATGCCTTAAAAAATCAAGCTTTGTCTGAATGAGCTCTAAGCAACAGAAAAACACTGGAAGAATAAAAGCAGCTAGTGCTCCTAGCCCTCTGATTATCAGATGTATTAGTGCCTGCAGCTCTTCATTACACACATTAATGATTCCTTCTTCTTCACATTCACACTGTGGCCTGATTTTTTCTCCAACAAACTTAGAGCTTATGGAATTTTCCCTCTTTATCTGTGAAAAGTCTGATTGCATTCACACTTAAATGAAACGCACCAGAGTTCATTTGCAAGTGAATAGGGAAGTCCTAAAGAGGATCAGCATTTTCTCATTGCATCTAAACCAAAGATAAGATTTAAACCTTGCAAAACCTAGAAGACCATCAGAGGAAACCTGACCTGATCAGACTGATGCACACCCAGACTATAACTTAGCTTTGCTAAATCAGTTAGGCATACGATTGTTGACCCTTCTGACATAAACAAACTGGTATAGAGTAGGAATACAACGATTCACCTTCACCACGATTCTGTTGATAGAGTTGTGGCATCCCTACGTTTTTCAGATATAATGATGATTTCTTCCCCTTACTCCAAATGAAAAAAATCTTTCCTTAAAATTTGTAAGATAGTCATTTAGACCGCCTTTACACTGCATGGTTCAAGTGACCCAATTCCGATTTTTTTCTCTCACGTGGCACAGATCAGATATGATCGGTGAATGTGTAAGCAGGACAAAAGCGCGTGGATTCCGTTTTTCTTAGATCGGATACAGGCCTCTCTCATATGTGGAAATAAATCGGAAACGAATCGGATATGTGTATTTGCGTGTGCCATGTAAGCAGACAAATCGGATATTCCCCAGTAAATGCGAGTCGTACGTCAGTGACGTCAATTCAGGAGACCACCAACTGAGATCACATGACTTATTAAGATGCTTTTGTGCGCTGATTTTGCTGTCAGCGTGTTACCTTTCAGCCTCAGGGTTCAGACCGTAGTCGGAAACCGCTGTTATGTCCGGTCCGGACGCAAACGGTAACTAATGAAGCGGGACACCGTTGCTCTGGAACAGGCTATAAGCCCTTTATTTCTTTGGGGGGCGTGTATGATGGGGACCGTGTGTGTGTGTGTGAGCGCGAGCGCGCGTGCTTGCGTGTGTGTGTGTAAGGAGAGAGCGGGTGTGAGCGCGGAGCGGGGGACTTTCGGAGAACTGTAAATTAAAAATAAGGTGTCTCGCCCAAAAGTTTTGGAGTCTTTCTTAACCCACTCTGCAGGCTGAGGGTTCAGAACGGAAAAGAGAACCCCGAGGAAATCTCCCGTGTGTTTCTGACTACGGTCAGAAAAGAGAAGTCATCGCGCAGGAAAGGTTCAACACTTGGATCAAACTGTTCGGGCAGCAACAACGTCTGCAAACACTTCATCATTCAAAACTCAGAGAGAGCCGAGCAGCCCCCCTTCTTTTTCCTCCCCCGTGCATCCCCTCAGGAGCGCCCAAGGCAACGCCTCCTTCCGTCGCCGCCTTGCCTCCATGACAACCACAATCACAAAAGTCTGGAGGAGGTCCGCGGAATGCGGAAATGCTGCTACGTAGTCCTCAGAACGTCTACGTTTGATAGTTTCAACATTGTATAGTGTAAATGCATAAATCAGATACGGGTCACTTTTAAAAGATGATGTCAGCGGGTCGTCAAAAAAATCGGATATAGTCAGAAAATCGGATATGAGCATCAAGACCTGCAGTGTAAAGGCGGCCTTAGAATAATTTGACAACTGCCAGTTAGCCTAGCTGAGAAATAAACCTGTAGAAAGAAGCAGATTTGAGATTTGAAGAGAATGTCTGCAAAGCTAACAGTAGACCCATACAGAAATGTATTTTATTAAATAGTTTCCTCTAGGAAGCTAGCCAATATTCCAAACTTTCCTGTGTAAATGATGTGATTTCCTGGAGTTCCCAAAGAAGATTAGTCCTACAAAAAACCTGAAACAATGAATAAACTTGTGGAATTAAGCGTTTGTGTTGAACCAGGAGTTAAGCTTTAGGGAAAGCACACAAAACAAAACACATGAACTGTATGAAATGTGTACATGGCAGTATGCTGTTAGAGACTCAGTTGGTCCCGTGTAATTCGCTATAAGAGGAAAAATAACTAGAAGACTGAATTAGGCTAATGGCAAGTAAAGCTCTTTGATGCTCTTTGTTCTCTGGATTTGTTTGTTTCCAGGGAGCTCAGACTATGCAAAGTCACAACCACAGACTTCAGAGTTCTTGTTCGTTGAATTGGATCTTATCTCCCTATTGTTATCACAGTGTGACTCATTATTTTTTACACTTTGGCTGTTCCTTTGATGCACTTTCAGCACTTTCAGACCCTCAACCTGTCATTTCTGTGCTTCTACTGCAACACATATTTTAAATCCTTAAATACTCAAGCGGTTAGTATTTTTAGTCTTTGATATGATTTAATTTAGGTCATAGTGGAAGTAAACCCCCCCCCCCAAAGATTATTTATGGTGAATTGATGTTGAGGAACACAAAGACAGCCTATGTACAAACTCAAACCCTTGGTTCCTTATTCAATTTGACCATTTGTTCTCTCTGTCAAAGCTCATTATTTATCCAAACCAATTATTTTTTAATGAGGAGGTATGGGTGGTATGCTTGTTTGCATATTTTCGTAATGAGCGTGCTCATGCAAGTGAAGGTCCAGAGGACATGTGTGAGTTTCCTTACCACGTTTGCCTGCCTGGCTTCCTCTATGTAATGTGTTGTGATGATGACGGAGACTTTTCCTGTTTTCACGATCTCTACGAGGTGCTGCCAGATCCTTCGAGAAAGACACAGGACACAAACATGTTAGGTAACAGTTCCCTCTGCTCACTAATGGAGTTTTCCTAAAGTTTCTTTGCAAAACCAGCCGCTCTGACCAGACTTTTATGATGAGAAAAATGACAGAGAGGCGACGCCCTGGGGCAGTCAGGCAAGCATGGTTGCTTTTCTGTAGCATGATCTTTGTGCAGACTTTGTTTGGGAAAAAACCTTCCTACCAGAGTCAACTGAACATAAAATAGCATCTCTTTTCATTTGTTTTTTTTTTATAAAGTTGACATACAGAAATGCATAATTTCCTCTTTAGAGCTTTTATCTGACAAGAGAAAAATGATCAAACAACCAGAGCGGAATTAATGTTGCACCAGACAAACAGGCTCAATTGACTGACATTCAGAATTTCTGTAAAAATATTTACCTCTACAATAATTATATTCATAAAACACTGAAAGAGACAATGGGAGTTACTATTTAAGCTACTTTTTTTTATTCTAATGATCTAATCCTTAATTATGAACATGATGTCAGACCTTAAGTTTGTCAATAACAGCTTTTCTCGCCTTAAACTGTCTCATGACTGGATTTACTGGATCACATTCACTCTCTGTCTTTTGGAACACTTATTTTCCTGTTGAGGGCATTGGAATGTGGTGAACTACTCAAAGAGTTGGTTGTTTTTATTTCATACTTTATCAACTCAAACAAAGGAAAGCTTGACCATACAACCTTTGTAAAAACTCATAAAAGCTGGCAGATGCATCAGGCGTTTGTTTAGCTGACTGTGCACCGAGTTGGCGTAGATTGCCCCCCCATCCCCAAACCCCCACCCCCTCCACCGATAAGTTTTAGGGTCAGATACCAGCTCAGACGTGGAAAACAAAGAAGTTCATGGATCATTTTGTCTGAAAGTGGATGCATCAGAATGGAGATATGATCTTTATTAAACTGCATTTTTTCTGCTCCGGATTTGAATAAAGAAATACCCAGAAATGCAATTTTGAGCCAAATGTTCTTAATATATGTCCTTCATCATAAAAAAAGGAACACGTTAAAAACACAATTTTCATCTAAATGGGTCTTTAATAAAAACATTGAAATCCTATTCAATCTGCTGTGGTGGGGATGTTAGGCAAGGATTCTAACAGTAAGTTCAGTCCTGCTTTGATTTCATTTTTAGCTATTTTTTCTGTTTTGACCAAAATTGGAGGATAAAGTTTGTGCACTATTGTTTCCATTAGGGGACATGGGAGGTGTTGTGACACCAATCCGACAATGGATCTCTGGCAGAGGGTTGCATACTTAGCCCTGAGGACGGGGTCTACTCCAACCGTCGGTTCGTCCAGGATGAGCAGCTCCGGGTTCTGCAGAAGGGCAGCTCCGAGCGACACCCGTCGCCGCTGGCCACCACTGTGACACAGAGAAGGAGAAAAACCGTCAACAGGGGAGGTGGGAGAACACCAGACAAATCACCTCCTGGGTTCCTGAGTGTTTTGTCATCCACCTCGCCTCTGCGCAAGCTGCTCAAATCCATCAGGAGGTGAAAGGTGGGAGCAGAAAGTAGCCAGGGCAAAACATTCAAGACAAACCAGCCAGGCAAGAGACCGGCCAACAGGCATTCCTGAGGCAGGTACGCTGGAAGATGACATAACCGGCCAGAACAAACTCTGAGACACTACATTTAGAAGGTCACAGACCGCAGATGTGTTAAAGTGGACATGAGGGGAAGCACCATGTGCAGCATGTTCACACATTCCACAGACATCTGTCCTGTTGTTCCATCAAATAACAGACAGAACAAACCAGAACACGACTCAAGCTGGATTCCCTCTTACATAAATATCATTAAAAAACTCAACTCTTCACTAAAAATAACTAATTTTCTCACAATCTGCAATCAAAATTGCAGCAGATCATAAAAAAATGTATTTCTTTTTGTTTTTGCATTTTTAATGTCATGACTTTCTGTGGAAATGCCTGGAAAAACAGGAGACATGATCACCTGCTTTGCGGCGTGGGGAAAAAACCTTGTGGGAAAAACTCAGATGCCGATCAGGTATCGCAGTCACAACCAATAGTTTTGTGTGGGATGCCAAAAAAAGGGGCGAGGCAGGAGGTGAGGTAACGTTGCTCATTTACACGTCCTGCATTACTTCAGCACATTTTAGCTGAGGCAAAGAGGGGCTGCTGCGCCCCCGTTTGTTAACTTCCTGGAGAAGTGGCTGAAGAAAATTGAATGTAGCTGGAGATGTTAATAATCGACCATCTTTGTTTGAACGAATCATATCTCCTTAATGTTTGTCTGATGCAGAACGCACAGGTTCAGGTGATTAAGGTCCAAAGGCTACAGTGGATCATAAATCGGATGAAATGAAACCATCTGTGAGGACCGGCGCTGATAAGGTCTATAACACTGAAAACTGTTGGGATGGGCTAAAAATGAAAACGGGGTGTAAAGCAGAGTCGGGGATTAACCTGAGATTTCGGATCAGGCTGCACTTCTGAGGCAGATGCAGGAAGTCGACGAGGAAGTTCATGCGCGCCTGCGTCTCCTTCTGCGTCAGGCCGTGGATTCGGCCGAAGAAAGTCAGCGTGTCGCTGATGGTGAACTCGTTGTATAGCGCCAAGTCCTGCACGACACAAAAACAACTTTAATTCCTGAAATCCGGACTACAATGGTGTCCAAACTTCCAAATACCTAAGAAGAGAGATTTTACTCCAAGATTTTGTAGACAAAAAAAGTATTTCAAAACTTTATTTTTTTAATTAAAAGGGTCTACAACAAAACTCAACAAACTCCATGGATCCATTTTCATTTAATGCATTTACTCTTTATTTAACAATAAATAAACACTGTTTTTGTTGCTTTTCGGATTACAATTTTATCATAACTTTTTCTGTAACTATTTGTTATAACAAATATCTAAAAATGTAATAAAAAATCAAAAAGTTCAACTCGATATTTTAGTACCTTGTACAGAAAATGTAACCCTGAACGTTGTAACATTTAAAAAACTCAGTTTTGAACCTGGATATAAATGATAAAACATCCAAAAATCATATTTTTCATTAACTACAATAATTTTTAACATTTGGACATTTTAATCATCTAAATGAAAGACAATTTTCAATCATCAGAACTTTAGCTGAGCTGTATCCATGTTCAATATTTCAGTGGTATTACATCCTTTTTGCACTATTTACAATAGTTGTTATAGAAATCTGCCATTTAATTCAAATTGACTTTTAACTTTTTCTTTAATTTTCAGCTCTGCACTTAAATAAAAAGAGGATTTACATTAACTGTCTTAAATAGTTTGTTAATAGACCGTGCAGATACTTGCAAATTTAAAGTTTGTCATCCTTACAGTTTGATAAATGCTGCCCTTTTATTACAAAATAAAACAAAGCACATTGAAAAGTGTTCATATTTGTCTATAGTAACAAGATTCAAAATACTATTTTTAAGACAGAAAAGTCTGAACTTTTGACTTTCATATTCATAAAATATTATTTGATTTTTTTTTATTCCCTAGTGTATAAGGATCATAGCTGCAAAGCAAGTCCACATCATCAGCCCACCACCACCATGTTTTGACATTACTAGGTGTCCTTCCAGATGAAAATCTGAGATCTGAATCTGATTTGCAGCTTGTGCATTTTTTTCTAACATTTCGCAGAGAAAATGCTTTCCTTTAAATGTCAACATCAGACAGCAGAGGCAGGTGAGCTTTTTAGGCGTCTCATTCCATTTCTCAGATGATTCTAATGCTGACGGGTTGCACGTGTGCCATGTGTGCAGTGGACCTCATCAAACCTCCCATTTGACAGTGTGAGGTGGATTCATGGCTCAAAGCAAGCTGCTGCATGTGGCTAGAAAAAACAATCCCGCTATAATTTTCCTCTTCAAATGCCTCAAACCTTCCACTCACAAACATCTTAAAAGAATGTCACAACACTGCAAGCAAGCACTCCTCTGAAACTTAAACAGCATTTTACAACATTTGCATTTTAGGAAAACTCTCCAACTTTTGGTCTGATTTAATTTACCTGTGGCATGTATCCGACCATCTTTCCCGGAACGTCGTGTCCGGGAAATGCCGGCGGCTTTCCCAGGACGGTGATTTGCCCCCGGGAGATTTTCAGGGTTCCCACGATGCATTTCAGTAGTGTAGTTTTTCCACATCCACTTGGACCCAAAAGGCCATAGCTACACAGTAAATTCAAAAGAGCGTCAACTCAAAAGATCATTTGTCTTTGTTGTGAAATCCCATCATCCTCCATTTTCAGATGGACTGAAGCTTGTATAGCATTGCCAAACTGCCAAAGCAAAGACTGTATTTATCTGAATGATAATAATTAACCAGGTAAAAACCAGATCTCTATCTGAGCCATTAAAAAAACTGCTGACAGTTTCGATTAAATGAAAAATCTCTGATGAACATTTATGAGCTGAAATGTGAAACCAAACACATGGAAAGTTGACCAAATGAAATGCTTTAAAAAAAAAAAAACTGTTATATGTTTGTAATTAAAAAAATGGTTTTGCCCTTAATAATTGGTATGTTAGTGCATGCCAACTGCATGAATATGAACCCAGGTTTTAAGAGAACATTTGTGCAACAATTCAGAAATAAAGAGAAAGTTGACACTAATTTGCACAGTTCTGTCTCTTATGAGCTGCTAAGGCAAATTACCAAGACAAATTATTAACCTGCAACAGTTTTACTCAACCGGGAGTTATTGCAACAAAATGTTTATAATACTTCTGTACTAATGTTGTTTAAAGGAATATAAACTATAGATAAAGTTAGACCCAAACCTCAGGAAGTTTGATAGGCCAAGCAAAACATAGTCTATTTGAGTGTACCACAAGTATATGTAGTCCTTAGTAAAAGTTAGGCAGTAACCTTGAAGTTTACTTTTTACATACTATTTACTTCATATATTAGAAACTTAAAAATATTTAAATTTAGTCTGAAGAAGGATTCTGTTAGCATACTTCCAACACTACATGTACATGGTCTATAGTAGATGTGCCATTCTCAAGTATACTTAACAAAAAAAATATAGGTGTACTCATTTTGCTTAGGGAAGTATTTGTATTTCATGACTCATCAAATTATGGTTATGTGGTTCTGTAAAAATGTGTTAGAAGGTCAATAAAATTAGACAAAACACACAAAACTTCATGCTTTTAGGAAACATCACAGGCTCCCTTCTCTAATGCATCTACTAGAAAAGTTTCACTACTACAGAATGAAACTAATAAGGTCTGACGCCTGATAAACACATGAGCATTTATAAAATTGTTGAGTAAGGATGTCACTAAATACTTTCATGACTGTCATAGTAGTCATACCTACCTTTACATACCTTTACCTTTCCGGCACAGTTTCTAAATGCAACAACTACCTTTAAAATTTTCTGGCTTATAAGGTTAAGAACTGCAGATCTGTGCAAGAAAAGCAGGACACCAATCATATGTAGCGTGGCTCTCTGACAGACACTAAAGACAAGAGCCAGACGTTCAGTTCTGGAATTCCTCCCAGGAAATGGAAGGTAAACTGTTGCTGCAATGCCATACTGTATGTTCTCTGTCTCTGTCTACACTGCCTGTCCTTTTGGGTGATGGAATTTTCCTGTGTCCAGAGCACAACAAAAATGTATTTTTTCGAAGGGACACCTGACTCCGACGGCAGGAAATGGACATGTTTGGCAAGTCATCAGTCAGTAGGTGGATGACAAAGGCACCTCACCCAAAAATGCTAACTTCATTTGCACATCAACTGATCAGGAAGAGCAATTCTGTTTTGTTCCCTTGGTATAGCATCACCATTAAAGTCAACGTCTTGAATATACGGCCAGATTTAGGTCAGAACAGCTCTACTCACATGTGACCCTGAGGCACCGTCAGGTTCAAGTTGCTGAGGACCTTCAGTTTGCCGTACGAGCGGCAAACATCTCGGCAGCGGATGGCGGAATCGCTCTGTGCGGGAGGAAGAGGTGCTTCCAAATCAGCCTTCATGCTTCCCTCCTCCATTTGAAAGAGAGGAGATTGGTTCAGATTCAGCAGAAAAAAAACACAAAGAAAAAACACAAGTCTATGAGCGTTGAGCCTAAAAAGAGGAACTCCTAGAATATTCTTCTGCTTTCCTGCAGTTATGCTGCATGTCAGCTGATCCAAAAGTTCGGTTACTGCTCAAAAAAGCTGTGACAATTCCCCTGAGGAGGAAAACAATTAGCACTCACTCAGATGTGTCTGCAGGTCTGCACGCTCCACTGACTGCGATCCTAGAGCGGCGGACCCACCTTAAGAGTCAGCGAGGCCACTAAAACGCGTCATCCAATCATAACTTCAGGACAGAACGTTTCCTTTATCAGCCTTTGACTCACCCTAATTATGTCTGCCTCTTATCTAAACAAACTGTTCACACAACACATTTGACCATTGAGCAGAATGTTCCTGTCTTTTTGCTAAGAATTAGTCAAAGCTATCACGTTCTGGAAGAAGATTTGGACACCAGCTGATGCACTTTGGTGACTATTTTGTGACACCTGCAGCAGCTGCTAATGGAAAGTCTCTGTTCCTCTGTTATGACTAAGGAACAACCCCAGATGAGAGCGCTGGCGCAGCTTTCTGTTCCTTCTGTGGACACACACTTCTGTGTTTGTGACCCTTACTGACAGCGCCACTCCACTTTTGCTTTTTTTTTGTTCTGCAGCCTCGGTTGAAAAACAAAATAAAGTTGTTGTTTGTTTGTTTTTTCCTAAACTAGGCTCTTTTAAACTTTTAAAACACTTTTCTATCATTTGGACATGCTTTTATTGGTCGGTCAGGTTAAAAACCCTGCAGTCAAATGCATGCAGGTAAAACAAAGAATGGAGAATCTCAGCAAATGCTTTGCTGTTTGTGTTTTTAAACTGAAGTCCTGGGAAGTTCTTGGAACTTCTTTCTGCAAAGAAAACAAAAATATAAATGAAGTTTGTGTAAACGTTGGCGGGACTGGACTTTTAGTGGGGTTATAATTGACTCGAATCTGTTGATGATTGTAGGATCAAATGAATTTTCCTGGTATTCCAGCCAATAAAGCAGCAGTTGATGTTTGTCTCTCTCCTTTGACACCTGAACGCAGCACCGAGCAGAAAAGGAGTCCGGATATCTGTTGGGTTCTTCAGAACTTCCTGGTTTAATAATTAAAAAAAAGACCTTATTGTAATCAGGCAGGCTCCATAATGGACCTCACCTGTCAGCTTCCCTTAGAAACACCTGTCTTTCACAACAGCTGAGTCTCAGAGAAACACTCACCTGGATGTGCAGAGGTGAGACAGGTGCGGAGGATGAAGAGAAACTGAGAGGCGCGAGCGCGAGCTTAGTGAGGAAAACCAGCGGGAACCACGTGACCGTCAGCTGACCCCAGTAAGCACGCCAAGCGCGTCAAAGTCAAAGAACTGGTTGGGCGGGCGCACGCGCGTTTAACAGGTGACCGAAGCAGAGATTTCGGAGCTCACTATGAAAGCACCGCGCTGTTAGCTGCGACCCCGCGCGTTCTTCTTGCCCAACGCCCTCGTCTGGTTGGTTCTGACCCAGATAAAGCCACCCACGACTTGGATGCTCGGTTCTGACAACTGGGCTCGGCTGTCCCCCGCCGCCTATCAGCGGAGGATGGCGCAGCCTCCGCCTGCCTCCCTCCGCCCTATAAAACCTGCCTCGCGCGTTACTAACCATGAAAACACGACGCGGAGGTATCCGCCGCACTCTGGCTCCAGCCTGCGGCGGAAGCGTCCTCAGAGATCGACCGAAAACAAATAGAGCATCTTTACCTGCTGCCGCATCTCGGTGCTGTCTGCATCACCCGCAGCATCTGCGGCATCTGCGGCCATGGCAGTAGCAGGAGGAGGAGGAGGAAGAGGAGGGGGAGGGGGATGGGTCAGCGTCGCAGAGAGGGGGCTCATGTGGGACTTTTAAAAAATATATATATTTTCCCTTATGCTTTATTTCGTTTAGTTCTAAAGGGGGGGGGGGGGGTCATATCTCCCTTGGATAAGTTTTACTCAGAAAAACTTCACTATCTTTTCTGTTAATTCTGCCTTTTTTAACTCAGAATATGAATCAATTTTTTAAAAAATGTTCGTGTTTAGAAAAGCGTGTTTTAAGGAAACTGTTATTTTAAAATATTTGTATGTATGCTGTTCCACAGGCCACCGCTAGATGGAAGAATAGGCATTTCCGGCTACCACAATTATTTGGAGCCCCAAATTGTTCGTAACATAAATAAAAAGAATTGACCGTCAATCACACAATCAATCAACAAACCTCTCATAAATATATAAAAATATCATGAAATTGTGAAATCTGCATGCAGATTTTAAACTAGCCATTATATTATTAAATATATATCATTTTGCTTTAAAATCCTGTTCATTATTTTAAAACAGCATTTTAAAATTCATTCATCTTCTTCCATTTTGTCCCTTTCGGGGTCACGGGGCTGCCGGAGCCTATCCCGGCCACTTGTGGGCGAAGGCAGGGGGGACATCCTGGACAGGTCGCCAGTCTGTTGCAGGCATTTTAAAATATTCATTTTTAATCATGCTGAATATTATCATAATTCTATGGCTTTTTTTTTTAGAAACCCTGATTTCAAACTCAGTATTTTCCAGAGTAGTTTTGTTTTTATTTAACATTGTTGTTTTTCAGAATGTATGAGTATTTAAAAAGAACAAGTTAATGATACAAAATAAAAATGGTCGAACCAAGAATGTGACTGAATGAGGAAGAAGTAGTAAGGTTGAGGATTAAACTTTTTTGTTTGGTAATGCATATAAACACCTTATGCATGCTTTTGAATAGATGTAATTATTTTATATATGCTCTCCATCATGAGAAAATTCTACAACATGTTAAAAACACTATTTTCATTGGAGTGGGCCTTTAAGCCAGTTTATTTTTGACCAATCATGGACCCATTTGGCAGTGACATATGGGTAGCGTCCTTCTCAATTCAGAAAAGTGCCAGTCGTTTATAAACAATTTGATTAGAAAGGAGAAATTAATTATAGCAGTTTGCATCTGGATGGAATTATACGATACCAAGTTCTTCATTTATCAATTCAATTCAATTTTATTTGTATAGCCCAAATTCACAACAACATGGGCTTCGTGTCGATAACTGAAAAACATAAAATCAAAAGGATCATAAATACATAGAATTCAATAGGAAAATACTAAATTGAACTAACAAACTGACTAAACTAAACTGGACATCCCTGCCCTTAGACCCCCCTTCGCGGTAAGAAAAAACTCCTAAAACAACTGGATTCCGGAAAAAACAAAGAAACCTCAGGGGTGCCCACATGAAGGAGGGATCCTCCCCCAGAACGGACAGGCGATTTACCAGAACTCATAGAGAAGAAGGAACCTATCTAACTCTACAACTACATATATAAAGTCCAGCAGACAAGCTTCATCCAGACTGAGTTGGGGGGACAGTCAGGGGCGCGAGTCGAGCCGGAGACAGGATCCACAGCCAGGTGTAGGAGCAGGAGCAGAGACGAGGTACCCAGCCAGGTACAAAGCAGAGACGAGGTACACGGTCAGGTACAGGAGCACGGATGAGCCAACTGGAACCTGGAAGCATTCCCACGAAAGAAAGACAGTACATGAATCGCACTGCACCAAACAGAGGCATGGAGAACAAAATGATGAATAAAAATCAAGAATAGAGAAGAGAAGGAGGGTAGAAGTAGAAGAGAAAAGAGGACAGAACCCCAGTGCACCATAGTTACCCCAGCTTCAACTTCTAGCAGCCTTTTAAAAGAAATAGTTATTGTTAGTAAGTTTAATTTAAACATACTTACATTAAGTTAAATAATCTCTGAATACTAACTAGTCTGACAATAAGCCTGTCCAAAGAGGAATGTTTTCAGTCTAACTTTGAATGTAGAAACTGAGTCGGCCTCTCTTACGTGAACTGGGAGCTTATTCCATAAAACGGGCTTGGTGGCTAAACGCTCTACCTCCAACCGTACTTTTACTAATTCTAGGAACCACAAGCAATCCTGCATTTTCCGCCCTCTTAAACAGGGCAGTGAAAGAAAAAGCACGGCGCAGTATTTCGGAGGAAGTTGGATTGTAACGTAAGTTAGTTGCCTATTTTTGAGCTCTTGTGCTTACAATGTATCAAATGCTGATAGCATTACCTAATAACCTTTGCTATTTCAACAGATAAGGGGAAGAAAAGACCTCTAGATGAGGGAAAAAAAGGAGTTTGAAAAAAGGATTCTCTGTTGTCCTGTCCATCCTGGATCCATTCTTCTTTCCAGGGGAGATGAGTGCATGAGTGATGTGTTTTAAGTTGTTATTAAAACTTATATGATCGATGCAGAGATTTTTAATTTTTGGATCACGTATTAGTGTAGCAATCCCCGACTTCTGTGAGACCTGCTCCCCTCTCAGAGCAGGAGTCTGTGCTAGAACCATCTGCTGCTGCTCCTGTGCCTTCCTTTTCTCCAAAACCATCCACTGCCCCAAGACCCGTGGGTGTGTGCAGGCATTTTTTCAGGCTCTTAAATGCCTTGATTATAACTATTAAAACTAAAACAGTCTTTCATGTTTCTGCGTTACACCATTCCAGTCAATAACAATCTTTTATATTTTCCCTACAAAGGACCAAAAAAGAAGAAAAAAAGGCCTCAGGTGGAGCCTATGAACCTTCAAGCTCTGCAGGCTGGGGTCACAGTCTCCTCTGAGAGGGAAAGTTAGAAATAAATAATTTAATTTATGAGGCTCAATCAGAATTCCTGTAAAAATATTTTTGTTTATCGTTACACAGACAGACAGACAGACAGACAGACAGACAGACAGACAAGGACTTTAATAATCCCTGAGGAAATTTTTAAATGGCTATCTGCTAACAATCATAAAACACACACACACATTAAAATTAAAATTACAATAAAAGGTCAATGGTTTAAAAATCAATAGATTAAAAAATCAATGGATTAAATCATTTAAAAATCAGTGGGTTAAATGAATAAGCTCAAAAAGTTGTTTTTGCATGAAATAGGCCCTTTAACTCTACTTTGGTGGGCTGCTGTTCTTCTCCCTTCTTTTTTACCACTGCTAACCAGAATATAAATATGACTTCCTTGATTTGTCATCAGTGAAAAGTGTTTACCCATTACATGTGATTACTCAGGGTGCGAACATTTGTGTCTGTAAAAAAGCAGCAGCAGCAGACGCACTGTGATGCGGCACAGCTCCAGAGCTCTGTTTTTGACATTATTCTGATTAACCTCATCTGTCTTTAATTGTGCTTTTTCCTCATCAGCCGTCTCGGGGAGATGTTCATTGGGCAATGGAGTTCACGTCTCCACAGGATCCAATAAAAACGTGTATAAGGTATGTGAAAAAATATATCTCAGCGTTTCCCCTCAGTGTTTGAAACCTGTCCATTCTGGTAGATCACAGAACCCCACCCACAGCAGATGGCACACTCTGGACCTGCTCATCATAAAAGGGGGTTATTATTTACAATGTCAGTGTGGTTGATGTTACCATCTCTGATCATTTCTGTGTATAATTTGACCTGTCTGTTGCTCCCAAACCCCCGCCTGGCCCTGGAGTTGTCCAAAGGAGACACAAGGGCAGAGTTTGTAGAAATGATAAACCCTGAAAACGCCTCTGGTGCCAATGTTGATGAAATGCTGTATTCTGTTACTTCTAGCATCTTGAATGTTCTGGATGCCATTGCCCCTATGAAGGTTAAATTGAGAAAACATAGACAGAAAGCTCCCTGGAGGAACGGTGATCTAGTCAGGGCACAGAAACAACAGTGCCACAGAGCTGAGCGAAAGTGGCGCAAATCAAAACTCCAGGTTCATTATGGAATGTATAAGGGGGAGTTGTACGCTTACAACCAGATGTTATGCAGAACAAGGGAAAGGTACTTCTCTGAAATCATAGGAAGTTGCAGCAGCAACTCTCGTATCCTGTTCACAACAGTAAACAGATTAACTAACCCTCCAACCCAGCTACCAATAGAACTGGTTTGCACACCTAAATGTAATGAGTTTGCTGTATTTTTTAATGACAAGGTTCAGGGCATTAAAAAAGCCATCAACTCTACAACACATATAACTATCCAACGGCCACCTACTCACTCTAAGCTGACTCACTTTGTACCTGTCACTGACCAAACTGTCCAAGAGACCATCACCCGTCTGAGCTCGTCTACATGCTGCCTTGATGTGTTACCCACTAGATTTCTAAAGTCTGTCCTGAACAGTGTGTTGCCATCAATTACTCAAATAGTTAACATGTCTCTTCAATCTGGAATATTTCCCGAGGCCTTAAAAACTGCAGTCATTAAACCTCTCCTGAAGAAAAGCGGTCTTGATCCCACTGTACTGAATAACTACAGACCTATCTCTAATCTGCCATTTTTAGGAAAAGTCCTTGAAAAAGTTGTCTACCAACAGCTCACTGACTTTCTCTTATTAAACAATTCATTGTATGTTTTCCAGTCAGGTTTTAGACCCCATCATAGCACAGAAACTGCTCTTATCAAGGTAACCAACGACATCCGCCTGAACACTGATGATGGCAAAGTCTCTGTCTTAATCCTGCTAGACCTAAGCGCTGCCTTTGATACTGTTGATCATGGGATCCTTTTGCACAGACTCCAAGACTGGGTTGGCATCTCTGGATCTGCCCTAAGTTGGCTCAAGTCTTATCTAGAAGACAGGAAATACTTTGTTGAAACTGGGAGTTGTGTCTCAGACTACATGGCCTTGACTTGTGGTGTGCCCCAGGGATCGATCCTGGGACCCCTTCTGTTCAACCTCTACATGCTGCCACTAGGGCAGTTAATACGCAGTAATAACATATCTTATTACAACTATGCAGATGATATTCAGATCTATGTGTCACTGACAACAGGTGAATATGGGCCGGTGGATTCACTTAGCCACTGCCTCCAACAGATCAGTGCGTGGATGCAGAACAACTTTCTCCAGCTAAACTCAAACAAGACCAAAGTTATTATTTTTGGCCCACAGAAACAAAGAGAAGCAGAAGTGTCAGCAGCTACCTTCATTCTCTGTCTCTTAAACCCTCAAATCAAGTCAGAAATCTAGGGGTAATCATGGACTCTGAACTAAACTTTAACAGCCTTATCAAGTCAGTAACATCAGCGGCATTTTACCATCTGAAAAACATTGCCAAAATCAAAAACATAATGTCAAAGCCAGACCTGGAGATACTTATTCATGCATTTGTCTCCAGTAGGTCAGACTACTGTAACGGCCTGCTCACCAGCCTCTCCAAACGAGCTGTAAAACAGCTTCAGTACATCCAGAATGCTGCTGCTCGAGTCCTGACCAAAACCAGGAAGTATGATCACATTAGTCCTGTGCTCAGGTCTCTGCAGTGGCTCCCTGTACCTCAAAGAACAGACTTCAAAGCAGCTTGTGTACAAGTCTCTCCATGGCCGTGCACCAAAGTACATCTCTGACATGTTAGTGCCATATGAACCATCTCGTACTCTGAGGACCTCAGGGGCCGGCCTCCTGTTGATTCCCAGAGTCGGAACTAAACAAGGGGAATCAGTGTTTCAATATTCTGCAGCTAAAATCTGCAACAGCCTCCCTGAAGTCGTAAGACAGGCCTCTTCTGTGTTCATGTTCAAATCTAGACTTAAAACATTTCTGTTTAGCCGTGTATATGACTGAAAGGTCCTATCTGCACTTTTCTTTCTTTTCCTTCCTTTCTTTTTAAATCAATTTTCAAATTTTTTCTTTTCTTTTAAAGTAAATTTCACATTGATTATTTCTATGACGTATTGTGATTTCAGTGCATTTTTCTGTTTTGTGAAGCACCTTGAATTACTTTGTGTACGAATTGTGCTATACAAATAAACTTGCCTTGCCTTGCCAGAAAGCATTGGTATTTAGTGTCATGCCGGTGCGTTGGACCGAACTTTCACAGTTTATCTTACTGTTCTGAGAGCACCTCAGCCCTACATTTATCAATGTAACTTACTCATTTGGTTGAATGATCACTAAGAAATCCTTATATTTTAAAATGGTTTTCACTTTTCTTCATCCACAGATCCACAATGGAGGGGTGAATGAGCCACATGCGGCTCCAGAGCCTCGGGTTGCAGAGTCCTGTTCTACACCTACAATGACACAAAGCAGCTTCTGACCTTCTCTGTACCTCTCCAGAAAGGTACATCTCAGCCTAGCTTCCACTACTCTTTCTCAGAACTTCATTGTGTGCCTCATCAGCTTTGTTCCTCTGAAGTTTCTACATTTCTGCACGTTTCCTTCTCCTCCAGTCTTCAGACAAAATCTGATTAAAAAAGAACTACCACCTCTCCTAAATCCCAACTGCCTTTCCACTCTTAATCCACTTCAATGTCTTCCTTCCTTCCTTCATCCTCATGGATCTTTGTCACTTGCTGCCCCTCAACAACCACCTCTTCTACTCTGTGCTCTCTATCGTTTTCCTCATTCATCTTTCCATCAAACTTGTGGAACCTATCAAGACATTTCCATCTCTGTCCTTGGTCAGCCTAACCTGCAGGACAACCTTCCGACTCTGTTTTCCATCTTGAACAGATCCATCTCTCCCTCCTTTGTGTCCAACCTATTATAAGAGTCCAAATACATCTTTTGTTTGGTTTTTGCCACCTCTACCTCCACCTTATCTCCCTGTACTCCCTTCTGCTGTCCCTTTCAGTGTCCCACTTTTTCTTAGTCAACCTTTTCATCTTCACACACTCCTGACCTTTTGTCATGTTTATTCTTCTTCCTCTTCATGCTTTGCTATTACCTATAGACCTTCCTGAAAACAACTCTGCATTTAGGCGATCTTGTAACACAGAACCTTTTGCACCACAAGGGGGATGGTGCCCCCTTGTGGTAGAATTGATCAATTGTTGATTACATTTTAGAAAGACTCATATTTATTCTATATATTCCAACACATTTTCTTTCTGTTTGATGAATTACTGAGCTATAAACTTTAACAATGCTTACATTAAACACATGCTTTATTCCTAGAACGCTTTTCAAACTGGTATAAACTGGTGCAAAAATACAAACACTGCAGTTAAAAGTTTTACCCACACTTGTTTCTGTTTAAACCTCTGATCTTTGATCTTATTACTATTACTATTTTTTATTGCATTTTATTTGGGAATTTTTTACATGACATGATTTGACATGATTGACATGATGTCAATCATGTTTTTGCAGTGGAAACAGGCTTTTATAATAGAATTGAAATAAGGTTAAGACTGTATGTAATTGAGGTGGAAGTGGACTTACCTGTGACTGGGTTCTAGCAGCCGTGACACTTCTTGGCCACGTCAGTTTGTAAACGTGGTTCTCGTGGAAGGCGAACAGACTTCATGTTTATGGCAGGTCTGGCACACAAAACACTCAGAGTACTCCACATTCTGGGAACCTGGAAGAAAACAATCTTGTTATCCATAGAAATTCCTTTTAATTCAGATTTTTTTTAATTTACTTTGGGAGATGTACTTACTGCTTTAAAAGTCATTTTAATCAACCCTATTCGGTTATTAAAGTTGTGTGATCCTTTAAATTCATGACTGGATAAACATGCTTAAGAAGAGCCACAAGATCCAAAGTAAAGTACCGTACAAAAGAAACGCACAGGCACCCAGCCCACCTGGCATCACTGCCTTGTAGCACTCCAGTGGTTCTGGAAGATGTTGCTGCAGGGCATCAGCATCCCTGTTACTTCTCCCTGAGCGGTATTTGACCTCAAACTCAAGTGAGGCTAGCTGGGCTACCCAACAGTGTTCAGTGGCACCAAGCTTTGCAGTAGACGGGTTGCTCAGGGGGTTATTGTCCGTGAAGACAATGTACTTGTCCCAGGAGAAACTCCCTGGACTTTCTATTCATCACCCACCTCAGAGCCAGAAACTCCAGCTTCATTGAGCTGTAGTTATCCATTTTACGCTCTTGGGGTCGTAGACCTCGGCTGGCATAAGCAATGGGCCTCACTTCACCTCCTTGCTCCTGCGACAGTACAGCTATAGCTGGTATCTACCTCCAAAATGAAAGGGAAAGAACAGTCAGCATAAGCAAAGACAGGGGCTGAGGTGAGTCTAGACTTCAACTCTCAAATCTTTCATGACACTCCTCCGTCCAGCGTTACATCAAGCCTACTGCTGACTTACCACCAATAGTAACTGGCAAACCCGAGAAATGACTGCAGTTGGTAGATGGTAGTTGGGGGTTCCCAGTTGGCTACCGCCTCTACCTTGCTGGGGTCTGTGGAAACCCCTTTGTCCGAGATCATATGCCCAAGGTAACTTACCTACCGTTGAAAGAAGGCACATTTACTCAGCTTAACCTTTAACCCCTCCTGCTGCAACCACCGAGGACCACCTCAAGCCTCTCCAGGTGCCGGTCAACTGTTGAAAAAACAAAATATCATCCAAGTACAAAGACAAAAAGTCAGAAAGGACTGCGGTTCCATTCAAAGAGACCGAATGGAGTGCAGAATGCTGTTTTGGCCTTTTCTTCCTCTGCAACTGGGACTTGATTGTATCCACTGGCCAAATCTATTGTGGAAAAGCAGCGCGCCCCCACCATTGAGTCCAAAGTTTCTTCAATGGGGGGAAAGAGGGAATGCATCCTTCCTGGTTTTATAGTTCAGCTGATGGTAATTCACACACATGTAGAGTCTTATCTTTTTTCTTTACAACCACGATTGGGGAGGCATATGGGCTGCTGCCCTCCCCAATTACCTGGGATTCCAACAACTGCTTAATGTGTTGCTTCACGCCCTTATAATCGGAAGGAGGGGTGCGCTGGTAGCGTTGTCTAACTGGGACATCATCGGGACATCATCCAGCAGGTGGGTGATGTTCAGCCCAGATCCCCCTCTGGTGCTGCAAACTCCGCGGACGGAGGGGACAGGTCGGGCTGATCCGGGGTCACCATTTCTGTGGCTACATCGGCCACCTCAGTGACTCCCCGAGGTAAACTCACCACATTTTCTGGAACCAAGGTGCTTATCACTGGGCGTGGGTGAACTCGCACTCCAGAGTTCTGATTTGTTTTTAAACTGTAGCCTGGATTGGCCACTGCCCAATTCGTGTCTCACCGCTACTACACCTTCGTGCCGTGCCCCTCGCTCAAATCACACCACAGGACCTCCGATCGCATCTGGACCATTGACTTAACATTGAAACTGTCCGCCTCTGCCATGTGGACTACGGTCGGTGTGAACGCAGCTTAAGGGCCAGTTAAACTTAGTCTGATTAGTTCATTAATGCATAATTCATTCATTTCCTATTCCATCTTATCCTTTTTGGGCTCACGGGGCTGCCAGAGCCTATCCCGGCCACTTGTGGGCGAAGGCAGGGGACACCCCGGACAGTTCACCAGTCTGTCGCCAGTCAATCACACACCCATTCACTCTCACACTCACACCTAGGGACAATTTAGATTAACCAATTAACCTATGAAGCATGTTTTTGGACACTGGGAGGAAACCGGAGAACCTGGAGAGAACCCACGCATGCAAGGGGAGAACATGCAAACTCCACACAGAAAGGTCCCCCTTCGCTGTTCTGTTTTAGGTCCCCCAGCCGGGACTTGAAACAGGGCCTTCTTGATGTGAGGCAAAAGCGCTAACCACTGCACCACCGTGCAATTAGTTCAATTCTAATTCAATACAAACTATAGTATTTATGACTGATTTCATGTTTTGTACAATTACCGGTGTGAAGCCCATTAAGACAACTGTGTTGTGTCTATATAAATAAAATGGAATTGAATCTTTTAAAATTTCCTACTCATGACAATACAATTGTCAAGAGTCCGCTCGGGAGAGATTGAGCCACAGGACAAAGAGATCTTCAAATCAGGGGTTTTTATTTTACCCAACACAGCACGACAGGGGCTCAAATTAAAATGGGGTCAACTTAACAAAAATGTAACTGAGAGAATCAATAACAAAAGCTCAAACCAACTGAACTCAAACTGACCCCCCAACAGGAAACATTAGGGAGATTTTATACTGGCTGATCAGACCAAGGACACAATAGGGAGGGGAGCACAAATACAAAACATTCAAAACCTAAATATTGACTAAAATAGTAAATTACTAGTAATTTAACGCTTCAACAGAGAAACTGAACTTATACCTCAAAGCAAGTTTAACATATTCCAAAAAATACAAACAATAGTCCAACATAAGAATACACTTTGTCTTTCCCCTCCATCTTCTCCAGATGGAAGTTGTCCATGCTCCTCCCTTTCCAAGTCATCTGAGCTTCTTCAGCTCCTCCCACTGCCACATCATCAGGAAGTTTCCCTGCTCCAGCCTCTGCCCCCAGCATCAGGCCTCAAACAGAACTCAAAGAATAGAATTACTCAAAACAATACAAAATTAACTAAACATGTGCACAAGTCATTAAGTTAATTTTGTTATGTAATATGTGAAATAAAATGAAATGGTTTATTCAAGAGAAAAATATAACAAAATGAATTTAACTTAACTGTGGGGCAGTGGGTTCTGCCCTCACAACAATAAAGACCCAAAAAGAAGAGGCAACACGTTTCCGCATTTCAGTAGACAGCTGATTTATTGCAGTCTTTCATGTAGTCCTTAAGGTCTCAACTCGAGATAAATCTTTTTATTTTTTTTATAAAAAGGATTACAGTGTTGGTCTAAAGTTGACTCATCCATGTGGACCGAAACAGAACATTTTTGCTTCCAAAAGGCACAAATATTAACGCCTGTAACAGAAAATAACACAATGAGGAACTTTAGGAGTGGAAACTGCTCGCCATTGACAGCATAAAGTGCAAAAGAACTGGAATAAATATGTAAAAGTAGATTTCTGCAGAACTTGTATGCATTTAAAGTAATGTGACAGTTTTAGTAGATTTCTTTCTTCTGGTTTTTAATCCCAGATAACACTGCCCTCTACTGTTCATTTGTAAGTAGGACATAAAAATGACTTCAGAAAACAAGAAAAATCTTTGAAACAAAAGAGGGGCAGCTTTCTTTCACAGCTTCAACAGTTCATGCTACAAAGCTCTGCTCTTTCACTTTCTAGAGCTGTTATGTTTTCAGTGCATTCAAAATGTGACAAATTCTTACTTTTTTGTGACTTAGTGTGAACCCACAGTTAAGCGTTTGTCACATATTTTAAAATAGATTGAGCCCGTTTGTGCAGAACAGCTTAAACATTTGTGCAGCACGTTATCCTCTATTCTTTCTTGATGCCTGCCACTACAAAAAAAAAAAAACACGATTATGATAACAATAATCAAGTTTTTACATCAAACAAAAGCCACGCATCCCTTTCACATTCAGTCTAAAGCTCAAATGATTATTATGGAAAGGTTCCTGAGCAAAGAATAAACAGTGTGTTTACGTTTGGCAGCATTTCTTCTTTTGGAACAAATCTGAGAGCACCAGAAGATCCGGCTTGATTGAAACAGAAACACATTTTCCTGTTAAAGAAAGCGTCCGAACGGTTTGATCTTCAGCAGGAGTACTGCCAGGGAAGAACCCAAGAACACTGTGATGATTCCCTCAGACAGGTAGCAGCAGGTGATGATGAGGAGGGAACAGGCAAAGGCTCCTGTTTTCTGGAGGGGTTACCCCACAGCAGCAGGGAGTGGAGGAGCACGCGTCACAGTCTGGAGGTGCTCTTAATGAAGCTGGAGTCTACTTCCATCCCCAGAAAAGAGGTGCACGGCGGGGGGATGCGCTGTCCTGAGAGCTGCTAAGGCCACGGATGCTCCAGTCCAGAGGGCTGGAAGGAAGCTCCTGCACAGACAAATGTGCCACAAACTGGAATGAGCACTTCAGTCTGAGGCCAGGCGCTGAGCTCAGAGTGATGAAAAACACCTGAACTGAACACTCCGCCGGGTCCTGAAAGCTGCAGGCCTTCAGTGGTTCTGGAGAGCAGACAGCCGGAGCATCTTTGGAAGGATCAGGGCTTCCCTGTGACAAGTTTTATGGAAATTAGACATTTCATTTAGATTTCTTTATTGCTGCAATTAGGCTGCTTCCAGCATAATGTTTGATTATTTACAAAAACTACCAAAATTGTGTTTTAGCAGAAGTTTCCTTGTTTATATATTTAGCATTTTTAGCTTCTTTTTATCAAATACTGTACAAGTCGGACTATAAATTGCTTTGGAGTTCAGATTGCAAATGCCAAAAATATGCATAATTAAGAAGAAAAAAAATCACAATTTCGCTTTTGGGAGAAATTTAGTTTAAAAAATACAGTAAAACAGAACGGCCATTTTATTTTCAAAGGTAAATCATAATAAGAATAATTGAATGGAAATATGCATGCGACTTATAAGAATACAGTACTATATCATTTCAACCTATTTAAACAAAATTATTTACCTTAGTTTTACTTAATTTTAGCATCTACTTCAGTATCTACCTTTAAACAGTATTATGTTTTGAGTATTTTCACTATTTTCACTATTTGCATCGTTAAATATAAACCTGCATAATTTGGATTAGTGTTCTTGGCACCTGAATTAGCCCTTTAGCATTATTCAGCATTATTGAGGCTTTTCAGCTGATTTAATGTCCAGAATTGAGCATTTTCAT
Source organism: Oryzias sinensis (assembly GCA_037389245.1). Classification (NCBI taxonomy): domain Eukaryota; kingdom Metazoa; phylum Chordata; class Actinopteri; order Beloniformes; family Adrianichthyidae; genus Oryzias; species Oryzias sinensis. Next base: position 18,312,703 of record CM074500.1, read on the forward strand.
TTGTTTTTAAAACCTAAAACTGTTGTATTTTAATTTAAAATTTCCATCTTCTTCCACTCATCCGGGACCGGGTCGCGGGGGCAACAGTCTAAGCAGAGATGCCCAGACTTCTCTCGCCCCAGCCACTTCCTCCAGCTCCTCTGGGGGGGGGGACCCCTAGGCCAGCCAAGAGGCGTAGTCTCTCCAGCATGTCCTGGGTCTTCCCCGCGGACTCCGGCCAGTGGAACATGCCCGGGACACCTCCCCAGGGAGGCGTCCAGGAGGCATCTGGACTCGATGCCCGAGCCACCTCAACTGGCTCCATTCGATGTGGAGAAGCAGCGGTTCTACTCCGAGCTCTCCGTGGGTGACCGAGCTTCTCACCCTATCTGTAAGGGAGCGGCCAATCACCCTACAGAGGAAGCTCATTTCAGCCGCTTGTATTCAGGACCTTATTCTTTCGGTCATGACCCAGAGTTCATTCAATTCAGTTCAATTTAACTTTATTTGTATAGCGCTTTTCATGCTACAGAGCATCTCAAAGTGCTTCCCATAATAAAATAGATATTAGTAAGATAAAAACAAAAACAGTAGTTAAAATAGTAAACATAGAATACTAATAATAAAATATATAAATGAAAACACTAAAAAAACCAAAACATACACATCTCACCAGTACAATAAAAATAAATCGAATTAATTGCTAAGATTTATAAAATCAAATGAAAACATATGGGCAAGTATAAATTATAAAAAGAGTGTTTTGGAACAAAGATCGACCAGAAAAAATTTAAATTTCCTCTCATTTAATTTAGCAGTGTACACTTTCTTTGGTACAACAAAGTTTAAATTAGGTTTCAACTGTTTTTTATAATTTAGCAATTCATATTTGGCATAAAATTTTAGCACAATATATTTGGCATACATCATTTAATTTAATCTTTTTTTCTTTTTGTGTTTAATTTTTTTCCTAGTTGATCATTCCAAACATAAAGTTTATATTTTTGTTATGCGCTGTTTCGTGTTAGCTGTATCGACTTAAGCTAGAGGCCGAAATTTTAACCCGTTTCAGCTCATTTAGCACATTTTCAGCAGGGCCACGATCTCAGCAGCTATCTTAGCATCTCCTGCCTTTAGCGTAGCATTTGAAACCCTGCTCTTTTTTCCCTCTTTGATATACTTTAGCTTCATTGGGTGGAACATCGGCATCTTTAGCCGCTAAGCTTTCCCAGCAGTCTCTGCTTTGACTCACCAGGCCTGAAGTGTGAGCAGACAAACTCACCAGCCGCTTCTTAGTGAACACCTGTGGAGGTTGAGAGAAAGAAAAAACGAAAAAGAAAGTGTGTTCAGGTAAACACACCTGCTTTGAGCATTTATTTTTGATTGGGGTTTTCTCCTTCGGGCTTCAAGATTTTCCAAATGTCAAACTCACATTGTTCCTGGAGTCGACTCCAAGGCATCTGAGCAGGATTTGGTTGCTGTGAGATCCATCCCAGCGAAACTGGAGGCCCACTGAGCTGTGGATGTGGTGGTGGGGCCACAGCATCGTCCGCTCCGTCCTGGAAGAAGATCAGTGGACGTCATGAGTCCCTGCTGTTAGTAGAACATGGAAAAACCTCATCTAGATCGTATTAAAAGAACACATTTGCAGGAAATGCAATGTGGTTTTTTTTTTAGCCCAAAGTCTTTTGATTTTATGAATCTGCCAATACCAAGTCCCGATCCACTTTAAAAAAAGTGACATTAAAAAAAGGAACAAATTAATAAACAAATCCAGATTTTTCTTTGATTTAACATCTTTTATCATTTAACACTAACCACTCCAGTGAAGTAATTTAAACAATCAAACAAAAATGGTCTCAACTATCAACTAATAATAACAGTTAACTATTAAATAGTAAAAATAGATTATAATTAGTCATGTGTGAAGTTTGGTGACTTAAGCTTCACTATCTCCAGAACTACTGTTCTTTTTTGATTAATTATAATCTATGTTTACATGAAAGATTCTCAAAAATAGAAATCACTTTCTTCCTAAATCAATGTTGTAGCATAAATATGATAAGTATTCACGACTAGCAAAGTAACTATTTATTAGTTGTTTTTTTATGGAGACGTTATTGATCTTTTCCAGGAGCTTGCACTTTGTAGACGGTCCCTTGGCAGCCGCCTCTCTATTTAATTCTCATTAAAAAAGTTCAAAATACATATATTTTTTCTCTTAAAATTTCTTTGTAGGTCATTGTTTGGGTTAAATTAAACCAATAGAGACACTTGCGTCAGTTTAAATGTCTATTGAAAGAGTTTTTGATCCCTGAAGTCCAAATTTGTGAACATCTTGCTAACTTCACCAGGTTTTCACCTTTACCTTTTGTGCTCCTCCTTCTCAAACTAACCGTAGTGTCTGTAGTAACAACGTTGACAGATTTAGTGCTGATTATATGAAGAGAATAAAATAAATATCTGATCTCTGATCGGGAAACATCATCCAATTTCAATCGAGTCTGAAATTGTGTGATCGGATCGAGACATCCCAGCTGAGAACCAACATCAGGACAGAAGATAAATATAGCTGGAGTTGGGACGCTGTTAGCATTGTAACGAATCAAACATTATTATGGAGCGCTACATGTTTTTGGTTTATGTCTGTGTTCACATGAATCTGAGAGCGCAGTGACCAGAAGAAAGAATCACTTCTGGACTATACTGCGTTTGTTTTGTTTTTTGAATGAAGGAAGTCTGCAGCCGTTTTCCATCCTTTTCGGATCAAAAGCATGAATATTGGATCAATCGTGGAGAATCAGAGGATGCTGTAACATTTAGAGAAGAGACTTCGGTGCAGCTGTGGATAAAGATGACCTGCAGGCCCCCTCAAACACTGAAGAAGACTCTTTTATGGACTAAAAGACATGTAAAGATCCAGGAAATCAGCATGAAGCTGCATTATCCAGACCACATGGACCACATGGAGCTGGGATGATCATCATCTGGGTCTTTGTTTACTTTGTTTACAGGTTTCTACAGTATGTGACTTTAACTAACGTAGTAATTAAAGTTATGTACTAGTTAAACTTTCTACATTACTGTGATCAGAGCCTAAAATATTTAAACATTGACCGATCTGCCAGATGAGCTTTCATTTTGAAAATATCATAAGGAAGGGGAAGTGTAGCTTTAAAGATGTTGTTACTTTGGGGTTATTTGTGTCTTATTTTTAATTAAATTAAAATTCCAAACTGATTCAATCTCATGCTTGTTCAAAAAAAATATATTTTTTTAATTAAAATAGATCAGAATTGCTTTTTGAGGCACAGAACAGATTTGACTTCAGTTTACCGGGAAACAAAAATTGGGAAACACATGAAAGCTGAAGAAGGAAAAATGGTTGTGGCTGCAGGATAGCAGTTGTACCTTTGAGTGTGACTGACATCTGCAGCCTCCTCACTCTGTGGAGGAAGCTGGGCTTGAAGTATAGCGCTGAGATCAAGCAGTTCCTCCTCTTCCTCCTCAGCTTGAAGCAGGACCTCAGGGAAGCTGGACTGGAGAAGCTGCAGGACGCGGCACGCCGTCTGACCCACAGGGTTCAGGTCAATTTATGCAGATGTGCTTTTGATTGATCTTTATTTTATTTTAGAAACGGACCCTACCTGAGTGCTGCTCCTCCTCCTCCCACCTCCGGGTTCCTCCTCCTCCTCAGGGTGCAGGCTGCTGACCGCCTCTCTGAACTCCACGTGCTCCATCAGTGAAAATCGCTCCTCAAAGTGACCCCATGCCCCGCCTCCACCCCCATGCGCAGATGCTGAGCAGAAATCTGCAAAGCTGTCGCTCAGTGGGATGCTTCCCAGGATCCTTTGCTCAGAGTTCCTTTCAGTCAAATGTGCTCCTTCTGTGCTGGACTCACACTGGTGGGAGGTAACAGATGTTTCCTGAGCCTCGCCATCATCCTGAGGATGACTGCGGTCCTGCGGGTGGAAGGCTGTTTCTGGCGAGCACACATCTTCCTTTGCCCCGAGGGCATGCTGGGATCTGGGTGCAGACTGCGTAACGCCCCTCTGTCCTGAGTTACCCACCTGCTGGTTTGCTCCTCCCACCTGGCTGTCCCACCGCTCGGTGAGACCACAGCACCACGGGTGTGCCGCCTGCTCCCCAAAAACACCAAAATCAGCAAACCCCATCTCCCCCTCAGGGGAAGAGGAGCCCTCTATAGACAAAATCCGGTCACCGCCATCAAATCCATTAGTGAGAGGCAAGGAGGAGGCGGCAGCGGAGAGCTGCGACCCCCCAGCACCTGCATGACCATCAGATGGGAGGGCGTGGATGGAGTCTGGCTTCACAGGTCCCGGTCTGAAACAGGACGCCGCTTCTTCAGCACCTTCACAGTCAGAGAGCTCCTTTAACTCCTCGTCAAATGTAGAGGAGGAGCAGGAAGGGGGCGAGGCCATGACAGCAGGCTTCAAGGGCTCTCCTAGTGAGACCTGAAGGCCTCATGGGTCTGAATGAGAGAACAGGTGAAGAACTGTAGGTAAGAAGTGATTCCCCAGCCAAAAAAATGGATCTTATCTTGTAAAGATTGTAAAGTTCTACATCAGTTTTTTTCTTTTACTGGTAAACGTTATTTTAAATTGTCTTCATATGTTCATCATCGGAAAAATGCCACCAGAACATGTTAAAAACACCATTTTCATTAGAAGGACTCTTTGATATTTTTACCTAATTCTTTGCTTTTTACTGATTAATTTCTGTTGATGCCAGAAAATCAATAAGAAACAGAATGTGATTCACAAAAATCTCTCAACAGACCCAAACTACCACATATCATGACACTCCTCCCACAGGTAGCAGTGTAAACAATGAATGATCACAGTGATAGTGATGCTGTAGTAACGCTGGAGCAAATCTGACCTGTTTCACTGCCTTTTCCTGTCCGACTTGTTCGTCCTGCTACAAAGTGTAGATCTCAGATTAATCCCAGCCCTCAGATTCGGTCAGATTAGGATTGAAGAATGGATTTCCTCAAAGGAAACCTGAGGATATCGATTCTGTGTGGTACTTTTGCACTGAAGTGCAAAGTTTAATTCTTCTTTGTTGTTTAGTTTGGACTTCCAGTTGTTGGGTTCTTTTTTTTTTTTTTTAGTTGAGGAATTTTGCCCAAACGTCTCTTGTTTGTCAACCGGCAGCTCGGTCACCTGTCGGTAAATTAGCCCAGGACAGATTATCTGTCACATGAGCAACCCAGTAATCCTCAATCCAGTACGCCACTTTGCATGACTCAAAGCTAATATTCACAGCTCATTTTCTCCCTTATAGCAGTAATTCCACTAACATTTCATTCAGAACCCCTAGTCCATCTCAACTGCTGGGAATTGAGACCTACATATTTATAAAAACACACATTCACGTTAAGTTATGGTGACCTGCAAACCAACGTAAAGTTGCTAAAGAAGTTCATACTAAGGAATTTTCCAATTTTAGTTAATGAAACAAAAAAGAAAAAAAATACATTCAAAAAAGGAACTGCTAATCCCAAACCTCTCGTTATCCCATCTCCCCCAGCTGATTAGCTAAAGTGACCTCCTCCAGCTAACTCACGTAACGACTTGTCGCTTCGAAACAAAAAAAACATAAAACAGGAATTTAAAGGGAACCTCCTGTTTACATGAAGAGGTTTTAATTTACCCGTATGCTGTCCCTCAGCCTCTCAGTTCATGCCACAGCCCAGTTTTCCATCTTCCTCTCCCAACATCACTTCTGTTTATGAGGCACGACAAAGAGGAAATCTCTCACTCCGCGCCTTTGTACCGTTTTTTTTTAGTTGGAGATAGCAGGAAAACAGGAAAAGGTCCAAAACGGAAGGCGCTGGACTGGATCCGCTCTGACCCAACCCACTGTTTCCGTGAAAACGTAGCCCCCTGCCTGAAAATAAACCTCCGATTTCACCGTCAGCTCAAACATTCTTCAGCGAAGTGACACCTCTTCTTATGGAACGATCTTTGTTGGAGCGGATGTGGAGCAATGTCGCCCCCTAAAGAGGACAATTGGCTTTGCACCCTCAGTTTCATTCATTGGGCTTTAACATTGACATTAAATGATAACCAAATTTCATTCCAAATGTTATTTTTTCACCCATTTACAAACATATTTTTTCTCCACACAAATACTACATATGAAACAGCAAATACATTATATATAGACATAAATCTTTATTTTATCTATCTTGGTTTACCCAAGGCATCTTTCTGGTTCATCAACTGTTTGACTCAAAAGGATATTTGGTGTCACATGAAAAATTCTGCCTTAAATACTGCATCAAAATCGCTAAAACTGAGTTTAAAATTGTCGTAAAAGCAACCCCTCAATGTATTAGTGTGTTATTCAAAAGCTCATCTTTGCAGAGTCCAACTTTATCATCTAGTTTACTAATTAGAGTGGAAAAAGATCTGGAATCTGTCAGCAAAATATATTTTAATCAATAAAGTGAAAGAATTCCTTTTAAATGAATCCATAAATTCTACCCATTCATAATGTATTTACAAAAATTCATAAAAACACATTGATGCAACCCACTCTTTTTGTCAAAAACACCTTGAAGATTTTGTACATTTGTTTTGATCATGACCTTTTTCCACTAAACTCAGGTCTAAAGTTTGTAACTTCATTTCCACCCACATAGACTCAGTCTTCTACCTTTGCTTCAAACATGTACAGTTTGGCCTCACCCACTGTCCATTTCATAAAAAACAACAATTATACATAATTAGGCTCATAGTTTTTTTGTGCAAATGGAACCTTCATAAATCCAAATTTACATATCATTCCCCTAATTTTTAATGTTTGTCAATGAGGTCAAACAATATACAAACAGAATAAAACATTCTGACAATAGTTACAATGTCTTTGTGTCACATTTAATAATAACCCCCTGGCTTGTTCTTTTCCTCTCATTGAATTGCACTGTTTTGTATTGGATAGTTGTGATCAATAATGTTCTTGGAAAAAAAGAATAAAAAAGAGAACTGAGACATTCACGACGTTGTTGTATTGTGTTGTTTGTCAATAAAGTCTGAAAAAAAAGCCGGAATCCCATAGACTTTTATTGAGAAATAAACGTTTATTACTCAGTTATTCTTTTCGTCAGAATAACCATTCTTGATCTATCACCTTTTATTAACATGTTACTAATGAAAATCTTACTAATCTATATTTCTTTTCATTATATTTTTGCTGTAGGGCAAGGTATTTAAGTTATAAACTGACAAATCAGATGCCTCAATAAAAGTAGGTGGCCTCTTTTTCCCCCAAATTAACTTTATTAACAAATATTGCATATACAGAATATCAAACATTGACACTCCACACTATGTGCAAATGACACAATTTTCACATTTGCCAGGAAATGAACAAAAATGTAAAAAAAAAAAAAGCCATAATAAAAACAGGTTAAAGAATAAAATAAAAAATAAAAGGTAGAAGATGTTTCAACTGTTCTAGCTGCTTTTTTGTTAGTCCAACATTCTATACGATTTACAGACAGAATCATTTCTTTCTGAAAAATAGAAATACGGTTTTCGTTAGCATATTTACACTTGTGGAGCCTTAATTATGTCAGAAGTCAGAACTCTGTCTCCCCCTCTGGTCAATGGCGGGAGCCGTCCCCAGAGTTCAAGCCACACTACAACTCCCAGCAACCCCAGTGTACACTTCCTGGATGCCACACACCTGACTCTCATTCATACACCAACCACAGCATACTTCCTGCACTGAGCCGAGCTCAGTGTGAAGTTTTGTTTGTACCACTCTGCCTTCATTACCGAGCGTTGTATTTGATCTTATGTCTTCTGTTTGACTGCCTCGTCTCTCCTCTGATGATCTCATGCCTGTTATCGACTCCTGCCTGCCTGACCCTGATTTAGCTTTGTGGACTTTTAGCTGAGCTAAGGACCTGCTGCATTTGGATCCAGCCGTCTGCCTGTTCTTGTGACAAATTCTTAGTAAGTTAACTGTGTACCTTTTCACTGCATTAAATCTCCTTTGAATAAGATGTCCTAAAAAATGTGTTCCTAGCATAATTTAGTGTTCACATTGATGGGTTGTTATAAAATGAGTCAAATCTTTTCAAAATGTTTGAGTGAAAGTGCAAATACCAAAAAAGAAGAGTTTCTGATGAGGAATGGCAAAACGAACAGTTTATGTTCGAATCTTTTTAAAAATCTGGTAAAGTGTTTCACAGGATAAAATTTATGAATAAATTTGAAAGAAATGTCGAATTTTATTGGGGAATTAAGTATTTGAGGGGCAAAAACCAAACCTTTTCCCACTAAATTCTACAACCAAACTTATTCCAGTACCATGGCAACCCCATGTGGCAATCTCATTTTGAATGAAATATGAATGGATATTTCGATTTCTGCCAGCTGAAAAAAATATTTTTTTCCATTCTCCAAAATTAGGTGGCCTCGCATCTAACATTCACAGATTCTCCTGAGCCCGCTTTCAGTGGAAGGGGTGTGGCCTTCTAACATGCTCACTCCTGATTGGAGAGAGTGGGTGCCATAGAACTGTAGATGGACCAACTACGACTTACTGAGGATGTCCAGTTCCAACAAAGCGAAGGACATACGGTGGAAAAATTCATTCATTCATCTTCTTAACCGTTTATTCCCTTTCGGGGTCACGGGGTTGCCGGAGCCTATCCCGGCCACTTGGGCGTAGGCAAGGGATACGCTGGACTGGTTGCCAGTCTGTCACAGGGTGGAATATCCTCAATCACACATCCATTCACTCTCACACTCACACCTATGGACAATTTAGAGTTGCCAATTAACCTATGAAGCATGTTTTTGGACAGTGGGAGGAAGCCGGAGATCCCGGAGAAAACCCACGCATGCACGGGGAGAACATGCAAACTCCACACAGAAAGGTCCCCCATTAATGTTGTGTTTTTCATGTCCCCCAGCCGGGATTTGAACCGGGGGCCTTCTTGCTGTGAGGCAAGAGCGCTAACCACTGCGCCACCGTGCAGCCCACGGTGGAAAAATGACGACTGAATTTACTTCATTTTGATTGGAACCGCATGTAAGTCATTTTTCATGGATGATGTCACACGCGATCCATCCGGTTATATATTATACAGTCAATGTGCTTTAATGAACAGTGAACCATGAGGTTCATTTTCTTTCCCTCCATGGGATACACAACAATCAACAAAAACAAAATTAATAAATAAATGTTTAAGTTAATTCTCAGTGCATCTGAAAGGCACATGGTAATCAAAAAGCATTTTCTGTCACAAAAACAAACAAAAAATATTCTTAATCTGAAGTAACAACAGTTGGTAAACAAATATTGGGATAAGAGGAACTTTTAGAAAAATAATTAGCAGAAAAAAATCGGAAAACCAATCATATGCCAGCAAGCTCGGTTAAATAGTCCTCAGTTTGACCCATATTTGCTCCCGGGTGAGGCGCCTTTCAGCAGGTCAGATCTGTGATTCACCTAGAAGCAAGTTTTAATGCTTCTAATCTGTCATCATGAAGCTAGGTTCACATGCGATGCATGTGGTGCATATTTATTGTGATTCTCCAAGCTTTTTATGCTTCAGCTTTTACAAGGGCGTGTCCGCCACCTAAAAATAATTTTTAGACCAATTTTAGACCATCATAGGTAATGAAAACCTTTTTGTGTAGCCACCTAGTGGTTACTGAGGGAACTGACAACTCTTTCATACTATTTTGTCTTTGAAATGTGCTTCAGTCTGGAAGTCCGTTTTTCCTTTAATTTAAAGAAAGGTAAATTCAAAGTAATGTTTGCTCAATTTTAACATCAACAAGCAAAGGCAACAACTACTTTTTTTGTGCTGAAGCAACTCTTTATAAATCAAACGCATAAAGAAACACGACTAGAACAAAAACTGAAATTTCCAAACAGATCTTGGAGTGTTTATAAATCAATAACACAGATGACTTTTGTTTTGTTTTGTTATAACGCCAGGCGTGGAAAGTGCAGGGGGGAAAAAACAACTTGCATCACGTTAATGTGAATTAACTTAATTCATAAATTCTAAATCGCTTTAAGAATTTAGAAAGCTCCAAAAGTGACAACAAATGAGCATTTTTCTAGTCACCGATCCAGAGATCAGGTCATTTCCTGGCATCGTGGATCCTATTGTGCACCTTCAGGTCAGCCGCCGTACCGAATTTCTTGCCGCAGCGAGTGCAGCGGAAAGCCTTCACCCCCACAGTCCTCGTCTGGGCAGACGTCTGTTTTAAGCAGATTTTCAGGTGGTAGGAGTGTGCAACCATTTTTTTGCAGTTGTCGCAGTAGTACGGCTTCTCGCCCGTGTGCTTCCTCATGTGGACCCTGAGGTTGGAGGTCTGTGAGAAGAACTTGCTGCAGAGGGGGCACCGGTGTGGTTTTTCGCCCCTGTGGATCCTCATGTGCAGGACCAGGCTGTCTCTGCGGGCTAACTCTTTGTCGCACTCGGAGCACTTGAAGGCCTTTTTCCCCGTGTGAGACTCGGCCGTGTGCTTGAGAAGGTCGCAGTCGCGTCTGAAGGAGGCGCCGCAGAAGCGGCAGGCCGTCTTGTTCTTCCTGGCTTTGTGCTGCAGGAAGGAAGCCCGGCTCGGGCTGCAGTAGGACGAGCTGGAGCCTTCGTTCCCCATCCAGTCCTCATCGTTCATCGCCACCATGACGCCGCTAACCGCTGGGAATATGTCTTCGTGAGAAGCTGCCTCTGGCTCAAAGGGTGAGAACGTCATGTCCTCTGAAGGACTCTCGTGGAGATCCTGGAAATCGGAGATGACGTAGAAATCAGGCTGCTCCTGTTTGACCTGATGATCATCGAGATCCTCCTCTTTCTCCACCTTGGTAATGTGGCATGGCTCCTCTAAGGGCAACTGCGGCTCTGGGAGACAGAACAACATGATGGTCAGACATGGTCACAGACATGAAAACAACACTCAGGCCTCATTTTCTCTCTAAAGGACACATTCATGATGGTGATAGATCCACATAAAACAACAAACTGGGTATTCTTGAAAGCACATCTAGCATAAGACTGGACTGTCACTACCTGATACTAGCGCATGTCTGTCACCTACAGTTGGAAGAAGCTAGGTGCAGAATGTCAAAGTGGTGCAATCTGGTGCTCCTGCCTGGCTGTGTGGTCTTGGGGGACTGGTGATGGAGGGCTGGTGCGCTCCATTGTGGGCGGGACTGTTGGCATGGAGCAACCCCGCCCCCTTCTCATAATCATCATAGTTAAAAGACCACTGGGAACACTTTGCAATAGATCAAAACATGATTGGAGAGATACTTTAAGGGTAACTTAGTTAGTCCTAATCCAATTTTGAGTATAAATGAATGCAACATAAGTTTGATCGTCGGATCAGAAAGACCTGTAAAAATTTGGGTTGTGTGGTTTCAGCAGGCGTGCCCCTCTATCAACCAATGATCGGAAACTTTAATAATAATTGGGGAAATTCTTCTCCGCATTTGACCCATCCCCTGGGGGAGCGGTGAGCTGCAGCCTAACTGCGCTCGGGAGGCAGTGGCGCTAAGGGCCTTGCCTAAGAACCCTGACTGGGTGATGTTCATTATTACTCAATTGATATGGTAATTGACTCGGTACCATTGTTTATTCCCCTCCGGGAATCGCACCCTGGATTCCTGCGTGGTAGCCGCTCACCTTACCAACCAAGCCACCCAGCCGTAATGCCAAACAAAGTTCCAACCAGGGGCAAAAAGGGAAAGTGGGGTCCATGGTTGGTTTCATCCAACAGCTCCAAACACTTAACAAAACAACTAAACCCAATCAAACCCGAAACCACAAAACCTGGATTTTGGAACTGAAGTTAACGAGATGTTAAGGTTTGGTGTTTTTGAAAACATTTTTGCGGTGGGGATGAATATAAATACATGTGTTTTGTGACATTTTCAGGAATTTCCTGGAGATGTAGATGTCCTTGAGTTCTGGAAACGTTCGGTTCTGTTTACTGTATGGAGAACAGAAAGGAGCCAACTGTCGTGTTTGGCGAATCTTCTCTGTCACGTAACCGCAGCTGATGGTTCCACCATCGGCCGCTCGGCGGCAGACTTCTCGGCGTATTTTACAAACCTGCTCTGGGCAAGAAGACCCGCGGACGGAGCACGGTGAGCTGCTCGATCTTCTCCCGCAGCTGCAGGATTTCTCTCCGGGAGCGGACGACCTCCACGCTGTAGCCAGCTATTGTCTTCTCCACGAGCCCGAAGATCTCTTCCGCCGCCGCCGCCAGCCGCTCGCTGACCAGCAACCGGAGCTGTTGCGCCCCCAGCATGACGGACGAGCTACCCGAGACACCGAGACGTGGACTGATGAAGAGAACCGGCCTGTACCAAACAGTCTATGGGCTGAACTCACCAAAAGGCAACAGCGTGTTTCAATTATTTCCTGTGTTTACAGATGAAATTAAATCACCTCATCGCTTTGGCGCCCCCTGCTGTCTATGGAGGACCGTTTCTAGTGCTATTGTCAAAGTTGTAAAAAGAAATTACAAATATTTCAACCAGCATTAGTTTTATTCAGTTATAAAGAGACATAGGAACCCTCAAACATAAAAGTTCCATCACAATTTCTGTGTGTACGTATTTGATTGAAAGTAAATCACAATAAAAGCTGTTAACACTCAAAATCATCTGTTATCCAACTATCAAGACTTTTTATTGTATCGACCCAGCTGGTACGTCACTCGTTGAGGATGCCCCCTCATGTAAAGGAGGGTATCATCTCATACATTTTTCTGATTTGAATTATACATTTAAAATTAACTGGATTAAAAAATGCCTTCAACACTCGAATTCAATTTGGTACTTCATCCCTTTCAATATTTTTTAATAAAATTGGTGGCCTTCAATTTCTATTAAATGTAACTATAATATCAAATAGAATTTTTTTATCAGCAGGCTCTTCTTGCTTGGAAGTTATGTTATAGTCAAAATCTCTCACCAAACAAAAGTATAATTTGGAACAATGAAGACATAACAATACAGAATAAATCTTTGTTTAAACAGATTGACAAAAAAATAATTTATGTTTCGGATCTTCTTGATGAGAATGGTACGATTTTGGATTATGGCAGGTTTCTAAATAAAATGTGTTTTCTAGTAACCAGCAAATAATTAAACAGTGTAATGAAAGCTCTCCCTTTAGGATTAATTCAGCTGATGACCTCTCACCTTAAATATCAAGAAGCCTCTAAAATGGACTCTCCTTTAAAAATTTATGGTATTGATATTTTCAATAAAAAGTGCAACAACAAATATATTTGTATTACTTTAAGTGAAATAAGAAACATTACACCAAAACGAGAAATCTTTTGGAACAATCTTCTAAATGATGTAAATTGGAAAAAAGCTTGGCTACTGCCAAATACATTTTGTATAAATAACAAAGTTAAAGAAATACACAAAAAAATTCTACATAACATTTACCCCACAAATATGGTTGTATCCAAATTCTCAAATATAGAAAATAATTGTAGTTTTTGTATTGATTTCCCTGAATCAGTTCTTCACCTTTTCTACTTTTGTAAATTTTCCCATGAATTTTGGAACCAATTAGAACGTTTTGTAAACATCAAATTTAACTAACATTATTTTAAATTTGAAACAAATCGTCACATATTTTAATTCAGATGATAAAAAAGTAGAAAAAAGTATTAATTTGTTACTTCTCCAATCCAAATTTTACATGCATAAGTGCAGAATAAAAAAAACAACTCCCAATTTTACTGTATTTAAGATCGAGATGCTTCAGTTTTATGAATGTATTAAAAGAATTAACACACCCAAAGCAAGTAACACTGGATCAGTTTGTGCTTTTCTGTTTGATAGGTAATCCCCTCGTCTGAGAAAACTTTGTATTGTAAACATTATTATTTTGTAATCCCCTTTTATATATTTTAAGATACTTTATTTTCCTATCAGCAAGTTCTATTTTTGATATATTTCTGATAATTTCTTTACTTGAGGTGATTTAATAAGCTTGGAATGATGGCATGGATTACCACTGCTGATGATCTGTCTGATTCCTTGATGTTGGATTTTGTATTTTTAATAAAGCTGAAAAAAAAGAACTAATTAAAAAAAAAATGCGCTGTCTAAATGGAGACCTGATCGTGTCCCACATGCCGCACCAATCGTCACCTTCTCCCCTTCCCACACTCATGGTGCAACAAAAAGAAACAAATATAAAAGGAAGAATTAACTAAGGGTGGAACAACAAAACAGCCATATGGAAAGAAACGTTGACAAAAAGAAACACCCATGCTCAGCCCTATTTTGATGCCAGTAGACCCAACGTGCACGTGACCGCCACTACATAATATAAATCTGTATGCCTAAATCATGTAATAACTCATATGTTTTAATTTATATAATTATTTTTAATATAAATCTGGTAACATCAATCCTTACTTCCATTTTTTTTGCATTAGAAGGCAGATAACTAGCTTTATTTTACAGTGAATAATATTCTACAAGTCAATTAGGCATTAAGGTCTAAAAACATAGCTTTTTAACAGTTGGAGTGAGTCTTCATCTTTTAAAAGCAATAATAAACCACACAGCTTGTACTTTATTCAAATTTTGCATTTATTAAACATTTAGGTCTTGCTTTTGCATGAAAGCAATTGCACAACAGTTTCCTACAACATGGAAGCTGCTGAGGTGGACAATAACACTGTTTATGCCAAACACCTTCTAGTTTTTAAATAAGTCATTCACTTGGAAAATTGTGTAACAAAAAAAGACTGTAATCCAGGTGTGATGCAGTACAGCTAAAGGTGCTGCAATATGTCCAAAGGGTGAAAATAATCTAAATGAAGAATATTGTTAAACAGCTCATAAAGAATTTAATGGGGGTGTAAAATTAGACCTTACATTTGCCAAATAAACTGAAAATAGTTGAAAACAGCTGAAAAACAGCAGCAAATGCCAAAACAATGCTGTACAATGGTTCAACTGTTGTCAAGTGTGTACTTAGAGTGAACAAAACTGCAAATATGGAAAATGATTAAAATAAGAATATATAACATAAAATATTTTGTTTTACTTTAAGCTAACCTAGCTAGCTAAATCAATGCTAATTTAAACTATCGGCAAATCTTCAGGTAACTGTAAAAAAAAAGTAATTAGCTTAAAGGAAACACGTCTGAGAACAGTTGAGAAAAGGTAAACCTTTTAGCTTCAAATGCTATACCATATAAATATAAAACTTGAGTGCGTCAGATGAAAAGAATCAGAAAAAAGCCAAACTACGTTAGCAGATGTTTATTTAACTGCAAAAGAGCTGTTTTTACAAAAAAAACTGGAAGAAAAATGGAGTTAACACAACAACAAAATGTAACATCATCAGCATACTGTCGTACATTTTCAGAGATCTGGTAATGTCACAGGAACGTGAAGCTGCGTTGTGAACGTTTATTGTCCCCAAACTTTGAGGACACGTCAGAGCGGTGAGGGCATCTCGAGATGGGAAAAAACAGTCAGAGGTTTTTCTGGAGTCTCAGCGCGCTGCCATCAGTTCTAGCTTATGTGCGATCAACAAAAACACTTCCAACACTATAAAAGGACTCGACGTCAGAGCACACCCTCATCAACAGCCACGGTAATAAATAGAATGTGACTGTACAAGCACATGACACCTCAAGAACAGACTTGTCTACTTCTAGAAACATTTGATGAATGTACACCATCCAGCCTTACTTCAGAAAGTTGTCAGTTTGGGGAAATATAGCATATGATTTTATTTGTTTTAGTTACAAACAGTTCAAAAGGAACAAAGTGAAGGCAGCACTAGAAATATTTATGTATAAACAACAAAAAATAAAAGCCCCCTGAGGCCACACTCGTACATCTAACGCTTGGAGGGATCGAAATTTCCAAACTAAAGATTTGATGGGAGAAAATCTGAACACAAATGTCTGCTGGGAGATCAGAGCTTCCACCACCAAATTACAATCAGAAGAAGACATTCAGTTTTTCCTGCTAAACCTGCAAACGATCGAGGGGAATTTTCAAAGGACGTGGAACCGTCGGATCAGGGGAACCTACAAACGCTAAAATACTCACGTGGACAAAGATGCTACTGTTAAAGTGCAAAACTACGAGAAAATCGAAATGAAAATAAAAAATGAAGCATGCAATCTACTTGGAGTCCTTTTTCTTTTGCTCTGGAAGCCTTAATTCTCCAAAACTTCTGAGACGGACACAATGACGTGAAGCCTCTAGAGGCTCAGGTTTGTGCTCCTCTATATAGGCTGGAGGATGGATGAAATCACTAGAGAGCAGAAGGAGCAGATCACAACCCCAATGGACACTGGGAAAGAACCTCCTGGTCCTGTTAAACTGTTAACGTTCCACAAGGAAAAACATGAGAACGCATCAAAACGGAATCTCAGAGGTACCTCCTTGATGGTTATTGGAATGACTTCAACTATGTACAAAGACTTTTCAAAATAAAATACAGGTAATAGGAATTTGAGAAAATACAGAATGTTGAGAGCTTCAAGACTTAAAGCTGCAGCAGTCTCTTAAATAAACTGGTGGTAAACCTACATGGAAGTCAGACTGGAGCACCAAAAAGAGCATGTGGACTTCTACAAGTCTCTAATTTCCCAGCATGCCGAACGTGCAGTCAATCCAGACTAAAAATGGAGGCAATTACAAAGGTGACGGCCCCATGGGAACCATTCGTTTGAACAAACCTGGAAGTCCTTGCTTGATGTCATTTCCCACTTCAGCTTTCACACTCACAATTCAAAGAAAATCATCATCAGGTAGAATTTTTAGAGTTCTTATTTGTATTTAGGTTTTCTTGAGTGAAAAAAATCTAATTTTACTAGAATACTTTAAATAGGGAGGTATTGCAACTTTTATGAACTTCTTCAGGAAGTCAGGAACGTACATGAAGGATTTTGGAGTATTTGGGGAAGAAGCGCCAGGTCCAGGTCCTGAGCTCAATCCCATGACAGGCAGCAGTTAGAAGGTGAGGTGGAAGGTTGAGAAAGCACCAGGCTGTGCAGCCGTGAATATTTATGGGTTTTATATGCACATTTATCACTTCATCTGTCCACTCTGTTCTTCATATTTCCTTATTTGCTTACCCTTCCGTGCACAGAGTTGCTCTTTGCTCTTTTAGGGAAAATGTCTGACAGTAATCACTCATCTTCCTCCAGGAAGAACCTTCAGGAAGTGATACTTTGACCAGTTTTAACTTGGATTTAAACTCATTCGTGTTCACACCTCTGACAGAACAGATCGGTTAAATTTGACATACATGAACACCAGCAAAGCAGGTTAACGGCTGGAACAAGGCGTTCTGATAAACAGATATAAATGCTTCATAACGCCGCAGTGTCTCCGACGCTGGATGACCAGACACGTACGATGCATCACAGGCGTCTAGACTGCCATAGCAACACGTTTACATTCAGAGCACCGGCGGGATCCGCCCCGCTCGCAGCAAGATACTAATTTAGGGGTTTCATATTCCTGTGGCTGCAACAGCGCCGCCTGCAGGACAGCGGCCATCACAACAACTACATTAAGCCACAAAACACGGAAGCAACGGTTCATCAAACCACCATCCTCTTTCTGCTCGTTACCTTGACGACTGGAAAGAAAAGGCGACAGGGCGCTCAGATAAAACCCAGGTCCAACGCAAGTAGGGCAAAACATCCCCATGGAAACGAGTCGTTAAATCAAGAAACACATTAGCCGGATTGGCGATTTTTGAGGAATTCATTAAGGATTAAATCAGCACATATCCTCAGTTCAACTTAAATACTTCAGTACACAACGATAGAACATTAATAACTTCTCCAAATGCACACAAGTTCTGCATCCCAGCAAAAATAAACTCATAATAAAATAACTGAATGCAGGAAAAAACAAGTGACCAACCAAAGACAAACTGGAGCATTTCCAGTTGCTGCAGCAGAGGTGCATGATGGGATGCTGGCAAGTGTGCACACATTGGAGATCCAGTCTTTTTTTGCTTGTTTTGCTTTTACACGCAGCGCCAAATACATCAAATAAAATAAAAATACAACAACCTTTCATATGTGGAAAGAGTTAACCGAGCTTGGTGATTTGCAGGTCTCCTTGAATCCGTACCGTGTCGATGGATGACAACGATTTTACTTTGTGATAAAAGTCAAAGAGCTGATGTCCGTCCACGAATATCCGGAAGCGCTGGTGCTCGCAGTGGATCTCCATCTGCAGAGGAGAGGCAGCACTTATAAAGGCTGGAAGCAAACAAAGGGCAGAACGGCAGAAGGCCGCAAAACTAAAGACACAACAGAGATTTCAAAATAAAAGTTTTGTTTCCAAATGTGAACAAAAGAAGTGATGACACACCTGGATCTGGAGAGAAAGACTTATATTGAGGAGAGAAAACGTTTTAAAAAAGTGACTTCTGTGGAGTTCTTATAGATTTTTCAAACACATTCTATGTTTACTCAAGGAATTCTGTGCTGATGTACGCCCCTTCTTTTATTTTTTAAATCATTTTTATAAAAATATATCTTTTCATGTTATTTATTCATTTACAGCTCCCTTTTGTTTGATTTAAATGCCAGGCTAAGAGTAATGTCTTAATGTGATGCGGTGGACATTCTGAAAGTCACAATAAAGATTTGTTCAATAAATGTTTCGTTTTCACTTTGTTGCAACTTTTGCAATGAAAACCAAAAGAGTGTGTTACTTTTTTGTTGTTTTCTTTTGCTGTCAGTCACTGTTAAAAAAAACGTGCGGAACAAAAGAAAACAAACATCGCCTTCAAAATAAAATTATGTTTAGTCTGATTAGAGAAATACTTTCATTATTTCAGTCTAGTTTAGTGTTAGATCATAATCAGAGGCAGGTCTGCTGAATCCTGTAAAAACCCAAAGACTGATTAATAATATATAAAACTTTCTGGTGATAGAAGATTATCTGTCTTCATAAAATCAGGTCTAGTTTCTGCAGGACAACTTTAGCTTTGAAGTTTCAGAGACTAGGGCCGCCTTTACACTACAAGGTTCAAGTGACCCAATTCCGATTTTTTCCTCTCACGTGGCACAGATCGGATATGATCGGTGAATGTGTAAGCAGGACAAAAGCGCATGGATTCCGTTTTTCTCAGATCGGATACAGGCCTCTCTCATATGTGGAAATAAATCGGAAACGAATCGGATACGTGCATTTGCGTGTGCCATGTAAGCAGACAAATCGGATATTCCCCAGTAAATGCCAGTCGTACGTCAGTGACGGCAACTCAGGACACCACCAACTGAGATCACATGACTTATTAAGGTGCTTTAGTGCTGATTTTGCTGTCAGCGTGTTACCTTTCAGCCTCAGGCTTCAGACCGTAGTTGGAAACCGCTGTTATGTCCGGTCCGGACGCAAACGTAACTAATGAAGCGGGACACCATTGCTATGGAACAGCAGGCTAGAAGCCGTTTATTTCTTTAGGGGGCGTGTATGATGGGGACCATGTGTGTGTGTGAGCGCGCGCACGCGTGCTTGCGTGTGTGTAAGGAGACAGCCCCCCCTCTCTCCTGTGAGCGCGGGGGTGTGAGCGCGGAGCGGGGGACTGTCGGAGAACCGTAAATTAAAAAGAAGGTGTCTCCTTCAAAAGTTTTGGTGTCTTTCTTAACCCACTCTGGAGGCTGAGGGTTCAGAACGGAAAAGAGAACCCCAAGGAAATCTTCAGTGTGTTTCTGACTACGGTCAGAAAAGAGAAGTCATCGTGCAGGAAAGGTTCAACACTTGGATCAAACTGTTCGGACAGCACGTCTGCAAACACTTCCTCATTCAAAACTCAGAGAAAGCACATAAGACGGCCGACCAGGCCAGCCCTCATTATTACTCCCCCATGCGTCCCCTCTGGAGCGCCCAAGGCAACGCCTCCTTCCGTCGCCGCCTTGCCTCCATGACAACCGCAGTCACAAAAGTCCGAAAAAGGTCTGCGGAATGCGGAAATACTGCTACGTAGTCCTCAGAATGTCTACGTTTGATAGTTTCAGCATTGTATAGTGTAAATGCAAAAATCAGATACGGGTCACTTTTAAAAGATGATGTAAGCGGGTCATCAAAAAAATCGGATATAGTCAGAAAATCGGATATGGGCATCAAGATCTGCAGTTTAAAGCCGGCCTAAATGACACTTTTCTGTTGGTCAATTGCGCCTAGAAACATCAGCCATTTGTCTTAGAGGGATAGAAAAAGAAAAAGAACTGACAAAATGAAAAAAACTAACATCTACACCTCCTCATTACACCACCTGGAATTTTACCTTCACCTATAGTTGAAACACACCAGAGTTCACTTGCAAATAAACCAATAGATCCAAACCAGAATCAAAAGTACTTGAGAGACCCATTCTGATGAAAATGGTGTTTTTAACATGTTCTTGTGGCATTTCTCTGATGATGGAGGACATTTATCAAGAAAATTAAGCTCCAAATTCAATTTCAAATCATTGTGGATCAGAAGCAGATGAAAAAAATGCAGTTTGTAAAAGATCGTTATTTGTGATGTAGAAAATACGCCGGGCGGGGGGGCGAGTAGCTTCCTGCTCTGCTCCACCTTGATGCATTTAGACAACTAGATCCATCTACATCTTCCTTTTCCTTATCCAAGCTGATATCTGGCTGTAAGTGTAGCGGGGCAGTGTGTAAACAGAGAGGTCTCAGCAATGATGTGGGGAAGAGGGGGAAGGATTGCTCTGTGCCAACAGTCAGAGCTGAACTACTGCCTCTCTGTTGAAGTTTTGCCTAAAAACGGCATAATCATAATTCAAAGACCGCTGAGAACACTTAAAATAGAAACAGAATAGAAAAGATGATCAGAGTGGGTCAATAACAATCAGACATAGGGAGGACTGACGCCGCCGTTTGTCTTTGTGGATTTTTTCTCCTGGTTTTCAGCTGCTTAAATGCGCAGAGTCTGCAGGACTGTCCGGCTGTGAAATTCCCCTTAGAGCTTTGAGCCAGAGAGCTGCTGCCCTTCAAATAAAACCCCATTTAGTGCCAAGGTTTGGCCCTTACAGTGCTGCCCGCCACGTTCACACCACGGGCACATTTTCCACAGTTTTGCTCAAATGTAAATCCCAGCAGAAAAATCGTTCCTTCCACCACGGCTGTCGTCTTACTTAGGTTCAGGCCTAAATTTCAGCGTTTTGAGTCGTCAAGCTGATAATGGGAGTCAAGGACTGAGCAGATGCAGGATGTGGACTCGGAGCAGCAGTATCAGACCTGGATGCGTGAGCGCGCAGCGCCCGAGGCGGTCAGGGCGCTTTCCCAGCTGAACCTCCTGCTCTGAAACCACACGTCATGAGTCTGCCCACGTGTATGCAAATCATGAGCCCCCCCCCCCCCCTTTTTTTTTCCTGAGCCGCATGACTGGCAGCTTTAATCAGCAGGACGCATGGCCTCCGCCGCTCCGGCCGCGATGCAAAGCCACGCCATCGGAGGGTCTCTCAGGGAAGGAAACGCCACAGAAACAGATTGCTGTTCCGAGTTGGACGTCTGCATCATCTGCAGGTTCAGGATTATTAGAGCGGAAGGGAGCATCGTACATCCAGGTCCTGAAGCCTGGATGATAACCCCCCCCCAACCTCTCCGTGAACAGCTGATGCTGAGACTCCTGCAGTTGATCTGCAGACCTGCTTTATTTCAACCTTCCTGTTATTTCAGTTACGAATGAAAATTATGTTAGTTTTATGTGTTTATTGCAAGCGTTGCAGGAGAAGTTTCAAGTTAAAAAAATGCATTTTTTTTGTATTTTTAAACTGATTAGCAGGTTGATTTGACCCGGAACATAACAGAAGGGTTAAGCAAAAGGCATGGGAGATTGTCATCCAAAAAGCAAAGAAAGCTTTCCATACCCCCCCCCCCTTTTTTTTGTTTGTAATTGGTTGAGTCCATCAGATCCGGATGAGGATTTTCATTCATAGAATCTAAAACCTGATCTGTTCTGATTAGTAGTGCTATGTGAAAACTTTAACAGCTTTACTTTACTTTAATACATTTCTCTAAATAGAAACCAGCTCTATGCAACTTCTGAAAACTATTTATCCATAATGTGCAACATTTTTATTTTTTGAACAGACAGATGGTTCTAAAAGTTTTTGAATAAAAGAGGAACATCTCCGCCCACAAAAAGATAGGGTCAACATTTCTGATTAATATTTTGTGCAAAATCTGAAAAATGTAAATTTGCAATCATTATTTTCCTAACTGGTGGTTTGGACTAAACTTTAATTAATAAAATGATGAACATTTGAATTAAAAGGTTTTTCCTAAAAAACTAAAGAGAAAAGCACTTTTAAAGGAAAATTGACCCTCATAGTTGAGGAATCGAGGTTTCATTTCCTAAGAGACATTTGAATTATTTAAGTGATGGATTTTTTTCGTTTTTTTTTAGGTGTATATCCCTAGGCTTAATTTGTTTTTTACTTTAAAATAGTATTTAAAAAGCAGATGCTTTACTGTGGGAGCTGGACTTTTGAGGCTATAAATTAGCTTCTGCGTCTGTTCTTCATCATCAGGGAGGACAAAAAGGGACTTTGTAAAGTCTGCGTCTTAAAAAACATCCGGGGAACTTTACCCTGAAAGGCTGGTCGGGGATGAAGGGGAAGTAGGCGGTGGACACGTCCTCATTCGTCCACTTCCCAGAGATACGGGCGCAGCTCAGAAACTGGCGGTCGCTGAAGCGGGCGGCGAGCTTCAGGGCCACGTCCTGGTTCTCCTGCTTGTCCACGTCCCGGCCGCAGGTCAGGCTCACGTCAAAGCTGGGGGGTGGGGGGAAAGGAGAGGTGGGGTAAAACGAGATGCACGGGCAAGGCCGCTAATCTGGGATGAGACTGATGAATCATTCTGCTTCTGCAGAGTTGGATAAATCAGCTGTTAATTATTCATAATCCCTGCAGCTGATTTACCCCCATCCCCCCATCTGAAGCCCCCTTTTCTTCAGTCTGGTTGTAGATCAGGCGTAGCCCCACTTCTGTGGCTTTGCACCACCTAAACACCAACTCCCAGCTCCCAAAACAGCACTGGATGGAGGTGGGGTTACCTGGATAAAGAGGAACTTCAGAAAAAAACTATTCACAAATGTAAAATTTGAACTTTTTTAGTCATGTGACCCGAAGTAACCAATGAAATGGAACTGCATTTTAACGCAATTCGGACACATTCACTTTTTTCTTTTTTTAATGGCAAGTAAGATTTCACCCATTTGCCAAAATAAAAACCTAATGAAAATGAATTTTTTTATGAATCCACCATGTTCTGGTGATTTATAAAAAAATGCATTTAAATACAACTTTTTTAAATCACAAGTTGAATTGTGGTCTATATTGCCTCATCCAAGCATGGATGAACACTATTTTCTTGCGGAGACTACTGGGAAATTTTCAGAGCACTGGATTTTGGAATTCTAGATTTGGAACCCCCCCCCAAGAAAAGAGGAACACCCTATATAGTAGGACCAAGTTGTGAGGGAATTATGACCACTCTAGACCAGCACAATAAATATAAGTTTATCGTTATTGCAATATCAACAATAAGCGAATCCCAATAGACGGCATAAACTGCAATAAACCGTTATCTTATATGTATACTAACATGTTAAAACAATCTCATGGCAGCTTGAAGTATTTAACTACGTTCACACCACCCTCAGCAGCACTTGTTCAAGCGACCACTTCCAATGAAAAAGTCAGTGCAAGAGCGCGTGTCGGGGTTCTGTGTTCAAAACGCTCACGTGTCACTGCGCAATCTTCTCTGACCGTTTTCAGGCTCCGCGTACAAAACACACGCCCAGTGAGTGCAGGTTGACAGTCAAGCCAGGACAAACTTTGACCAGTCAGGGTCTCGGATTTGATAGTGACGTATAGACAGCTTGCAGTTTGCGCCCGATCGGAATTAAGACACCAAGTCTTTCATATGTTGGAATAGAGCTGTGAACGAAAAAGCCTGGAGCATGGAGCATGGAGAATTCACCAGATTTGCCTCTTCCAACCGTAGGGGGCAAACATGCGCTAGTAAACAGTAGAAAAAGAAAAAGGAGAAGCCCCTCCCTGTTTGCCCAGTGAGAACTTCACAGGCTGAACGCCCGTACAAGAATGCACGTTTAGCAGGTTCTTGATGGTGCATTACATTCCCCTTGTGTACGTAACATTAAACAAAAGAAATAGAGCATGTTACGCATCTGACCAATCAGATGGACCTTTTCACGTCGAGTGGAGCCCTTTTATGTTAGATGCTCGCCTCTCATGTACCATAATTTAAAATACAACGACTTATTTCAATCAAACTGTTGCAGTGAAATGGAAATGATGTTTTAGTTGCTTTTGCTATTGGTACATGTATCACAAATCATATCGTCAACGTGATATTGATCACTAATATCATGAGTTTTCCCTCATATCGTGCAACTCTAGTCTGTTCCCCTTAAAAAATGCACAAACTAACAACTTCCTTGTGCAACATGCCTCAAGTGGTCATTTGTGGAAACTGCAACTATTGGAACTTCCTGATGGAGCATGAGTGAATGAATGCACAGTCTACAACCTCTTTCCCTAGATTTTGTTCTTCAGTGTGTTGTTTTTGAAAAACCATGGCAACATGAACCCCCAGACGATGACAGGGATGGGTCAACTGCAGATTCTGACCAGCAATTGTTGGTCTGAATGAAAGGGTGTATCTGGTTTGCTGGTCGTCCTCTGCAACCCCGCATACATCAGAGAGGGTTGTTCGGACAGGGCCTTTGTGTTTCCACTGCATAATCAGAGACGGACAGCAGTCACTGTCCTTCTGTGGATGTCAGGACAGGTTTGGAGGACAAAACGGTTCTTGTGAGGGCGCAATAAGCTCCTCCTTGTCCGGAAAATGCGTAGTGCTGTCTTGGTGACTGGAAAAACAGGCTAATTCCACTTAAGTGGAACCAACCAATCTCCAAAGTAGCACCATTTGATTCATATTTTTTGCAGGTCTCAGTAATAAACTAACGTGTCACTTGGGACGTTCACACCCAGAACCAGATCTGGACCCAAACATCTCCTCTGCTGCAGTCCTGGAGGGGCAGGTGTCCAGACAATAACAAAATAAGAGTCTGAACTTTGACCTCATGATGGACGGATAATGATGCTGTGAAGCTATGCGCCTGCGCTCTTATCTCACCTGTCTGGCTCCAGGTCAACAATGCCCATCACTATGATCTTCTTCCCCGGCCGCATTCCGCCGCGGATGCGCCCGCAGAACGGCACCGTCTGCACAAACACAAGCACGTCAGCGCGGGAGCGAGCCCCGTCCCGAGAGGGAAAGAGGGTCGGTTCCCTACCAACAGGCGGGAGAGGCCCTCTTTGTCGGGGGAGATGAGGCCGGGGTTCCCCAGCGGGTCGCTCAGGAGCTCCGGCTCGTCCGCGCTCGTTTGCAGCTCCTGTGCGGGGAAACACGGCGGGGGTCAGCGGGCCGCGTCGCTTTTGTGGATGCGGGGCAGCAGGTACGCTCCTCAGAGCCCACCTGCTGCCCCGCATCCACAAAGAGCCCGCAGGCGCCACCTTCACCCCCGCGCAGGCTCCAAACGCTCACCGTGCCGTCCTTCTCCGCCGCCTGCACCGCCATCTTGAACCGAGGATGCTTGTGGGAACGGTCAGCCGTGGCGTGGCGTGTCTGGAGGAGGACGCTCCTCTTTCCTGTTACACTCCTGTCCTGGCCGGGCTGTGTGTGTGCGTGGACACCCCCCCGTCCCGCCCCTCCCGCAGCAGCAGCCCCTCAGAAATGGGTGGATATTTGCTGACGTGTGCTTTACATTAACACAATGCCAATCCACAGTCCAGAAAGCCTAACTCTCTGTTGGAGTAGCTTAATCAGACCGATTTATCCAACTCCTCACAATATCGCTAACCCCAACCCGCTGCCGGTGTATTGTGACCGGAATGCCACTGAATGTTCCGCAGATCCGACCCGGTTCGGTTTGGGTGTGACTCAGAGTCTTTTTATCGATTAAACTCCCAAGTAATAATTTTCTGAACATGTAGAATAATTATTATTTTTCACCTTTATATAATAAATGCTTACACACCCACAAACATTAAAAATTCATTTTAAATGAACTCTGTGTACGGTTTTTGCGTATTAACACCGACTCCTAGTGGACAGAGACTGGTACTGCATCAATTCTGCGCGTGCTTAGAATCAAATTCAAAATCAACTTTATTTATATAGCCCAGTTTCTGTTACAGAAAGATAGATAGATAGATAGATAGATAGATAGATAGATAGATAGGAGAGATAGATAGATAGATAGATAGATAGATATAGATAGATAGATAGATAGATAGATAGATAGATAGACAGATAGATAGATAGATAGATAGATAGATAGATAGATAGATAGATAGATAGATAGATAGATAGATAGATAGATAGATAGATAGATAGATAGATAGATAGATTCCGGGAGGCCTTGCAGGACAGGCTTTGAAATTAACATCTGCCCCACTGATCCTTAGCACAGGCATAGCATAAGGCTATGTGCAAAGCCCCGCTCTGTTCATACTTGCCCACAACCGCTCCGCGATCCATCCAACAAACAGTCATAAAGATTGCATAATGACACCACAGTAGTTGGTGTAATAACTGACAACATTGAGTCTCACTACAGAGAAGAGGTTCAGAACCTGACCCAGTGGTGTTCCAGAAACCATCTTGTTCTGAACTTCAACAATACAAAGGAGGTCATGATGGATTAAAGAAAGTCCAGGAGGACTCATTCCCATCTTTATTCAAGGAGAAGAGGTGGAGCATGAAGGCAACATCAAACTTCTGGGCATTTACATTTTTTCTGACCTTTCCTGGACAGTGAACACCTCACACCTGGTGAAAAGGGCTCAGCAGAGCAATCTTATACAGAGCCACAATTGAGAGCATGTTGTCTCTCAGTCTGACAGTGTGGTATGGCAACCTCACAATCCAGAACAGAAGGGACCAGGGACGTTGACTACCGTATCTGAACTCAATTTATAAAACAAGAATCAAGAAGACGGCTCAGGATTTACCAAAAGATTGCTCCCACCTGGGCACTGCACTATCCCATTTCAATCAGGAATTGGTCCAGGAGCATCAGGTGTAAAACAAGCAGACTGGGGAACAGTCAAACATGTCAATTATCTGCACTTTTGTCCCTATGGCCTATGTATTTATTCTATTTTGTTTTTAATGTGTTCCTCTGAAAAAATGTAATTATTTCTCATAATGACAATAAATGTCTTGCATAATAATAATGATAAAGTCCACCAAAAAAATAATAATTTATAATAATAATAGTTCAACATATTTCTATTTATTTATTTTTACTTATTGATCAGAAACGTTTTGAGGTTTTTATTTTTACAGTTATTAATATACTGAATATATACTAAATAGTTTTTTGACATAAATTGCTTCCAATCAAATGTATTTATTCATTTACTTTTATATGGTTTCGTTCTTTTTATATATGGTAGTAATTGTTTTATTTCCTTTTTGACACCACCTGAATTTCTTTAAACCAAAATACGTTTAGAACTACAGAATTTAACTGTGTTTCCTTTGTTCCTTTCTATTATTATCTATTATGTATTATTTCTATTATTATTCCTTATTATTATTATGTATTATTATTTGTTCCTTTCTATCTATTACTATTATTATTATTATCTATTCTATTATTGAATAGAAATTAATATAGATAAATGTCTGTTTATTTACTGGGATGTTCTTGGATGTATTATGGCGCTTTTGTAAATCTGACATGCAGTTTATTGCAATTTTATTCTCTCGTTGCCATGTTATATTCATTCATTATTTTATCTATTGTGTGCCTATATGTAATCTCTTGCCTCTCTTGACAATCATGCATGTGTGAATTAGCCTGTTTATGTGTGTTTCATTATCAAATGTTTCTATTCTCAAAAAAGGTTGTTTTTAAAAAGGCTCCTCTGCATATTTCCACCTGGAGAAATTACTTGTTTTCTAAAGAAGTCCTGAAATATTGAATGAATATTGAACTAAATTGGACTTTTTATTGTTTAGTCAACTGTAGCCCTGAGCAACCAATTATTGTCTTTTGCTGATTTGGTCTTTAGGTAGGAGCTTTTCTTTATTTTTCTATTGTTTTGATGTTTGAAGTTAGGGTTAGGTGGATGGTTTCCTTATTTATGTTCAGTTGTTTTTTTGTTAAAATAATTTTAGATTTACTAAGCCAACTTTATTACACAGAAGGGTCTTGGTTTTTTTTTCCCTGCAGTGGTCTGTGAACATCCCTGAGTGATGTTCACACAAGCAGAAGACTGGATTCCTTAATCATCTGGAAGAAGAACTGGTCACAGGTTTGTCTACATGCAAATAATATTCTAATCACCCTGTAACTGTTTAAATTGACTTGAATTATCAATGCAGCCATGTTATTTAGATTATTCAATGACCTCTTGGTCGCCCTGGGAGGTAAGGGGCCTACTGTGGCTGGCTGGGGGACCAGTTACTCGGGGGTAACCTTCTTCCCTCAGTTGTGTCCATCCGCCTCCTTCCCACTCCCACCAAAACAAATTTTGCACACGTCCACAATGGGCTCCAGGAATTGGGCGAGTGGGATATGCTGGTGGGGCTGACTGGGAGTGACTCTCTTTAGGGCCTCGTTGGCACCCTCCCTCTATTCCACTTTTACTCGCATATCACACAGTCACCTTGATTCATCTAGGGTCTTGTGCGGATGGTCTGGTGGAGGGGGGCACGGTGAAACAACCGGGCTCACCTCTCTGCCCCCCAATTTTAACTCTCACTTTAGACACCACTCACTGCATGTTGGCAACACACACACAGCAAACACACACTCACACGGAGGGACCCCGGGATGGGGCTGCTTTATCCCTCCTCCTAACCCACAGTGTATTGATGGACAGATATCTTCCGCTTATCTTTGTGTCAGAATTTCACGATTGGATGTAATATTTGTCTTTCTGCAGATCTAGCATAAATACCTCACAGCTTTTATGGCACTTGTATCCCCTCACTTTCTCTCCTTTCTCTTTATTATTTTTCTTCTACCCCCCCCACACACACACACACACACTTTCCCCCTCTCTGCCTCCCTTAATAAAGAGAATACATATATGTACTCAAAATACAAAATGTAACAAAATAAATAAAAAAAATGATAAAAAAAAATCAAAAAGAGAAAACAAAAAGGGGTTTGTACAAATTCACACTGGTTATCCAAAGATTCATAACCTCTTTTTGTAATGGTAAAATCTGTCCAACAAAAAATACCTTCAGCTCTCATCTGTTTCCTCAGTTGTTACAAGTTAAAAAACAAAAAGATTGTTCAATGTAAGTTCTTGTATTTTACAAAAGATGTTTTTCTCTCTGCATTGATTTAACCAAGTTCTTTTTCCCCCTTTAAATTGCAATTTAATTTGATGAAAAGCACTCTTCGGATTTTAATAATACAAATAGACTTTATTTGTATAGCACCTATCAAGATAAAAATCAAAAAGTGCTTCACAGTAAAACACAGTAAGGCAAAGCAGACTATAAAAAAGATTTATGAAAAAGAAATATTAAAAAGATAGGATTTTAGCCGCTTTTTAAAAGAAACTGATTCATTTCTTTTTCATCAAATTAATTAATTTGTAATGATTATAAAATATGTACTTTGTTATGGAAAGTTAATTTTTTTGTTTTGCTTAATTTAAATGAATTCTAACAACAAACCAAAGGCCAAATTGCTGTTTTAAACGACCTGTCAGTTTAAAGTTCGGGTTAAAAATGCACGTGAAACACAAATATTTGTTAAAAAGAAAAAAACAAACAAACAAACAAAAAAAAAAACAAGTTATAAAATCAGAATTTATATTCCACCCTAGGGATCTAATTTTACTTTAACTTTTTAGTGAAACACATTTTTTACGTTCAAGGAATATGTTTTTTTTTTCATTTGTTATATTATATATAATCCGCATGCTTTTTCCTCTATTATTAATGTTTCTATCATACATGATTTTCCTGCATCACAACAAACGTGTAAAGGCTGAAATTTTCGCAAAAAACTGCCCGTTTATTTGTGCAGTTTAACCAGATTAAGCAGAATACAGGGGTGTCGTATTTATTGCTAAAAAATAAGGTCTTGGGTGGGTTTTTGGGTGTAGCTTTGGTTTATTTTAGGTGGAGGTGTTCTGCCTGACATTTGAGCGCCTCCGTCACACCGGATGAACGCTCTTCTCCTCTTCCTCTCGGCCCGGTTTGGTGTGTCTTTCCTTCCGGCTTGTCAGAGAAAGTTGAGGGAGGTTCAGCGGTAACTGGACTTTTTCATAATGGACAGCCAGGGAAGGAAAGTAGTGGTCTGCGACAACGGAACCGGGGTGAGTTTGCAGTTCGGGCCCTGAGTGTCATTTCGAACGGCGTCGCCGAGTCGCTGGATTTTTTTCCCTCTGAAACAGGAAGTGGCTCTGTCAGCGTCCGAGCTAGCTTGCTAGCTAGCTAACTGGGTGTGAAGCTAGCTAGCCGATTTTTCATTCATCCGGACATGATGCGTAAATAGCTCACAAGGTGGCTGCAAATATCAAAATTAAGTCTCAATGTAAAGCCTCGCGCTTAGCTTTCATAATGACACACATACGTGGGGGAATATTTGCATATTATCAGCGAACATGAATACAGCTAAAGTTGCTAACTAGCAGGTTAGCTTAAACAGCTGGAAGTCTGGTTCCTCCTGTCTGATCGCTGCCTCAGATACCAGACATTTATTTGCTCAGCAACGGCCGAGAATGTGCGGGCTTGTCGGTCCTGCCACCATTTTGGCTCTATGCGCAAAGAAAAACGGGAAACTTTTCGCGTTTTATGGCAGCTAAACGCGGCGCTGTCTAGGCCGTGTCAGGTGAATTGAGGAACCCATCACTCAGCAGATCAAACGTCTCAAATGCTTCCTGACTTGAGACCAGCGAGGTGTTTGAACCTCGATCGGACATGTAAGCTCAGCCGCTGTTCATCCCCTGAGGTTTAACTCAAGCTAAGTGATGACATCGAAACCCGTGCGGCCAGAAAATCGCAGGAGTTCCTTGAGAAATCATGATGCGGAAGTGCCCACACCTGCAAGAAAAAAGAACCCCAAAACGTGATTTAAAAAAAAAAATCTAACGCTGAAAAAATAGCAGAACAAAGTGTTTTGCATTCACAACGGATTCCCGTTTAAAAATTCCTCTCCCGAACAACAAACCCCCGACAATTTATGGAAAATGTAGCGCGGCAATGGTATTTCCTGAGCTACAAATGTAATGAAAAAAGTGCATTTCCTGCAAAAATGCCTGCAGAAGCTGAAAAGCGATGATCAACGAATCATCAATAAACTAAAGTCAATTTCAAATAAATTTAAAAAAGCATTTTGTTCTTTGATGTTGAAGAAGTTAAAAACAAAATTTAGTTGGAAGAATTCATAAAGATAATTTTAAACTAAAAACCAGATTTTCACAGCAAAAGTGTCAAAATATTATTAAAAAGTATATATAAAAAAGTCAAAATATTATTGAAAAACACACATCATTGAAAACAGTGCTTCAAGCATCACAATAAAGTTAAAAACTTCTGTAATGTAAAACTACATTTTTTGTGTTTTTGGAAAACCAAATTTTTACAATGTATATTACCTCTAAAGATTTATATCTCCAGTTAATAGATTATTGTTGCCATGGTATTAATTGACTAAAATGTTGACTTGATGTGTAAATGACAGAAGAGAATATTTCAAGATGGTCAAAGTGAAAAAACGGAACAGAACGGATTTAATGTATGATCTTGAAACCGAAGGTTTGCAGAATTGTTTTTAGCTCCTAAAAACCACAAAGGAAGGATTTGAACCTTTCTGGTTCAGCGAAAATTACGTCATCTTTTAAAAACCATAAAGGACAAGGGTAAGCACAGGAAACGTTTTTTTAAGGGGAACATTTTTTTTAAAATACCAAAATGGTTGAAATAGCTGAAAACAGGATCTCAGAGGTTCTCAAACTGCCTGATTCAAGTTAATCTAGAAAGTAGGAAGACTTTTTGTTTTAGTAGCCATAATATAACTATGAAACTTAAGGTTTCTTTGCTACTTGATACAAAAGACACTTTTTTTTTAATCTTTGCAATTAAAAGAGGAATGTGTCCCTTCATACACAGATGACACTCCCCACTGTAAACCCTGAGGTTGTATCTGTATGTTTAGGAGAGACCGCTCTTCCTGTGATTTTCCATGACCTCCTGAAAGAAGAGCATTTTACATTCATGGAGGTTTTTGTGGGGCAGGAGGATACTGCAGGAGGTGCTAGGGTGCAGATAAGGCAGATGGAGCTCTTTTTTGTGTGTAGAAATCAGGCTGGTCTCATTTTGACGGTTTGCTGTTGTGGCGTTCTCACAA
The DNA here is from genome assembly GCA_037389245.1 of Oryzias sinensis. Taxonomy (NCBI): domain Eukaryota; kingdom Metazoa; phylum Chordata; class Actinopteri; order Beloniformes; family Adrianichthyidae; genus Oryzias; species Oryzias sinensis. The sequence continues at coordinate 18,345,136 of CM074500.1, forward strand.
ACGTGCAGCTATGCTTCATCGTTTAGATGAATTTAGATTACAGAGCTAGAGGTGCTGCGATGAGGAGAGGTTTTATTGAACAAAATGTGGCATGTTTTTTCACTAACCTTACTTTTTAGATATTTTTTAAATTTTGGACAAATGTTTAAAGCAAAGCAGCTTAAACTCCAGATCAGTGACTTTTTAATTGTAGCTAAAATGAGAAAGGACTCAGCAGAAGTGTGCTGCTTCATGCTCCTTTAGAAACACCTCAAACAGATTTTTCTGACTGATCTAAAGGAGACGCAGAGGCTTCTGAAACCTCCTCGCGGCTTTCATGCTGCTTATCTGCTGTAAGATTGAGCGAAGGAGTGTGGTCCTTTTTTTTTTTTTTTTTTTTTTAATTGTCCTGAAGGGGAATATCCAGGAAACACCGGACAACCTCATTTCCTGTGCAAACTGTGCCTGAGTCGCTTCCAGGTCATTTCCCAGCAGCTCGGGCCTCCAGAGCAGAGAGCAGAGGTCCGACAGTTCCTGGCACTTCCTGCCCACTGTCAGAGGAGGATGTCGGTTTGACACCCGAGCGGGCAGCTCTTTCGAGATGAGGTGTTGAGTGAGGTTAAAGAGAAGAAACTGAAGTTCTGAAGTCACCTTCTGTAGAACACTGACCTGTAATTACATGAAAGTTAATATATATATATATTACTTTTTTCCCTCTAAAAGCAGCATTTCTCTGGTTTTAAATACATAATTTTGCCTAAAGATTAAACACAACTTTTTCCTCATTTTAGGAAAAAGCAGTCAGAATTTTGAACTTTGTTGTTTTATTTTGACATGAAGTATTGATATTTCTCTTTGAAATACGGGTATCATTCTGGGTCTGTGTCCTAAAAACTCCCATAATGCAACTCTTCAGCCAGATTTCTTTGCAGATGAGGTCATCGTTGTCATCTCCCTCCTTCGTGACGTTATGTCATTGCGTTTGCTAATCGCTTCCTCTTTCCACCTGCAGTTTGTCAAGTGTGGCTATGCCGGCTCCAACTTCCCAGAACACATCTTCCCTGCGCTTGTTGGGAGACCCATCATTCGCTCCACGGCCAAAGTGGGCAACATTGAGATCAAGGTAGGAACTGGTTCTCCTGATGTTCCTCACATGTTTGCTTCATGGAGGTCACATGACAGGAAATGAGTGTTTTATTAAAAAGTGTTGAAAGGTTTCTGGCCTTTTCCTGGTGTTCCTTCTGTCAGTTTATTTACTCTTCTTTAATTGTGTTGTTGTTTTTTTTGTTGTACCTGCCTTCCCTTTTCTCCATGTTCTGTTCTTCCTCCATGAGGTAGAATGTCCAGAAGATGGTAAGTTCAGGTTGGTGTGTGCCTCCTGTTCTTGCCTGCTACAGCGAGTGGAGTTATGTCATGCTCTCAGCTGGGAAAAAGAACACTGCTTTTTCTGTAACTTCTTGGCTTCCGGATTTACTCCTTTGGTTTGTCTTCTATTTCTTCCTCTCATTGTTCTCCTTTTCCTTCTTCATCTTCATGTTTCTAACAACCTTTTCTTCTTCCTTCTCCTTCATCTTCTATTTCTTCTTCTCCTTCTTTGGGTTTTGTTGTCTTATTCCTTTTTTTTTCTTCCTCCTCCATTCTGCCTTCTTCATGCTCTTTTTCCTCCTCCTTCCTTTTCTTCATCTTTGGTTTCCTAATTGTTCTTTTTCTTGTTATCTGTGACCCCTGATTAAACTGATGTTTTTCAAGTCAACTCTTCTCTTTCTTCCTCCTTTGTCTTTCAATTTCTTCTTCTTCTTTGGTGTTTTCTTCTTCCTCCTCCTTCATCTTCCTTTTGTTGTCTTTGGCTTTGACTTCATCTTCTTTGTCTTCATTTTTGTACTCCTATTTCTTCTCCTTCCTCTTTGTCGTCTTCTTCTTCCTCCTCCTCCTTTTTCCTTTTTCACATCTTCTTTTTCTTTGACTTCTTCGTCTTCCTTCTTTCCCCCTCTTCCTCCCCAACCACCTCCTCATCCTTCTCTTTCTCTTCTTCTTTGTCGTCTTCTTCCTCCTCACCCAGCTCGGTTGCCTTTCTTTCCATAAAGTGTTTTTAGGGAATGAGGTGTGGGTTTTTGTGAACGTCTCGTCAGGCTGGAAGTGTTTAGCAGGGAAGAGCTGCGCTGAATCACGCAGCAGCTGTTAGCGGTGGAGCGCTAAAAGACATTTTGGACGCCTTCCACTTCTAGAGTCTCTGATCTTCGTCCTGACACTTCTAGCCGGCTCTAAACCAAACAAGAAAAGAGCTAAATCTCTATCAGCTGCAGCTGCATCGGTTCACCTCACAGAATCTATTTTTAGTATCTTTATCACATTAGAATCAGTCTAAATCTGCATGTATTTGTGAAAAAGTTAGTGCTGCCCTTTAATATCTGATTATCCGCCAAATTCTCAATTCACTTCGAAATTTAACGATAAACTGGAATAAAAAAAGTGATGATTTTTTTCCACTCTCTGCTGTCTTGACCCAATTTGAATGATTTTCTTTCCAATATTTATTTCTAATGTTTTCTGCTTTAGCCACTTAAATTATAAAGAAAACAAAAGCCTTTAAATAAAAGAAATGAGCATATTTGGAACCAAAAATGGAAATCTAATGCTATAATTACTATTTATGTTAAATCTTGTAATTGGAGAAGGGTTTAAATTGATATACCGCCCGGTAATCTTTTTAAAACCCTTTAATTAAGTAAAATAGAAGTATCAGCAGAGCTGCACATACTTAAAATGTGCTTAAAAAGGCTCTGAATCAGAAGCACATCTGCTTTTCTGGGTTTCTTTCTTCCTTTTTTTTTCCGCCTTTCTTTTATTGAGACCACATGGCGGCGATGCCTGCGTCTGGTACTTTGTTAATGCCACAGGATGAACCCATATAACGCTGCCTGGAGCAGGCTTTTGATGTCTCCGAGTGGAAGGTGAGACGCCAGGGCTGTGGCTAACGGCGGCCAACCCCGGGCGCTAACCCGGCAGCTGCTCACATGGCCGTGTGCCCTGCATGCCGACAGTTGAATGAGGATGAAACGACTGTTTTGCCGTTGCCAGGGTTGAAGTGTTTACAGGTGTTTGTGCATGGAAAGATGGTGAATTGGTGCATGCTGGGTAAAAAGTTTAATTGATTTTTTTGTTCGTTGATGACAAAAAGGCAAATCACCCAAGAGAAGGTTCAAATGGAGCTTTTCCACATGGGACCCCACTGATGGCCTTCTCTATGTATCCCCCCCTCCCCCCTCTCAGGACCTGATGGTGGGAGATGAAGCCAGCGAGCTGCGCTCCATGCTGGAGGTGAACTACCCCATGGAGAACGGCATCGTCAGGAACTGGGATGACATGAAGCACCTGTGGGACTACACCTTTGGGCCAGAGAAGCTCAACATCAGCTCCCGCAACTGCAAGATCCTGCTGACGGAGCCCCCCATGAACCCCACCAAGAACCGGGAGAAAATCATTGAGGTACGCTGGTACAAGGACGGGGGCTCTCCTCTGGGGGCCTGCCCACTTCAGCTTTTTGAAGCTGCTTTTCTTTGGGCTTAACGAAACATTAAAGCTCAGAAAGCTTTTATTTTGTAACAATCATGCTATCAAAGCCCTCCATCCAATCTACGCATCTGAGGTTGTTGATCTAACACTTAAACTATCTAGATTTTTTTTCTTAAGCAAATACATGTAGTTTATCCAGATTTAATAAAGAATATTCAATTTCCTTGATTTTCTTTTAAAAAATTTACCCTACATCCTCAGTGTAAATCTGGAAAAAGATTTGCCCGTTTTGGCAGATTTAATCAAAATACTTAACAGAAAAACCATCTTTAACATATGAAACAAGAAGGTAATGGACTTCTGGTCTCTGATTTTATAGACACAAGCACTTGAGCTTCATACTTTGATCTTTTTAAAGTTCTAACTGAATTGGAGGCTTTTCTAATGGGGAACAGGCCAAAGTGGAGGTCTTCTGATTAAAGGAAATCCCTGATCACACCTCCAAAGTTTTGGATCTGACATCAAAGGTTGTCCAGGATGACGTTCCATTCCGTTTTTATTCATGAGGGTCTGCACTTGTAGATGTTTTCTTTCTACTTCTTTTTTTCTCTGTTTTTGGATCATCTGGTTTTGGTTCCTCCTGATTTTGTATCAGGATGAGGCCTTCACTTTTGTTTTTTCCTGCAGGTGATGTTTGAGACGTACCAGTTTGCAGGAGTCTACATCGCTATCCAGGCGGTGCTCACTCTGTACGCTCAAGGTAAGAAAAAGTTTGAGGTTCGGCACTTATAACAGGAGAGGCCCAAACCCGCGTCATTACTTTCTTTTCAAAGAGTTTGATTTGATAAGCAGTGAACAACTAGAAGTGTTTCCCTAAAAAGCTCCGCCCACCATCATGTTTCCATGGTAACATAGCAGTTTTTGTAGTTTTCCATTAGGATTCGGCAGCTCTCGGGTTCTGGTTTTGGCAGGTCTTCTCACCGGTGTGGTTGTGGACTCGGGTGATGGCGTGACGCACATCTGTCCCGTGTACGAGGGCTTCAGCCTGCCGCATCTCACCAGGCGCCTGGACATCGCCGGCAGGGACATCACCCGCTACCTCATTAAGGTACGCCAAGCCCAGACTCCCCCGAGCCGCTCCTCAGGTGGCAGAGCGTAAGGAACTGTTTTCTGTTCGGCGCAGCTTCTGCTGTTGAGGGGATACGCCTTCAACCACTCGGCAGACTTTGAGACGGTGCGCATGATGAAGGAGAAGCTGTGCTACGTGGGCTACAACATCGAGCAGGAGCAGAAGCTGGCGCTGGAGACCACCGTACTCGTGGAGTCGTACACGGTAAACGCTTTCCTAAATGCTTAAATCATGCGATTTTCAGATGATTGGTACATTCAATAAGTTAACCGCGTCACCAGTGGTCTTTTACTTATGATCCTGAAAATTAAAAAACATGTTGTCGAGCCCCCCACCCTCCACATTGTTGAGTTCTCTGTTTACATGCTCTCCTGCTAGCTTACAGCCCCTCACACCCCCATCTTAACATTAGCAGTGCAACAGAGAGTGTGTATATATTAGGGGTGTGCCAAAATATCGATATGGTGATATATCGCGATATTTAGTCCCGCGATCGATTATCGATACGTCTTCATCAAGTATCGACCTTTTATTTACGTTTTAAAACCCTCTAAAACGTTATATTAACCATGCTTTGGTAATTCCTTGCAATTCCTTGGAGGGTCGATAGGGGGCGCTCGTTGCGAGATTGGTTGTTGCGGGCGGACGAAGAAGAACACACATTCAAACAAAGATGGCGGAGCGGGAAAAACAATGAGAAGCGACGGCAGCAAGTTAAAAGACGCGCCGGCAGCAGCTGTGGCTGCCTGAAGCCGACACAGCCCGACGCGGATACTTTTTTCCAGACGAAGCTAGCGCCGTCTTCTGAGAGACAGAGCAGCGGCAATAACAAACGGAAAACGGCCCCTGCAGCGCGGTGGAGAACGAGGGATTTGGGTTTTTATTGAGTAGAGCCACGCTTTGACATTCCCTCTTGGAAATACTGAAAAAAGGATCCCTGTACTGTACGTCCAGACCAGAGCTACGGCTGAGATGGAAACGGAAGAAAGAGAGGCATCCATCCCTTAGACCCCCCTTCTCCTCTAAGCAGAGGTAGACGAGCGGCGTCTTGATGCTAAATATGTTTATGTTCATGTTTTTCTCTCCAGAAAAACATGAACATAAACATAGATCACATGCAGCTTTTCCCCAAAGGTTTTGTTCACAAAGACATTAACTTTTAGATGCACTTCAAGTTTTTTATGTATTTTATCCCTGGTAATTTATTTTGAAAGCAGTTTATGTCTTAAAAACTTAAAGGAAAGTTCCTAGCTACTTGATTTTTATTTTTCTGTGAGAATTATATTTTTGTTTACACCACATTTTCACTAAATGGTGTTATTTATTTTTTAACAAAGACACTATAATTTGTTCACAGAATTAATATCTGATTTTCAGCTATTATTTTAAATTAAGCAATGGCTATGGCTTTGTTTTTCAAAAGTTAATACCAGTGTGCCTCGCAGCTACTTGACTTATTCATTTTTTATCCTGTTTACAGCAATTTTGTACTAAATAATGGCTGCTGTTCATGTTCACTATTGTTTAAACTGAATTTTACAGATATTTCCAAATGAAAATTGTCATTGTTTGTCAAAGACAGAGTATTACTGATTTCAGCAATGTTACACAAAAGTCTGTTATTCATTACACCAAATAGGTCACAAGTTGTTTATTATCATGGTGTTTAAAAAATAAATGGGGAAATATTTTCCAAAAATGCTGTTTTTAAAGTTCTTCTTTCTTAAAGTTTGATATATCGTGAGTTGTTAGAGACGAGATATATCGATTATCGCATTATCGCCATATCGTGATAGTATCGTTATCGTGAGCAATGTATCGCAAATCGTATCGTATCGTGAGGTACCCAGTGATTCCCAGCCCTAGTATATATATAAAAACATTGGAGCTATCTAGTCGTATAGTTTTGATCAAGATGTCGGTTCCGACAAGAAAAACAAACACTTGCATGGATCCATTTGTCTACATGTGGATGCATCGGAGCGGAGCAGAGAGCTTGTGGCCCCCCCAGCATATTTTGTCACAAAAACAATCTTTTTCTAATGACATTTTTTCGTCTGTTCCACATTCAAAAGGATTTAAATTAAGAAAAACTCAAAAATACAATTTTTAGCCCAACTTTCTTTATAAATGTCCTCCACAAGAACACGGTAAAAATACCAAAAACAGCATTTTCATTAGTGGGTTTAGAAATTAGATGCAGAGGTTTGGAGGAATGCCTTCAATAAGCGCTTTTTTTTTTTTTTTTTTTTTTTGGGAGCAGAAACTTATCTTCATAGTTTAACATAGTGAAAATAATATTTATTGAAACAGTTTGTTCCTGGAAGGAAGGCAGGAGGTGGAACTTCTGAGTGGTTTCTGCAGATCGATGATGCGTACATTCCTCTGTGTCCTGATTGGGTCCTGCTGCTTCTGCTCATTGAGTTGGTCTTTTATTCTTCTTACAAACCCAAAGGTCACTGTGTAAACTCACTTGATGCTAAATATTTAGCCAAAGAAACATTAAAAAAAGTATGAAAATCTTAAAAAATGTGAACCTTTGACCCCCCAACCCCCCCTCTCTCCCTTTCCTGCCTGGCTGTTTGTGGAAAACCAGATTTTCCAGGCTGGTTTCTGCCTGCCTGCATCTCCGGTTGTAAACTCTGTCATGTTTTTGTGGTTGAAAGAAGAAGCTCACATTTAAAATGTGATTTCAGGAGAACTTGGATGTTTTTTCTGAATTACTGTAGTTAAAGCTTTTATTTTTATTGCTGTGAAATGAGTTCTTTCCGTATCCGTCAGCGCGGGCTTCATGTTTCTGCTGAAAATAGCCACAGATGAAGAAATGTGCCTCAGAGGATTTGCTTTTCTAAAGTGGCTGAATTCTGAAGTAATCTGAGCTAAATCTGCTTCAGTTAAAGGAGACGGCCACATGCTCTTTTTTTTGGCCCTGCTGGCTGCGTCTGCACTGTTTTCTCTGGGACTCAAACGTGTTGAGGTGTGGGTGCAGGGCCTCCATCAGGCTTGCTTTTCTTTCCGAGCTCCTTCTTATTTTATTTTTTTCCTGTGCTGGGAACCGCAGAACCCAAAGCTGCAGTCTGCCCTTCTGCACGCCTTGCCGAGCACATGTTGTGTCTCTGAGCCCACTGTGACCGCCTGTGTTTGGGTTGGTGTGGGCGGGCGAGCACACGAAACAAGGAGGGCAATGTAGCTGCGGCCGAAAGGGGCCGCGGACTGCGCCTGACATCATGTCCTGTGCAGCCGTCTTTGCGGCAATGGCTGTACTCTGCTTCCTTCTTGCTGAACGTCTTATTTTTTTGGTCCAAAGTGTTCCGCTTCATCCGTCTCACTGGCTCTCATCTGGTCTCTCGTTTCCATGCGTCCAGCTGCCAGATGGCCGCGTGATCAAGGTGGGCGGGGAGCGTTTCGAAGCCCCCGAGGCGCTCTTCCAGCCCCACCTCATCAACGTGGAGGGCGTGGGAGTGGCCGAGCTGCTCTTTAACACCATCCAGGCCGCGGACATCGACACCAGGTGAGATAAGAAAAGCGCACGCTCACTTCAAGTCCCCAAAGGATGACTCAGCGTCTCAATCATAAAGTTGAGTCCCAGGTCCCACTCTCACTGACCCGCATCCCTCTGTCTGCGTTCAGGGCCGAGTTCTACAAACACATCGTGCTGTCTGGGGGGTCCACCATGTACCCGGGCCTGCCCTCCCGACTAGAGCGGGAACTCAAGCAGCTGTACCTGGAGCGTGTGCTGAAGGGAGACGTGGACAAGCTCTCGGTGAGGAACCTTCAAACCGCCACCGTTTCCCGCCTTGAGGTTTCTGTTAGCAAAATGCTGCATCCTAGATTCAGGTTCAGCAAACTCTGACTCTATGCTGCCAAAACATCACTTTTAATCCACAGTAAGCTTGATCCAAACATACTGGCAAGTCAATAAAATGGGGTTGGGTAGTATGCACAAACCACCACCAGGAGGCGCCAGATGGCCAATTCCATCCAAACAAAACTGAGCATTTATTCGTTTGTTGTTTTTATGTTTGGAAAAATTCACCATCTCTGTCATGAAGTCGTGAGCTTTCAGATAACCTCTCTTCTTCTACTTTACCCCCTCACTGCTGTTTTTCCTGTCAATCATTTTAGCAACAAGAATGTTTGGTACTAAATATATTATGAATTTCATAGAAATTTGGATATAATGCTTTGTTTTCTAGATAATCCATACCAAAGATTTATTTTAAAAGTCTCTGTTGAGACATAAATGAAATTTCCTTTTGCTGTTGGCGCTTTCAGAATTCAAAATTCGCCATCACAAAACTCTGGACAAATTTGTGTTCATTCCATTGACGGTAAAATGAGAACTGGACTGAACAATTCCTCCCCCCTCTTGTTCCAAACAGGAAGTACCTGCTGGTCCCATGAAGGCAAAATTCCAAAAACTTTTAGAGAAAAATAAATCGCTTTTACTCAGTTATTATATTTGTCAGAACTATTCTTAATCTGGTGCCTTTTATGAACATGTTCTTGCTAATCGTAATATTTTAAATATTTTTGCGGTAATGCAAGTTATTCAAGTTATAAACTGACCAATCAGATGCCTCAATAAAAGTAGGCGGCTTTGCATCGAACCCTCGAAGCATTTGATTGACAGATTCTCCCATGCCCACTTTCAGTGGGAGGGGTGTGACCTTCTAACGTGCTCACTCCTGATTGGAGAGATTGGTTGCCATAGAAATATAGATGGACCAATCATGACTTACTGAGGACGTCTAAATCCAATATGGCCAAAGACATGGTGGAAAAATTTGGTTGGAACCAGAAGTAAGCCATTTCTATGGATGACGTCATGCGTGATCCATCCAGTTATGTATTATACAGTCAATGGTTAATTCATTAAAAAGATGCATATTTTCTAAATCTGGTTGGACACGTGAAGGGCCCCATCTTGAGTCAAAATATATTACACCAAAAACATTTTTTAACTGCTTTAGCACCTTGGTTGGAATTGTTACATTAAAAAGTAATAGTTACAGTTACTATTAGATCCAAAAGTTATGGACTTAGTAATTGAATTGCTCTACAGTAAACGTAACTTTAGGAAAGTAATTTTAAAAAATGACTGAAGGTCAAACTTGAGATTTTTCACAAGTCAATGGAAATGAGAAAAAAAGATGTGTATATAAGGATAATCAATATTTATTACATAATATTTTAAAGTTAACATTTCAATAAAATAAAATTGAATTTTTTAATCCAGATTACATAAATCAAAATAAAATCTCATATTATTTTGTGCTTGCTGATAAAATCCTCTCTTCTAGACTTCCCTACATTCATTTTGATATTGTGGACCTTAATGAGTTTGAAGTATTTTTTATAGCTGCATGTATGAAACGTCAACTTTTCATCAGGCTGCTTTTTCCGTCTGATGTTTGGTGCTTTTTGTGTGTGGGGGACATGCTGGCTAGTGTGTAAAACAATGCTGGGGTCTGATTGACCAGCATGAAACATGACATTGCCTTATTTATCAGAATTACCATCCTTCTTCCCCCTTCTAACAGACGTTTTATAGCTCAATACCAGCTAGTGGTGGGTTTCGTTTGCAGTTTAACTCCCTTCACGGAAACACAATGTGTTTACGTTTCAATAACGGTAATGGCGTTCTAAAAACAAACGGTGTTAGATTAATGTTTTACTGTAAAAATAGGAGTGGTACAGAATGCTAACAGCATTTTGACGGTTTAGCTCATCATTGGGGTTCAGTCCTGTAGAGGTTTGTCTGTTGTTAAACATCAAATGTAAATGATTGGTCAAATGCAATTGTCTGAAGAAACCCCGCCCACCAGATATCTTAAAATCTTATGAAACTCAAAATTTCAATAGGACACACTATTTGCAGATGACACCACTTTAATTAGGAAATGTAAATTTGGGGAAAAATACAGCAAAAAAAAGTTAAACTATTGCAGTT